>JAUMJL010000025.1:2400000-3000000 GCA_033558185.1 Dromococcyx pavoninus
GAAAGATATCATAAACCCCAATCAAAATATGACATTCCAAATATTTATGAACTGTGATCATCAGTTTTTCCAGCTTATTGTTATGGTATTTGACAAGAAACATGTAACATCTATGACTAAATTGTATTAAGAGTAAACAGGAGATTTTTCTAGAATATGGAACTAGAGTCCAGATGATCTTGAAGTTATTTGGGAGCTACTTAATTTATATCCAGTCACCTTTTATGAGTAGGTGTGTGTTGTCTCTAAATAAACAGTAAACGGTATAGCAACACTGGCAGGTTACAGAAATCCTCCATGAATTTCAGAACAGGATTTAGACCAGGACTTTCCTCCTGCCTCTAGAATAAACCTGACCTTGAACATAGATTGATGTGACTGCTCTTGCTAGATGATCTATATTGATGAGTAGATAATTTGTATTGACAAGCATGGAAGTCTTACACTGAAGTGAAATGGAAGCCTTCTGAATGTAGGAATAATTCTTTCAGTAGGAAGATCAGTTGATTGATAAAACTCTTGAAGTGTTCACTTGCTACTTGATATTGTCAAAACTGTAAATGCAGCATGTCTCTCATTGCTTGAGAAACTTAGTGAGTAGGCAGACTGCAGCTAAGCAGAATGTGCAAGCATGGCACTTGAATCTTTCTAAAGGAAAAAACTTGTTGCAGCTTTTGCTTTGAGGGGTGTGTGTGCGTGTGCATGGCTGAGCAACTTAAAATAGCAAAACTAAGCAGTTACTATATAAGACCATGTGACCATTCAGCTGTTTACCAAAGGTTGTGTCCAGAAGTCAGCTCTCTAAGACAATTTCTTCCCAGTCTATCACTTAAACTAACTTCTTGCTTTCTTTTTCTTAATGCTGGCATTTAGTATACGCTCCATACAACACTCAATTAGCATGCCTATTATGAGGTAATGTATGCATAATTCAGCTGTTGGTTTATTTTCAGGTGTGAAATCAAGTCAAATTGAACTTAAGTCAACTGATGTAGATTTAAAACAAAACAAAAAAACCCACCCACCTTTGTAATGGATTTCTTGTGCTTAACATATAGGATAAAATTTGTTGTATTTTGCTTAATGGTGGCGATTATCGCACATTTGGAATGTAACCAAGTGTGCTTTCCTGCTGTTTGTAAAACTGAAACATTTCCCTTTCTGTTAGAAATGTAATAATACTCTAAAAGGCAATAGCTTGGCATCTGTTTTAGCACAAAGAAAGTGATCAAAAAATACTGTGCTTTCACAAAGTCTCTTGTTTGCCTTTTCTCTCCCCTTGCTTGGCACTGCGTCCCTCCATCTCCTGAGAGAGTCTGGTTTGATATATATGTTGCTGTGTGCTTTCCCAATTGAAAAGGGTACTGCTAAGTGTGAATGACCTACACAAATACCAAATAAAGGGGGAAGCAAAGCTCAAGACCTCTTGGAAAAAAACCCCTCCTGTCTTTAATATTACTAATTTTTTTTTGAGTCTGCTGCAAATCCTTAGTCCACTGGTTCACTGAATGCAAGAGTTTTCCATCCTGCATAAAGGCAGAAAAGGTGCACAAGCTATTGCATAAATTTGCAAGTGGCAGTGACAGCCAGTTGGAGCACTAGGGTGCTCTTCTGACCCTAATAAATAATACACTGGCCGTCAACATTGAAAATCCCAAGCTGTCCTGCTCTTCATATGCAGAACTTGCCATTTGTAATCACAGCTGTCTTCAGCTCTTAAAAGGCAAGGGGGAGTCTCCCTTAAATTTAATATGTTAGCAGAAAATGCTACTGTGAAACATGTTTTGTTAATTGAGCACATGGCTTATTAAATTAAACCTGTTTTCCTGTAGCAAGTGAAGAAATTCTGATGACAAGCTTTCTTCAGCAATAATGTACTAGGGTAACAGGAGTGATGACTAAGCTTTTCTGAAGAAATCCTTTAAGACAGAAACCTGTTTGAAATCACTAGGAATAATAAGGTGAACCTAAAATATTTGCTAGTTCCCCCTTCCATGTTGTGATGAAATTTGCTGTCACTGAACTTTAATTGTGAAAGATACAAATAAGCTATGACTTGAGTGTGTTTAAATTTTGATTTTGTAGTACTTGGGGAGATACAGATCTAAACTAATTTTAGGCTACCCTTGAAACAAGGAAAGCGTCCCAAACAAACAAAACGCATGTTGACATTGGAAAAATCAACTGTCTGCTTGTTTCTGTTCTGATCTTCATAGACTAACCAGACATGTTTTTAATGCTGTGATTCCTTTTTTTTTATTTTCCTAGAAATTCTCCAACTTTCAAATCCTTTGAGGAGAAAGTTGAAAACTTAAAGGTAAACATTGCTAAAATGCCTTGGTGATTGTGGAGCTGTGGCTGTCGAGAAAAGACTAAGTAGATTCTGGGTAGCCTGTTTTTTTTACTTACTGGGAAACTGTTGAATTTGCTTAGGTGACATCTTTTTAAGTATTGTGGAAATTGTTTCTCTGCTTAATGACTTAAGAATAAAAAATGGGCTTCCTGCGCCTCTTACAGGTGGATGCCTTTAACTAGAAGGCCTAACAGCCAGCTAACTTGCACAGGCAGCTGGTGTAATATACCTAGTGTTATGTATACAAATGGTTTAAGCTTTTATTTCCATGCCTTCTAAGGACTAGTATCTTACACGGGAGTATAGCTTGGGATGTTTCTCTTATTTCTGGCATAAAATACACAAGTTCTTTGTACCCTAATTTAAAACTTACTTACAAAATTCTCAAGTGTCAGAAACAACCATTAAGACCTTCTCCAGGTAAAAAAAAATCACTTTAAAAATAACTAATATGTGTAGCTGGAACCAGATTTGACTGTTTTCATGGGCACAGTAGGTTGGATGAGAGACATACAAGCGATAGCATGAGGAGCTAGGCATTTTCTTGGAAACTGACATTAACGCTCTTGCCATCCCACAGGGGTGTGTATACTGCAGGGGGAAGTAAAAAGCTAAACACATGACCTGGAGAAAGTAAAATAGTTGCTATGCTTCACTGAAGGTCTACAGAACTGCTGCTGAGACTGAGAACTGTTCAAGGCTCTGTTTTGAGCAACACAGAAGCGAGTTCTAACTCTGAAATTTTCAAAGTCTAAATGGCTTGAAAGGCTGCATACCTGTATCCATTTCTAACTGTGGGTGTGTCTGTGCCTTCACATTCCCTGGAATTAAGGCTGCTTCATGCTTTGTGTATCTCGAAGTCAAAGGGAGACCACAATGTTAATCTGCTGCTTGTGATAGTTTTCTGCATGATACTTAGACTTGTCTTTACAGTATTGTGGTGGTAGCTGCTGGGTCCTGGAAAAGCTGCTCTGCTAAAAAGAGTTATTAAACTTTTCATGCAGAGGTACTGGGTCTTATCCACTTAACCATATCTGGCATGCCAAATAATTGCAATTTTATGTTGAGGTTCTGTCTTGTGTTCCAGTTTAAAGTTGGAGGAGGCAAGCCTGCTGGAGGGGACTTCGGAGAAGTTCTCAACTCTGCTGCCAATGCCAGTGCCACAGAAACTATTGCAGAACAGACACAGGAGGAGACCCACTGAGATTCCTGCCTCTGTCCTGCTACCCACTGCCAGATGCTGCAAGCAAAAACTAAGCACACTTGTAACATTCTTTGCGCTCTTTCCACCAGATGTGCTTTTATTTAGCACGTAATTATTTACCAGATTAACTGATACCAAGCTTGTTCATGGGCTCAAAATATTTTTGAAACTAAAATACATTGTTTGGGGTTTTGTGTGGGAAGGGGAGTTTTTATGCCTTTCAAGCATTTAAAGGACTTACGTGTAATTTGAAGGCAAACTTTAAAATACAGCAATGAAAAAAACCCTCTTTTGAGAAATTAATTGTACTGTATGTATAGTGTGGATAAATAATTTCTGTTGAATCTGTAACTACTGCTCGACTTAATCATTGTGAGACTGCTGCTGCTGCCGCTAAACTGAAGCTTGTTATTTCACTCCCTTGTAATTGTTTCAGTCAAGTATTGCCTGTATGGGACACCAGTCTAGAAGGATCACTCCCGGCTAAAGAAAGGAATTCTGCTTCAACAGGCTTTAAACAGGTTATTTGTAGCAGCATCACAGAGAGGTTGGAATGTACTGTCTTACAAGCATGCTCCTCACAGCAGATGCGGTTAGGGTGGTACGTAACATTGAAAACTTAACTGCTGTGTTTGTGGATTATCCACCTAGGAAACTTCTGGCCATTGCAAATGGAAGCAAGATGCCTAGTAGAGCTGGTTCGGTTCAGTCACAACAATATTTTCAGTCTCGTTTTTTGTATATAGGTGTTAATATGGCAAGATACACTCCTGAGCTTCTCATCAGTCGCAAATAGATTCAGCTTTTGATTCACACATGGTAGTGTTGCTTTTACACAAAGCATGGACTGTAAGAATAAGCTTTAACATGAAAGTAGTTCTTTTTGAGGCATCAAGAGACCTGCTCGAAAATGCTAGTGCTTTTTCCCATGTAGGCTTAACCATCAGAAACATCTGCTACATTGTCTATTTTTTCGTGTTAAAGGCCTGAACCACTAGCACTCCTATTCCCGTTTAAGATCTCAGAAATCTGTTTTGAGATGTGCACCGTGTCATATACTGCAGCATATGCTCTCTTGCAAGTTCTGTTCTCCTACAGGTTGCTGTATCTGATGTGCTCTTCAAATTTCTTGTATTTTGTGTGTTTCTGGCACATGGTCAGTAAGGTTAGAACTTTTGACAAGTGTTTTATCACCCAGCTTAGAACTGGAAGCAACTTTTGAAACATTTGTGTGGAATCTATGAATTGTTTTGCCTCCAACATGGACAGATGGCTGGAGGCAAAAGAAGTTGGCTCCTGACAACACTGTTAGCATATCAGATGTAGTATATATGCTTAATTACATGTGAGAAGCTTAATAAAAACCTGTATTTGAGGAGTGTATTTTCTTGTGAATATGGAAGATTGTGTAAATAGGTAAGAAAGTAATTGAAACATTCCTTTAAGTTTGGTTTCAAAGTAGTGCTGACATCTGCTGTTCTGCTAGGGGGAATCTGCATGGATAGCTTGGCATTGCTAGAGCAGACAAGGATGAGGTAGACTTCTGGTGGCTTACATAAAAGTAATCTGCCCTGATTACATTAGGGAATTCAGAATGTGGGTTAGAGATATACCCCAGCCTTTGATAGCTGCACCTTAACAAAGAGAGAATTGAATGAACACAGTAAGAGTGGAGTTCTTTCTCTGTAGGGTCAATATGCTTTAGGCAGGTAATTTGGGATGATTCGTGTTGAATGGGTTCTTTTTTCATCTAACGGGACGAACAGAGGGTTCGTCTTGTCTGGAGTAGGGCTTGCTGCGTATGAAGGATGAAAAGTCTTTTCTTTCCAGACCAAGTGGCTGCAGGGTTGGGTCTGCAGTGTGTTGTGTTCTGCTTTCCTCCTGCAGGTGGAAAATCACATAGGCTTCAGCTTCCTCTGCCTGCATCCTGCCTGAGTGCGAGCAGCCTAAGAGCATCATAGCATCATCATGGAATGGTTTGAGTTGGAAGGGACCATGAAGGTCACCTAGTCCAACCCCACTGCAATGAGCAGGGGCATCTTTGACTAAATCAGATTGCTCGGAGCCCCATCCAACTTGACCTTGAATGTTCCCAGGGATGGGGGATCTACCACCTCTCTGGGCAACCTGTTCCAGTGTTTCACTACTCAGTGAAAAAAATTTCTTCCTAACATGTCGTCTAAACTTCTCTTTTAGTTTAAAAACATCACCTGTTGTCCTATTGCTACAGGCCCTGCTAGAAATTTTTTTCCCCATCTTTCTTATATGAATGACAAGAGGGAAGGCATTAAGACTGCAAGCATCCGGTTTTTTTCCGAGTGGTTGCAGTCTACATTTTACCTCATGACAGTGTTTGTGCACTTATGTTGCAGTTGCCTCAGGCAGGATGGCTGCTGCCTCTGCTCTAGGTTTGCCAGAGGGGCTCCTCTGGCTGCCAGGCCTCTGCTTTCCCTTGCCTTTCCCCAGGCACAGGGCAGGGACGTGTGGTCATGCCTGTCCTGATAGCAACAATGCTGACAAATAAACTCTCTAAGACTTGTTTTGGAGTTTTAGAAAGCAGTATCCTTTATTACAGGGCTGGAGGCATGAGGGAATGATTTTCATCAATTAACCTGGCCTTGGACACTTCCAGAGAAGGGGCATCCACAACCTCCCTGGACAACCTGTGCCAGGGCTTCAGTGCCCTCACTGTGAAGAATTCCTTCCTAATGTCTAATCTAAATCTTTTCCTTTCCAATTTAAAGTCATTCCCCCTTGTTCTATCACTACTTGCCCTTGTAAAAAGTCCTTCCTCAGCTTTCCTGTAGCCTCTATGGATGCTGGAAGGCCGCTATGAGGTCTTCACAGAGCCTCCTCTTCTCTCTTCTCTCAGCCTGTCTTCATAGCAGAGGTGCTCCAGCCCTCCTCTAGACCAGTTCCAACAGTTCCATATCCTTCTTATGTTGGGAATTCCAGACCTGGACACAATATTCCAGGTGGTGTCTCACAAGAGCAGTGTAGAGGGGGAGAATCACCTTACCCTGCTGGTAATGCTTCTTCTGATGCAGCCTGGGATACAATTGACCTGGGTTGCGAATGCACATTGCTGGCTCATGTGGAGCTCTAAACCACATCGCCCCCCTTCTGTATTGAAACCATGGATTGCCCTTACCCAGGTGTAAGACTTTGCACTTGGCTTTGTTGAACCTCATAAGGTTCACCCAGGTCCACTTCTCCAGCTTGTCCAGGTCCCTCTGGGTGACATCTGCACCACTCAGTGTGGTGTCATCTGCAAACTTGCTAAGGGTACGCTTGATCTTAATGTCTATATCAATGAAAATATTAAACAGCACTGCTTCCACTAGGACTTGTATAAAGAAAATGCGCTCTCAGAGGGACATTCTGCCTAACTTTCCAAAACTACAGTTACTGAGATGAAACTTTACTCTACTCTGGCTTAAGTAAAAATGTTCAGTGTTTTGTAGTAGTAACTACTTTCTGTATCAGGACAAACCGTGCCAGGCTCTCCCTAGAGGGACTGTGGGACGATGCAGCGCGGAGCCGACCGCCCTCACCCAAGATGGCGGCTGAGGCCTCAGCCTGGTTCCTCAATGAGGGCAGCGGGACGACGCCGAGCGGTTCCTAGCGCCCTCATCTAAGATGGCGGCGGCGGCCCGCGCGGAGCGTGCTGCGCGTGCGCGCGACCGTGACCCCGGCGCGGCGCGAGGGCAGGGTTGACGCTGAGAGCTCCACGCGGGCGGCGATGGCGGCGCTGAGCTGGGTCCTTGGAGCCGCCCGGGCCCGGACCGTGGCGCTGCCGTGGTGGCGGTCGGCGAGGCGGTGCGGCGGTGGCCCCGCAGCGGCAGCCGGGGCCCTCCCGCAGCAGGCGGAGCAGCGGCCGGGCGGAGGAGAGACCGCCCCCGGGACCCGGCAGGTGAGGCGCGGGGGGGGGGGGGGCGGGGCGGGACCAGCAGCGCCGCCCCGCGGTCCCGGTGCGGCTGGGCCTGTGTGGGGGGAGCGGTCGGTGCCGGGGTACGAGGCGAGCAATGCGCGTCCGCGCCGGGCTCACCACCCCCGGGAAGCGCCAGACCCACTCATTTTCGCCTGTTTTTGCCTCTCTGTTCTCACAGTTCCTCCCGGCGCAGCGCCGGTCCCGCGGGCACGGTGACACAAGCAGGAGTAACTGTTACAGGGAATATTTTGATTTAAGCCAAAGTAGAGTCAAGTTCCATTTAAGTAACTGTATTTTTTGAAAGTTGGGCAGAATGTCCCTCTGATAACGTGTTCTTTATAGCATACTTTTTTCAAACAGTGTTTTTTCATACACTGTTCAGAGGGGAATGATAACGTCTTATGTGAAATATGGTCTGTGCTGAACAGATGTGTTTTCTTCTACAATCACCTCTGTTTGCAGCCTTTCCCTATCTAAAATGTAAGGTCAGTCAGAGACTTGGCTCCAAAGCACCAATTAGCAAGAGATTTGGTTGTTGTGAAGTTCATAACAACTTTAAAATTAAGTCCTTGGAAAGTACTAGAACCTGCATGCGATTTCTGGGAAAATTTATAGATATGCATGCAAGAGGGAAATACATTCTGTCCCCAGCTCTTATCTCGTTATGCAAGATTGATGGAAATCATTCACTCATGCGTCCAGCCCTGTAATAAAAGATGATGGTTTCTGAAACTGCAAAGTGAGTCTTAGAGAGTTTATTTGTTGGCATTTTCATTATCAATGGGACAGATCTTATGGTCTCTTTTTAGCATATCCCTACAAAATCTGACGTCGGAAGCGTAGAAGTCCTTTTCGGTGTGTAGGATGCGAGGTACAGCTCTGTGGGAAAAACTGTGTTCTGGCTTTTATAGATGGGCAGGGAGCGTGTGGAAAATCCTTAATTAAAACAGTTTTCACTGGTCAGATGATAGACCTCCTAGGCCTATGCTCTGGAGATTTGTAGTGGAAATACGAAGGCTGGTATGAATGAAATGTGTGTGGAAATGCATGTGTATGAAGGTATCAAAGGACATAGCAGGACAGGGGTTGAAAGAATGGTGTATGTTTGGAAAAACACAAGTCCTGTGAGAAGTGGCTGAGGAAACTGGGGCTGTTTAGCCCAGAGAAGAGGAGGCTGAGGGGCGACTTTACTGCTCTCTACAACTGCCTGAAAGGGAGTTGTAGTGAGGTGGGTGTCGGTCTCTTCTCCCATATAAAAAGGGACAGGACAAGAGGAAATGGCCTCAAGTTGTGCCGAGCGGGGGTTAGATTGGATATTAGGAAAAATTACTTCACCAAAAGGGTTATCAAGCATTGGAACAGGCTGCCCAGGGAAGTGGTTGGGTCACCGTCCCTGGAAGTATTTGTAAGACATACAGATGTGGTACTTGGGGACTCAGTTTGGTGGGACTTACATTGGGCTCGATGATCTTAAAGGTCTTTTGCAACCTAAATGGTTCTATAACGCTGTTCTTGGGAGTAAAACTGAGAATCATGATGTTCTTGTCAAGGCCCGCACTCAAAAGACTGGAACACGGCTGATTCGTCAAGAGCAGATCCTGCTTCCAAACAGGAGGAAGAGGGCAACGAGCTTGTATCATATCTTATGTACCATTTATTTTCCAAACAGGAGGAAGAGGGCAGCGAGCTTGTATCATATCTTATGTACTATTTATTTTCCTGTTACTCCATCATGAAAACAAACAGGGAGAGACTGCTAGTGAGCAGCAGCCTATTATTTATTGAGGCTGTAGTAAGTGAGATTCTGGAGCATAGAACCATTCTGTAAACAACTGTTGACTCCTGAAAGGTATAAATAGGGGTGTCAAATTCATGGTCCATGGGCTGAATCCGGCCCTCCACCTTTTTTTACCTGGCCCAGCACCTTGTTTCTACCCGGCAGCAGCGCTGAACTCCTTGTCCCTACACTCCTACCAGCGCGCCAGTCACGTGTGCAGTACGTGTGACATGCATTACACTGCTGGTGCAGGAGAATGGTGGGACCTTTGAGTTTGACACCCCTGGTATAAAGGATCTGTCCAAAACATAGTTCATCAATACCGAACAGAAAGAGTCTCAGTGATGTGGTGAGGCCTTGAGAGCTGCCATCCATTCATGGTGTTGCGCCCAAGTGGTCCTGCTCAGGCTGCTTCGATATCGTTCTTGTGAACCTATGGGTATGAGAATGTGAATAAACAAAATCTGTGAAAGAATGACTGTGAGTGGGTAAAATGAATGTAGCATTTTTGTGAATAACTATCACTTTCTTTGGCTATTACACTGGTTTTTGTCATGCTCATTTACCCCCGGGTCTATTGTGACAGTGGCCGTCAACAGACGTCTAGGGAAACAGAAAAAAGCTGTGTGGGTGTGTACTAACGTATCTAGGCTGAAAAACCTCTAGTTTTGCCTTTGGTGGAAGTGATTCTGTGCTGCTCTTCATCCTTGTCTCTACTCTTTTTCTAACCTTTACAGTTCTGTTGGACCACATCAGGGGCTGGAATTACTTGGAGTGTGTGGTAGGATAGCAGAGTTAATGCTGTGAATTAGTAACGCAGGACTGATTTAGCACTGAGAGTGAAGAACTACGAATGCCTGTGTCACTGAATCCAGAATCTGATATCCCAAATTACTGTGTAGTCTGTAACATTCTGTTCTCCATTGAATATCGATACCAGCAAGGCTGACTGTGCGAAGGTCAAAGGTCTGTTTGACCTGGGGTGCTGGTTCAGGTGATGTCCCAGGGGGATGTCCACAGAAGAGTTCAGGAGGGGATTCAGTTGATTTAGCTGTAGAAGGTGTAGAATATGAGTGCTACTTCAGGGATTTGGGGGGCTGATATTTTTTCTTTTTGTTGGAGTAAGAAGGTGGAAACATATTCTTTTCTGTTTCTATCAATAACTTGTCATCCAGCCTTTAAAGGTTCATAACTCACTCAAATGTCGCATAGTATCCAAAACATCATTTCCAAGTGGAATGACATATACAAATATAAATAACGCAATGCAGAAGTCAGACTGGAAATGTAAAATGAAGAGCTGGGCTACGACTCTGGATTTCTCTACGCTGCTGAATTACTTTCTCACTGAAACAAGAGGAAGACCAGTAGCTTGCTTTGCAATGTCACGGTGATGTTAAAAGCATAACAGTGAGGTGAAGTAAGACTGTCTACTTTCATGGTGTTCTTATCCCAGTTAGCAAAGCGCTGGGTGAGCCCAAGTGTGATTAATGATTATTCACTGTTTGCTCTTTTGAGAGTGTGCAGAAGAGGGAGTGGGGTTTGGTGAGAACTTAGTTAGCAGTGGGAAATGGCATACAGAAACAAGGGGAAGATGGAAGGGAGCTGACTTGCAGTGTAATCTTTTGCTTCTGGATAGTTTTCTTGATATAATTTTTTTTTCTTTTCATCAATTTAAATTGATTTTTTATTGTTATATTGTTTGGTAAATAAACTTTGAACAGCTAGGAGCAGCCCTGAGTCAGGTAATATTCATGGGAGGATGTACTGAATGCAGCTGGAAAAGCTCAAAGCATTAGAAGACAGTTAGGGAATAAAATAAGTTTGTCCTTCTAAGGGGAGCAACATGCTTTCTCCAGGAGGGGGTGTGGTGGCTCTATCTGCAGTTCCTCTCTGGGATGCCGTACATCTGCAGGATCTGCTCTTTCAAGCAGGAGAAATGTGGTCTTGCTTATTCTGTACCTGAGCTGCAGCCAGTTAAGGAAAGTTCCTTATCTCGGGTAAAAAGCGCTACCTGGCCTGTCGTGTACAAACACAGGGGAGAAGTGTATATGAGTTGGGGGTAGCTAGAATGAACACAAAAAGCCACGGACATAGAGGTTCGGGGCATTGTAGGAATCATCTCTTGGTTCCTGTTTTTTTTCCGTCTCTTTCCATATATCGCATAAAATTGTAAAAATATGTAGATGACTGTAAGTAATCTTTATTTGTTTCCTTTTCTGTTCCTGATGAAGAAATTGCAATAAGACAGCTCCCTTTTTATACCTTAAAGCAGGACATCAATGACATTTTGGCTGTGCTGTTGCCTTCACCTCTTTGTTTTCATCTGTTCTCTTTTCACCTCTCTGAAAGCTTCATGTTTTGGTTATCTTGTATTGATAGCATTGCAATGCTCTATTTTTTTGGCTATAAAATTATCTGTGGAAGAAAGATATAGATAAACGCTTTGTTTTAAATTCTATAAAGAGATTTTTTAAATTCAAGGAAAATAATCAGTGTGCTTACTCCCTGTAAGAATACAGGAATGTTATGTGGGTCCTTAGTGTCTCTGTTTCCTTTAGAGGGGAAGAAAGGAGAAGTTTGATGAGGTTTCCATTTTAATTTGCTATGCCAGCTGTTTTTCCCCCAGTTTTGAAATTGGGTGAACGCTGTGGTATCTGGTTGACAATGGCTTATTTGAGGCAGGTGTCAAGAAACTTGAAAAAATAGACATGTTGGCATGTGTTCATTTAAGATAATTCGAAAAGTGTGATGATGTTTTTCCTAGGTAGCTTTTTAAGTTTTCTGAGCAACAGCAAATGTGTAACTGCTGACCTTGCTTCATAACTGCCTGGTGTTCTTTGCTGTGCTGGTAGGTTTTTAGGGTTTTGTGTTTTATTTTTCACCTTCAGGTTACACTTCTGTTGTTACTGTTTTTCAAACAGAGAAACTTACAGAGCAGGCAAATAAATGGTGATTGAAATTGTTAAAAAGTTAGCAGGATGGTAAGCAAAATATTCAGAGAAACCCACATGATATTTAACCTTGTCTACAGCAGGCAACTTCTTGCTGCGTTTTCTTTCTGCGTTTTTATAACTCTTCAGTTTTGGGGTCTTAAATTCATGAAATAGACAAGTTCTGTTCTTCTCTGTGGTAGTGAATAAAGTAATCTTTTAGAAGGATGGGAAATGCTTTAGATGTTACCTTTATTTGCAGACTGAAGCTACCTGCCTAGCAAAATGGGAAACCTTGCCTTTTAGGAAGGCTGTGATGATTTTTGTTGATACAGGCAGAGAAGGGATTGTTGAACTACATTACCAATATTTGAAGAAAATATAAGAATGAAGTAACTAGTTAAGAATAAATTGCATGTTTTTCTGCACTGTGAACTAAATAGTCTAAAAATGTTTTAAAAAATAAATGGTGATGTTTGTCAAATATGTTTTTAGGTAGAAATGTGTTATCACTATGTTAGCTTTGCTACTGGTCTGCAATATGTGTCACAGCATGATAAAACTTCTCTGTTGGTACTTTTTTACTTTATAGTGTCAGGATGCAAACAGTGTTGTGTGTATCAGAGCTCAACGTAGTCCTTGTTCAGAAGTGGAGATCTCCAGCTGCAGGTTCCACCGAGGCAGCGGGCAGGGATACTACGCTTGGGTTCAGGAGAACCACCGCGCCCAGCAGAGGGCATTGCTTGTTTCTGGATGTTGCAGGAAAAGTTGCATGTTTTGAGGAATTTCCTATTCCGCTCCTTGAGTACCATGTTTTAAGGGAAGGCATTTAATAAGCAGAAACGTTTCATAAAAAAACGCAGACTTTCTCTGAAGTTCAAGTGGAAGGGACTGGGTTGGTATGAGTATATCATAATAACTAATTTCTGAAAGAAAGGTATCAGAAATTATTCTTCCAGAAATGTATATATTTTTATTTTGCTTAGTCAGTCACAGGTTCTTTCCTGAAAGGATTCAGAAATTTGAAGAGGGTGTCCATGCATTTAAATTTCTTGTCACTCTTTTAAAAGGTGAAATATCAATATTTGTTAAGAGAAGGAAATAAAAACTTTTAATAGGTGATAAAAAGGTTGGCTTATCTACTTATGTTTTAGGGGAGAGATTAAAAGCTAAAACACAAAAGTGATAATTTTAAAGGAATCTATTATACTTCTGAAAGCTACATGGATATCCTCTATAATCAATGCGTATCTGTATTTCTTATGCAGTATCTTGGCAACCTCAGTTTAAAATAATGTGTAACACTGGATGTTTTGAAAACAAGCATTAAAAAAGAGAATTATTTTTAATGTAATTATTGATGGAACGTATTTCTCTCAGTCTACTTTCCCACCTAAGTTAACGTTTAGAAGATTATTTTACTGAAGTTGCTTATTTGAGACTGAAAATACTTATTTATTTTTAGTACATTTTTCACTTGTAATTTTCATAGTGTAATATTTCTCAGGACACTTGTAATCTTTGTGTGGATGGAGTGCTTTTCCAGTGTTAATATATAACTTTAAAATTAATGTAACAGCATTCTAAATAACCTATATGCCAAACACAGAGGTTACTCTTTCAGGTAGATTAACTTCTGGCCAGCATTCAGGTACTGGAAACTGCTGACTAACTGAGAGTGGGACTTGCCAGTTGTGGGATTTGTGGGACCTGGAATGAGTTTTCTTTACCTGAAAGTTTGTCTTGGTTTACTTTGCCAGCTTGTATGGCTGCATTTGAGAAACTTTGGTTGTGTCTACTCCTGCTGCACTGTGAACACATCCTGATGCTTTCAGGTGTATGCTAAACAAGGACTGTATCGCATGTTTCTCAGCATCCTCTCAGCTGGATGTGCTCAAAATGCTGGTTTCCATTATAGTGGGCATGAGCCTAGTTGTGTCTTTCTTTTGAACTCTGAAGGAGCAGTTCTAGCCTGTGAATGCTCTGGCTGAGGTACCAAAACTTGGCTTTTCTGACTTGGGCTTGTTGCAGACATGGGCCCAGCTGGGTCTGTTGGGTGACCTGCTTTGCTTATGGCACAAGTGCTTCAATGGTGGACTTCTGTAAAATTTACATGGTGTTCGGGCAGCGCTCTCGAAAATGAAGTAGGCAGGACTTTGAATGTTGTTGGGTGGCAGAACAATGCATGCTGCCCCTTTAGGGGTGTAATTTTAGTACAGTAAAATTGGGCATGGTTGTGATAGGCGCTGGTGGCTCACAGACATGAATTGATGTGGGAAGGCCCTGAGCCTCTTGCACAGTTCCCTCCTTGGTATGAGGAAGACTGGAGTGCTTGAGGAGCAGCGGGTTGCAGTTGTCTTCTGGAACTCACTCATTCAGATAGCTTGAAGTCAGAGAGCCATCGCTTGGGTATTACTGGAGGTCCATGAGTGGTAGGTGTGTATAATAAGCCTTGGATGACTGACTGTCACAGAGGAATCCCAAAGGTCAGACTCTTTTGGGAATGCCAGTATCATGGACAAAAGCAAGTGCATGCCAACTGCCTGCTCTTTGTCAGCTGCACGTGAGAGAGATATCTGGAAGAGGTTCATGGAACTATAACGTATAAGTTAAATAGGAATTGGTTTCCTTCCTACTGATTATTGTTATCAACAACGCATTTATATTCACTGTTGCTGTGGGAGATCCCAGTTACTCTCTTAAAATATGGCTATTAAAACAGCATCCTGTCTTCCAGGAGCCTGGAAAAAAGAGCCTGGAAAGGCAGGGTGGTGATAAATAGAGAAACTGTCAGGCTGGAGATGAGACAGTGGGATTGCCAGTGTCCCTTTTTAGCATGGCAGCCCCATACGGCACTCTAAGTGGCAAAGACACAGACATAGAACTGCTTGGAGAAATGTTGCAGAGTTTTGTCTAAGCAATCTAGTTGCACAGGCATGTGCTTGGCTCAAAACACTGTGGGCTGTTCTTAGGACTCTGTGGTTTTGATTTTGATTCGTGCCATGGTTTAGATGATGGTTTGGTGTTGTGTTGGGTTATAGGTTGGACTTGATGATCTCAGAGGTCCTTTCCAACCTTGTGATACTGTGATACTGTGATACTGTGATCTGTGCAGTAGGTTCACCTACCTTCCCTGATTAGGGATTAGGTGATTTCTGTTCAGGATTACACAAGAAGGTTAGACACTTTGGATGTTCTGTAAGCTGCAAGTTTTGGTGTACTCACACCAGCAGATGACCTGGTATTTGTGTGCTCCTCAGAGTGGCTGGCAGCACGCTGGGTTGATGGGAATCTTGCTGTTGAGGTAGCTGATCCCAGCCCATGTAGGAACTGGTGCAGGCCCAGAGGAGGAGTATGTATGAATTGGAAGTAACTGGGAGAAACATGAAAAGCTACGGACATAGAGGTTCAGGGCATTGTAGGAGTAATCTCTTGGTTCCTGTTTTTTTCATCTCTTTCCATATATTACATAAAACTGTAAAAATATTTAGATGACTGTAAGTGATCTGAATTTGTTTCCTTTCCTGTTACTGATGAAGAAATTACAATAAGACTTGGCTCTCCTTTTATGCCTTAAAGCAGAACGTCAGTGGCCTTTTGGCTGTGCTGTTTTCTTCACCTCTTTGTGTTCATCCATTCTTTCTTTCTTTCTTTCCACCTCTCTGAAAACTTCATATTTTGTTAATCTTGTATTGATACCATTGCAATGTTCTAATTTTTTTGCTATAAAATAATCTGTGAAAGAAAGATCTAGATAAATATTTTGTTTTAAATTCTGTATAGAAATTATTTAAATTTAAGAGCAATAAGCAGCTTTATTGTGACCAAATTATGTGCTATTTTATGTTATGAAATAAATTCTTAGCTCAGTGTAGTTTAATATGTGATCCTTCTGGCTAGTCAACAGCATATTTTCAAAGCTGCAGTTGAAGTTCTCTATAGTAGTGTGTTAACAATATGACTTTGCTGCTTTCTGGTATTTTAAATGAGCTATTGGTTGATTAAGTTTCAAATAAAGGGTCTAGAAGCAGCTGTAGATGCTGAATTTTCTTGTAGAGCTTTGAAGCCCTTCCCCTCCCTATAAAACAACTCTTGTTTTATGCTGTTCCTCCTAAGCATCTTTACATAAAGTCACAGGAAGAAGAAGTGCAAAGTCTGACACAAAAAAAAAGAGGCTGTGCCTATAACTCTACATTGAACAAGTTAAGAAAATCAACTATGATCACCTTCAAAATAGTTCCCTTCTGACTTGCTAGGCTGCTGCATACAATGCTGCCAACCATCAAAGCAATTCTGCAGATCATTTTCTGAAAGGCTGTTGAGGATCTCCATTGTTTTTTTGCATTCATATCTTTTACTGACAACAAATGGGTTCCTTTGAGCACAGACTTGAACTTTGGGAGGAGGCAGAAATTGTAGGGAGTCAGGCCTGGCAAACAGAGTGGGTGCTTAAGCAGAGTGATGTTGCTATTAGCTAAAAACTGCTTCACCGACATAGCGTTGTGGGTAGGTGCATTGCCTTCGTGTTAATGCACTGTTCGCTCTTGCAAACCAACGTTTTCTGACCGAGGGTAAGAAAACTTCTGTATTTGAACACGTGTTCCCTTATACTGAATGAGGTGACTGAGTTGAGCCTTGTTTTACTGCCACAGGTTAGAACAAGTTCCATAACCATTTCTTTGTGTTTCCCCTCCCACTCTTGGTTCCCAAGCTGTAGGATTAGTCATGGGCTTTTTTGGTTTTGGACCTTGTATAGTTTTACAGTTTAGCCTTGTGTGTTGCCAAAAAAAATCAGACTCAAACAAAACAGAATATTCTTTTGACCCTTCTGACAGGGACAGGTATAGACATAATGAACTAAAAAAATCCCTTGTCTCTGCATTTGCTATGATAGAATAGCACAGTATTTTTTGTAGGACATACAAAATTAGTCTTCTAATTGAAAAAAAAATTGTTTTATGTACAGTGTTTCTGCATTTGAGTTAGCAGCATGTAGTAAGGCATTAGTAACTCCTGTCATTTTACAAATGATTATGAATAATTACTCTTTCATGAGTTTAAAGAAAGTTCACTTGCTGCATCTCTGCAATGAGTCTAAGAAATATCCATCTTCAAATAGAAAAAGCCACAGATAGACTTAACAACAGTGTAAAGAGATTTCTAGAAAGCAAAGAAATTTTCATATTAAAAGTGAAATTTAGGAAAACCTATTTGGATATTACACACAGTGTACAAATTCTATTCCTGTGATTTTTTTTTTTTGAGATCTACATGATTCTACTTGAAAAATGTAATTATGAGAGATGAAGAATGCTTTCACCGTGGTATTTTGCTGGTTAAGTGCTCCGTGTATTTGGTTAATGGTTATTTGCATCTCTTTTAAAAATATGCTTAGTTCACAATATTACATTGGTTCATTATTGTGAGAACAATATATATACAAATATATACAAGTACATTGCATGTTCTCTGCACAGCTGAGATACTTTTAATTAGAAGTTACTCTGTATGCAAAAACAAAATTAGGTTTGGAATACACTATATTAATCAGTTTCACATTACGGTGAGGGCCAACATGTGAAGCTTGATGGAAGGATGTTGATGAACATAAACTGACATCAAATAGTGCATGATGAATCTTTCATGTTTTTTAAAATTGAAGTATAATCATTTTCTGATCTCCAATCAAAATATAGTTTAAAACACTTTTGTTAAAAATGTAATTTCAAAATGTAATTTTCAAGTTGGCTTAAAAATTGTGTCTGTAGCCAGGCAAAATGTTCCAGTGCTTTTTGCCAAGTATGACAAATATTACCCTTTATAGCTTCCTATAACCATGTTTGTTTCCCTTTGGATAATGCTATGAAATATGAATAGCCCTGTTCTTAGTAAAAGTGCAGTTTAGTTCTTTTCTTATTTTTTTCTTTTTTTGGGTGAGAAAGATTGGTAAATAGGAACTGTAACTTGGACAAGATTAGGATATTCTTCAGTGAAAATCAGTTATTTCTGCGTTACATGCATTTCAAAATAACTTTGTAGATACTTTTGTGTAGCAGCAGCTTTCTTAATTAGTCCCAATTCTTCCCAGGTGGAAGTCAATGAAGCAATACAGCTCTTGCAGATCTTCTTTAGGAGTTACATGCAGAAGACTTTATTACTTGTGTAGGATGTTGGGAAAATGGTATCCATGTTGTGAAGGTGTAACATGTACTTAATGTAACTGAAGATTAAACAATTGTTTTTTAGGCTGGTAAGGATCACTGTGGCCGTGTAGACTGACTTTGACTGACATAAGGCACTGAATTTCAGCCAGACACTCTTGCACTCACCCCAGCAAGCTTGTCTTTCAGATATATTTGTGGACTTTAAATAAATACCCTTTACTCTGCTCTCGTGAGACCTCACCTGAAATATTCTATCCAGTTCTGGGGTCCCCACTACAAGAAAGAATGGCCTACAGAGGAGGGCCATGAAAAGGATTAGAGGGATGGAACACTTCTAGGAACAAAAGCTGAGAGAGTTGGGATTGTTCAGCCTGGAGAAGAGAAGGCTCTGGTGAGACCTTATTGTAGCCTTTTAGTACTTCAAAGGCCTGTAAAAAATCTCTGTCCATCTTTCTTACCAGAGCCTGTAGTAATAGAACAAGAAACAATGGTTTTAAACTGGAAGAGAATAGGTTTAGGTTGGACAAAAGGAAGAATTATGAGGATGGTGGGACACTGAAATAGCTTGCCCAGAGAAGTTGTGGATGCTTTATCATTGGAAGTGTTTAAAGTCAGGCGAGGTGGAGCATTGAGCAACCTGACATAGTGAACTGTGTCCCTGCCCGTGGCAGGTGAGTTGGACTTGATTATCTATAAAGGTCCCTTCTAACCCAAACTGTTCTATGCATCGTAATGTACATGTAAGAAAGCACCGTCAGTTTCTATTCCAGTATCATTTTTGGTGTTTTCTGCCTTATGAGGGCAGCTTGGATATCCACTTACAGTAGCTATCAAAATGGGATTTCCTAGAGGCTTTTATTCAGTATTATTGTAGTTTATTTAGGACTAAATTGAAAAGTAAAGTAGGTTAGTCTTCATTTTCCGGGGGTTATAGCTCAACTGATTTCACATGGATTGGTGAGAGCAGTGTTAAGTTCTCCAGTTTACAGCTAAGGATTAAAATATTTTCAGGTTGTTTTGTCCAAGCTGCATAGAAGTCTTATGCTGTAGATTGTGCTTTCTCAAATGTTCTGCAGGGAAGAGTGTGCTTTTCTCCGGGGATTTCAGCTTAGCTGTGCTCTCAAGTCACACTGGGACACCGAGACTTCAAGCACATTGTATGCAGCAAAGTCACTGCTGGATTTTACCTTCAAGTTAGCAGTGAGTATAGAGATACCTTAGCTTCTGTTCCTGTGGTTCTTAAAGGCTAATCCTGGAGTATTTAGAAAAACAAGGAGTCAGGCTTTTAATGAAGAAGGCTTTTACAAAATACTGTTAAACTTGCAGAGTAAATTGGTCATCAAAAATGCTAATATCTATGGTGAAATTTAAGTGATGCTTTGCCAAAACACTCTAGTCATCGCTTCTCACCGAGGGATGCTTAAATGCCTAATTTCAGCTTTTTACTTTCAGCCTTTTTGGCTGAAGAGTTTTGTTTGTTTTGCTTTCTAAAATAAAACCACATTTTCTCACTGTGCTGAGAGTGCGTGGATGTTCCTTGTTTGGTTAAAATAGCAGAAGTTTGCTTTGCTTTCTGATGGCTCTTTGGGGGTGCTCATAATGAAGCTCCAGCTGTTTGGCAGGACTTGGTTAGAGACCTGGTTGGCCAATTAGACATACACAAATCCATGGGGCCGGATGGGATCCATCCGAGGGTATTAAGGGAACTGGCAGAGGTCCTTGCCAAACCCCTTTCCCTCATCTACCAGCAGTCCTGGCTGACTGGGGAAGTGCCACTCGACTGGAAGCTGGGAAATGTAACTTCCATTTACAAGAAGGGTCGGAGGGAGGATCCGGAGAACTACAGGCCTGTCAGTCTGACCTTGGTACCGGGGAAGGTCATGGAGCAGATTGTCTTGAGTGCTATCACACAGCACGCATGGGACAACCGGGTAATCAGGCCCAGTCAGCATTGATTTATGAAAGGCAGGTCCTGCCAGACCAATCTGATGTCTTTCTATGACAAGGTTACCCAGTTAATGGACGAGGGGAAGGCTGTGGATGTGGTGTACCTGGACTTCAGTAAAGCCTTTGACACCATTTCTTACAGTATTCTGCTTGAGAAACTGGCTGCCATCGGCGTGGACATGCACACCCTCTGCTGGGTTAAAAACCGGCTGGATGGCCGGGCCCAGAGGGTGGTGGTAAATGGTATTAAATCCATCTGGAAACCGGTCACGAGCGGTGTTCCCCAGGGTTCAGTGCTGAGTCCAGTCTTGTTTAACATCTTTATCAATGATCTCGATGAAGGCATTGAGTGTGCCCTTAGCAAGTTTGCGGATGACACCAAGCTGGGTGCAAGTGTTGATGTGCTTGAAGGAAGGGAGGCTCTGCAGAGAGATCTGAACAGGCTGGATTGATGGGCTGAGACCAACGGAATGAGGTTTAACAAGGCTAAGTGCAGAGTCCTCCATTTATGTCATAATAACCCCATACAGCGTTACAAGCTTGGGGAAGAGTGGCTGGAGAGCTGCCTGGAGGAGAAGGACCTGGGGGTGTTGGTTGACAGCTGACTGAACAGCAGTGTGCCCAGGTGGCCAAGAGAGCCAATGGCGTCTTGGCCTGTATCAGAAACAGCGTGGCCAGCAGGACCAGGGAGGTGATTGTGCCCCTGTACTCAGCACTGGTGAGGCCGCACCTCGACTACTGTGTTCAGTTTTGGGCCCCTCACTACAAGAAAGACATTGAGGTGCTGGAGCATGTGCAAAGAAGGGCAACGAAGTTGGTGAGGGGGCTGGAGAATAAGCCCTACGAGGAGAGACTGAGGGAATTGGGGTTCTTTAGCTTGGAGAAGGGGAGGCTGAGGGGAGACCTCATCACTGTTTACAATCACCTGAAAGGAGGTTGTGACGGGGTGGGTGCTGCCCTCTTCTCGCAAGTGACGAGCGACGGGATGAGAGGGAACGGCCACAAGTTGTGCCAGGGCAGGTTCAGACTGGACATTAGAAAGAATTTCTTCACTGAGGGAGTGGTCAGGGATTGGAACAGATTGCCCAGGGAAGTGGTAGAGTCTCCATCCCTGGAGATGTTTAAAAGACAGGTAGATGAGTTTCTTTGGGATATGGTTTAGTAGGGAGGCAGGTGTGGTTGGACTTGATGATCTCAGAGGTCTCTTCCAACCTTACAATTCTGTGATTCTATGATTCTATAATTTTAAGGTTGTGATGGGAAATAACTCTGGACAATTAAAACCTAAATTATAGAAGGTTTTTGAAAGTTATCAAAGGTAAGAATGACAATATAGCAGTCAGTTTTCCTCATCCTTTTCTAGGCTAAAAGAACTGTTTTCCTTTGCTTGTTACGATTATATGATCTGAATTTTTTCCTTCTGAATTTCAAAGTTTTGGAGGAAAAGCTTTCAGTGCTCACTGTGCTCTTCTTGAATACTGGTTTTGTAGTACCATATTGTATTAAAAAGTGGTTCTGTTTTCTTCTCTTCTATCCTGCTTTCTTAAAGAAATTAAAAATATGGGTACAGACACTATTAGTGTTTATTCCAAAACTACATAATTTGATGCTTGCTGCCACTAAGGGAGCAATTCAAATCAATACCTTGATTGGGGTTATGGGCAGAAATGAATAAGTGTGGTATGTGCTGCAATTTTTAGTTATACTGATATTTCTTCTACTGGACTGTAGATATTTAATACTGGAATCTATTAGAATCCTTATAACTAAAGTGATTCCTTTAAAGATTTCAGGTGGTCATTGTGTAAGCTGATGAGCAAGTGCTCTCTTTCAAGAAATTGGCCTTGTATCAAACTTTGCATAGGAAGTGATGTATATGAAGCTTTTTATAAATATCTGCTTGCTTGCTAGCAGGGAAGCTTCCATTTATCTCCTTGACTGCTTTCAGAGCTCTCCTCTGTGACTCTGCAGTCATTAATATTAGATTTTTTCCTAAATCACTGCTTTTATTTCTACTTTGAATCACGGGTCCTCCTGTCATGCTTTCTCTTTGGACTATTTTCCTTCAGTAGTTTTATTAAATAACAGAAATCTTGCTTTTGTTTCAGGTTTGTACAGTAGTTAATTTTCAGACCTCCTTTGTTAGCAGGAAATCTTTAATAGTTCTTCACTTTTATCTTTTTTTTTTTTTAATAGGACAAAACCTCAGGGAGGGATAAGAGCTTTATTATCGTGGGGAAAAAATGGAAAGCAGTCAGTGGACTTTAAAAGAACAACTCTTGAGTTCATGCTGCCTTTGATTATAACTATGCTGTACGTGTGATTATGTTGTAATGTTACTTACGAGCCTCTGTAGGTGAATTTTGTGGCAGTTGTATTTAATTACTTCTATACTAGCTAAAACTTGGGTCCTATTTTGCATTATGCAGACCTGTGTAAGAGTTATCTTACCTATTTTCTGCTATGTGCATAGTTTCATGTCTGCTTTATCCACAAACGTGTGTTTTTTTAAAAACATCATTTTAGTATTTGCCTTGGTATATATTGCAGAATTAAACATCAAGCTTCAAAAAAGGCTAAAATAGCCCTGTACAATTTTTAGTCACTGAGGCATCAAGTTGGTGTCTATGGTGTGTATTCTCCATGTGTGAATAATGCATGTTAGCTAGCAATTTGCAAATTGTCCTCTTTAATACTACTTGAGATTAATGCTGTTTGTAAGTAAGAGTAATTTGATATTTTTTGCAAATGTCTCTTTCAAGTGGTAGAGTGGAGATGGAGAAGAGAAGGCGTATGTCGTACTAAAGGGGTGGTTCCTGTCTTTGCATTACTGTTCACATGAAAGTCCGAGTGATGCTCTGGAGTCTTTTTTCCTCTTGAACTTCTTATTTCTCCCAGTACTGCAAAATATAAGCAAGTCATGTACTGTTGTTTTTTGCATATCTGTTCGTAATAAACAAGTAGGTGAACCACTGGTCTGCAGAGCTGTAGCTTGTGTTGTCTAATGAAACAATGAACGCACAAGCCTTCTGCAAAGCAGTAGGAAGTGTAATCTGTTGTTAGTGCGATGTATGCTATGTATTGAGGTGATTACTGATGGTGTTTTCTGCATCTTGGGAGGCATGTAAACTCTATTTAAAAAATGTATTTAAAAAAATTGAAGGAAGGAAAAGAGCAACTCTTTGTCAGCCTGTCCTTTGAGCAGAGATGCAAGAGGTGGAGACTGGAGGCAGGCAGCACAGGGCATTTTGCCCAGTGCAGACCCGCTTTAGTGGAGGAGACAAAAAGTCTGTGACTAGAGGAGGTTTGGAGGGCTCCGCAGGTTTAGTGGGAATGCTGTCTTGGTAGACAATAGCTGTACAGTAGAATGAGCTTGAAGATGCAAGACTATATTGTTTTTTATGAAATCTGAATTAGGCACTTACTAGAAGTTGACAATATTTTAGAGTAAATAAGTAATAAATGCCAGCTTTTTACTTTTACTTTTTTTTTTCCTAAACTTTTCTTTCCTACTCATACAGGGAGCAGAGCTTCTGCTTTGAGAAAGCTCCAAAATCACTGATTACTGCTAGGCACAAAGTTGAAGGTATAGAAGACATTTGAACTTACTTGGTTGAGGGGGGATGGAGAACTGTACATCTCTGTTTGGAGATGAGTTAAAGGCATGAGCTCCAAAATTTGAGTGATTATATGCAGAGCCCAGAATAATATATATTGAACTTCTTAATAAAGAATCATCAGCATTAGACCAAACAGTTTAATGTGTAAAAACAGCACCCAGAGGAGTTACTTTGAGCTCTAATTCTTGTTTGCTTGTATGTTGAAATTTCAGTCATTATAGTCATATACCAGTGCTCTCAGTACTCCCTCTGGGTCTTCAGTCTCATTTCTTGGAAGAACTTCAGTATGCAGGGAAGAAATGGTGGTGAAAACAAAGCTCGATTCTTGTTCTTCAATAGATTTAAGAGAACTCTTGAGTTGGCAGTGCTTGTTGGGCGACTTCTGAATGGAAGACCATTAACTGTTGAATTGCAGGTTTTGCTATATATTGTCTGAGTTGGCCTTGTTGTCTCTAAGGTAATGTTCTTCTGCACAATGAAGTTCTGGCTTTGTGAGCCAAAAGTCTTAGATCATTATATATTTTGATTGTTCAAAAATTTAAAGAATTGTAAAGACTTGATTCTTGAATGAATGTGTAGCTCTACTGCATTTACAGAGTAGACTTGGTTTCAAAGGGGGTGAAATTTTAACTTGTATTTATTTGAGTGAGAGATAATGAAAGTATGCTAGACAGGAATTTGGTAAAGGAACTGCATGAATCACTATGACCTGTTACCCTAGTAATGCCTACAACAATTTTTAAAATATTCCTGGGATATATGTTTATTGCTAAGCAACAGTGCACACTTAATAGTAGTTACAAGGTATAGAAAATTAAGGTCTGGTGATCTAGTAGATGAGGAATTTTTTTAATGTTGCTAGATGGACTAAGGACCTTATCAATATATAAATGGTCAGAGAGTACCTTAATGTATTGGGTTTTCTTTTAAGGTAGCAGGCTCCCAGTATTCTCTCTTTCCTAAATAAAATGGTAGGTGTCGAAAGCAATCTCAGAAGGTCATCTGTTCACACCCTTTGCTCCAAGCCGGACAAACTTGTTTCAGGTTGCTCAGGGCCTTTCCAGCCAAGTTTTGAGTATCTCTAAGGACCTTTAGCTGTTGTGACATTGTACTAGCTTATTATTGCAAATCAGTTTTCACATTTTGTTGTTTTATGTAACTAACTTTGGACAGAAAAATCTTTCTAGCTGTGAGTGACAGTGCTGAGGAAAACAAATTTGATGGCTGTGGAGAGTTGGATTCTTTGTGTGCTGCTTGATGTTAATATATCATTCAGCTCTTAATTGTAGCAGTCAGACTACTTCTAGCATGTTTCATCCCTGTCTCTCACATTCCAGCATACGTTCTACTTGCCTTTGCAAGCAAACATAAAACACGTACCTAGGGTTTTTGCTAGGCATTTCGCTCAGTGGGTGGGATAGGACCACCCTGCTGGCATAGTCATAGGCTTTGCTCCAGAAATGGTATGTTATGTTCCTCCATTGGAGTTACTACTTTTGTTTAGATCTTACTGGGGTTTAAATATATGACTTTTTGCACTATCTGGTTAATATATATCATCCTGCAGAGTATTCTGTTATTGAAAGAGCTACTGTTTCTTGTTAAACTATGCTCACAAAAAGTCAAAGGCGTCCAGATATCTCTGAGGAACTTTAAAACCTAGAAATTAGAATGAAAATCAAACAGATTTTCCATTTAAAAAGGAGGAAGAAAGAAAAGCCTTCGGGTGCTTGTAAAGAATGTGTACTTTGTGCTTCTGAATTTTGCAGTATTCTCCAAGTTTTGCAACTTTTCATGTTATCGATGCATTATTTGTCACACCTGCATGGCCAACACTGCTTGAGTATCGGAAAAATAGGGTGCTTAATAAAGTATGCTGCCTTGTTATCTAAATCTTGTTTATCTATAGTGCTACAGTGGGGAATCTGTTAAGGAGATTTAGAAATCATGGAGGAAAGTAGTCAAAATGTTATTAAATCTCTTTAAGCACTTGAGATAAATTACTGTGTAATGACACTTCCTTTAGGTTATACAGAGGACTGGGGAAAATACTGTGTCACTCACTCTGCTTCTAGGCTGTCCACAAAAGTATCCTTGGTGGCAGTTACTGATCGAGTCTCTTGAGTATTCTGGTATACTTAAATTAGATATTTGTGCTCTTGAGATGTTACTCTCCAGGAAGCAGAATGGAAAAGGCAGCAGACTTGTAGACCTGTGATAGAAACCAAACAGATTCCCCATGGTGTCTTGGAAAACTGACCACAATGAAGAATGGCCAAGAATTTAGTTGTACATTAGCATCTGTATCTTACCAAGTTTCATCTCTGTTCCAGTAAGGAGTGAGAAAATCTGTTAGTGTGTAAAGTTGGCACTTGCGTGTTGTGCAGAGATGATTTCACAGGCAAGTTTGCACATGGGAGAATTTTCTATCTGTATTTTTTCCTGCCGGGGAGGTAAAGGAGAGGGTTGTTATTAGCTAGAATGGACATTTTTAGGTGATAAAAAAAGGAAATCCATGGGATGTTGGTGTACCCATCTTTACAATGTGGAGATAAAAATTTTACAAGCAACAAGTTTTTTTAGGGTAGAGAGCCTACTGTGTGTGCCATCATATGATGGCAACAAGAATGAGGAGAATGCCGTTTAATGAATGTAATTGCGAAGACATGAAGGAATTTACTGTGAGTTATATTATTGTTTAAAAAAAGCTTAGTGTTGCTCAGTGTGTTCAACAGCCATTACTAATGCCAGCTTTCTAGATGACATGGGAATATCGCCTTCAAGCCAAGCTGGGAAATTCTCCTGATCCTCTCTACTATCTCAGGCTTTTCCCAGATGATCTACTTGTAAGAAAAGGCAATTCACTTGATGGAAATGGGTTGTATAGTATAGCGTCTGATTCTACTAGCATTCATTAAATCAAACCATAGGTGGACTTCCTCACATCCTATTGAAATATGAAAACAAAGCTGCTCTTTATCTGAGACCTGAACTTAGCTGTGGAGTATATACGCATTAACCTATAACATCTGCATTTCTTTGTGGGTTTTGGTTTTGTTTTGTTGTGTGTTTGGGTTTCTTTGTTTCCCTAGGCCAATTTACTAATTGGTTTGCTTTGCTATGAAAGATAACTGAAAATTTTATGGGATGAATGTGTTCCTGCCAATGTTCTTATCTTTGTCCTTGTCTGTGGGCACTCTCACTCTCTTGTTTGTTCACCATGATACTCACTTGGTCCTTTGGTGATCTATTTTGGAAACTAGACCAACATAAAACTATCCTTAAAAGAAAGTAAATAAATAACTTTTGTTTGTTACATTCCTGAAACAGTCTTATCCAGCCTAGGAGAAGTTTCAGTGATGGTATAAAAGAACAGGAATCCTGTCTAGGTGGGAGCAGAGAGGACTGTATGAAGCGTGACACTGCCACTTGGTTGGTATAAACAGTTACAGACCATGTCCTAAACTGAGAAGACTTAACAGTTTTTGGAGGACCCAGGAAAGATTTTTGTCAGATGTTTGGTCTCATAGATGGAGTAGGTTAAGTATTGGGAAGGATGATCTATTCTAAAACTCCAGTTTCTGAAAAGCCAGCATCTCTGCCAGCTGATGATACTGTACTCGTGTCTGTCTCTTCGGTATCATACACACTGCCCTTCTTTATTTACAGCATGTGTATTTCTTTAGTCTCTGCAGGCATCCTCCCTTGATAATGTTAACTCTTGCTTGGGAAAGTTTTTTTTGTTTGTAGCACTCAGCTGCTCCATCTGAGAGACTGAATGCCCACTGGAGATTTCTACTTATGACCATTTGTGCTATGGCTTTCTGGATGATTGTTTTCATTGGCATCATCTTTCTTGGACAAATCAAAATAAGTCAGGATGGACAAATGGGTTAACACTGGTTAGGAAAGTAGGGAATTGAATGATTGACTTAATGGATAGAGTAGATGACCATGGAGTTTTGTTGAATATGACTGCTGTAACTTGGTGTAGAGTAACAAGGTATGACTGAGATGACTTGTAACATCTTTGAAAACAATGTTTATGAGCATTGTGGAAAAGTATTTGTTGCTTTACAGGGGCAAACAGTTGAAATCCAAGGCAATTAGGCAATTCTGCAAACTCTAGTGAGTTCGTAGTGAGAAAGTCAGTGGAAGACCACTGAATTTTGCAGTTTGTTGTTCCTCAGTTTCTCTTAAAATGTTTTGGCTTTTCAGTATGAAGATATAATCCCCTGCCCGGATGCTGTCATTTTGAGGGGATGTTTATTTTGAAATGTTTACTTTTAGCTTATGGCCTGTACATTGAATTAAAGTTGCATCTAGATTGCTGCTGCGCCTGCAGTTCATAGGATAAATCTCATTTAAATACTTCCTCTTATTGCTTCCACTGCTTTGTATTTATGCATGGAGCACTTACAAATGCATCTTGTACAATTGATTTTCATGTATTTGAATTTAGACTGCCACATTTAACAGTTCCCATTTCTGAAGAAGCAAATTTGCCAGGTGTCGGATCTCTAGCTTATAATTCCTGAGGTTATGTCGTGTCAGAACAACTTGCACTGTTTGTACCTTCCAGTAGAGCTGGAATTCAAAACTGTCTCATATTGTGACTTCCCCGAGAATAAAGATTTCCAAATGTGCAAGTGGAAAATGATGGCATTATTCCCTGTTTGTATAAAATATAGATGGATATTCAGAATCCACATCAAGTACTCAATGGGAGAGTGTGTTGTTGAAGCCAGCAAGCTCTAAACCTTTACTGGCATGATTATTTTGTTCTGTTTAGTTCATCTGCTGGCTTGAAAACACTGTGAAGTCTTGCATGAAGTAATTATTTTATTAGATAATTACTGCTAAATGCAGAGGAAAAATTAATAGACTCTCTTTTAGTGAATCTGTTTATCCATCTATAAAATGATTTCCTTAAATTCACTTTCAGATTTCAGGTACGTACTGCTTCCAAAATGTGTCTTCCCTTTCATCTGTTACTGGCAAGAATGCTTTCTTACTAATTGTGTTTCAAAGGTGATAATCATAAAAAGCGGTCGATTTTAGTATATGAGAGCAAGTGCATGTGAGAATGAGTCTCACTTTGATACTGCTGGGTATTTTTACCTAGTGTATGATGGGAAACCTGTGATGGTCAGCTTTCTCAGATGATTGAACAGAAATGCATCCCTGAAGAAGAATGGGAGGATTTATTTTCTCCCATTTTCCCAAAGCTCTATGAGAAGACACTGACATTTTGTTTATTTAGTTATTGAATTAAAGTTTTTTTATTTGATATTATAGAGTGAAAACTGAGATAAGTAATGGTTCAGTTTTTTAAAATGCTTTAGATAGTCCTGTCTGTGCTTTGTGTTTGCTACTTTGGCAAAATGGTTTTATTCTTTAATTTAAAGATTTAAATATTCATTGTTAAATAGTTGCATGAATAGCTGCAAGGAACTAAATCTGTTTTGGTTTTCACCGAGGAGGTAGCAAAGAGATATTCTTTGCAGGAATATCTCCTAATATTGAGAATGCATTTTTAAGTCAACTTACCTAACCAATAGTAGAACTGGCAGATATTTTCAGGGTATGCAACATGTTTTTTTTTATTATATAAATAGCATGTATTTATTCAGTTTTGTGTGACATTTCAACTTCAAAAATATTCAGATGGCATCTGTGTTCCCTTGTATATCGAACCTCAGATACTTAGAACAGATCAAAGGGAAAGCTACAGCTCTAAACCTAAAGCAAATTTTCAGGGTAATCTTGTTGCTCTGAAATGGATTTTTTTTAAACCTATCTCTCGTCAGTCTGATGACTCATCAGAAATCTCAAACTATTGCAATGATAGATAGAAGCTTTAGAAAATACCTTCTCTGGTTCCTATATACAGCTTAAAAAAAAGAGAATTTAAGGTCTACTTCTTTCAAGTAACCTATCTCCCAAATCATCTACACAGTTCATAGATGTCTCACACTCAACTAAATATTTTATAAGGAGACTCAGTAGCTCAATAAGATAACCATATTATTCAGTATGCAAAATTAACGTTGTGACACAATTAATTAAAGCTTTATCTTTAATGTGCAGAATGTTTGGGGTTGTTGGAATGTACCAGATGCCTCCTTAGATGTCTTAGTAATAGTGTGCCAGACATATGAAATCCTTACTTGTAATTTAGTGAATAAAGCCTTTTTGTATGTTGCAAGTTTAATTTATTTCCCCCTTCAGATACAATGTTTTGTGAATTTTTTTTTATGTGAAATTATTATTTATCTGTAGGTTCCTACAGAGAAATCGGAATCCTTTGCATCCATGTTGAGACGCTCCCCTTTAATGCAGATGGGACCTGCCAAAGATAAAATTGTCATTGGTCGAATATTCCATATTGTAGAAGATGATCTTTACATAGATTTTGGTGGCAAGTTTCACTGCGTGTGCAAAAGACCAGAAGTAGATGGAAAGTAAGTAACAAGCTTACGGTAAGCATTTGATGTGGACAACATACAAAAATGTTTAGTTAATGGGACCTGGCCATCTTCTGGACTGAGCTTGGATAGTTCATATGAATCTTGTAGTTTAATCTGTGGAAGTTAACATTCTGCAGAATGAAAGCATGATCACAAACACATCTGCTTAGCTCAGACCTCATGTCTTGAATGCACATTCCTTTTCAAATTTGCATTATTGTTATGTATGTTATTCCAGCTTACAGTAATCAAAGGAGGCTGCTCAGTGTTTTGTCCCTGATGAAAGGAGAAGTTGTTATCATGACTTGTTAAAACAAGCAGTATTTATTGAAATGTTTGGGAGTTTTGTGAATGCAGAACTTTAATCCCATGTAAATTTTAAGACTCCTTAGATAGGAACTATCTATGCTAAATACATATATATGAGGTGATGTACTGGGGAGTTTACATGTTGTTTGTGATAATGCTGTTTGTAATTGATGATCAATGCTAATGTAGTTGAATATTCCATATTGTAGAAGAAGATTTCATATAGATTTTGGTGGCAAATTTTACTCTGTGTCCTGAACTAGAACAACTGTGGTGGTACTAGAACACTTGTACTGGGGAATGCAGTTTTAAAGAGCTAAAAGGCAAGAAAGCAGCAAATTCTAGTGGAAATAGCATTACAAAATTTCTGAACTGTCTTCAGGTTGTTTTAACACTTTCAATACTTAGGCAAAATACCATGTTTCCAAACTCATAAGAATATTTTAGTCCATCCTTTTTCCCTTTTTTTCCTTCAGAGAGGAGAAGTATCTTTGTCAATCTGCAAGACCACTATGTCTAAAACATAAAATACAATTATTGCGATAAACAGTTCTGAAACAGTTGAGAAATATTTCACATTTGTGTGCAAGCTGGTGATAGTATTAATATAGATAGATAGAGCATTAATATACTCAACTTCCTTTTTTGACAGCTCTGTGACTTCCAAAGCAAATGTGACTGATGGCTCAGGATAAACTCAGTCCTTTGTGCCCATCACATTTGGCAGCAGGCAAAGATTTTCTTAGTCTTTTACTGCCACTGTAGTGGTAAAGACCTTGTTACTCTTTGCATCTCTTAGTAATTCTAAATTGAGATGAGCTTTGCTTTTCCCAGCCCCGTTCTGGCTGAGGAGTGTTTCTATATTCATGTCAACCTATGACCATTTAATTTTGGGTTTGTGGTAGAGTTCAGATTGAAGCTCCCTGTTCAGCTGGCCTAGTTGTTCTGCCAGACCCACTTGACTTTACATAGTAAAGATAGTAGCTCATTGATTTACAGTGTAAAATTTGCCTTATCAAAACAAGTGCAATCTTTTCATACCCTATTCTCTTAGTGTTGTGAAGACTTAGGGTCTTTCAATGGATGTTGACTTCTATTTTAAAGTCAGTAATTGCTTTTGATCACCAGAGTAAAGGTCTATCTAGTTTTAGAGTATCTTCTACCAAAGCTTTGAAGTAACTGGGTAGAATTTGCAGTGTGTATTTAAATCTATACCAGCTTACATTGCGACTCCAGTAAGACTTCGTTACTGTTATTTCTGTTAATTCACTTGCTGACAAGAGTGACTTTATCACCATATCGTGTGTGCATGTAATCAGTAGAACTGGTTACTGGTTTGTTTGCAAAATGTATGTTGTTTGTGCAAAGGATGAGAATGGGCATTTAATTTACAGATAACTGATGTTTCTTGAAGCTATCAGTTCAGGACAGAATAAGCAGGCACAGAAATTCATGATACTATTTTTAGTCAGTCTCGAGAGCATGACTCTTGTAGTAACTTTATTCTGATCCTGATCTTTGGTTTTACTGTATTGTCTTTTCAGGTATTTGTAACTCCTCCAAAATATTAGTTTACTATATTTAAAGGAAAAGAAATCCTTACTCTTGCCATTTATGTAAGGAGGTATCTCTGTGAGGACATGTGCTTTTGATATTTCCGTGGTTATTTGACTATTTTGTCACCAGAATTTAACTATTTTTCATGATACTGTAATACAATTTTTTTTATAATGTCCTTTGCTCTTTTCAAGCAGCTTCTAGCACTTTCAAAGAAACTAAATCTTACAAGAGATTCTTGATAACACACAGTTTACAGACAAACTGCTCAGTCCTGATCCTAACAGTTGTGATTTCTTGGGATGTCCAAGTGAAAGACCCTGTAGTGCTACGACCATGTGGCCATGAGAAACGATTCCACCCTCAAGACTGTCTTGGGTAAAAGTGCAGCTACAAATAAAGGTGTCCCTTGCTTAGAAAATTTGAAGTAGCTCAATAAACACAATTTTCCATCATTTCTTCTAAACTAAACTTCAACCTTTAAGTAAAGAAAACCAAAACCGAATCAAACAAAACACCACAAATTATTAAAAGTAAAACAAATCTGAGTACAGTACAAAATTTAAATTGAATAAGCATTTGGAGAACCTGCTAGCTACTTTCTTTTGGTTTTTTGCTTGACTGTTTTTCTTCTTTCTATCCTTTTTGTGAAAGCTGTTTCATAGGATTGCAAAAAATATATTTCAATATTGTGATTGAGGTTGGAAGTGTGCATCAGCGTAGTTAAGAGACCAACGATATTGTTGGTAAAATCTCACTGGGGTCAGACAAGGATGGTGTTTGGTTATAAATCTCAACAGCATTTTGTTATTTGGGATTTATTTAATGTGACAGGAGTATTTATCACCCTTCTGGTTTCAAGGTCTTATTTAGTATGTGTTGTACTTGTTTAATATATACCTAATTAGTAAAAACGTATTTCTTGATACACTTCGATTTGAATGCTTAAATTTCTGTTTATGCCAACAATATGTAGCAGTTCTGTAAAGCATCTAGAGTTTATACAAATGAGAAAACATCTATAGGAGTGTAAGAGTAAAGTAACTTGTCAGGTATAGGAATAAATTGATGTAGTTTTTCTTTTTTTAATTTTCACATGCTGAAGAAATGAAGTCCTAAAGAGGATAATGTTTATCTTAGTTCTCTAAATGAGCGAAAACTTAATCCATGGCAAAAAGGTGCTGTTACAGCCTGCTTCTGCCATTATCAGATGGAATTCTTAAGAACTAGAAAATGTGGGAAGGGGTTTTGCTGACGCTGCCTGTTGCATGGTCTGCACCTGTACTGTTAATGACCAATTCCCATCAAATGCACAATGGCTTTCAGCAATTTTCGAAAATGTAGGATTGCAGGACCAGCTTCCAAAGAGGATTAAACTGCACCTCTCCATGCCAGTGTAATGAAGCTTTATTTTCAAAGACTGCTGTAACCCTCCAGCAACTCCAGTGTTATCAGGCTGTAGGATCAGAAAGACACTTCCTTTATGTTTGAGTATGCAGCTGGTGCAGGGATTTCCAGTATATCCTGTGGCAATTTTACGTGACACCTTTTATGCAAGGCTTATTTGCCAAACTTAAATCATAGAGAAAAGAAGAAATCATTTGATGCTGGTTGTGATTTAGAACATGATAGCTTAATGAGCATCATAAAACATTACCTAGTACTGTTTCTGTAAATTGTATCAAAATATTTACACAGTTTGAATAGTTGCCAGGGTGAATTTTATTTGGGAAACATTTTAAATTCTTCTTGTTTTATTCCGTCTTTAAAATATTTTACAGATAAAGGCAGAATGGAATGCAATTAAAAATAGTGTATCTTTTTAGTCTAGGTAATGTAGATAAGGCTGGCTGGTTTCTGACACATTCATTTAATTAAGACAGTCTTAAACTTAATAGTGATAGGTGAAACTATTTAAAAGATCTTGTAATATTAAAAAAATTGATTTTGGAAGAAAACAGAGGTGCATGGAGGGATGTGCTCTGCAGGGGGAGGGTTTCAGTAAGACACCATTTGGATTAGTTCCTGTTTGTGTATTTAAGTCACTTTGCGTTATGCTGGAGGGTGAGTTTGGAGTTAACAGCTCCATTTTGATGTCATGTGAGTATACTTCTTGAACAATTACTGCATCTCACACAAAGCAGGAGTAAGCTACCTCGCTCTTGGTGTGCGGCAAAAATACTTACACAAGGGGAGATGTTGTTGTATGGTAAAGTCACCCTTTGCTTGCTCTGAACCTTGGTTCCTTGACTATTGTGTATATAATGGTGCAAGATTAATATGGAAAGGCTTAGAGAGACCATGTTAAAGACATAACCTTTCTAACTCTTTCCTTTAAAATTAGGTAAATACCAGACAACTGGCAGGAGGCTGGCCCAGTAGAGAGACCCAGCACTCGCTCCCCTCTCCAGGGCCTTCATGGTTTTGTTGCTAGAGGAATCACAAGCATCAAATTCACTCTTAACTTGGTGTCTGTGAATAACTGGGAGCAGTGTCTCCGAGTAGCAGCATGGGCCACCTGTAGGATGCAGATCTGGTGAAAAGACTTAATGCAGTGGAAAGACTTAATGACATTTTCCTTAGAGTCTGTATTTCTTCCTTGTCCTGGACTGCTGCTGACTGGAATCTGACAGCTTTCATGTCAAACTTTGAATGTAGATGGTAAAAAAGGGAATTAATGTGTTACACGAAGGAAACATTTCTTGCTGTAGTAATGCTGGTTTTAGTTTTATGTGTTTGTTTTTTACAGTGGTCTGCTTCCTTCTTGCTACCTATTGTCAGCAAAACAGTGTCTATCTGTGATGTGTAATTCTCAAGGGGAAAGAAGGAAATTGCTAACCAGCAGTACAAGTGGTACAATAGATGATACTTTTGCAAGTACAGTTTTCAAAGTTGTACAGATGCAAAAAACCCAGATCATATAAAAGAGACTGATTTAGTGTTTGGGTTATTTTAACATTAATCCATGTTGAAGGTACTGATAAAATGCACACCGTGCTGAGTGTACAAAATTGCTTCTAATCTCCGTAGCATAGTTCTTGCTTAGAAAAACTCAAGGTCTGCTGAGGAAAATCTGCTTAACTCCCACTTTTGGTAAGTCAGGAGAATTAACACAGTAACTATAATAGACACATTTTCTCATTCTATTTCTGTGTTCAAATTGTTACTGATAGCTCATCAGCATTAAGTTGATGGTTTCCTCCTTCGGTGCTTCCCTTCCGGTGTAGTTTTCATTCCCAATGGATCAGTGTATTTCTCACAAGTCTTTCTGGTAGTGACTGTGTTATAGAAGAACTCTTAGAAGAAGATGGAGAATATATGTAACCAGTTTCTTGCAGGGAATACATTATCTTCCTTACTTCCATCATCTTTTAATGCTGTTGCCTCCTTTGTATGTTTTTGTTAACTGTATGTACCCCTTCCAGACTTGTTTTCTGTATTCTATTTCCAATACTGATGTAGTTATATTTTTATATTATTACAGTTGCAGTTTTATATTCTTATATCTATTCAGTATTATGTATTAGTACACCTTCTTATCTTACGTATTGTTGCTCATGTTTTAACCAACGTTGTTCCACCGTTGAAATTTGCAGCTTTGTGTGTTTTTAAGCAGCCACCATGTGTTTGAATTGGCTATATTGTAGCAGTATACAGTACGATCCTTCTAATAATACTTTTGGAAAGTTTTATAAATAATTTATGCTCATTTATGCATAATTAAAGCCCAAATCACAAAAATTACTAGAATACCTAGTGACATAATTTTATTTAGTCTATATAAACACTTACCTGGCCTTTTATTCAAAATTTTCTCTATTCTTTTGTTACCATCTCTGATTTTTTTTTTATTTTGTTTAGAAGGCATTTCATGCCTATCAAAAAAGGTAGTGGTTTAAGTAAGCAACTTGAGAAAATTTGTTCGGTATGTATGACAGTGGTTTCTTTTGTGCCTGTAACTTCAAGTGGTTTACACCCATCAGTGCCGGGTTGCTGACTAATGTGTTTGTAATACTACGTAACTATCTGAATCAAAGCAATCTTCGTACTTCCCTGCTCCTTCCGCTCCTTCCTTAGCTTCCAAGTTGTCCCTACCTGTCAGGTAAGCACCCGTTTATTGGAAGGCACAATTCCTCTGCATTTTGAAAGATGAACTTAGACCATATTATTTATGAATTGTTGGATAAATCTGACCTAGTCGGATTTACTGAAGGATAAAGCAAAGTGCATGCACACTTCACTCAATCTATTCCAGTTTGTATCTTTTAGGGAAAACATAACGAGACAGCTGGCCTCCACAGTGTGAAAGCCAGTCTCTTTCTGTGATTCAAGTTACCAGAATGTCATGTTAAAATTCTTTGAGCACCAGGGTGGTTTGCACTAGTCATCAGCAAGCTTGGGTTTTGGCACTCTGGTCAGTGTTTGCCCAGCCTTTGCCTAAATTCCAGGGAGAAATGGTAAGCAAGACTGATCTTATTGTCCTGTTCCCACATACCAGCATTGTAACTTGAAAAGGAAGCCTTATTGTTTATATTGAAGAGGGCTAAATTCAAGGAGGTTGCATGAACTCCCTTTTCTACAAAGCTTCCATATAGCGCAATTCGCCATTGCTCTGAGCCCAAACAATGCTTGCGGTGCCGCCCTGTCTGCTGTCGAACAATTTTAGCTCTCTGTTTTTGAAAAAAAAACAGGCACGCAGAATAGCTGTGTGATTGCAAACTTAATCTGTGTACTTCAGCAAATAACCTCTAGCTTATTTATAGCAGCATGCATTTTGGAAATTACAGTGTTTTTATCCCTAATGGACATAGCTTATTATTTGCTTGGTTACTTTACAATTGTGACTGTTTTTACCACCCACTGTATATCGTTCTTCAGTGGTTGTTTTCAACCACAAATGGGAGATGTTGGCTTTGTGTGGTTCTGTAATACACAAGACTCTGCTTCCAGAGTTCCTGGAGCCCAAAATCTGTAAACTTTTTTTTTGGACTATACTTTAAATTTTTCATCACAGATACTTTGTAGTTTGGTAAATGTAATCACACCACAGGACAGGTGCTGGATATCAAAAGTACAATTAATCCATATTAGTTAGGCACCTTGTGCAATATTTAGTACCGAGTATACAACATAGACCTAGAATTACAGCCATAGCTGTGCATGCGTACCTGCAAATCACACTTTCATCTTTTTTTTTTTTCACTTCTGTCATTAGTTTAAAGTAGGACAGAGTTATGATATTTGATGGCCTGTGGAGGAAAAAAAGCCCCACAACTAGTAGCATTTACCAGTGAAAATTCTGTGCCAGCTCTGTTTTCCCAGGATATTATGATTAATGGGAGATGGAGTATGCTACATAAAATGTCTTGGGAAACAAAGCAGTCCATAGGTGGCCTGGAGCTTTTTTGGCAGTGTCAAAGTCTGTAAATACTTGTTCAGCCACACTTTTTCTCATATGTGGACGTGCGCACATACACGATAGAAAGAAAGGCTTGGGAAACTTATTACTGCATTGGAAAGCTTGGAAGTTTTCTGTGGAAGATGAGATAGATTAACTCTCTTTTCCCTTATTTCATGTATTGGATGTCAAGAACTGCAGAAACTAGAATTTTAAACTCATGACTTGGCAGAAAAATTAAAATCGTGTCTATTAATTCTTTTTGTAATTGATGAGAATAAATGACTTGAATCTCTGTATGCAGCGCATTTGGAAATCCTTTCTTCCCCTGCCACGCTTTGGAGAGAGCCCTGTGGTTTGCATGCAGGGAGGAGCTCTCTCGTGGAAACGTTTCTAGTAAGGTTAATTACCTCAATAGGTAAAAAAGGCTCTAGGTTTCTCAGCCATTCCAGATGCACAAGATTATGATTTTTACTGAGAATGTTACAGCTTCTCACCGTGTTTCACTGACTCTGGCTGACAGTGCAGGAGGTAGGGACATGCCGGTTCTATAGGTGCCTGGTACTTCTCAGGGTTACAGGGCACTGTACACTAAACCACACAGCAGGTAAAAATGCAAATGTTTCTGGCTTAAAGCCTGGTGGGTTTGACCTGTTGCTGTAACAGAGGTAAAGGCTGGGTGAAAAAACAGTCCAGGTTACGAAAGGGTTGTGTGTGAATGTGCACTAAACCCTCTTCGTAGCATAATGAGCTGAGTTGCAGTACTGTGCTGAGTTGAGGCCTTTGATTTCAGTTTGGGAGCTAGCTTGGTCTAAACTAGCTTACGGGCTCTACATGGCAATCCACCTAGAGGTGTAGACTTGCCCAAAGACGGAAACTATTTAGTTTCTGTGTGGAGAAACTAAATTAATGATGGTTTGGACCAAATGTGAATTACAAGTCTTCATGTAACATACATAAATCTTACTCAGGAAGATTAATGCTATCATATAACTGTGGAGTGGTAATTATTCATCGCTCTTGGAATGGTTTCGGTAAGTGTGAGAAGGGAATTAAGACAGAAACATTCTGCAGGTAATATATCAACCTTGAGCTCTTCAGAGGGCATGAGTCAAGACTCTCACAAATGATATTAGAATTCGTTTTGTTGTTTATTTATTTTTGGTTTCTTTAGCTTTTGGGTTCTTAATAGTTTTTTTAACTTGTCAGAGTAGGAATTTTTAGTCAAAACAACTTTTTTAAAAAGGCAGTTGAGCTTCTTGTGTGACAGTATAGCTGCAAGAACCAGCTGTTTCACTGTGAGGGTCACCAAGCACTGGCAGAGGTTGCCCAGAGAGGTTGCAGAGTCTCCATCCATGGAGATACTAAAATACTGTCTGGGCAAGTGCTAAGGGGTCCTGCATTGAGCAGGGGTATTGCACAAGGCAGTTTCCATAGGTGCCTTACAACCTCTGTTGTTCCGTGATTCTGCCATGATAATTTGATAGAAAATCTGTCTGCCTGACTGAAGGCGGTGGCTATTGATGTTTTAGTCATGCAGTTATATTTACTGTCAGCTGTCTGTACAGAGGGATGGTTCATCAGAGGGAGGCATGGGTGTTGACTGCCACTTGGAATAGACCCAAGAAGACTGATAAAATTAATTCAGTTACTCCTACACACTGAACCACTGACAGATGCTTTTTTTCCCCTGATGCTTTCTCTTTCTCCTTGTCAGCCTATTCACATACGATTATCCATCCAGGGCACAAAATCAGGTAAATTCCTGCAAAGCTGGGTAAGCCTTTTAAGGCCGAGTGTTTCTGAGCTGTGTAGGGCATTCAGCTGATTTGCTGTTACTGAGTAGCCCAGCAAATCTGTATAAAAAGAAAAAACGGTGTTGCTGTTGTGCTGGAAATAAAATGCTGTGTAAGTAAAGACTCATATATTTAAAAAGAAGAAAAGTAAAAGCATTACTCTTCTAAGAGCATTCAGTAGCTGTTAAAACTTGCCTTAATAAATTTTGGAGTCTGTGTGTGGTCACTGCTGCCATGGCTCTGTCAGCATTTTAGGCATGGTAGCAGCCAAGCAGGATGCCAAAATCTGTTGCTTTCTGAACTTGTTGAATGTAGCTGTGATTTATGGACAGTGAAATATGAAGTATGTGATAGTCAATCATTGAGCATTTTTTTAACAAAAACAAAGCTCTTTACTTTTTCCTTTTGTTATAGCTGTCGAGAGGCAAGTTTTCTATTTTCCTGTCTTAACATTTTACAACAGTTTCTTTTTTATCAAAAGAACTCAAAATCCATCCACCCAGCCTGGGTGAAAAATAATGACACCCCTCCAGTCCTCCAAATCTTGAAGGAATTGTTCTGAAAAATACTGAAGTTATTTTTTAAATGAACTACTTTGAGACTTGGCAAGCTCTGATCACATGGAAAAGTGCACATAATGTGGTCACGCTGCGTGAGCATGTGCCCACTTAGCCAAGAAATTGAGATATGATTCTAAAGGCAGAGAAGTAATCATTGGGTACAATGAAAAAAGTCTATCGCTTATTAAAGTTTGGTGACTTTGCATTAATAGGGTAAGAGAAAAAGGGCTTAAGCAATTTTTCTTTGATTAGTGATTTTATTAGAAGGAATGAAGGATTGCTTATTTGTTCTCTGCGAAACCTCTTGTTCTTTATTTTCATAGCAGTGGGCTCTTCCACAGGCAATGAGCTCTTATGAATGAGTTCTACAGTTGGTATAAAGTTGTCTTTGTAGAAGTGCACAGCACACGTTTAGCACTTCTGAAATCTTCTGGCAGTAAAGGAGTGTTAATTTTAAAAATTAAAATATTTAAATTATAATCTTCTACAACATGAAATCCCAATCAAACTTTTCAGGTCTTTTCCATACGTCATAAAGGAATATAAGTGGCATACAAGTTTAATTTATTTTAAATTTGTACTCATTAACTTCAAGTATTCAGGTAGAGATCTTAATCTGGGTGGTAATTATAAATTGATTGCTAATCTGTCCTTCCACTTCAGGAGTTCACTTCTTTTCCCATGGCTTTATCTGTTTGTAGCTACCTAAAAGTGTTTTAATCTTTTAGATGGGGTAGTGCCTGCTCCCCCTCACCCATCTTTGGGTGCCGGTTGCCAGACCAGTCTATTTACCACCTGAGTACTTGATTTTGCTCTCTCTGAAGCCTTTCAAGACTGTTATTAGCAACTGGCTTGACAGGGCTGCTGGAGACGAGACAGAGCTCAGTAAACAGGCAGGGATCCTCTGCTTGGCAGGAGTCAGTGCTGCCACTGCTGCCAGCCTGGGGGGGATGCAGAGCAGCAGCGATGTGTGGCAGCAGCTACAATCTCCCTTTCTGAGCCTTTTGGTGACTTGAATCACACACTACTGTAATGTGAGGCTTTGTGAAATATTCCTCTGCTTCTGCAAGATGTATTAAGAGTATGCTAAGCTTTGGCCTGCTCTGCACACCAGCTATCAGCGGTGCATTTAACTAAAACTGTAAATTATAGTAAGCCAGTGGAAAGGAATAATGTATGGCTGGACCTTTTTAGGCTAGGTTTGACTTGTTGAGCAGTGATTTAAGCTTCTAAAAAAAAAAGGAGTTTTGCAGTGATTTAGAATCACTCCATTCACTCCATTAAAAGAACTGATGAAGTAGAGTTGATTTCTCCATTTTCATTTTCTCTCTTCATGGGACAAACTTGGATTTGAAGATCTGTCTCTGATCAGAGAATTTCCTGTGTCTTATATTCCTGCATAGGTGTTAAATCTTTTGGCCTTGTTGATCAGCCTTCAGATCCATGAGTATTCCTGTGCCGGGGGATGTAATACCCTAATAGTAATTGAAGGGTGAGGATTTTCCTGCTTTAAATTAAACTAAAAACTATCCATTCAGGATTGTGATTGATCAGATCCTTGGTAAGCCTGCAGGCGTATTTTGGCATTCATCTATATGTTTGCCTACATTACACATCCAGTGCCACTATACTCGAGTGCAGTTATGTGTCTTGTAACTAGAGTTTGAAGCAGGCAGCACTGCTTTTTTTAAATAAGACCATGTGCAAATATATAATGTAGAAATTCCTGTGCTATTTTAAAATTAAAGTGTCTGAGAATAAGGCAATTGTCTTCATGTATCTTTCAGGTTACTTACTTGCAGCTCATTTGCCAAGAGTGAAAGTGATGGCATCAGAGTCCCAAAATCTTTATGACTGGCTGACACATAATGAAATTTTCAAGTAGTGGGATTATTTTTTTCTGGCATTTAGACACATTGATTCTTTTAGCATTTTGGGGCTTTCTTCTGTAGCTGGTTATGTAGTAATAGCATTCAACTATTTTAACCTTAAAAAATAAAATTGAGAAAGCAGTAGAAAGCATGCTACCAGTGTCTTGGCTACTAGTGATAGAACAATGTTGGTTTTGTTCCATTCATGGAAATTCAGCGATTTGTTTAATTTAAAATGCAATTATCTCCCCCCCCCTTTTTTTTAACCAATTCAGAGTCTTAAAAGGTACTAAACAGTTCTTTAACTTTGTCATGTATGACTTTATCCATAGTATGGTCTCCATGAGTTAAAGAGCAGTTGCTAATTCCGTTATATCTGAAGCATGCTAAGCATATCAAATTCTGAATACTTTTTGCAAGTGAAGACTTCACTCCTTAAAATGAAGTGTACCTATTTTGTGTTATACTCTTGTATACGAAGCGGGTGAAGGTAACAGTTTTGACTTTATGTCAAAGGGCTGGTTTTGTTTCTTCAGCATGCTTATAAGGATGACAATGTAAATAACAGAAGTACTTTTTCCATAGATTGAAAGTTGACAAAAATAATTGTTTGAAGAGTAGCAGTAATCTATATTTTTTTCTTTACTAATAGGTAACTAATATGCAGGTGCTTATGGGATATTTTGTACGGGATAAATATTTCCTGTCCTTTTATTTGCACAATACAAACGTTTTGTGTGAAATGCAGCTGTATAGCTATGGTTGTATTTTGTTGCTCTACTCAGTTCCTTTAAAAGTCTTTGTAGTGGGTATTTAAAATGACAACTATGATATTACTGTCTTTGATGTACCTTTTGACAGGACGTAATTCCATATCCCGCACTCAGTTTTTCTACTTGGTCAGAGTTGCAGCCATGAAGTCGGTGGTGGTGGTGGTGGGGAGGGGCACATTACTGTGGTTTTGATTTTACAGAAGGTGAAACATGGGACTGAAGACTGCCACGCTGTCTGGGCAGGGATGGCGTAGCACACAGGCTTTGCCCAAAGTCAGAACTGAGAAGTGCTGCTGTGGTGGAGTGGTGGGAGCTGCGTGACTGGCAACTGTGGGCTTCCCGCCGGAGCTGTCCTGCGCAGGGGGATCCATCGCTGGCTGTCGGGGTGAGCACAGAGCCATTCTTCCGCCTTCACTTCCTCGGCTCTTTAGCCCGCATTGAGCGGCGAACAGTGGTGGGGGACAAAAGCTGTATACACTGTACAAACAGAGCACCAAAGCGGCAGTACACTGACTCATTCTTCGCTCTGTGTGAGAACTGAGGGGGACTCTATTCACCGCCTTTGTGCCGGTGTCTGTCAACAGCGCTGTTTGAGGCCAGCCCCATTGTGCTGGCCAATGTTTCTTATTGACCCGAGTCTGTGCCCGCAATGTTCCCAGGGTCGAAGTTGCGAGTGAGAGAATGTTTGAAAAGGGGTAATCGTGGGCTAAATGCGGTTTGCTGCATTGTCGTCTGACCTATTAAATCTAAACTGTGGTCCGCGTTCATGCAAACAGGTAATTATGTAGTCACAGCTGCGGCCCTTGACATCTGGTTACCGCCCCGTGGAAAAAGGGGATGGAGCACTTGCCTCTCCTTCCAGGCTCTCAAGCACTGAACTTTAATGATATTAACTGAAAATAGAGGCTGGATTAGTGAGACTGACAGGTCAACAAGGTGGATACTTCATCCATGAAGGGGGAAATAAGTACAAACGTAGTTGCTCGGGTATTTCTGCTACCTTACACATCAGATTTTTCCCATAGCTGCGGGGTTGGCTGGGCTCTAGAGCCAGTTATTTGCGGTTTTGGTTCAGGAGAGGCTCTGAGATAGTTTTGTCATCCTGTCTTGCAGAATGTTTGTGCAGGACAGCTCTGCAAACAACCACCACATCAAGTAATTTTATTTTTTTGTCCTAAACCAGGCAGCTTACAATGGCTTTTGTCCCTGGAAGCCAGGTTGCCAGGATTTCCAAATAACAAGCCTTCATTATCGATAAGCCAGCATTTCAAGACTTAGTGGTGAGTGTACAAGTGTAATAAAACATTACTGGCTATAAATTATTTTAGGGCAACTGCATTTTCTTTTAATGTACTTTGGAGCTGAGGTGTAGTATTTGCATGGAAATTAGTCAGAGACATCCTCTCCCTCTGCTCCCGCCTTCTGCTGGGAGGGAAAAGATGTGTACAGAACATACATAATTATTAAAACAGCATGCTTTTCTGTGCTGTCCAATTTTCAGTGATAGGGTCGACAACAGCCACTGTGGAAATTAGGTTAGGAAATGAGAAAGGGTTACACGGCCCTGGGTGACTTCTGTGACACATTAAAGCTGGGAGCACACTCAGTGGTGAGCAGCCCTGGCTGCAGGTTGGGAGGGGAGTGCAGCCAGCTGATAAATCCCTGCTTTAAGGGATCTCTTGCTGGAATGAATGGTTAGCGGCTTCTCCTTGCATGTGCATCCCAGTGCTGTTCTGTAGGAACCAGTTCTTCTGAAAAGCTGTGGCAATCTGGAGTGTAATGCAACAGGGACAGTAGAGCTACGTGTTATGGGCAAATATATGTGTATCTATATAACCCGTAATGGTTATGGAGGACTGTAGTTGCCAAAAGTTTGACACTTTCTCTTGCAAAGGCACATGATCCACTGTTACTGAGTAGGGGGCTGGTTTGTCACTCATGGAGTGGGGAGGGAGAAAAGCTGATCTGCTCAGACTCATGGGAACTTGCTTGTGTTGTGGATTTCTAAAATAATCTTGTACAGGCATCTTTTATGTAATTAGCTTTCTCTCTCTCTATCGCTTGTTTTTTTACTTGATTTCTACATTTTTCAGTTCCTTAAAGGCCTCTATAGAACATACCGACTCTTAGGCAAGAACTAAGGGTAAAAAATCCAAACACCAAAATATTTAAAATGTATCCAGAAATGATTGGCATCTTTTTCAGGCAGAGGACAGCAAGGAAAGACCAACTCCATCTACTAGCAAAAGACGGTTCAATTACATTTGCACAATTATCTGCTTCTGTGGCTGTTCAATGTTTATTGCTATAGGAAGGAATAAATTTCCTCAGGGACGTTTCTAGGATATACCAGGGCTATATACATTCTCATTGCTGCCCTTGTGTCAAGACAAATTTTTCCAAATACATGGAAAATTCTATTTGTGCATTCCCCAGCAGATTTTTTTAGTTTTATAAAAATACTAGACAGTCTTAGGTAGTTGTTTCTCGTAGTGGCTCTGTCTCCTAAACAATTTACCCATTTCTCTGCTTAAAAAAAAAAGGGGAAAAAAAGGAAATACTCAAAATGAAGCATTTCCTCTTTAACACCTGCTTTTTTTTTGTACTGTAAAGGGAATACTAAAGGATTCAATGTGTCTAAAACGGTATTCTCCTCAACTATGTTATCTAGAGAGAAGGTAATTGAGACTGAAAGGTTACTTTAGAGGTCTGTAAATGCCTTACGCTTTTTAAAATACTTCAGTTCTATAATTCAGAAAACCTGTTCTACTCCAAATATGAAAAGTCAGAAAGAACTTGAAATGAGAATTCCCAACAGAGATTAAGAAGCTGCCTGGTTAAATTGATTTTTTCCTGACTTACCCAATAAGTAAAACTTGAGCAGACTTCTAACTTGTGTGCTGCAAGTTTGATGCCATTTGCACCCTGTGGTGTCTCAGCTGTAGTTCTGAGTATCTCTTCAGGTTATTCAAAAGGAGTTAAAATAATACATTTTTCGAAGAAGCAAAGATGTCTCTAGATACGTCATCCGACTTACTGAAATGTGTATTAACTACAGCAGCATTCTTGTATGTTTAAAACTAGATGTAGACATAATTACATACAAAGTGATTTGAAGCGTTCAGGTAGTACTATCAATGTAGTTGGGGAAACCTTGCAGAGTGTACGTAGCTTAGTTTCCTGCTTCATAAACAAGGCAGTATAGACAAACTTCTTACTGTTCCAGACGAAATAAAAGAGTAGCAAATGTAGTCTTCTTAGATATGCATTCAAAACTGATTACGTGCACATACAATATGTGTCCTCAACATCCTGACCTCTCTTCATGGAGAATAACTTCAGTGTGGGCTCAGGGTGGTTTTCCCAGAATGAAAAATTCGCAATGACTTCGTTGGTCTAATTAATTGTCTTGAAGCAGTGGGAGCTACAAGTAGAACAGGAAAATAAGCATGAAGTATTTCAGTTGAAATGAATAATGAGGAGTTATTTTTACCTTGGTTTTGTTTTTCCTTGAAGGCGTTAGTACTTGAAATGCTTACTATTAAATGCGAAACAAGGTAACTTTGATTAATGCTTAACGGCTTTTCCTTTATCTTTCACAGTAGCAGCATGAATTGAATGAAAAACTGATAATAATTTATTAAATTGATTATACATTTTACAAAGAATTCTGCCTGATTGTTTAAGAAAAGGTATTTGTTTATGTAGTGGATTAGACTTATCAAGTTTTAGTATATCTCTTTCTATTTTAGTTTAATATGAGTTAGCCTATGTGAGACTGTTCACAATGCAATGCTATTATCTATCAATCAGTATCTTTTTATGCATTGGAAATGGAAATTAATACTATACATTCTGAAACTGGTTTACTTACTGTGAAGTCAGTCCTAGATATGATACATATATATGCAATTCATATATGATGCATTTGTAGCCATAATATGAATGGGCATAGTTTGTATACCTTTCTTAGAAGGAGAACGAAGTGTGAGTCAAAAAAACAGAAAAAAAGATTTCTGGGAGAAATTAATTGGTTTGTTTCAGCAAAGGGCCCCAAGGTATCATAACCTATGTGTAAAAACAACAGTACCCTTGGCACTCGTTACTCTTGCGAGTTCAAAAGACCTTAATGAAAACTGAAATAACCTTTCTAAAAATATATTTGAGGGCATACCCTTTAAATACTGGAAATAACATTCTGATAGCACAGTGTGGGGCAGCCCTTTTCCAGTACATAGCGTCTGTGGATTCCAGCTATAAAGAAAATCTAGCAGTGAAGTGTAGGAATGGGCAGTGCCTATAGATGAAGGCTCACCTGTCACCACTGCTCCTTTTAGGATTTGTCTTTGTACAGCCTGTGGGAAAGGATTCATGGTTCTGTGAGCTCCCAATACAAAAAAATGAATGTTAATTTCCCTTATAAAAATAGTTTCATATTTACAGAAGTGCATTTATCTCAGCAGAAAACTGGAATAGGACAAAACATTTGGAACTGTTTTTCCTAACTTTAAAATAAAACTTAATTCATTTAAAGGCAGCTATTTCTGTTTAAATATATACGATATCTAATACTGAGACAACATTATGAGCATGTTTATGTAGTGTGTAGTTTTTTGGATGTGTTGAAGAGCTCAAACATTGCTTTACATAAACACAGGTATAGGGAGGATCAGGTGTGTTAGTTGTTAACATACTGTCTAAAGCAGAGAATTTCACTTAAAAAAGGGAAAAATTCTCTGAAACCAAGATCAGATCAGTAATGGCTTTGAAAGGCACCTCCTATAGGGGCTAATGCACAGTAAGAGCAAAGAAGTGGAGTTGGGTTACAAATTACCTCATTTAGACTGTGTAAAATCCGAATTTATTGCCCCAAGGTAATCAAAGCCTCCATTACAAATGTGTTGTAATACTCCATAATAGGAAGGCAATTAGTGAGTCAACTAGTTTTTCTGGGTTTGTAACTCTTTAAAAATTGAAACAGTTTGCTTTTGCTATTGCTTTTGTTGCATGCAGATGTTTCTCATGTTCAAGTTAAGGTTAGTAGAATGAAATTAAACTTTGTTCATCACTCAGTCACACTGTGACTTACGTTGATTTTCATTAGGGAAGATTTCCCCATAGGCAGGATGCACTGGTTAAACAGGGCTTTGGAACAAGAAAATATAGTTTACAGTCGATGGAAGTCAGCCTCAACATGGGCTTCCTTTTACCCCTTCTGGCTATTGTCACAGCTTCCCCTCATTCAGTTTGATGGTAGTTGTTCTTTGTGTGAGACCAGTAGATGGTATTGATAGATCACCAAATGTTGGGTATTTATTTGATCTCTTGTAAAATAGAAATGCAGCTCTGGCTCCGTCAGAATTCCTCATTATCCTAATGACAAAATTGCTGCTCTGCAGCCCTCAAGAATGAAACAAAAAGCTATTTTGAGAGTAAAGAATTTTCAACAACCTATTTTTGCTTTATTTTTTAAAGGAATTTCTGCTCTTTGGTAATGGTATCTCTGATAACACAGATCTCTGTTTTTCTTTGAAGGAAAACAGACATGGCAGCACACACCGAATTCATGCAGGAAAAATACTTCGTCGATTTTAGAAATGCTGCTAAAAGTCATAGTGCTAACTATCTGGTTAATTAATCTTCATTTATAGAATCAGTGATGTAAATACATGGAGGGCTTGGAGCCCTCACGGTATCAGTAACAGGAAAGCAGCTTGAGTCTTTCTAGAAAGAAGATGGATGTACTTTGGTCACTTCTGGAGAAGGTAGTGCAGCAGAGGGGTTAACTCTTTGACATACTGAAGTGTCTTAATTAGAGCTTGGCAAAGAGCCATGGTCAGTAGAAAATATGCTGTACCTGAGACGGCAACAGAGGTTTGAGCCTCTGGTGAGGTCTGCTGCATTCAGCAGCACTCTCCGCTTGTGCCTACCTGTTGTGGGAAAGCAAGATGCTACCCAGACCTGAAACAAAGCATCTGAGCATTTTCCCATCAAGCTTCACCACTGTTGCCTTAGAAAGGTTGCAGGGATGCAGAGAGGGGGAGAGATACCTGTCAATAAAAGTAGCTTTTACAGCAGCTCGCTGCACATAGTGGCCTGCAGTTGAAGGAGGGGCTAGGTAAAACTGTAGATGAAGTCTGGTTCTGCACACTGGAGAGAATGAGGAGACTGTTTGCCTTAAAACTGCAAAATGTGAGAATTTGAAGTTGTGGTTGAGCAGATTTTAAAACATTGATAACCTGTGGTGATGCTTTTCAAATTGAGAATGACTGCAATTTTTTTGGAAGAATGTTGGGGGTTTATTTGTAAGAATATTCCCAAGGTCGTGGCCTGTTTAAAGTCCTGGGAGGAAAAATGTAATATTGAGTAGCTTAATTTATCATATATTGTCACAAGATGGACAGATTGATGATATAGGTTAAATGTAAAACAAAACACCAAACCTAGTATTGAAAAACCAAACAGCAAAACTACTTCTATTTTCAGAACATTTCCTATAATGAGAAATACAGAGATACAGAGGGAGTTTCCAGAGGCAGTTAAACTCTTCCATCACTAAATTTCAGTGAAAATTAAATGTCTAACTCTGTTCTGTGAAGGTCTGACAGTCATCTCCTTTTAGGTATGACAACATTAATAATGCATTGCAATCTGACTCTACGAAACTGCAGTACCAAAAATAGTCCTCACTAGTATTAATATTTAATAGTGACAAGATCAAATCAAAAACATGCTTATGTGTATCTTTAAATCACCAGTAGGCTTTGTTTACTTCAGTAGGACTCTATTACATAGTAAATTGCATCGGAGGTCACAGCAAAGCGGAAGCCCTGCCTAATTAGTTAGGTGTTGAGTGGTCATTTAATCCTTGCCAGTTGTGTGCATTACAATAATCTGTTACTTTAGCACCTCACTGGAACATTTCTCAAGTTTCTAACTCTACTCTTGCCTATTGAGTGACGGCAGAGTGGAAGTGCTAGTGCTGGCTTTGGGTGTGCTATCTTTGGTGGGTGCTATTATGGGCTGATTCTGCACCGTTTGAGCAGGTTTGCGATGTATGGAGAGAGTTCTAAAAAATCAGCTGTGGGTGACAATCTGCAGTTTGCTCTTATAAACACCTACTTGGAATAAGTTGGTTATCACCCTGGAAAATTATCTCCTATTGTAATACTTTCTACTTACACGTTTGACGTTTTAACTGGGATCATGCGTCATTTCAGAGGAAACCATTAGAACCTTCCAGCAATGGAAATCCACCCTTGAAAAGCTGAAGAAGGGCCTGTTTCTGTAGTATTCATTTGTAGTGCACGCTGCTTCAGAAAAGAAGGACGCCCCCTTAGGTCTCATTCCATGAAGGTGGGTTACGTTCTATGTGAAAAAGTTGATCTCTTTTAATTTATAGTAAGCATGGATAGTAAAGAGTTTTGGGTCCTGTGGGTTAACAGACAGGCAACCAAGACTTCCCAGTGCGTGTACCTGATTGGAATATAAGGAAATTAACTTCTTGAAATTATCCACCTGTGTTATACCTCTGAACCAGCCAATCTTCTTGTGTATTTTAGCAGAAAGGCAGTTCGTTGTATGCGAGGGATAGCTGAAGCGTCTCTTCCCTGTCCACCGAAGACATGGGTTATTCCTTCCAAAGAAGGCACATGGGAAAATGGATGATGTCCTTGAGCATGGAAATGTTTTCTTCTGACCAGACTGGTCTTGGTACATGCAGCTGCCGCCGAGTTAATTATACTGTAGAAGTTGTCTGTTTACATTTTCTGCATTTGTTTTCTAGAAGAAGTATTTGGATAGTCAGTGATTTGCTCTGTTTTTCCAAATGTTTTTGCAATTATTTTAAATAGAAATAGAAGAGTGATGTCCATACTCAAATATATTGCTATAGACAGTTTGCGTGTGTGTTTGTTTATTCTAAGGAATGTAACAGATCTGTGTAAATTTCTATTTAGATACTTTTAAAATAACAGTTTGGCCCAGTTACCTGAAAGAATCAGTTAACATCTACCATGACAAAATATATATTGCAATGCATAATGAATATTGAAAATGAAGGATTCCCTATCTTAATTATTTGAAAATTAGGTATATAGCACATGTGTTTCACTGACTTATCAATGTTTAATATCAGTCTTTATAATAAAACCCCTTTGCTTCTGATTCTGGTAAGCCAGGAAGAAGCATTCATATATGAGCTTTAGCTGGTAAAATGTGTTAAGCAATGAGGCTGAATTTTAAAAAGTCCTGAAGAGAGAGTAAGTATTTGCAAAAATACTTGCTTTTTAAATATACTTGTCAATAGACTTGCTGATTTCATTGTCTGAATTATAGTGAAATTGCCTGTGTAATATTAGATTTACAATTATAAAGTGGCAGAAAACTGTGTACATATATACATTTGTATGTAGATGTATTCAGCTTGGATTGTATTTTATTTCAAGTTCAGTTGAACAGAGGATGGTGGCAGCCAGACTGTTACCAAGTAAGAGTACAAGTCAGTTTTACTATTAAATTGCAGTGGGCGTTGCACATTTTCATGTTTCTTATTTTGCTGAAGTGTAGTCATATGGATTTGTAAAACTTGATGATAGGTGAGAGACTCGTCTTACTGCCATCCTCACTGACTTTTGACATGGTAAAATGGGGCACATCAGGTTGCAAGAATAAAATAGGGATCAAGATCCTGCATGCAGTGTGGGTGTTTAGCATCAGCAGACATTTCTTGAGAAAGAACCTGTGTGCTTTCTACAATGTGCCTGTGGATTTTATGGTTCCTGTGTATATTGTGTTTTATTATATACAGTTCAGGGATTAATGCAATAAATGTGTCTAGAGGTGTAACTGAGCATGGGACCATTCTGGACCAAAAGAGTACTTGAAACACTGTCTTGGTGTTGTGATTTAAATGTACTGCTTCAGTGAGACTTCAAAAAATATAAACTTGAACAGACTTGGCTCTGAAATAGACCTGTGAGTTTTGTAGTATTATTGTGTTTGAGTGCCTTCAGTTAGTGCTACAAGGAAGTCAATTCATAGGTAAAAAATTCAAGACTTTGTCTTGGGCTTTGTTGTGCGATTGTGCAGTATTTTATATAGCACTTTTGCTGCAGATTTTCTCTCCACAATGAAAATTATTTCTTCCCTGTCCAGAGCATTTTCTAAATGTAAAATGTGTTGGATTGGGAAGACAGTCTTGGCCTGCCTTTGTTTTGTTGGGGAGAGCCCCATAGCTGCCATCATCATGGTCAGGACAGATACCCGCTGGTCAAAGAACACTTTTCTGGCCTTTCCGGCTGTTCCATGAACACGATTTTAATTCATTGAATCACTGACATCACACATGTTCTCCTTTCATATCAGATGAAGGTCAGCCACAATATTATGATGCATTTTTGGTCAATAAAGCGCGTTATTGAGGGTTTTCCTCAATATGAAAGGATTAGCAGTCAAGAAACTTTTTCCCACAACTATTTAGTGGCAGAAAACGTACTTTTTTTATCATACAATCTCCTGGTTTTGATTAAATTACATTAAAACAAATGCTGAGCCAGTTACATGCATTTTAATAGGTATAAATACATGAAAGGAGTAACAGTTTGTTCAGCATTCAATTTTCAGCGACTTCTTGGGATTTTATTACTTCAAATGATGAAAGTGACTGTACAAACATAAAAAATGCAAACCAATTAAAGTAAGACTGCATTCCTGGTGAGAATTTTTGCTGAATTACCTTCAGTTTAGATTCAGACATTTTTTGCATCAATATTTTTAATCCAATGGGTTTTTTTTAAACTTCTCATGTTTGTTTGAACAACAGAAAGTTTCCAGGGCATCTGTGTTTTCCTTTTCAGTGACTAAATGTTGCTTCCAGGTAAGTGATGAGATTCCTGGTCTTTGAGTATTTTGGGTTAAGTACAAGGGTAGCTTTTAAAGACTTTGCTTCTCTCTAATCACAACTCATTAAGTCATGTCTGGGGATATTTGAAAATAGTTGAGGTTTTTAAAGTGTTTTGAATGGATGCAGAACACAGAATTGAAAGGAAGGACTTCCCAGCTGAGGACTCCAGATTCCTGGTGCATCAGCCTCCCTGCAACCTGCCTGGGGACTGACCTCCTACTCCCAAATCCTCTAGTTGTGGTTGCCTGTGGCTTCTGGTGGCAGAAACAAGACTGAAGAACCATCTTTTTTGGGTAAGACAGCAGTACCTCTTGCAGTAGCTGGTCTCCAGTGGTAGCCACTGCCTGGGGAAGCTCTAAGGACAGGGCAACAACAGAGCAGTGCTTTTGTTCTGCTTCCAACAGCTTGTGGCTGCAAGGGCTTCCTGAGCAAGGGATGATGTCCTTGTGGTGAATAGCTCTTCATGATCTCCACTGCCCCAGTAAAAGACTTCCTGAACTTGTCAGCTGTTTTATCATCTGCAGTAACTTATGACAGGACCTGTGCAATAAATGAAGTTACTTTTTCTTAGCTTGTCATGCCAATTTTATTTAATGTCCACTTATTCCTGCATGAGAAACAACAATGAACCATTTTACCCACTCTATGCTTTCCATGACTCAGGATTCAAATGTGTTCCTGTTGTCACACAGAATTAAATTTTACCAGGGTCAAGAGCAGGCTATACCAGTCACACCATTCAGTCCTTTCTTTTTGAGGTAGAAAAGTCCTAGATTTTTTTTGCACTGTTCTCTGAACACTTGGAAGTTTAACTATGTCCTTTAAGGCCATTACTTTGTACAGTAGCATAAAATAGTTTGGTTTAATTCTGTCTTATATAAAGCCAAATACTGTATTTGCTATTTGACTGCTACCGAGTCTTAAGTGGGTGTTTTCTTTAAAATCACTTCTTGTAACCTCACAATCTTCTTTCTGAGCAACAGAAAGTAGTTTAGTGTGCGTGTAGAGTTTGGGTATTTTTCCCACAGTGTGCAGTGCTTCACGCTTAGCTTCCTTGAATTTCATTTGTCACTTTATGTCCTGCTCATGCTACTCTGTCAGGTGCATTTAACTTTGCAACTAGCTTTATTTTCACTAACATAAATAGTTGTAACCTCCTTATTAATTTTTGAGAGAGACTATTCGTATACAGATTCGTGTGGTACTTCATTGCTGATTTCCCTCTGTTAAAAACTTTATTCCTTATTTTATTTCCCATTCAGCAATGTGATGATTATCTTTCTTACTCCATAACAACTTCGTGTGGTTTTCTGTGTGAGTGGGTTTTCTTATGATCTCCTTGGAAGGGACCTTCTGAAAACCTCTGGAAATTCAAATAAACGGTTTTGGAGCGATACAAATCTATAGCTTGTCTCCCTTCAGCTTTTCACTAAGCCACTGGCTCTCAGTTACAGTCTTTCTTAGTTTTCCCACTGAAAAAGGAGGCAAGAGATCATTTAAGGACTGTCCTTCCCTTTAGGAGCCGGAGGGTAGTGGCTCTCAGTACACCATGCAGACCAGATTGTGCCAATCTTACAAGGTAACCAGTGCCCTGGGCTAAGGGAAGAGGAAACCAAAATTTGAGATAAATCCAACAAGTAGGAAAGGAGATATGTGAAAACTTAAAAGTACATAAATGGCATGCTTGGCAATCATTGTTACTGTTCTTTAAAAATATCCTTTTTCTGGGCACTGGAAGTTTGCTGCTGTTTTGGTTGCTGCATAAGTGAAACCACCTTGTTTAACTGCTGCCTGCCCTTTTAGGCTGGCCTGTCCAGGAGTCCATCTTCTAAAGCATCCTGCTCTGCGCAAGCATGTGTGCTGGAGTATATCTGTGTCTCATCCTTGTAAGGGTGCAAATATATAGGTACAACTTTTAATTTGCTGTTAGCATTTTAAAAGAACTTAGTCTTAGAGTACAGGTTATTAGAAACTGTCAGTAAAAGAGTGGATATGGGCTCTTGTGGTGGGCTTTGTGCTTGAGATTGTTTTGAAGGTAACTGTTAGCACTTGAATCAACTAGAAGTACTTCAGGATAAGGGAAAATATAAGCTGTGAGATTGGTAATGTTATATCTGTGATACAATAATCATGATGTAGTAAATAAAAATAAATAGCATTCTTTACAGATATCCAGTCTGAAGTAAATTCACTCAGAAGAAATGAGTACGATTAAAGCAGTGAATTCTTTGCAGTCACAAAGCCCAGGTCACCATCTTCATATTTTCTGTCTGATTAGTTCTGGGACTGCTTCTGGTTCTGTTATGTCTGCTTTGGTTTTGTTACAGACACAACTTCATCAAATATTAATAGTAACGGGTGTAGGATAAAACCTTTGCAGCTGGATCCTTGCTGCTTCTTGTTGCCTTATCAGCAACGAGAGTATTCTGGAAGTTATGGTCAACTGCTGCTGCAGAGACAGCAGATGGAGAACAAGAACGCTATTCTGTTTGTATGTGAATATGAAGTTGTTATTGTTTGATGAGGAAACTGGGTAAGGTGTAATTGGCCAATCAACACCATGAATAGCAAATCAGGTTTCAGAAGGTTAAATTTTGGAAAGACCCCCTTCAGGTACTGCTTCCCTCCCATGCCTCTCTAATTCAGTTGTTTTCTCCCTTAAAATATTAGATGTAACCAAAACTTTCTGGCTGGGCAAACTGAAAATTAATGCATGTAACATGCACTGTAGCAGAGTGGCTAGCTTCTACCTGAATAGTTTATTTTTTGCATCCTGCTGCTGACAGAAGGAAGTGATTGCAAAAGTACTGCTGGTAAACAATGCTTTTGTTTTAACTGAGCTTGAAATTGACACCTGTCAGCCATACATTGGCAAATGATTATGGTTATGTGAGTAGTGGTACAGCCTCTCTCTGAAGGCAAACACCTGCATCAGCTGGCAATATTGCAGATATACCATTTTATCAATCAATCATTTACCTAAAGGGAGTATCTCCCATTCTGGGACTCCTTCTTTCCTGCCTTGAAAGTACAGCTTTTAGCCATTTTGCAGAATGTGGCTTTGTAGCCAACATTAGTCATAGCAGAAAGCTCTAATGATACAGTGAACTGTGACGTGTGCTGTGACAAAGTATAAAATCTTACCCCAGTATTCATGTCAACAGATGAGGTAACTTTTAGGATAATTAAAAAAAATATATTTTTACAGTCAAGATTTTGATTCATAAGAAAGAAGTGTCTTTTAATTCAGGTAACAATGAGGCAGTTAAAAATCCCTGGTCGGAAACAAATGGTCTGCATACTTACTCCAGGTTCTCACTTATGACGAGAATTTTTTTATTTAACAGAGCTCATGTGCACTCACTCTTGTTGTCAAATCTCGCACAGTTTTAGTAAGTATTTTATGAGCTGTCCTTAGTGGAGAGTCTATTGTCAGTGTGTCCACGCTCAGCCTCTCATTCAATAACTTTGAATATTAATTATGTATGGTGAGATAACAATCCCAACTGTACTTTGAAGATTAAAAGCAAAGTTTTGGTCGTGTCCTTCTGTAGGTTAGGAACAGTGGAGATTTATTCTGGTTAGGTCCTGTCTTCTGCACCCATTTCTGTTTAAGTGTGCACATTCTAGCAACGCTGTGAGAGGCATGAGTAACATATGTCACATGCAGTCTGCTCTTTGTTTCCTTTTCCCGTGGGTAAATTTTCATATGAAATTTTGTTTTTACAGATTTTAATTCATATTTCATTTTTTAAATTTGCTTCCTAGAAGGCGCCCAAGTTAAAAGAATGCAACTTGTACTTGAAACACAAGGGTGTGCCGCAGCGTGGTTTTCACATAGGCAGCCACTCTTTTCGTGCCTGTGGAGTGGCGTCCAAAAACAGCTTGTGTCTTGAAGACTTACATTTTGATTTGTGAATAAACAACTCCACATGCTTCACTTTCAGAAATACCTTTTACATAGTAAAAATCTGCCCACTAGAAGATACTTTGTATTTGGAAGCCCTGTCTCGAAATTCCTCTTAAGCCCAAGGGACAATGATCTTGTAATACGGTGCTGAGTTTTATAAGTCAGCGTGCTGGTCAAAGGATGGGTGTGATGTGCACGTGGTAACCTGTTTTGCCATGGAACTTGTAACTGTTGTTTCCTCAAGAGTGCTTGATGCCTGGTTAAGTGATGATGCTCACCTGTCTTCTGGTTCCCTGGGAGATAGGAATTGAGTCTTTGGCTAGTTTGATGCAGTCCCACAAATTTAACAAAAAGGCTATTCATGGAACAGAGAGGAGAAGATGGACTCGAGTCCTCTCTTCAATTCCCAACACCTTAGAGGAGGTTTAACCGTTTTGTCGTCTAAGCACTAGTAACTTTGAGAAACTGTAAAAAAGCTGGACTTCTACAATTGCTTAAGAAAAAAGGCCATATAACTACTTGCATAGTCTAAAGTAATGAAGATGTATTTATTTCTGAGATCAGGCCAGTATCGATCATGAGAAGACATTTTTTTCTCAATATCTGGTCATGGATATCACTAAGTATTTTAATTTTTATAGGAGACCTTAGTGCAGGTGGGACTTTGGTACCTGTAATGGGAAAGTTTTTCTTCACTGAAACCAGTATCAACTCTTCTAGTGAAGAAATGCCCCCTGGTACAAAACCAGGAAACAAATGGGTCAAATTTGCAAAAGTTGGATTGAAATCACTTTAGACTTGTTTCCTTATGCATGTAAGAGTTGTATAGGAGGAAATTTGACAAGTTGTTTAATTGATGATGGAAGGATTTGGCTTATGGTACAGTAGGAAGATTTTGGATATCTGTGATGAAGAAAGGTCTGTGCAGTGCATTGGGCTGGACCCTGCAGTGAACTGTAAGCAAAACTGATGAAGCAGTGCTGAGTAATGCTGAGTAATTCTTTAAACTGTGTTTTAGTAACTCATACCAAAAAAAAGAATAGTTTTCCAGGCTCCTGGCTTGAGAATTAGCTTGACATAAACAGTAATAACATTTGCATTCTTTTTTATTTTAGAAAATTAGGCTGCTCTAAGGTTCCATGAGGAACTCACTGGGATGAGAAGCATGGTATATGGTCACAACAGATAAACCAGCTTCTCCACTGACCTGCAGATAGAACACTGCTGTACTCCAGTGGATTTAGTAATTTGAGCCTTTGTGGACAGACCATACCTACTTGAATCACTGGGGTTTGTTTGTCTGAATGAGTGCCTAATTCAAAGACATTTTTCAAGATTTCTTCTCTCTTGGATCTGTTGTTTGTTAGGCTTTGTGCTGTGAGTTAATATTATATCAGCACCGCATCTCATTTGAAATATAAAAAAAAGTTTGCTTTCTCTCCACCTTCTACCTTGTATTTAAGAAAATCACACCTTCATATTAAAGATAGGTTAGATATTCTGTCACATCGTTATGCTTTAGTCATTAATTTAGAGTTGTTAAAGAAGCTTCCTTTCCTTCTTGCTTTTGTTATTGATATATTTTCCCAATTACTTTTCTTTATTTTCAAGGAAAAAAACCAGCTTATTACTCTTTTTAACAGAAAATAATTAACTTAATGAAATATAGGTATTTCACAGGATTTGGAAATGCCTATAAATCTATCTTTCATGCTTTTTGTCCCATGTGTAAGATGAGTGCAGGTTTTCTGCCTGCAGTTTGATTAGAGGACATTGGGTTTCATCTCTGTCTGGGCTTGAACAGCTTTTGAGCATGTGAAGAACTAAGCTCCCAGTCAGCTTCTTCTCTCCAAGAGCAGGGATGTGCACGTGCGAGCATTGTGCAGCATGAATCCAGAGTGACAATTAAAAAAAAAATGAAGAAAAAAAAAAAAGACCGGCTGGAGCCTGCTGAGCATAAGCAGCTGCTGCTCGTTGTCTTATGCTGTGAGAGCACCTTTCTGACAGGTTCTCAGGCTCGACTCCGGGGTCAGCGCAGGATTAGAATGGGAACCCACTTTGCCTTTCCTGACAGCTGCAGTGTTTAGTCACCATGTGGTGACTTCAGCCCTGTGGCTTCTGAAGAATGTTTAATTAGTTTGCCTGCTATCAAAAATTATCTCAAGCAGAGACTCAAACATATGTTGGAATTGGAGAGGACAGTAGGGGGGCTGGTGAAGGGTGGTATCCAAAATGTTATGAATAATTTTTTACATAGGCTGATACACTTTGATTCTGATTGTGTGATTGCATGTTTTAGTACTTTTTTTTTAAATTTCAGCTAATTTGAGATTAAAGTCTGCAGTGAACCAGCGCTATTGTAACAGATGTAGGTTTAAATTTGGTGATTTGAGTTGTAATGTTAAGTGCTGTATCTGGCATTATCATATCCTACATGGCACATGGAAGTAAAATTTTAAATTTTCATAGGTAGTCATCCCAAGCTGAAGAGACACTTTTGTTCTACATAATCGTTTTTGAGACATCCCCTGAAATCGACATTTCTTCTCTAATGAAAAAGTATGCTGAAGCAAACAAGTATGCTGCTGTTCTCTCCTGTGGAATAAGAGGTTAGTGGGAACTTGAGGAGTCTTGGGAAGACACAAGTGCTGTTGTGTGAGGAGAGCCAGCCCGCCTTGCCAGTGCACTGTGAGCACAAGCCAAGTCAAGCGAGTTTGTTATAGATAAAAGCATTCGATCTCTCTCACTTTCCCCTGGGACTGACGGTGTCTCACTGTAAATTGTGACTCCATCGCACCCTGAAGTATTTCATGAAATTTTCGGACTAGCTCTTAAACCTGCACAAAAGATATTGGCATCCACTCCTTTGTTAGCTTTCTGCAACAAAACCGCATTTGAAGGGCAAACGCTTTTAACTTGCTTAAATATTTAGCTGCATGGTTTGTGGTGGGATTGGGGACACAGGAGGAGAAATGTGGCAGTGCTCGCTGAGTTTCATGGCAGTGTATGAGATGTGGCCTGCAGCCACTGCTTCCAGTTGGCCAGACCCCTGAGACTGGTGCTGTTGGCCAGGGGTATTTTCCTACCAGGAGATTAGGGAGGAGGTTAATGAGAGCTCGGTGGCCTACGGAGTGGGATGGGTATTTAGGTCACGTTAGTCCAGAAGAGATTGCTGTTTAGAAAAATATGGATACATATTCATAGGAACCCTGGAGATATACTCAGCCACCCTGACTGCAGAACAGATTGGGGTTTTTTTCTATCCTTGTCTCCCTTACCTGCTTTTCTACATTTCTTTTATTGACTGTTCTTCGTAGGAATGGGTTTTTTCCTACTATTTTAATTGTTACCTCCTCATGGTATGAATGATCCAAGCAATGAAACTCAATCCATATTTATTTTGTTTAAAATTGTTCTTAATTATCATAGTCTGTACTTTTGAAAATATGTCCTGAATAATGTCATGGTCTGGTTTCATCTTCACCTGTCCTTCCCTCCTGCTGTTTTAAGCTCAATTAATTTTTCATTAAAAATAAGTTTGTAGGATTTTCAGGGTAGGAATCGTATCATCTTGCCTTCTTTGTGCATCCCTTTAATAATATGCCTGATCCTATTTGTGATCTTAGGCTCATATGAGGGGGAAACAGCTTGTTACGTGTACCTATCCTAATTTGTATGAATAACTCAATCAGACGTGTCCCTGTACAAGTTGTCATATTAAATAACTAATTTTTGTCACTCACTTTGGAATACCCAAGGTGAATGTTGTAAATATTAACGAAACATTCTTCTATAAGAAGCTATTATTTTAATTTTATGAAAGAAAAAATTACAACATGGAAACTGTAAGGTACCAATGAATACAGACATTTTTGGCAGGAGTAGGAAGTAAATAAATTCATTATTTCTGTGTTTTAACCAGGAGACATTATTCTTCCTGGCTACAGTTTGTTGATTCACATCATAATTGAAAAGGACTCTTCTGATAAATGGCATGAATGTTGCTATGGCTTCCTAGCATCTGTTTTCTGGCAGTCATACTGTGGAGCAGCTTGGAGCTAGTGAAGCATCTACCTCTGCTTGTGCCAGTTTGCAGAACTGGGATGTAATGGAGGGTGTCAGCAGGATTCTTGTGCCCTGCTCTGCAACAAGAAGAAAAACAACAACACCACCATCTTCCGTAGTGTTTAGATTCTTTCTACTTGAGATTTGTAAGAATAAATTGGGAGTGTTAGTAGTTTAATATGTGTTACATACTACATAAATGTATGTAGTTACATCATCATGCGTCAGCTGCTTGCGAGACTTGAACTGTTTTTTTTCTTACTATAACAGCAAATGGTGAATGCTGAGATGAAAATGCTATATGTGCTCCTGAAAACAGATGTTTTCTTATGTTTTGGATAAAGGTGTATAGAGAATTGCATGTTTTTTAGAAAAATTTAGATTGTCCTATAATCCCAGTATTTGTTGTCCATTGTCTGTTGCAATTGTTTAATGGATTTTTTCTATTTAAGACCTGTTTGTAGAAAAACCTTAATTACTCTTATTTAGCTTTCACTTTCTAAAATGTGAGCACTGAACTCCTCTGAGATATGTAGAAGGACACAGTACCTACAGAAAGAAAATGGAGAAAGTGAAATTGTTCTCCCAGCCCGTGTACAGACTGAAGTCGCTGCTTGTAGAATGTAATGAAAGCAACCTGTATGAAGTGGTATAGTAATTATGCTTGGAATAGAGGAGTGGCAGCTTGAGACTGTTATCTTTTCCACAGAGCATATACTGCTTTTGTGCATCATTGTTGGGGATTTGGTCCGTCTCTGCAGTGCATCTGGGAGTATTTCTTCTGTGAGGTGTTACTATCTAGGACTGCGTTTCCTGCTAACAGTCATTTTCCAGAGATAGGCAGAAGTGTTTTGTACTTTTTTCTTCCCTATCTTGTACATCCACATCAGCCACTCTTCCTGTTGCAAGTGCTGTAAATATAATAGCCTACTACCTGCCTCAAAGGAATCAATGAAAAATCTTTAGGAAAGTGGGAGTGTGCCTAATGGCAGGATATTCTAGCCCTTTTTTTTTCTCGAACATAACTAAACAAAAGAAAACCCTAAAATGTCAGAATAGTCTCCAGATCCTAGACTGATGTTTTGGCTGAATCAAGGAAATTGTTCTTTCCATGGCTATGGTGTGTGTTGGCTGTCACTTTATGAGTCTGGTGTTTAGCTTGGAGAATCGTAGAGTCAGGGAATGGTTTGGTTTGTAAGGCACCGTCAAAGGTTATCTAGTCCAACACCCTACCACAGGCAGGGACATCTTCCACTAGGCCAGGCTGCTCAAAGCCCCATCCAGCCTGACTCTGGACACTTCCAGTGATGAGACATTCATGTTTTCTCTGGGCAACCTCTTCCAGAATCTCACAAACCTCATTGTATTCTTTTTTCTCTCTGTATCCAATCTAAATCTATCCTCTTTCTGTTTAAAACTTTTGCCTCTTGTCCTGTGACAATAGGCCTTGATAAAAAGTCTATTTCAATCTTTCTTAGAAGTCCCCTTTTTTTAATTGGAAGGCTGCAGTAAGGTAGTCCTGGTGCCTTCTCTTCTCCAGGCTAAAATTAGCCCAGCTCCCAGCATTTCCACATGGGAGAAGTGTTCTGAACCCCTATCATGTTTGTGGCACTCCTCTTTACCCACTTTGAGACGCCCATATCTGTCTCATGCTGGGGACTCCAGACTTGGATGCAGTGCTCCAGGCGGGGCTCTCATGAGAGCAGAGCAGAGGGTTATAGTCACCTCCCTCAATCTGCTGGCCACCACTGATGTTTCCTTTTAGCTTGTGTAGCTTGCCATTCCTTACTTGCTCAAAACCTTTGGGTTTGGATTTATTTTGAGAGGTTTTTTTGCATTTCCTCAGCTATTTCAGTGTTCACAGGCATTCAACACAACTGGTGTATACCAGAAAGAGAGAAAAGCCTTTAAGAAGAAATCACAAGAGTTTCTTCACTTACCAGAGTCTTGGTGAGGGAAAAGGAAATTATTGACTAATAGAGTACATTATTGATAGTGAATTAATTGTACCTATGCATACAAGGTATTGATAAAAATGCAGCATGTCACACACTGATGTATTCCTTTTCATTAGAAGTATTGTGTGAATGACAGCTTATTGAGTAGGAAGCACTAATTATAAGCTGGAATTTTATGTGTAATTGGGCCCATAATGAGAAGCGTGAGTGGTTTGTTTACCGTGTGCTTCGATTCTGAAACATGAAAACGCATCCAGCAGCACAACGAAGAGCTGTCCTCATAAGTTCTCTCAGTTTGATACCAATGTTAAAATGTATTTCCTATTGAAACAGTGCATTGCAGGCATACATCATGGTATGAGGCATTTAAATGTACATTTTGTTACATTTTGTACCATATATACAGTTACATCCTCAGTTTGAAAGACAAAAGATCGATGGAGGGTATCTAAACCAAAAAAGCCCACCTGAGCTTCTTTAGTTATGCCATTTGGTAGTTATGCCTGCTCTCTATCCCTTGTAAGATTTTGATGGGGCGGGCATTTTGGTGGAATGAACTGCACTATATTTGGGCAGTGGTTACTAATGAGCATAGTTATCTGCTCACTAATGTCCTGTATATAGCTGTTAACATTTATGTTTGTGCCAGTTTATCTGCAGTAATGATATTCTTGAGCAGGATGTAGGCAAGTGAATATTAATGCTTCCTGTAATATACAACATCTTTCAGCAGTAACCTGAGGTGTTTCACTGTGGAGTCAGCACTGGGGAAAAAATCATTGTATTTTGTGGGACTCAACCTGAAGAGACTCATGTCAGCAGATCATAGAATCATAAAATCATTAAGGGTGGAAAAGGTCTCTGAGATCATCCAGCCGTTGCCCAGCACTACCATGCCTATTAAACCATGACCTGAAGTGCCATGTCCACACATTTTTTGAACACCTTCAGGGATGGTGACTCCACCACTTCCCTGGGCAGCCTGCTTCACCACTCTTTCAGCAAAGAAAAAGGCCATTTCCTCTCATCCTGTCAGTAGTCTCTTGGGAGAAGAAAACAACACCCGCCTCACTCCAGCCTCCTTTCAGGTAGTTGTAGAGAGACATAAGGTCTCCCCTCAACCTCCTCCAGACTGCACAGTCCCAGTTCACTCAGCCACTCCTCATAAGACTTGTACTCCAGACCCTTCACCACTCTTCCCTGGCTTTCTCTGGACACACTCTAGCACCTCAGTGTCTCAGTGAAAGGGGCCAAAACTGAACACAGTATTTGAGGTGCAGACTCACCAGCGCTGAGTACCGGGGCACAGTCACTTCCTTTACTCCTGGGAACAGGAGGAGCCAAAGTAGCTTACATGATGGGTCACCAAGCCATGGATTGCTGTCACTGCAGCCTACAGAGCTCACTAGCTCATAGTGACTTTACCGTAAAATTGAGGAAGAATCTACTACATGTGAGCGAGTCTGGGACACAAAGTAGCTGCGAAGAATCTTTGATCGCTTTCTTAGTATACCATTTTCAGTATTTGATCTTTAAACTTTGCCAAAAGACTAGAGAAATTGAGGAGGGATGGTTAGTAATGCTGTGAGATTTCATCTTCCTTATGTTTTTTTCCTGCTTGTTGTCTTTAGTGATGTATTTGAATCAAAACATGACTTCTTTATCTAAAAACCTTTTTGATCAATTTATTTTTTTAATAGTGCTAATTTCAATCATAGAATCGTAGAATGCCAGGTTGAAAGGGACCTCAAGGGTCATCTGCTCCAACCTTTTTAGGTGATATATAGTTCAAATGAGGTGGCCCAGCACCCTGTCAAGCTGAGCCTTAAAAGTATCCAGTGAAGAGGAATCTACCACTTCCCCAGGAAGATTATTCCAGTGTTTAACTGTTTAACTGTTCTCATGGTGAAAATTTTTCTTCTAGAATGCAATCAGAATCTCCCCAAGAGCAACTTCTACACATTACCTCCTATCTTTTCCATGTGACTCCTTGTAAAAAGGGAGTCTCCATCCTCTTGGTAGACACCCTTTATGTACTGATAATAAGGCAATAAGGTCTCCCCTAAGCCTTCTCTTCTCAAGGCTGAATAAACCCAGTTCTCTCAGTCTTACTTCTTATGGTAGATTTCCTATTTCTCTGATCATCTTAGTGGACCCTCCTGTCCACATCATTTTGTATAGTGGGGACCAAAACCGAGTGCGTTACTCCGGGTGTGGCCTGACAAGAGCTGACCATAGACAGTTTCCATTGTGTATCAGGTATTCTTTCTCAGGGGAACTTTTGAAAGGCACAATGTCTTGTAAATCAGTGTACAAATAGTGACTGTTACTGTATTCTGCCAGCAGCCATCGTAGCTGTTAAATTGATTTTATACTATTGCATAGTTATTGTACATGGATACTTGAGAACAGAGATGATAATTTCCAAATGTTTGGTGGTGTTTTTTACTTCCCCAGACTTTTGTTCAGAAATTAAGCCAGAATGAGAGGAAGGTAGGACATCTCAGCTGAAGCTAAATGAAGTCTGGGAAGTTCTGGAGTGCAGGGAGAGGCATGGTGTTGGTACTGTGGAGAATGCTGTGGGCCTGAATAAGAGATCTGCCTAGAAGCCCACCAGTCGTGCCAGCCTTGTGCTGGTTCCCACAGAGGTACTGGAGATCCTCTGCACCCAAATCAGAGCTTTCTAACCCAGGAGCATCCCCTTAGTCTCACTCTGGAAATGAGACCTGAAGTCAAGAGGTGGCACAGAGAAAGAACAAAGCTGTAAAAAGCTCCTCATCCCATCTTCTAGATTTCCCTTCACTTCTGATTCTTCGCTTACGTTTGGTCCTTCCCTTGTGTCTCATATCGTGAAGTCCACTCTAGCGTAGATCCTGTGTTTCTGAGACACATCCATTTTCCAGTTGTGTGCTTTTCCCACTTCTTCCGTGCTTCCAGCTCAGAGTCTGGTTGGTTCTGCTAGCCCCATAGTCGCCCTTTCAACAAGGAAGGGGGTTTGAAAGCCCCTTGTGCTAGTAACTACATGCTATTTCTGTACCAGTTTAAGAACATAGCTTGTTCAGTGTTTGTTTTCAGGTGCAGAATATTGAAGATTGCTTTTCCCAAAAGCTCTATAAGCAGCATACAATATTTATGTTATGAGTGTAGTATAGACTGCCCCACGTACCTACTGAGTCAGAGCAGGGAAACCAGAGCATGTTTCTCTGGGGTATATGTGTTGTATATTTGTACACTCCTTTCTCATGCACAAACGTGCTTGAAAAGCAATCAAAGATGAGAGATCCTTATAGCTGTTTACAAAATCCTGCTAGGACTCAGAAGTTGAAGAGTGCTAAAGTTGCCTGTCCATGCTTCATATTCAGCTTAAATTTTTCTGAGGCTTTAGAATTGTTTAATGCATAGAGCGAATGGTATTTATGTAATGAATGGCTATGCCATGCTTTGAATAGTTTGCAAAGAAAATAGAATTCCCTGTTTCTTCTTGGCATTGGTCTGATATTGTTATATTAATAAACTTCACAGTCACAAATGAATTTTAGTTTTTCAGGATCCTGTGAGTAGAGAGGCATACTTATCCCATATTTATCCAAGTTCACAAATGGGCAGCTAAAGATCAGAGATTAAGGATGCAAGTATCTATTATAAATTCTGGGAATTATGATTACACAGCTTAAGCCATTCCATCTTCCATTTCTCCTCTGTTACCTAGCACTCTTCCTGTAGCTGTATGAGCTAAGCAGCTGCTTTTGCAATCAGTGCCAGTCTTAGATACTGGCCTGTGCCTTCAGCACTTTTCCTTCAGCTGCATCGGCTGACAGGCAGCTGCTTTTATGTATTAATATGTGGGGTTGGCATTGGTTATTAAGGCAGCTGCTGGACTGTCCTTACAGCTGGAGGAAGGGTGTTTCCCACTAGGAGCAGCTCATAAGAGTGGAGAGACTTCAAAACAAGGAGGGTATGGCCTGCTTTTTCATCTCTAAGCTATATTGCTTAGGGCTGCGAAACTGTGATTTCATTAGGAAGTGTAAACAATTAATGGAAGTAATTCAGTACATTGACATTACCTACCTTTTTTTTCTTCTGCGTTTTTATGGGTTCAGACTGGTGACAAAGTCACTGACTAATTTGGTTGTTGTTGTTTTAAGTAGAAATGGTTTTATTGCTCAGTTTTAACCAATCGAATTGAAGTTTTGTAATGAATTTAAAATCTTGTAACACTGTATCTATTAATTGTACAATTAGTGTTAGCATCTGTTTGCAAAAGTTTTTACATTTTTTCATGATTTTCATACACACAGAGGTAAAATGAAAAGCAGTGCATGGCCATCCTCACTTGTAGCACTTGGCTGTTTGTTCAGAATACTTCTGTGGTGTGTAAAGACTCAAATGAGCTTGAACTTGGAGGTTTTACTTTAGCCCTTATTTAGAGAAAACGAATGAGAGCTTGCATTATGGTTTGTGTTTGTACAGCCTTTGACAGTTGAAAGCTGACAGCTGTACTCTGCTGTATTTTATCGGGTCATCAACAGCCAGTGGCAGCTTGGGTTTGGAAGGCCTTGTCCATATGAAACTTCCTCCTGTCAAATTCTCAAGTGACATAAGGCTTAGGAGAAAGAAGAATGGCGATTAGGGAAAAGCCTGAAAGCGCTGTGTGTGACATAAAGCCATGCCATCATAAAAAAAATGACGTAAAAGCCCACCACTAAGCTACTTCAGACTTTGTGGACAGTTGAATGAAGTACCAAAATTCTGCAGAGAGCACCAAAGCGTTTCTTGAAAGAGGAGCAGCAGAGAGTGAGCAAGCAAGGCAATATTAAATATTCTGTTGTGAGTGGGCAAAGCAGGCTTCAGTGGCACAGTACTGTGCACCTCTTGAGTCTCTAGCAAGCTTTCATATAGGACTAGCGGAATAAAGGAGGTGTTTGAGGAGGAAATAGGAGAGCATGAGAGGATCTCAGTATTGATGGGAGTACATTCCTTCCATGCACTCGGAGTCCTGCGCACCATAAGCTGCTCTTGTAGTGTAAACAAACACCTCTTGAAGGAACGTGGCGTGTTTTCCTTTGATGTTGTGTGAGAAGTAGTCTTCCTTTTTTTCACACCTACCTCCTCACGCCACATAGTTAAAATTAGTTTCTGTTCTTTCCAACAATATTTGTAGTATGCAGAGTCAAAAGTATTTTCTTTTTTTTTTGGCTATAATGAAAATCTCTTCTCCCTTCAGAAGTCTTCAGACCAAAAGTTAAGTTTGTTCTATCTTAGTTTTTAGGTGACAATTAAAAGAAAAACTATTATTGAGCGTAATTTCTCCTTTGATGTACAAATGAGGTTCTTCTGATGTGGGACGGTTATTCCCATAGCAAAACAACTCTTCAGTGCATTTCATTATTAGCAGGCAATTGTTAAGTGAATACATCTGTTTATACTATGTAGGCAAAACTTATTGTGGTGTGAGCTAAGTGAGCTTGCCTCATACACTGTGTTTTATATCTCCTGTTACTCATCGTGCTGAAATCTGTTGGATTTTGAATGCCTGGAATTAAATGATGCATTGTCATTTTTACTTGAGTCTGCTGTTTGTTTGTTTATTTTACTTTCTGTATTGCAGAAACCTTTCAAGCATTTCTGGAAGCACCTTGCTGTGGGTGTTTTTTATGGAGTTGTTATCCTGCCCTGCTTATGGGCAAAACCTTGAAATTTGACAGGAGAAACCTTCATTGAGGAGGTGCCTTGTGCTACTTGCTTGATAATCCAAGTAAGCTGATCTAAGGTATTAAGTGTTTGGACACACACAGAGATTTGATAGGTGCTTCTGGTGAGGGTCTTCGGATGCATGAGCTTCTCCAAGCAATGGTCATCTCCAGACAACTGTTTATTATTTCTAGTAACCTTTAGTGTCTACTGGCTTTTCTCCCAGAGCAAAGGCACTCTGATAGCAGAAACTCTTGTTCTGCCACCCCAAGGAAGAAGGATGAGTAGTAAGTTGGGAAGAAATGGTGATTTTGAGACAACTCTTTGTTTTGTTTCTCCTGGACAGAAAAAGGATTGATTTGCATTTCACAGTCCGTTGTTCACTGGTCCAGTCATCAGTCATACAGTTAAAGACTCAAGGATCTTTTTCTTCGTGTTGGATAGTAGTTTACACGGGGTGATTTCTGCTAGTACCAAGCGTAACAGTAGCAGTAGTGCTGATCTCAGGGGAAGAGAGAAAACTGAACTAGGATTTAGAAAAGTTTGACGCTTTTTTCCTGGTCTGTGGTGTGCTTCCTGTAGCAGTAAAAATGATGATTTGAAGAACACTTGAATGTGTTACAAAGGGAGTGAATTGAGAATGTTGGAGAAACTTCATTTTCAGCGCTAGCTTTTGAAAACTTGTCTTTGCTACCTTGACTTTCCTACAGCTTTTCTTCTTGTCATAAATACCAGACTTAACAAAGTATTAACGGATGTCTTTTATTTCATTATTTCTTGTTTAATCCTTTCAATATGAAAATCATTTGTGTGTGTATTTGAAACCTATTTCCAGTATAGAAAATGACTCAGTCATATCCGTTGATCTTTGCTGGAGGGAGAACAAAATAATTTTGCTTCATTTAGAAAATTAGCTTAGGCAATTAGTTTAGATATTAGGTAAATCAGTTCAGGTGTTAGGATGGTGAAACTCTGAGTGAGCTTACCTAGGGTTTTTTTAAAAAACCCGAAACCCTTTTCCTTCACAGTGGTTTCTTAAAAAAAGTTAGATAAATATTTGTCAGACATAACCTCCTTTAGTATAAAAGATAAGACTGGAAGTCTCCTCCCCTTTAATGTTCTGGTTTTGGTCAAGCATTTAAAACGTGGCTGGTCATTAAAGAAGAATTGCTTTTGAGACACTTTAAGGCAAATGTAGTAGAAAATATAGCTTTCCAATACAGTAGGTGCCAATAAACACTTCAAAATTCCCGAAATAAATATTTTTGTGTGTAAAACTGTCTTTTTTTTCCAAGATTTTATGTTCTCTTAGAAGTGACCAAGATGGATGAAAAATACACATAAATACAATTTAAAAGTAATCTGGTCAACTTTTGGTAAATGATCATGAAATAATTAGGAGTGAAATGGAAAGCATTTGGCTGAAATAGATAGAACTATTGCCCAGCATTGATTCTGCCACCTCAATTTCATTTTCTTATCTCTCATTCCTTTCCATTTGCTCACTAATTGTTGGAAGAAGCTGAGTTGGTCAATCATATGACCTTATCTCTAAAACGATTTACTAGCAGGCTTTGCTAAACTGTAACTTGAGTAAATATCTATTTTCTGGCTCACCATGACCTTGCACTGTTTAACGAGAAATAACCTCCTGATGTGCCTTTGCAGCTTCTGGCCCTCTAATTTCCTGGTTTTGTCATCTGTGTTATGAAGAAGAGTGTTTTTTATTGCAGAATGAATGCACTACTTACAGCTTTGTACCTGGGTTATTTTCTATTCAAGCTAGAAAATAGTTAGGGACAAATAAAAAAAAGAAGAAAAATGTGAACATCCAGTATCACCATCATAGAGCAATATTTGGTACAAGCCTGCACACATTATAGCTTAATTAAAATCTGTCATTGCTTGACTGCTTGCATGTGCACACATGCACAAACCCATTGACTCCTGAAGGAGAAACTCTTTAAGAAGATATCTTGTTACTGCCAAATGTATCAGTTGGTCATTTCATAGAAATTATTCAGATATCGAAATTGGGAAATAAGTGTTGAAAATGCTGAAAAGTTATTAACTTAGAAGGTTGGGTTTTTTCTATCACTTATTATGACAAACTTTAGCAGCTTGAGTTACAGCAGAATCTCACTCCTTGATGCAGAAGGATGGCATATTTAAGGCTATTATACTGCTACACTGAAAAATCTAAATATTTTTAGTCTTGTTGAAGATGCAGTTTAGTTACCTGTGTTTGAAATCGAACTGCTAACCTGCATGTTACTGAACAGCTTGTGCAATTACTGCACAAAGCAGTTTGCTGTGAAACATTTCTTCTGCAACATCCCAGACATTAAGTAAGGAAAAAAGCCCAGGAGTCTGAATATTAAATCCTTTAATTTGATTAGTCCTTCCTTTTTTTATTGTTTTTAACTTCTTTAGCCAAATTTCTACAGCAGTTTTGTAATAGGAGACATTTTTAGTCCAGTGTTACCTTAGCGGTGTTATATTTGAACATAAAAGAAAATGTAGGTTGTAGTCAGAGCAGTGCTTATACTGCAATATCAAGCGACATGAGTATTATGAGTTGTTCTTTTTCCATCACAAAGGTGGATGAGACAAGCATGTATTTGACATGCAGACTATAATGAAGATATTCCAGGAACATTCAGTAAATATTCCCCCGATCTCTTCTCCAGTCCCTGCAGCAAAATCAGTTTAGTTTCTTAAGTAAGGCTGAACCATTACAATCGTGCCTGATGAAGCTGGAAGAAAACTACTGAAATAATTATTTGGAGCTAAATCTGTTCTCTGTATCATTACTGACACGAGAATAAGGAGTTAACTCTTCACATAGGGAAGGAGAGCCCTTTGTCTCTCCAGATCCATTTCACTGTTGTCATTGCAGCAGCAAGGTTGTGGTAGCTGCTGTCTTACCATTACCCCAGCTCTGCAGGAGAGCCATCCTGCTGCCATTCAGAAATGCTGCTGCTGCTTCTCTTTGCCACAAAAATTGCTCTTGGGGCACAGAGTCCAATGCACAGACAAATCCAAGTCCCCTGCCAGGGATTTCCAAATCCTGTTTTACAATAATTGCAGTGCTGGCTGAACTGTAAAACTTCGGTGGTTTCTTTTTGATTTTTACTGCAGCTGATGAGGCAAAGCCATCAGTCTTGCATTTATTTGCTGTTTTATTGGGTGTTAAGTGTGACCTGTTGCTAAAATCCTATGTTAAATAAATATGACTTTTCATATGTTAAAATTTATGTATATTTTTATGTTTTATTTATTAAAAACAATAGGACTTTTCCTGTATTAAAATGATTCCCATGCAAAAAGTGTTATTTTAACCAGTTACTCCTATTTTGTCACGGCATATTATTGGGATGATTTGATTCGCTGAAACCTGTTCTGCTCATAGATGAAAGGCTAAACAAATTGATCACGTATTGTAAAAGGAAAGTTAATTCAAGTATTTAAACCTTTCCATCTAAGACTTTTTAATTACAGTGTGGAATAAATAGAGACTTTTTAACTTACATAATTTTCTTTGTGTGCTAGTTGTGCACATCTGTTACTACTGGGTTTAAATATTATAATTTCACCTCAAACAGCATGTTTTCTTCAAATTTCTTCTACTAGTTCACTTAAGTTTGTAAGTGTGGTTAATGCTGAAATGGGACAGCGTGAGGTGCAGTTAAGACGGGGTCTGAAAGGGTGCATGTCCAATGTGCTTGAAGAACTTGGTAGGCAGACGAGGTGCTGAAATGTCAGCCTTACTTGAGTTAAAGTTAAGGTTTTGGTCTGTAAGCATTGTGGTACGGTGGTGCCACAGTGCTGAACGCATGTCTCTCCATGGAAGGATGTACACCGTGTGTCCTGGTTATAGGTTAAATTTCTACAGGTGATAAATGGCTGAGCAGATACTGAAGATCAGTCTTATAACAACATAAACCTGTACCTGCCTCCTGATGCTCCACTGTGCTCTGGGCTCTGTGGGTGTTTTATCACCCAGGTAATCTGAGTTTATTCCCAAGTACAAGAGAAACTGAATTTGACCTGAGTGACTGAATGCCTGGGTTTGTCTTATGGGGTCATTGTTATAACTAACACCGTTGGCTTCAAAAACATTTTAGTAGAGTCGTGATCTTCTAAAATGTCTAAGTGAATTCTTTCAGAGTTAATAAAATATTTTGATGGAGTTGACACATTAATTGGCAAAATCGTTTACATATATTTTTTTCCTTTACCCTGTGTGAGAAATCCCTCAGAACGATTCTTTTCACCCCAAGAGCATTACAGATTTCTTGGACCGTCAATACTTTCCTTAAATCTTTTGTGGAGTACAATAAACCTCCCTGTCCTTTTAATAGGGAGAGAGGGATAGAATTTCACCCCCATTTAAAATGCAGATAATACATTGTTTGGAGAAATTTGTTTGAAAAGGTAGGCAAAGCTGGAATGAGTCGTCACCTAGGCGCTCTGTGTGTGTGTGTGCATGTATCAGGAACTTGATACTGTGGGAAAGCTGCAAGGCACCTACTAAGGTGGTGGAAAAGAAATACTGTACTACAATTAGTTTTACTCACAAACGAGAATAGGATTTTGTTATCGTGATTAACTGCATCTTACCATACTCCACCAGAAGGTAAGCAATAGCAGGAGCTGGAATTCTTGAATGATTAGAGAGAGAAAAAAGGTTGAGAAGTAAAAGGTATGGAAGCAGTCTTGAGATCTTAGTTTTGCTAACAAATATAACCACAAGCTCCAACTTCTGAGATGGATGGAAGCGATAAGCAGTTCCCTTTTCAATGACCATTTGAACATTGATTGAGACAGAACTGTTCTTTGTTTTATTGATATTACTGAATCCTGAGTATAAAGTTGGCATTTAAGCCCCAAGGGCTCCCTTTAGTGCAAGACTAGTTTCTAACATTTCAGGTGCCCTTTTTATTCCAAACTTATAAACTGTAAATCCTCCATTGGTTTTCATTTGTTTTAATGAAATCTCTCCCTTATAATACAAATGCAAAGCTCGTTGTCTTTTATGCTTTTCTTCATCTGACTGGTTCCCCTTGATCTCAGTCAGTAGTGGGCAGAGGGATGGACGAGTCCCAGATAATTTTTATGGCCTTGTATTCTGCTGTGAGCAGAAGCAAGCAGGGTCCACGTGGGCAATATCCTCACCTCCTTGCATTGGTCATCTCCCCTGTGTAGCTGTATTTAGAACTGGGTCAGGGAGCTGATGCAGAAGAAAAGTGCCCTTTTTTGCTTTTATTGATGCTTCAGATTGATCCCAGTTGCTGAGCTGGTTGGCAGCCATAGAGGTTGCCCTATTGCAAGGAGTGGTCAGGTGGGAGTGAGAGAAGAAGGCTCAGGCTGCGTTTTCAGCAGCTGAGGTTTACGCTGGGTGAATATGACCAGGCAGTTCCTGACAGACACCACGATCTCTGCTACATGCAGGGCAGAGAAAAATAAGAACTGCAAATGAGTGCATCCTTCTCCTTCAGCTCTGTTGAAGTAATTCACCGCAGCAGACACAGCGCGTTCCCAGTTTCTACCACAGCAACACTCTCTACAACACAGTTCGTAGGAGTCTGAGGGTGGTAAGTTAAGCAGTCAAGATTTTCAAGGCAGCTTGGGAAGAGAAAAAGAGAGTGAAGAGTTAAAAATGGGAAACAAAGGGGTGTGTAAGCTGGAGAAGCAGATGGAAGAGTGATGGGTAGATGTGCTGGGCTGCTTTGCAACTATTTCAAAACCCATTCTGTTTCGTTCATGTGTGCCACCACTCTAACTCTGCAGTAATTCACTGGCAAGGTGTATTTAGTTTACTATTTTTGAACATCTTCAAAACCTATTAAAATACAAAACTCATTCTTACTTGTCAGATACTGAAGGTGAACCTACCAAACATCCAATTTCAGTTTGTTGTAGAATGTTTTCCTATTTTCATAGAAAAATGTAATGCATTTTATAAGTGCTTGAAATCTTGGGAGTCTTGAAGTACCTTTTCAGCAGTTTTAACAATATACACATAAACGTTCAGTAGAATATTTTGCAGAGAGAAGAATAATTGTGGAGGGCGCTTCAAGTCTGTTCCTGTGATTTTGTGGATAATTTGGGGAAATGTTTCAGAGTCGCAGTGCAAATAAATTCTGATTGAACAAATGAAGAACCTTGCAGAATTGCTTAGGAGATGCGTACTTTTTTTTTCTTAAATCATAGAATCATTTGGTTGGAAAAGACCTTTGAGATCATCGAGTCCAACCATACCTGTCAACTACTAAACCATATCCCTGAGCACCTCATCTACCCGTCTTTTAGACATCTCCAGGGATAGTGACTCAGCCACCTGCCTGGGCAGCGGTTCCAGTGCCTGATAACCCTTTCAGTGAAAAAATTTTTCATGGTGTCTAATCTGAACCTCCCCTGATGCAACTTGATGCCATTTCCTGTCATCATATCACTTGCTATTTGGGAGAAGAGACCAACACCCACCTCACTACATTCTCAAGTAGTAGTAGAGAGATGAGGTCTCCTTCAGCCTCCTTTTTTTTGTAGATTAAACAATGTCAGTTCCTTCTATGAGCACTTAGGCAGTAGGACTTGAAGATTGGGACTTGGAAGCACTACAGAGGAACTGCAGTGATGAATTAAGGACATTACGACATAGGATTTCAATATTTTTTGCATATTATCAAGGGTTGGGTATAAAATGTACAGCAGTGGTAGGCGACAAAGAGAAAATGAGACGACATCAACAGCTTCCCTTTTCCACCACCGTGGTACAGGGTATAGGCCAAGATTTTAGGAGCTGGTATGAGCTTTAACTAGGTGGAAATGTTTATGTTGAATGCTTGTGTCCTGTGACACCAGCTGCAGAAACTTCTGGTGACACTTTTTAAAAATCAAATAAATGCTGATAAGGAGAAGGAGAGTAGTGAAGGCAGTTAGATAGGGAGTGTCAGTTTAACTCCTAGAGTTTGGAGGAAAATACAAAAAGTAGAGTAGGAATGCTCTGAAGAAAGTCCAGCAGGTGAGAAATGGTCCCTCCTTATTTTGTTCTATCTGATCTTCATTATTTTGTCTGGGGGTTTTTTAGCCTTAATTCAATAACTACTTGTGTAGACATATTGCACAGCTGTATGTATAGCCCCATGGAAATCAGTCAGTGCCAATGACATGGACCAGAATTTCTAGGGAATCCAAGCCCTCGTTTGAAAATATTTTAGGATTTTCTTTTGTAAATTTTTGCACAAGACCTAGCATGGTCACACTGTCAAACTGGGTTGAGGATTTGTCAATAACAATGAGGAAAAAAAGGAAAGTTCTGTAAAGTTGTATGTTTCTTACATTTGACTGACTTAAATCATTTAAAGCCTCATTTTCATGAGGCTTTAAATCAACTTGTTTTGCTGAATACTGTCATCTGAGAATTAAAATATATTGTCTGTATATGCACAGAGATTGTATCAAACAATTATTTTTATTCTTCGTAATTTTTATTCATGCATAGAACAGGTGAAACGTTTTTCTTTCACAAATTATTAAGCTCAAGTAAATGCTCTTTCTTCAAGTATTCAGTTGTATTTTATCAAAATAAGTCCTATTTCAGACTTGATTCTTTGCCATCACCTCTTTTCCAAGGTGATTGGGGTAGAAATGTTTATTCCAATATTTGCCAGCATCTCATGGATTTTCCAGGATGGACTAGGAAGGACGCCCGCATGGTCCCGTGCTCACAGCAGGAGATGTTGGCACCTGCTCATCTCAGGCCCCTTCAGACCTGAGGGTGGGAGTGAGCTGATTTCTTGTGGTGCTGTGTCGTAACCCTTCACATTCCAAGTTCCAGCAGGACATGTTAGCTTAAGTTCAACACTGAACTAGAACTGACTCTTCCCATTCAGGTAGCATTAGACCTGGGTCAATAAGACCCTCTGGAAGTTGGAGCCTAGTGCAGAAATGTGTAATCAGTCTAGATTTGGCAAAGTCTGAGCTAAGCAAGAGCTAAAAAATCTTTCTTGCCCCTAGCTGACCTCCTGCAAAGCCACCCCCTTGGAGGTCCTGGTAGTGGGAGTCCATTGCATCCGTATCAGATTTGGCAGCATAGAGAACCGATTTACATCTGCATGGTTTGGTAGGCAAGATCTGGCTGGCAAAGGTGCTTAGACTGCTTCCACACCCAGGCAGCCCCGCTAGAGCTGAACACTGTGTGCCTGAGTTCAGCCGTCTCTGCTTTGAGCCTCTTGAGGTGGAGGTGCTGGATCGGTGTCTCCAAATCCAGAGTAAAATGCTGTGGACACCTCTCCCAGATAGTGCACCTGGTTTGTTCCCTTTCTCTGTGGACAGGAGTTGTAGGAACTCCTGTAACTCAGTTTCCTCTCTGGAGAAAGCACACAAAGGTAACACTGCACACTGTGAGCAGCAAGTGTCATACTCTTTGTCTGAAGTGCAGTAGGTATGTCAAAACCTGCCTGTTTTGCTCAAGCACATTCCCAGCAGGGTGAGTGTTTGAGAGGCCAACTGAAAGGCTGAGCTCTGTTCCAGATTTACATCTCCTGGTTCCATTTTCCCCAAAGGAAGAGGATGTAATTTCAGACCCTTGGTTAAAGAGTTACAAATATTTGGGGAGACAGATAATTTCAGCTAATTGATTGCCTAGGCTGCTTGTTCCCATTTCAGAGGTAATGCTGGCATCAAGGATGAGGCATAAGGCAATCTGAGTTAATGGTCTCCATCAGATGATTAGATTGCACCATACATGTTGGAAGGAGCAGCTGGAGACTGGGAAGGAAGAAAAGGAGAAGATAGTGTTAGTAAGCAGAGCTCCAGAAAAGGAACTTATGGTTTCTTCTGATTTTTGCGTGTAGCCAGGAACCTGAACATATTTAAATGTCACTGAGCCAGGATAGTCCCACCACCAGAAAATACCTTTGGAAGTGGAGGTGAAAACAGCATTTTTCAATCTGACAGTAAAGAATTGATGGATTATTTGAATAGCTGATTAAATAGGTCTTACAAAAACAAAATATAAATGCTTATCAGTAAGCACTGATCTTTGCTCTATCTGTAGAGGGTTGTTCTATATCACTTGCTTCCATTGGGCTGGTTTTCATTGGTTTACAGCTTTAATTTCATGGTAGTGCAAGTTTCTGGTTCACATTCTTTTACACTGCTCTCCAGGTGACCCAGTGTTTCGAAAGGCAGCAGTATTTGTATAATACTTTTTTGTCTGATTTTTTACTCCTTTTTTGAAATTCACTTCATTCATAATCAAAGCCCAGGAAGGCATCCATGTTGTAGAAGACATTTTACTCTTTGTAGTTCAGTATTTAATGAATGGGATCTACATTGGTTGTAATAATTTGTACTAAAGGGAAAAGTAGACCCAAGATCCTCAGATTATTTGATGAAAAGTAGATGTATGTGTTTAATGTCTAAAGAAATCCTTTCTGGTGGAAATAAATCCAGCTAAAACTAGTGATGTGGGCGAAGCTTAACCCTTTTCACTGGACTTGGAGAAGTAGTTGGTAACCACTGTGGCTGTTTGACTCCCTTGTTCAGATTAAAAAATAAATTGAAAGGAAGGAGGAAGGGAATGAAAGAGCCATTTCCTTGCCAGGCAGTCACACAAGCTATTGTCCGTGAGCTCCCCGCCCCCATCTCTTTCACCCAGGCACACACACACGCACACGCACACAAAAAGCCAGTTTTGTGTTATTCTGAGCACACAGATGTTCCTCTTGGCACCCCTACAGTATGGATAGGTTTTTTTGCAGGCACAGAATGTGAGGCTTCTTTGTTGGAGACAAAGTGTTGCCTGTGGTGGGAATTTCTGCAGTGATGGGAAAGTATCGTAATGTATTGTTGGATTACTGTGGTTTTCTTCCCCAGTAGAGACAGTACATTAAAGTAGCTTTGTGGGCAGTGAATTGTTTGAGCCAAGCCTGGCTAATAACACTCTCTCCTTGGCAAGCAGTCATACAAGGTATAGTTGGCATAGTTTGGATGGTCATGGGGTTTGTCCCAGGCATGTGCAGCAGTTCTGCTGCATTGAGTAGAAGTCTTACCAGTCTTACTTGGTGAGCTAACAACAGTGGTCTGACTGTGAAGGTAGAGCTGTCATGCTTTCAACTCTGCATTTTTCAGTTGTATGAAGATCTGATATGATATGTGCCTTCTGAGTAATTTTTAGGACATCTCTTTTGGGTTTTCTATCTAATGACTCTAAGAAAACACCTTACAATTAGAAATTAATAGCATTAAGTGTCTGCCCAAACTTTCATACCAAAGAGGAAGTAGCTCTTTCAAATCCTTTCTTGTGCTACAGCCTGCCAGAGAATATGGTCCTTCTTTGGGCACAGCTGATGAAGTTGCCAACCTGAAGTTCTGTCTCTTATTGACTACACCAAGCAAGAGAAACACAGAGGTGTCACCTGGGGTCTACATTAAGCTCCTTTTGTGCATATCATGTTTTTTATCTCCATTCCTGAAATATACACTTTAACTCTTTTGGTTGGCAGCTTTATACATCCGTGATAAGTATGTTCTAATGTGAAAAGTGAAGAAAGAGCTATCAATGAAAAATTCCTTAAAGAAGTTGCTGCTAGGGAGAATTTGTAGGTGAGACTATGAAGAAGAAAGTTATCTGACTCAATATAATAACCACTAATTATATTTTTTCTCAGCTTGTTCCTTTAATGACAGAAGTGCTATTCCTTCCTTTTTTTCCCTGGATGTTTTTATCTGTCTCTGTTTTCCTCACTGTGGAGAAAGATGTAATGATTTAATTTTGTGCGGAGCTTTTCTCTTCCCACATCCAGAAAAGAAAAGAACCACAGGTTTATTTGGTGTGTGTTTTCTCAGTCAGTGTTTGTGTACTGTGTTTAATGAGTACTGATCAGTGTTTCTCTATTGTCCAGAAGATGATAAAGTGGTTATAGGCCAAACAACTAGATTGGTCAATGTCATGGCAGTTGCTGCTTCATTTTTGAGGTGTATTCCACATATTGTATGCAGTTCTGCTGTCAATTACTATTCTAAAATAAGCCTTTTTCATCCCCGAGGCCTAATCTTGTCTCTCCAATTTCACTGAGTTGATTAGATTAAGCTTTTCCCTCTTCTTTCACTCCTCCTTTTGAAACTTGTAAGCATGCTTCTGTTTCTGTGTCTGTGTCCCCTGAACAGAATTTCCTTTGGAAGCCCTTCCTACCCTTCTGCCTTTGTGAGGACATGTTCTGCTGCTACAGGTGTGTGGAGTTCTGCAAAGAATTGAGCCCTCCCCATGCTTCATACTCTTCCTTGCCAGTTCTTGAAAATCAAACTGACAATGTGAAATGGTTGTATTTTAAGGCACCACTCCCCGGTAAGGTCTTCATGTTGTCTCTGAATAGGCTTCTATTAACTGTGAAAGCCACTTGAATGAATAACGCGTTAGCTTACAAAGAAATGTTCCTGATCAAATCTGAAAATGTTCCTTTTACAGCAGTGCCATGACCTCTTTTTCATCAAAAGGTCTGTTCATTTTAGTCCATATTGTTCATTCATAAAGTAAGTAGCTGAGATTGTTCTTGGGGCATTCAGATTAAATGGACACTAACAGGTAATTGAAACTTAAAGAAGTGTTACTTAATGTACCTTAAAATGTTGGGTAATGTTCTCTGGTATTTAAGTACAGGCATATATTCTACATTTGAATGTTCAGTGATGTTTCAAAGTGATTTGTGTGCACTGGAAATAGATTTATAATCTGTTGTTACAGTGGTGCTTTTTCCGTGTAAGATCCCATTTTATGCTCTTGTAGCTTTGTCAGACCATAGTTTTGATACAACAGATATTTTTAGCTAAAATCTTTGATTACTTCTTCACTGAGTGTCTTGCAGGTGTCTGAGCAATCTGCATGTGTTGTGTCTTATAGACCAGCTGTTGGGTAAATGTGACTTAGCTTTTGCCACAGCTGAGCATTAGCAGTGACTGAGCAAGCCAGAGGGCAGGTGTTAGAGGGGGTGCTGTTGTGTAGTTACTAACAGCCAAAAGGAGAATTGGGGAAAAACAACGAAATTGGAAGGTTCAGGAAAGAGACTGATACTTTTCAACGGTCCTTTGGGAAGGAGTAGTCCTCTGTCAGCCTTAGCTGATTGATGAAGGGGGGCTATACGGTACCTCCAGCTCTTCATCCTGGTACTATCCAATTCTTCCTCCGTTTTGCTCAAGCTCATGAATTCTCATCAATGGCAATATTCTCCACAGACCTCACCCACTTTCTCCAGAGTTGTATTCCTCAACCTGTATCTACTCAAGATCATGCTCCCCATCCCCATCTTCCTCTGAGACCCCAACCGTTAGTGTCCAGCCTTCGCCCTTCTTATTGGATTCATGTGCAACTGTGAATTCAGGTGTCTGCTTCAGCAGTTCAGCAGCTTGGTTTTCTGTCTGTCTACATATGCTAGCCCTTACATTAACATGGTTGTCTGCACTCATGGCTGCTGGATTAGCAGCCATGAGTGCAGACTCCCCACTCATCTTCTGCATTCAGCTCTCCCAAGAGAAGAATAAATCCAATTTATAGCCGTGATGGGGTTAAAGACAAAGAAAGGACATGCACAGCACTTAATGATTGGCACAGACTGGAGTGTCAGAGCAGAGGTAGAAGACATGCCTGCAAACACCTGCTGACAGTATGTGAATTATCCTAGTTCGCTGAAGTTTTTCCTGTGTGACAGTCTCTCCAATTTGAGCAGAGTTTGAGGGTTGAGCACCGCATCTGGGCAAGTTTTTAAATGCATTGTCGTTGTTCTTGTAGCTAGTGTCATTACGCAGACAGTAAGGGGGAGAAACAGTCTGATTTGGGTTTTGATAATAACCATGTCTGGATTATCAAAACTTACTGGGTTTAATGCCTTATGAGAGACCTGCCAGGGTGGATGGTGCAAGGGGACTGGAACTAGCTGAGTGAGAAAATGGAGAAGCACTGCAAGAAAAAGAACATGACTTAACTTAGTTGGTATTGGTGAAAGAAAAAACTGTGTTGGGGTAAGAAACTGAAAGGAGAACAAGGTTGGCTGGATGCATGGGCTGGGACTAGGATAAGCCGAGGAGGCAGTAAAAGGAGGACAAGAAAAAATGTCTAATAGGTTTTCCTAAGGTAGAAGAAGAAAACTGGAAACACCTTGTCAGAGATCCCAGGGAAACAGCAAAAGATCAGAGGAGGAATTGTGATTAGGGAAACAAAGTAAGCGTAGCAAGTGAGTAAAATTCACGGCCATGTGTATTAAGAGGAACTGTAGAACAGTATTGTGAAAAGTGTTTGAAATTTGGAGGGCTGAAGGTTTAGGACTACGTACATGGAAAGTATCTGACTGAAACAAGGTCCCAGCATGAGAAAGGAAAGGGAGAGGAACTGAGATAGAGATCACTTGTGGAAAGACACGTGGAATAATGTATGCTAGAGCTTACTCTGCATGGGTTTGTTGTTTTTTTTTTCTACTTGGGTACCCTTTTCTTTCATCTTTTAAGCAGTTTGCCTGGCTTCTTTCTTCTATTTTGTGCCTTTAGAGTGATATTTCCTCTTACATTAAAGGATATGTTTTATGTTATAGACTGAGAAACCAACTGGCATAAATTACTGCATGAAAATGTAACTATATCTGCTATGAGTTTTTAGATGACAGAAGCCAGCTGTTGTGAGTTCATTTGTTAGAGCTTCCCTCACCATGCTATAGAGAAAAGGTTATAGCATTCATTGTTGATGTGATATGAAGTACATTTTAAAATATAGATTATTCTGTGTATTCCTTCTCTAAAAAGGGAATGATCTTGTCCCAAAAGTTTTAGTGAATGCCAACTGATTCTTACAGAGACTGCAGCAAAAAGTACAGCAAGACTTTTTTTTATGTGTTATGGTAAATATTGAGTACTTTGGCTTTTGTCTGAATTGAAGGTAAGCATGTTACTTTTTAGAAGTTTTTCACAACTAAGAAGTTCTGTTGAAAGCCTAAATGTCCATACTAAGCGGAACAGAATTAGATTTAAATATTTGACATCTTTGGCTGTATTTTTTGCTGTTGTAGAAACAAATGCCATTCATATCATTGTAATAGCAGGGCTTGACAGTGTCTTCACTGTGGTTTGCTCAGGGCTTTTCCGTGACAATCATAAAACAATTTTTGTCAGGCTTTGCTTTTACCTTGTTTCAGCTACGGGAACTTCCATGTTTTACTCACCTCTGTCTGTGTCATTTCAGTCAGCTGCCAGTCATCTAAACAGGCAGCAGTAGAGACACAAGGAAGGCTGACAGGGTCCCTGATCTTTGGTCCTGCAGAAGGAAGATGCCAGGACTTGACCAATATGTTACAGTTTTGGGCAGCTCCAAAAGCATAAAGAGAGGTAACATTTTACCCTTTAATGGTGGAGAGACCCTCAAATTCTGCTACTCTTACCAGCCTACTTGGTAGTTATCTTCCCACCAAGTGTCAGTACATGCAGTGACATCGGTATGGGTGTGTGTGCACACTTCTGTAAGCTCCAGTTGGTCAGGAGTATTTCCATGTGCTCCAGAATGGTTGGTCAAAGCAAAGTGAGGTTTGGCTTTAGAATTCCTCAAGTGCATAAAGCACCTGTTAGTTTTAACTATGCTCATCACAGGCACTGCTTATGCACTGTTGTTCAAAAACACCAAGGTGACAATGGTTGTTGTTTAAACCAATGGTTTTATACAGGCTTACAGCATTCTGCTAAGTGCTTCCAAGAATATGAGAGAATTTTATCAGCTTTTACCTAGCGGACTGTGTCCATCTCTGCTTGTCTCCATCTCTGCTTGTCTCTAGCAGAGTGTAGCCTTTTTCCTTGTAAAAAGATGGCATTGACATAAGGAGTAAAGATATTATGAAAAATTATTAATCAGGTTTCACAAACAGGAAATGTTCAAGAAGATCTGAGAGCATGTTTGCTTGCTTAGTTCCTGGAAAGAGGAAAACAAATTGAGTGGGAAGCAAATATAGCTGAAGTGGCAATTGGTTGATGAGTCACAAGAGAAGAGATTGCATATTCTGATAGAAAATGCATCCAGCAACCTTGGAGCCTTTTTTTGAAGAAGTGTTTGATTACAAAGAACGGGGATGCTTTGAAACTCCTATTTTGAGCATCCATCCTTTGTTTGAATGACTGGATACTGTGGTAATAAATAACGGATAGATAAAATTTAAGCCAAAAAAGACCTTCAGGTCAGCTCTCAGGACTTCACTGTGTCACAAGACGTGACGTTTCAGCAGGTTACCCTGAACTGAACTGACACAGCTGTTTTAACATCTTTTCAGTTAAAGCAATCAATGCCTGAAAAGCCTCAGTGCTCAGAGTCTTTTTCCAGTGGTTCATCAATATTATCATAGTCGTGATTCTCATTTTGCATTTGTTGGACTTAACTTCCCTGCCTTTTAATACCCATATTTTCTTTCTGTAAAAGTAGCTCAATCTTTTTAATAACTTAACAGATCAAGATCTTTAAGAGGTTATTCAATTTTATGAATGTTTGTTGTCCTCTTTTTAAAAAACTTTAATGAAAAGTAGGCAGCAAATACTGCTCACTCTCTTAGTAGCTCTCTTACCATCCCGTGTTATACTCTGCAGAATTCATGATACCTTTGTACACGCAAAGGTAGCATTTGGTCTTTTTGCACATGCGAGTGTGTGCAGATTCCTGCATAAAACTACACTGTCTTCAACTTGACAGCAGTCTACTACTCTCTGTCTCATCTGTATTTCTTCTGAACAAGAATTTAAGTGTACTGGCAATGACTGAGGAGTTGCTGGGAAATGGTGTGCCCTTGCTGAGCTCCTTTACTGTAGGGCATCAGAAGGTGATCTGTACAAAAATCATGTAGCTCCTTAAGCTGGCTGTATGGCCTCCCTTTCCTGATAAAGTTGAGACCAATGTAGGCTTGGGAAGCATCTGATGAATTTTTCCACACACAATTTCATCCCACCCCAGTTGCACTGCTTTGCTGCTGATGGGGCCAGTTAGAGGTGGGCTTGCTCTCTGGGACGCGTTGTGGTTCTGGTACAACTAGTGAGAGGCTACAGGTTGATTTTGAGTGGATTTGAATGGTGGTGAGAAAGATGGACAAAAACTCTGGAGAAAAGTAATGGTCAAATTTACTTCATTACCATTTTGATTATTACATTTGTTCCTGTGGTTGTTAAAGTGATGTCTTCCACATAAAAAAAAGGAGATTAAACAATTAAGAATCTTAAACTGTTCTGTATTGTACTCTGTTAAGGCACTGAAACAAAACCTTGTGAATAATAGATCTGAGAAAACAACTTTGAAAATCTCGTGATACAAAAATGAAAGACATTGAGACTTCTCATGTCATTCTCTGAGAGTACCATGGCTCAACTCTATCTTTGGAGAGTTTCGTATTAATAAATTTTGTGTAGGACATGATCCAGGGATTCCTGTAATTGCATTTCTTGAAAGCCATCACTAGAATGCGTTGGGAGACATTAAAAAATAATGGTGCAAAAAATGTAAAAAAAATCAAATTGAATTCTCTAAATGACACCCTCAGTGTAGGAATTAAAACCCTGGTTTAGTAAGTCACCTTCCTACTCTCTTCTGACAGACAGACTTGTGAGAAGTGGAACAGATGGCACAGAGGAGTGAAGGGTGGATGAAGATGGTCGTAGCCAGACCTATCTTTGTAATGTGCCCGCTATAGTTCCAAAAGGAGGTGAAGGAGACTGAAAAACAGTAGTGAAATAGAGGCAATATAAGTTAAAATACTTCATTTGTCTCAAAATATTGGTCCTTTATTTTTAAAGTATGAAATAAAAGGTATCTGTGAATGCATTTTTAAAACAAGTGGGAAGTACTAGCCAAGACCTGGTGAGTCTCAAACATAGCTGTAATTACGTTATTTTTGTAGCACCGTTTCCAAGAATAGAAGGTTTGTTGCTTTAAATAGTAAAATAATGACTTGAGTAGTTTTAATGGAAAAAGCACTGCTTGCTGATTTGTGATTACATACAGTTCTAAATATTTTGGATAGTTTAACGAAATGTTTACACCTGTAATTTAGAGTTTAAATAAAATTCTTGATGCCATGTAGTAATGAGGGTGCTTCCTCTACATGTGAAATTGCACACCTGCAAAACTACTGTCACATTTCCTTGGTACCAAATGGTATAATTAGGATCAAAAAAGCCATTTTCAGTTATAGCCTCCTTGTTTTTACATGCTCATTGCTTTCCAGGTTAACTCCCTTTGCAAACCTTTTGTGGTAGCCTGAAATGACTTCTAAATTAAAAAAGAACATTTGCCCTCCCACCCAGCTTTCTTGAAAGTTAGCAGGAGCTGAAATACATCGTTCTGTATCCTCCTCCTCCGGTTTTATTAAGTAAAAATACTGAGGTTTTTTGTTCATATATATGTTTTAAGGAGACATTTTAAAATTACTTACATTTTAAAAATCACAACTGTAAAATCTTGACTGACAGGTTTTGGGGTGTTTGGGTGTTTTCTTTGATTTATCATTAAGATTTTGAGAGCTTTAAAACTTCTGTGCAAAAGTGGAAGGATTAGGATAGGGGCCAACTTGTGATGAAAGGGATATGGTCAGTTAGAAGAAAGTTTCCAAGTTGCTTAAGTTTGGAAGTAGACGCTATGCTATTTCTGTGTGTTCAGCAAAGAGAAGACCTACTTTGTGAAAGTTAAGACACAGTAGTCTGATATTTGCATGCAAAGATAAAAGGTCCTACTTCTAATGTAGTAAGAGGATTTAAACTTTAAATTTTGTATTTACTTTTAAAGTGTCTGTAAGCAGTACCAGGATGGCTGTGCTGTATCCTTTTTCTGTGCTCTTAAATTCTGTATTATATTGGTGACGTAGAGTTGTACACCCTTATGGTTCAAATAAGAAAAAGGATTTTCATCTTGCTTATTTTCAAATTATTTTCTGTGATAGTCCAAAAATTACAAAGAGCACTGAAACAATTGTTTGAGGTGCCTCCAACTTAACTTAAAATCATCTTCTGGAAGCAGACATTTTGAGGAAAGATGCACCTGTACCCAGCACTTTGCCCATTCCAGAAGAAATGGAGAGAAGCCAGCAAACACTCAAACTAGAGAAAGCTTTTTGGACCCCATTGATCCTTGGCTGAAGTTCAGGTGAAGGTTTTCCTGTCAGTGCCTCAGTGAGTGCTTTACTGCCACTGGCCTGAGACCAGGTCACAGCTCAGTGACAGCAGCTGGTGGTTTCCAGCCTCTGAAGCTGGATATTTGGCAGAGTCCCTCCATGCAAAACTGGTGTTCCCAAAGGGTTAAAATTGGTAGCTCTTGTAAATAAATTCTATAGAAATGGAAGAACTTTGACTCTACTTGCAAAATATTTTTTTTAAGTTCTGTAGAATATTCCTATACCTTCATTTATGTATGCAACTAAGCTACCTTTGTCTACTTCAAAGTGAATTTAATACTCTTCTTACCTGGCAACAGGAAGTGGTAGGAGGAAAACGTGCATCCTCGAGAAACACAGTGCCTGGGGCTTGGGCGAAGGTTAATAGTTCCTGCTGATGGTCATGAGATAGGATGGTCTTGAATACCAGCATTGTTCCATAAAAATAAAGCAAGTCCTTTTGCAAAATGGAGTCAATGCTTTCTTTCCTTTTGCACTGGTGTCCTGTGTCTTGTAGGACACCGTTGCTGAAAATAATAAAATACCTGCTTTGTTCCTGGGTCCTGCTTCAAGATTCTGCTTTAACCATAGGATAGTTTTAACTGCTTTAAGGATAAGTACTTTCATGGATAGAATATGCATAGAGCAACCTATCATTTCCTCTTGCTCTAAATGAAGTGGATAGACCACCACTGCACATTGTGTTCATGTTTCTGCTTTTTCTACATCTTCCACTTCTTGTTTATTTTAAAGTGTTTTAGCTGTAGGGAACATCTGTCACAAACCTGAATGTTTATATTCATACAAATCAGCCGTTGTGCCAACTCCTTAAAGTGATGTTCTTCAGGACTTCTTTGTAAGCAGATGTGCTGTGACTGGGAAGCCTTTAATAATTAAGTACAATTAAAGTAACTGGAATCTGTTTGAGTTACTGAAACAGCATTGAAGATTGTGGTTGTTTTTATGAAAATACAATTGCTTGGTTATGCTAAAGTCATGCCTGGAAAATTGAGGAAGGTTCTCTGCAGGCTATCTGATGAGCAATGTCTTTATAATACTGAAATGAGGGCAGTCATGTTTAAGATTATTGATTTATTATTAAATTAGATGTATTAATCATGAGAAGTACAGTTTCTTCACAGATTCTCCTCAGGGACTTTCCTGATTCTAAATAGGACTTTTAAGGTTTTGATTAGAAAAAAATTAGTTTCACCTATGCACTTACAAAACACTTGCCACTGTGGTATAGCAACCAGCCCAAAAAGAACTCTTGCATGATGACAGTAATATTTTGTGTTTCAGTTACAAAGATGGAACTCCATATCTCTGCTACTCTGCGCTCTCAAATAGGGAGAGGACTTCTAATTCAATATAAACCTCATTCAGTTCAATCTTCTGTAGAAAAGCGTTGGACTCTGAAGGCAGTTTTCACAATACCGTCCTGCTTTACGTTACTGGTGAGCTGCGGTTCCTCTAGGAGGAAGGAGAGGAGAAAAAGGCAGAGTCACAGGCAGAGTTTTAGTATTAAGTTTTATTAGGTTAAAAACATGTCCTTCATCTTTTTAAAAGCAGCACAGAATGCTTTAGTTCACAGATCTGAGTTCAGTGTCACTCAAACTTTGTTTTATGTAGTCTTTACTGTTAAGTGAATTTTTCCTCTTCTGTGGCTCTACCTTGTGTAGTTTCCTTCATTTCTACAATATTTGCCTGCAGTGTTTTCAGTGCTTTCATGTCCCCTGCTTTGCCATATATCCTTTCGTTCGTATCTTCACAGGCCTTGTTTTTTCTTATCATAAAGTGGTAGCTCCCTCTTTTCTATTTCCTTAGACCATTTCTTCCTCTTGGATATCCCTCTCTCCCTCTTCTTTTGCCTTCTCTAAAGAATTAATTCTCCTTTTTTTAATTTATCTTTTCTCATGCCCCTTCCACTCCTCACACTGACTGATAATGGCAGAAAAGTCTCATAATCTATGCCAAAGATAGTGTTAGGGATCAGGATAACTTTCTGGTTGGATGCTAAGGCAACTTGTCTAACCTGCAGCTGTCGGTGAGGCAAAGGTTGGGTTCAAGCTAGAGAATTTTCTGTAAATTTCTCCCATATACCCAAATGGTGATTATCGTCAGTCAACCTTCATTTAAGGTCCAGCTGTTGGCTGCTGGGAAGAGTGAGGATCATTCCTCTTCATTTCCCCTTCTTATCTCAAAACATCCTGACTTCCGAGAGCTTTCTCTTTTAAATAAGTGTAACAAATCCTGGAAATGGCATCTATTTTTTAAATCTGATCCATGGTCCTTTAATTTTGTCTTTCCCTTGTCTTATTCCTCTGAAACGTTGCATGCTAGCTTTCATGCATTATTATTATCAATTGTGAAACTGTTTTGAAATGCAATTATTTCCCATAGAAAGGGGCAAAATTGATCTTTTACAGCTATCCAGGTAACAACCTCACATAAGCTGTGCCACATTTAGAGCAAGAGTGTAATTTTCATCAGATGAATGACTTCAGTTTCACTTTTTTAAGAAAGTGTGCAGTATTTCCACTGCGTTGATTCATGCAGATCATTACAGGATTCGTTTGGACGAGTGTTGGCAGAAGTCTTGCTCACCTAAGTACCTAATGTAGCTGCTTCTTCAGAGTGGAGGCATCAGATGGTCTTCCATTGCAGCCTGTAGCATAACCAAGTATATTACCCAAGATTATCCAGGTGCCACAGGAAATTAATCTAAGATAGAGATTTTTGACAGAAAGTGGGAAAAAATATGCAAATCCAGCATCTTTTCTTAAGATGTGTAGTTTTCCAAAAGGATCTTGGTTTGCTGTGCTGAAGAAAGCTGAAACCTGGTTCAGTTGGAAAGCGTTTCAAGCTTGCTTTTGCCAAAGGTGGTCAGGCTTGAGACTTCTTCAGCTCTTTATGTTTTGACTAGAAAAAAATAGGTAAGGCTTGAACTTTCAGAAGAGGAATAGTTCTCGGTTTTATTGCTGGACTTTGATCAGTAGCTCTCCATGTGCATTATAAAAGATGCTGGTATTTCAAAAATCTTCACTAATTTGGCATGGCCTTCTTGACATAGGGTCTGTTTTAAAAACACATTGAACACTCACATCTTCTGACTTAAAAGAAAAAAGAAAGAAGAAAAGGAGCATAAATCAATAAAACCCAACCCCGTAGGCGGAATATTTCATTACAATAGTTGTGGGGTTTCTTTTTAATTATACATAGTAAAAAACTTGCAGATGATACTCACTCTTTGGAAGAGGGAATGAGACAAGAAAAGTTCCCTTGCCTGAGGTGCAGAGTTGGAAATATAAACCATGCTTGGCTGGCCTTGTGCATTTCTGATAATAGCAATGTCACCAGTGATCTAATGACGACTTGTCCTCCCCTTTAATGATATGTTGTTTGCAGATAATTGTGTGCATGATAGCAGATGATACAGTAAAATATTTTGATGGAAGACACAAACAGTTTCCTATGTAATAACTGCTTTTCTGTAGAGCCTGCATTCTCTCAAGGGGATCTGATGGAGCCTATTCTTTCATGGGCAGGATTGTATCAACAGAGGCTGGTTCTGTGGTGGTGCAGAGTATGTCCCAGCTGATTTAGTGCTGATGATTCACAATGTTGGACTTCCATTGCAACATGTTGCTTTTTATGGGGCTGCTACTTCAGTCTGCAGACAGGAAAGCAGCAGTAGGAGATGCAAGAATGTTCCTTAAGAAAACTTACCTTCTAACCCCTCTCCCCTTTTCTTCACAGAAAATATCAGAGAGGAACCCGTGTACGCCTGAGATTGCTGGATCTTGAACTGACATCTAGGTTCCTGGGAGCAACAACTGATACAACATTGCTGGAAGCTGACGCAGTGCTTTTAGGGCTTGTGGAAAGCAAGCAAGCAAAGCAAAAAGAGTAAATTTCATGTAAATGAATGGACTTTGTGCACTATAGAAAATTATACGAAAGAAATGTTTCCTCAGGGAATCAATGAAAATTTTCTGTCCGCTTGGTTATATAAATAATGAGATCAATAAAAGACAATAATCACATTGTACCTGGTTCTTGCACAGTTTTTATTCACTCATCTTTCTTGCTCTTCGCCTTTAGACTTAAATGTGAAAGCTTAACTGAGTGTCTCTCGGTGATATTAGTTGAATGTTTGCATATTCTTATATAAAGAATTCCAGAGTTCATCTTTCTGTCCCAAATGGATGTTGATCTCAACCATTGAACTTTCATGGCGGAAGTTCAAAACTTGCCCTCGTGGTGCTCCTTCTAGGATGGTGTTTCATACAGAACGATGTCAAGGATTCCTGATTTCCAAGTTGCAGTGTAGAATGTTTATTGCAGATATTGGTTTTAATCTCTGTTATAAGGCGGCATGCTTTTATCTCCATCTGCATAAAGGAACAGAGATTATTCTCTGCTTTAATTGGAGCCCTCATTTCCAATGCATGTTAATAAATTTTCTCTGATTGTTAATATAAATGAAAAGAAACTATTTCAATGTAGTAGGCCAAGTGTAGGTCTTAGGTTTTGTTTAAGGTATATATGATGGGTGTTTGAATGCCAAACCAAAGAGTCATGCTATGGTCTTTCCAATATTTTTTTTGAGCATTTGCCGTCAGAGAGCACTTCTTTTGATTTCTGGTATATCCCTGTCTGAATTCTGCACAGTCATTTACAGTCTGCATGGTGCCTACTCGGTGTGCTGAGGGCAAGTGATATTTGCCATTTATGCCACTGAATTACAGAAGAAAGCCTGTTTAATCTTAGAATGTTTTTCCCAAATGCTGCAATAAAATGAGATTTGTTAAGGTAGCATGCATTTGTTGTCTGCAGTGACTGTCCAGTGGCAATGTTTTTACTAATTGAGTAAAATGCACACTGGCTTAAACACGTATTGCTCAAATCCAGAAACACCTCATCTTTCTGCTGAAGCAGCCACATGAGCAGTGATGGAACCACTAAAGAATAGTATAGCTCCTTCTGCCTCTCATAATTGAGTATATTGCTATTTCGGTCACATTGAGGGAAGAGGAGATAAGGGATCCCTGAACACATGAGCTACCAGGGAGCCAGGTCCAGGCTGCCCAGCTCACAAATCCCTTTGTTTGCCTACATTCTAGGGATACTTGGATAAGATGACATCAGAGAACAGAAACTGAACAATTCTGTTAGATCGCAACTGGCCTGTGGGTCAGATTGCCACCCAAATTCTGCAAGTCTTCATATGGTCCAACAAAATTAATTTAGGATAGGATATAAAAGCTTTAATCTGTTCAGAGGTCTTTTCCAAACCCATTGTAATTTCTCTTTTGAAGGTTGTTGTATTTTATTCTTTTGTTTGAAAGCATATAGAAAGAAAAGCAAAAGGAAAGGTGAAGTGTCTTTTTACCTGGAACCACAGCCCTATGACACAATGGTTTGATTCTTTTTTAGTCCTCTACCCAAAAGAAAAACTTGTCTAAAGAAATAAAAGAAGCCTCCTTTCCTACTTTTGTCCTTTTGTAACACTGAGAAGAGAGACAATAGTGCAGGCATCAGCTGCTACGGGTAGTCTTCAAAATACATCTTATACATGATCTGTCAAGGAGAATGTTTTTAATATAAGGTATTAATTTGCCCAAAATACAAGGACAAATCACGTGGAAAATGGAGATCCATCCTGAAGGGAATGGGCATGTTTTAGCAGATCCTTTTGTAGTTTTGCAGGATGAAGTTTTGTTTCTGAAATCAGTAAGGATCAGCAAGAGAGAGGAAGCAAGCAATGTGAGCTTATTTTGTTGCTTTAATTTCCTTGTTCACCTCAGTGATATTAATTAGAGGAGTTCAAACAGGAATTTCATTGGGTATTAACCTCAAGGTAAAGAGTTATCCTAGCACTGGAGCGGGAAAAGAAGGCCTTTTAAAGAAGCTAGAAGGGATTTAAAATATCAAAGAGAAATTCCGACTGTTGAACATAACTCATCCTATATGCTTGATCAACCTTCAATAAGAGTGATTTTGGAGGAAATACATGCATTAATGCTTTGGGACAGGCTAAGAATTTCACAGTAGAGTATCAAGTAGTGATTTTATCAGACTCCCTCTAGAGAAGTGACTTTTTGGGACTGTAGTGGTTGCTATTGAAATCCAGCTTAGTGTTTTATTTGGAAACCCACAGGCTTCACGTAAACTGACTCAGTTTTACAAATTGTGTGGTTGAACCTTCAATGGCTTTAGGCTGCTGCTAACTGTTCTGGCCTTTGGAGAACCAGTCGTACTCCCAGCTTATCTTCGATGACCTTTAAAGCCAATAAATTGGACCTCTAAACTGTTCAGACAAGAGTTGTCCCATGGAGGAGCCTCTGTGTGGTGTAGCCTTTGTCCGTCACACTGTCTCAATTCTGTGCAACTCCCAAATGCAAAATTACAATGGCAGTGCAGGGAAATCTGAAATGTCTTTGTGGTGGGCTGTTGGGGTTGTGTGTCTTATTTGTAATACCTACATGTGCCAAGAATATAGACTACGTGTCCTCAGTGCAACATGAGGAACCACCAGTGTTGTTCATTACTGAACAACCACGATGGCACAATTGCATTGCCCTGTGTCTGTAAGACTATTCTCACTTTTTACTACAATCGCTTATGAGAGTAGAAATTGATAATGCCAACAGGTATTTCTGTAACAGATGCATACGCTTTCCTGCTGATTGCCACTCATTCCCAGGAATTCCCTCTTTCTTCATGGCCACATGCCTTTTTGCTCCTTCTCTTTGCATGTTCTGCTGCCAAACACACATAAGCGTATGTACAACCCATTCTTCTTCAACAATGAAGTTGTTAGAAGACTTCAGCTGTGAAGTCTCCTCGTCCACATAGTTCAGATTCCTGAGTGGTCTTGCGTGTGCCTTGGTTGGGCACTTGCATGAATCTGACTTTTTGTTTGGAGGTCATTCTTATTTTGTGTATGAGGACAGTGGTTTCTGCTAATGGAAAGGAAGGATAAAGCCACTCCACCAGCTCCTGCGCATTGTGCCTGGCCTGCAACATCAGCAGGAATACTTTTATCACTTAAGTATACGATATGTATTACTAATACTGAGCAAATTAATTTTGAAGATTCAACATACCGAGACTTTGGAGGTGTAATGCTAGCAGATCTCAGCCTTTGTTTCTTGATCTGTTTTTCAGAGGGGTTTTTTCCCTATACCAGTCTTGATTTTAGAAAGCATTCCAAGTTTTTTTTCTCTCTGAAAACTCTCAGGTAAAAACACAGACCCACCTTCATTAGCAGAGACTCAATTTTCTCTTCTCCTTTGTGTGCTGCCCACGTCTCTTAATTGAGAAATTTCTCACTTAAATTTGGATAAGCATGACAGATTCACTTCAAGTAGTTGTAATTCATGCTTGGTATACTGTAAAATTTACACATGGAGATGTTAATGCTCAGTGCTCAGAGACCAGCATGAAATGCTTCCTCAGCAGGGGGACGAGGAGGGCTGGCTGCCATCTCAGCCTCGCCGTCTGCACTCGGTTGGGTGTTCTATGCCTGCACTGGCAATAGGGTGCTGGGTGATTCAGTTGCAAGTAGCTGTGAGTAGGTACAAGTCTTCACTTCTGCGCAAACAAGTAGCGCTTCCACACGTTCTACTAAAAGGACACTTTTACTAGGCCGGTAACTGAGGTGCCCATGAACTTCACCCCACATCCACTTCTTACTCCACTCTAATATTACACCTGAATGTCCATAGTGCTTTCTGGTTTTAGAGCTGTGCTTACAAGCAAAGTTAGCTCTGACAAAAACCGAATCAGAGACAGTTTAGGTTTTAGTTGAAGCAATACTTTGGCTTTTGTGTTATTCAGGTCCTGTTACAAAGGCTTTAGTAAGTTGTCCTAAAATTCTACCTTCTGTTTTGAGAATAGAACATTAAAATGCCTTATACATTCTTGGAAGGAAAAATAATTTTATCATGAGGTAGACTTGGAAGAAAAATTTAAACATTTAAATATTCTTTTGATGACTGATGTGCTATAACAAGACCTGGTATGTCCCCCTGGGCTTGTCTGCCCTTTCATATTCCAGGCTTTTAGGTGATGAGATGGGGGAAGAGGGAAATGCAGAAGAAATCAGACCTGCCTATTGAAAGCAAATTAGCATCTTGCCACCAAAGCTTTGGCACTGAATTTGTTTCTAAAGAGAAGAATAGTACACATTTTACTTTTGTTTAGGGCATTCTGGAAAGTTTGCATTCCTCCTGATTTCTTAGTACTGTTACATTTATAAATCAGGCTAATTATTGTTCAGGCTTTTTTCCTAACAACATTATTCCCCTACGTAGTCTTCTGTTGGCTAGAGAGCATTTCTGCTAGATGCAAGCATGCACTCTTCGTGTGCTTTTTAGTAAATTATGCATTCTTGGGAAGCCTTTATCACATATGAAGGATCTAGACTGCCCAAATGAGGCTACAACTTCGTCATCTGGCCATAACCCCAAATAAATATTATCCCTGGTATGACTGCATTGGACTAACATCACTAAGTTCTTAAATACTCTTAAGTGTTCTTGTTTCCTTCTGGGTTGTGTCGTTTTCAATCAGAATTCAGCAGGCTGATGCACTCACTCTACACGGCAGCTATAACAAGGAAATCAGCCGTTTGCTAATGTCACAGCCTGTCTGCACCAGGCTGGGTGTCAAGTGCAACCAAATGGGTTATTCAATCCAAGGCACCCTTTGGGGTAGATACTGTAGTCACTCTGTAGCTTTGGGTTAACCTCTGAATGTTGCAATAAATTTAAATTATTTTTTAAATGGCGACATTTAAAGTGGTGAAAAAGGTCTTTTTTTTCTCCTGTCGTTAATGATAAATTAAAGAACTCTTGAAATAATTGACTCTATTAGATAGCAATTCCCTTTTGACTGCTATTCCCTCACATAAGAGTAGCTTTACTGGTTGAATCTTTGCTTGTCTTATACCCATCGAACCTAGTGTGTGTTTAAGACGTGGCACATACAGGAACTTCAGTATTATTTCATAGTCTCAGTCCAGTAGCATGAGGAAGAAAGTTACGGGCTTAATACTCCTCTTCCCAAGGAGAGGAGTTTTCTCATCAAAATGACTACATCAAGTACAAATAAAACACAAAGTCGAAGGTCACAGTCTAATGTGCCAATTAGTAAAACAGAGACATCAGAGAAGAACGTTCAGGATACATCCTGACCTGCCTCACCAATGAGGATATGGGCATCACGCTGAACATCTTCGAATGGTCATGGTGACTGAGAGAGGTGCCTGAGGATTGGAAGAAAGCAAATGTCACTCCTATCTTCAAAAAGGGACTGAAGGAGAACCCTAGTGTTGCCCAGTGACAGGACCAGAGGCAATGGGCACACACTGAAACATGGGAGGTTCCTTCTGAACATCAGCAAACACTTTTTCACTGTGAGGGTGACTGAGCACTGGCACAGTCTGCCCAGACAGGGTGTGGGGTCTCCCTCCTTGGAGATGTTCAAAAGCTGTTTGGACATTGTCCCAGGCAACCTGCTCTAGATGGTCCTGCTTGAGTAGGGAGGGTGGATCAGATGACCTCCAGAGGTCCCTTCCAACCTCAGCCATCCTGAGATTTTGAGATATGTTTGCATCTTATTTCTGATGCCACTTTGTTTGAACACAGCTTCTTTTCATTCCTCTTAGTTTTTGAACTTCTTCTATAAGCCCTGACATGGAGATGATCATGGTGTTGATCATGGCTCCTGAGCTAGGCAGGTATGGTTTTCTCTTTGGGATCCAGTTGCTAAAGGGCTGCAGGGAACTGGGATTCTCAGAAGTAGCGAGGGTGGAAATTGATACCTTCGATGTATCCTCGAGGTTGGGCTTGCTGTTTGTTCCGCATGGCCTTCCCTGGAGTGGAAGGGAGACCATAGCTACTGTGTGTGGCTACTGCGAACTCCTACTTCCACTGAAGTTACACTTCCTTCTGCTTTATTCCTACTGCATGTACGGGCAACCTGAGAATAGGTTCAGGCAAACTTAGATTTCCATGGGTTCAGGCTCCTTTACAGTCTGGTAAAAGTGTCCATACGCTCAGAGTTTGGCATCAACCACACCAAGCTGAAGATCAGTGTTGTCCGTGTGGCTGCCAGAAGCTTCTTGCAGCTGACACAGCTGTTCCTCAAGGATGGTTTCTCAGAGTGGTGGTCATCCATGGACTTCTATGTTTAAAAGTCCTCTCCTGCTAACTCCTGCCTTCCTCATCTGCCAAAGCCCCTGCATGAGCTCCCCTTACTTGTTGCAAGCTAGCATGGATCTAGCTGTTTGCTTGACCCAAAGAAGGACATTTAAATTGGCCTGGTGTGGTTTGCTCAGGATCACTTAAGTTCTGAGCCAGCACTGGTGCGTGATTTCATTGTCTCTTCAAGGCCAGACCTTGCTGTCTGTGACTGTGGGGCTTGTGCACTGGTTTCTCTTCCCATTTGCTCCCAGAAAGCCCCACTGCTGTGCTCACAGTGGCGTTTGGGGTGGCAGGGTCTTCAGCAAGCTTAGGAAGGATTGAGGACTGTGGCAGGGGATGACAAGTGCTCAGAATTTCCCTCTGCTGAACAAGCAGCGGGAGGCGAGAGCTGGAGCTGGCGAAGGCAGGCAGCTGCCTGACAGCTCGAGCTGTGAAAGAGCAGCATCGTCTCGAAATCTTTCTGCGTGCCCTTTGCACCTCAGGCTGCGGCTTCGTTGCACATGCTGGATCACCGGGGAGCTGAAGTTTCATTTACCGACTGAACGACTCTGAAAAAAGGTCCCCCCATCCCAATTAGCGTTGCCAGTCGCCCGCCTCAATGGTGGGTTAAACTGAGCTGCCCGCTCAAGTGGTGGGCGCGGGGCTGGACGGGGGGGGGCAGCCCGGGGAGCCGGCAGCGCGCAGGGGTGAGGGACCGTGGGCTGGGGAGCACCAACCCCTCTCCAGGCCGCTGGACCCTTTCAAGCAAGCTGCGGCGCGCCGGGTTCTTGTGTGAAAAACAAGGGGCACAATGCTGGAGTCGTAACCTCCTCACCCCTGACGGCATGGGAAAGTGCACTCCTCAGCTGTTGGGTATAGAAATGCTGCTGCAGGCATGAGAAATGTTCATAAAAATGCCGTTTAGAGCCTGCCCTTCTACTCTGCACATGTCATCTTGCCTATCAAGCTGCCTAATTGGAAAATTAGGCTGGCCTTAATTTAGAGCCCTGAAAGTTCATGCCAATAATTTCCCAGAGAATTTTTTTTCCCCCAATGATTATTATAAATTGTTTCAGTACATTGGAAATCTTTATTAAAACAAAACAAAACAAAAACTCCCGGAAAGAGCAGATCTTTCATTTCAGAGAGATTCTTTGATTTCTGTGTGTGAAATTGTATTGTTGTGCTTCCTGTGAATAATCGTCCAGAGATGAATGTAAGCCCCTGTTGTTTTCCATGCATCATTCCTTATTTGAATGCAGAGAGCTGAGCATGTTTTAATTTACAGCATGTTATGATGTTGTTACAGAGCTTAATACACCAGCTATTTTCTATCTGCTTATACTGAAAACTGTAATGAGAAGAAGCTGCCTGGCAGGTGTAAACATTACCCCCTCTCCAGGGTTTTGCATCAGTGGGCACCACTGATCCCAAGTCATCTAAGGAGACCTGAGGTGGTGTGCAGGATCAAGCCGATTGATTGAATCCCTCCGGACTTTGATCAGGGTTGAACCTTGTATTTAGCTGTATCCAGACAGTTGTAATCTATGGCTTTGAGATCTCCATTTTGGACTGTTTAGGTAACATGATGAAGCTTCTGTGCCTGGATACTGTCCATCTGAGACCCCTGACAGGGTAAAGGCAGTAGTGACCATGCATACCAGACTGTCTTGCTTACGCTCAGCATGAGGCAGGATTTCAGCTGACTCCTACTTGTCCTTTGTGTATGGGAGCTGCGTGCCGCAGCCAACTAGGTGAGGACTCATGGAGGCAGGGCGCTTCCGTTGCTCCTGTTGTAACCTGCCAGCAGTTGGCCATGTTGGAAGACAGATGAGGTGACACATCCTCTCTCTGTGTGTCTCAGCAGTAATATGAGTAGCTGATGTGCACAGCAGGAACTTCAACATGACATATTAAACCTGTTAGTCCTCTGGATTTTTATCCTATTGCTGAAAGCTGTGCACATGATGCATATGAGTGGGAGAGGTCTATACCTAAAAGATTATTTTCAGGGTCAACATCTGATAACCTTAGGATACATGCAATGCGCTAAGTCCATGGACACATCTCCCCTGGGCTCCTGCTGAGCCATCTGGAAAGGCTGATGCTTTTGCACAGGTGCTCTGCTGCTTCTCTCCCCAGAAACTCACCTCCGGGTGTGTTTGCAACCAACTCTGACTCTGCTATTTGTACAATTTAAGGATACTTGGTCATTTGGGTTGCTCCTTTTGGAAGATATGTTTAAGAGGCAGGGGCAGGAAGTGGAAGAGGGGGAGGGAGGAAGGAATATCTGGCATGAGCTGGAGGCAGTTGCCTTTTCATCTCCAAAAGAATAGCGCTGCTGAGCACTGGGACAGAGGATACCTGTGGGTGAGGCCACCAGGTACAGCTTAGGGACAGGGCGCAACACCAGGGTTAGGGTTTGGCAGGTTCAGCTGTTCTCTTGATGAAGAGATATGCATGTGAGCAGGACCTCATCCTCCCTAAAATTGTCACCACACACTGCTTAGAGCTGAGATCCAATGCTGATGCAGAAAGAAGGATTCACTTAATGAATTACCACCACCAAGTATGAGAATGGTTTTCCTTGTACTATCCTATCCATCCAAACTGTGACAACCCTGACAGCTTTTTGGTTAAGCTCTAGCAAGGCTGTGGAATTAAATTCTCTGTGAGTTATAACAATGTCAATACAGTCATGACTGACCCACAAACTGGAAGCCAAGGTGGTGTTTTTATGGGTGAAAGCTGAAACATTAGGGTAAAGAAAGTACAGAGAACAAAGTGAAAACAATAAAACCCCAAATTCCAGCTTATCTTGGGCTTTATCCACCCTCCCTGCAGGCATATAGTATTGCATGCAAAGCCCCTATTCAATATGCACCCTGTGTTCCTGAGAGTATTATTGCCATTTCACTCCTGCTGGAGGGCAAAGTCAGGCCCAGATGGGACACACAGAGCAAGGGGTCTTGTCTTCATGAGAAAGAAGTGCTGTTACTGTTCCACGTTTATTAGGTGGTTTTGAAAGGGCAGGAGGTCTTCCTGGAGCAGGATTGAGACTGAGGTACATAAAACTAGGTGGAACAAGAGTGTGGTCCCATGTGCAACCCAGAAAAGTGTATAGAAACCAGTATGGAGTATGAATGTGCATGGGTACTGGGTGGAGAAAGTAGGATGGAAAAGGTGTATTTCTTCAATTTACACAGAAGGATGAAAGTGTGCTGCTGGCTGTGCCGTAGCAGTGCCTCTGGCAGCGTGTTGCATTGCTTTAACATTGTGGCAAGAACCAGAGTTCAGCCCAGTCCCTCCTGTCAAACGTTTCTGACCTTATTTTAGGTGCCTTGTTTGCTAGTGGCAGCGAGGGCACCAGGCTGAAAGAGCTGCAACTAAGCACCGTGGTGTTTCACTGGTGCAAACCAGAGTGGTGTTCCATGAACTCTGAAGATGGGTGGGTGGGGACAACGTATTCCCTGTTGTTAGCCCCAGCTCCCCTTACCCACTATTTATAGAAAAGCACAGATGTACAGACGTATTACTCTATTTGAACTCCTTAATGTGGGAATTCATGACCGACCCTGCCAGGGATGTGCCCTCTCTACTGCCTTTCCTCTGGGCAAGTCCACACCACCAGCATGAAGTTAACGGGAGTTATCCTCCCTGCCTTCCGCCGCTTACAATGGAAATTAGTTCAGTAGGATGAAAGGCTGATGGTGGGAAAGCATGTCAGAAAATACAATGCAGAGAACACAACTCTTGGGAGAGAGTCGTTTGTTTTGTTATTTGAAAAGGCTGAGGATTTAGCTAAGGGGGTGTAGTTATAATTTACTTTAAAGGATGCTGACAATTGCATTTGTCAAGTTAGATTATGGTCATACTGTCATAAAGGATCACTCTATTGTTTTACTGCTAGTGTATATATACATATGTGCTTTGGGCCTCAATGAGGATAAAAATATGGCTCTGATGTGTGAAAACCCATACTGCTGCCTAAATTTCTATGCTGCTACATGGCCCTTTGGTCACGATGGGACTATGTGTTTGACTGGATTTTAAGTCTTAGATGTGAAATAGTTTGAGCTTCTGACAATCACACTCTCTTAATTACTTGTCCTAAATACAGGCAGACTAAATGTTATATGCCCAGATATTTTCATATAGATGTGAGCTCAGTGCTGAAGAGATTGGGCTGACGTGGACACCTTGATCTGCCTTTATGTTCAGAGGGAAGTACTTATTTAGCAAAGTGACCTCATACCCTTAAACATAATGTTTTGTTATTTGTTATCATGACTTTCCTGCCAATGTATGCTACTGTGCTTAAACGGAGTATTACTATTTATGATTCTCCTTTTGCTTCTCTTTATTTTTAATTTCAAACTCTGAAAGTCTGAGGACTGATCTACAGGTTTTGTTTTTTCTCAGAAGGATGCCCATCACTATTTATATTTCTTAATCAAAGGTCTCCTTTCTAATAAAAGACTTGTGCCTGTGAAAAAGCCAAGTATTTCCAAGAAACCTGCCAGTACTGCTGAGAGGATGATGCTTAGGAAAGGTACAGGGGCTTCTGGGGTACTGAGCCATGGAACAACTCTGGACCAGTTCAAGCTCCTAACATGAAATATATTCCTCCTCAGGCTGCGTACCAGGCTGCATAAAGCAAGTCTAATTTGAATGTAAATGATGGGACTTTGCTGCAGTTGTCCACACTGAGGTGCTAGTGAAGAAATGGCTTGGTTTGTGCTTGTGTCAGATTCCTCACTGTCCCTCCTCTTCCGGGGAAAAAAGGAATGAAGAACCAGATGGATGCACGAGTAGACAACTGCCCATGCCACTTTTTTCCCATTGGTTTTCAAATTGTTCTCTCCCTTCTGCCCCGCGTTTGCTATTCTTTGTGCTGTGCTCCTGAAACACAGCAATTTAGCTTAGGAGAGTTCAGTCTTTCCACTCTGAAGGGTTATTCTGAAAGAATTATTTTCTGCCTCAGGATGAGTACATTGAAACACATTTCTTGCAGCCAGATAAGCAGAAGGGGATGTTGGCAGTATATATCTAGTTCACTCAGAGCAGTCTGTGGATGTTCATACCTGGTACTCACTGCGTACTGGAGCCCCTGCTGCAGCACTACCTTTGGCTTTTAAAAAATCAGGTTTAGCTGACAAGCCCTGAGTTTATTACAGGATACTTCATTTTTAGTATAGTACTCTGATTTAGGGTCAAGACATGCATTTGATTCCTGTGAAACACTTGGCCATGGCTGCAGCTCTCTGCAACTAGCACCCAGCTCTCCCCATCTTCTCAAGCCCACAGTCTCTTAAAAGTTAAACTAATTGAGACAGTGTTGGGCTTTTCCTGATGTTCTTTGCTCCCAGGAGGCCATGTCGTTAGCCATGCACGCGCTGTGACAGCCGGGCTCTGGTGGGGTGGGGTGGGGCTTGCCAGGGCCGTGCTGGTGGCACAGCTGTGTTGCCCACCCCAGCACCGATCCAACTTTCCCTGGTGCCGGGGCCGGTGGGCACAGCTCAAATTAACCATGTGGCCAGTGTTTAACTGCAACATTACTGATTCGCATCTGAACAGCTGACAGCCTGAATAATTTAGTGCATGCAAATGGTGGGACCTGCCGTCTCTGTTAGCGCCAGGATCCGATTGCCACAGCCCATTAATCGTGATTGCTAGTTTGTGCTGACAGGAGGAGGGCCTTCACCCTGTGAGCAATTAGGCAGCTACCGGAGAGACCTTCCCACTCTCTGCCCTCCCCTGCAAGGGGGCTAGGGCATTTTTCTTTCTTTTATTTTTTTATTTATTGAGCTGCAATGCCAAACTTGGTGACTCCCATATGCTGCCTCCCTCAGACAGCGCAGGAGAAGCCCCTGCCCCAGGGGAATACAGTTGCTTCAGGGCCTAATTGGCACGTGAGGGCTTTGTAAGGGCTGCCCCGGAGGCGGACGCTGTGTGCTTGCAGGAGAAGAGGTTCCCCAGCACAAGTCCTGCTGCAGGGAGTCAGGGCCACCAGTCCCATCTGGCTCACAGGGAACCATCTTCTGGGGCCTCCATACGTCTCTGCAGAGCAGCGTCTTATCACACCCATCAGTGCACTTTTTTAAGGACTAAACCAAAGGAGCATCCTTGCTTTGTCTCTTAGATTTCTTGCCAAGAATCTTCTTCATGACAGCCCAACCTCTCCTTTTTTTTTTCTTTGCCATTTCCAGCCTATCATCCCACATTAGCTGGGCCATCCCGTATATTAGCTCAGACACCCTCTCTGCATTGTTCAGATACCCTCTCTGCTCCATAAACCCTTCAGATTCTTCTGCAAAGCAGATTTGGTCCTCAGGCTTCTTCATTTATCAATGAACTCTTTGTCAACCTGCTAGCTCTCAGATTTTGGTGCTTTTGCAATGGGGTTGATAGCAGGACTAAGCTCCCCAAACATGGCAGTTATGTTGTATTGGGGAATTTGTAGCTGCTGCTCAGCTATTGCAGCTGTCATGAGTGCCTGGGAGGGTGGACTGTCAACAGACACAGTCGGAGCAGGAGGGAGAAAAGAGAAGAGAAAGTTTTCATCCCAGCAAAACTCTGAGAGAACAGGGAGAACATACAAGGAGGAGGCAGTAGAGGGACTGGAGAGTAGGGGGGAGAGCAGGCACAGCCCTGGAGCAAGCCTTGGCCTAGGGAAGCTCCTTGTCAATGCTGGGCACGAAGAAGCAGGGCTGCTTGTTTTGGCTTGCAATGACAAATGATAGTTTTTCAAGTCATCACCTTCTAATTGATGACTACATGAGCGTGCAAGCCCACATGGACAACTGCTCGGGGATGTGGAGAGCAGGGGGAAAAGAAGCCCTCTGGAAATGGTGTAATGAGCTTGTTTGGCATTTCTAAGTATGTGAGCTATTTCGGGTATGTTTGCTAAACTTCTCCATTACTTGCCAGCACACAATACAGCTATGCCTGTGTGTGCATGCATGCTGTATATAAGGGGACATGTATCCGGGTGTGATGATCCACAAGTTTCCTTTAAATCTGTCTTGTCAGCCCCCATGTATACCAAATGAAAATGAGATGTGCTGGTGGTTTGCTGTTCTTGTCAATACAAACCATATTTGGACTTGAGCAGCCCTTGGACATTTAAGAAATGGGTATTATTTCTCTTGTTCTGTTTCTTTATGTACTGTATGTACCAATCACAAATAGCACGTTACCCATCTCCCCTCCCTGTCAATTCATGTGCTTAGAATACACAACTGAATCCAGGTAAAAATTTCAGAAAATCTCTGCTAGGGGCAAGAAACATTATCTGATCCCTTCCTTAATTGGAACATACGCTTGATTTGTCTATCTTGAAATGTGAAAGGCATTTGAACGTTAAGGAAGTACTTAACAAAGGCTTATTTCAATCCTGCACAAATGTATGCAGCTCCCATGCCTGCTCAGTTTTCCCAGGAATCTGAGCACTAATGGTGTGATGCAACCAGTTTTTATCCTTCTGGTTCTGAGAAAAAGAGGTGACTGAGGGCAGGTGTGATAGAGGTATGTAACATCATTTTATGGAGGGACTGATTGTTCTTCTGGTGCAAGGAACAGGAGCATCCAATGAAGCCAGCAAGAGGTGAATTCAGAGCAAATAGCAGAAAAAACCTTCTCCAGATGATGCATACGTAGCTCCTTGCTGCAAGATGCTGGGGAGGCTGTAAACATGAACAGATTGAAGGGGAAACTCTACAAATTGAAGGAAGGAAAAGCTGTCAAGGGTGCTAAACGCACAGAAGCTGCTGCTGGCTGAGGCAAATCTGCCAACAGCTGGAAGCTGGGCAATGCTGATCTGATCCAATACAGCTGTTCTTGTCTCAATCATCCACCCCAAACAGGGAATATGCTCTCAGATGAGGCCACATCCTATGCGCTGTGTCAACCAGCCATGGTTGGCTAAAACTAAGCTTCATCCATGACATTCATCAAACTCCACTATTCCTCTGGCTGGGCTTCAAGAGTTCTTTACCCTCCAACGTCTATCTGTATTTAACCTAGGAGCAGTGACTGGCCTGAAAAATCACTTTGGTTGAGCTGAGTTGTGAAGGAGAATGGGCATCTTCCTTAAAAATAAAAAAAAAAGGGAAAAAAAAGATGTCACAAGGTAATGAATTTGATATCCACTTTATTGAGAACTCCCACCCCTCTGAGGCCTGGCAAACACACCTCTTTCAAGCAAATCTTCCCTCAGTCAAAGCTGCTCTGAGGTCTGCGGTGTTCCCATGGTTGAGGTAATTACTTTGCCCTCACACAGTGGAGGAGTTTGTCCCTAAAGCCCTGCTGCTTGTGATGCCTGTGAGATTGCTCTGGCTCAGATGAGATGTTTCCCATTGCACGTAAACACTGGCCACGGAGCTCCAAACCTTGTACCAGCTAATGCCTCTTCAGAAAGCCCCTTCAAAATTGCACTAAAATAGGTGTGAAAACATGCTTGAGGAAACAAAACAAGAAAACCCACAAGCAACTTTCTGAATTCAGCTATCAAATTTCATTATTTGGATATAACAGCTTATTTCTGAACAAGAGACATGGCATAGATATCCAGAAACCTCACTTGAAATGCTAGAAAAGTGTATTTCTCCCGAACCTATTCCAGCTTCATCTTCCACGTCTGTGTTGTGCTGGGACCAGCCAAGGCATGAAAAGGTCCTCAGCAGGACTGAGATGCCCAGGCTGCTAAACACAAATGTTTTTACAAGGGCGAATTCACTGAACAAGTTTAATGTGAATGATTTTCTCTCTTCGTGTAGGTGACCTTGCAGTACAACCCTCTGAAACGTGTCTCTGCAGTGGTGAGAGGTGCCATGCACCTGCTGACTCTGCAATGTGATGTTTTCTACATCTCAGTGCTTCACTCCCGGCCTTCCTTCTTTATGCTTGGCTTTTATAAGGAACTATGCAACATAACAGCCTGGGGGACGGGCAGGAAGAAGTGACACTTTGATTGACCATTTTACATAATCTTTAACAATAGAAGGGTTTTAATGATTTGGTACAGCCTGTACTCAACATAAAACCCACTCTGTTATCTAGAAGTGCTTAGATGGCAAGATAAGCTGTTAGTGCTAGTGGAGGAACATTACTGAATAAGAATACAATGATGATTTTTTTTCTCACTTCCACTCTTTTTTCCTTATTTACAATGTTCCCTTGAGCATTACCTGACAGACTTGGGTCCTGCATCAGGTCATTGTTTTGGCTGGAAGGGCCAAGGTCTTTTCCTCATTTTAGCGGATGAAATGGCTGCAATTTTTTTTTCTTTTCCTTTTTAAGTAACTCAAGATGTAAGCTAAGCAAGACACGCAGGTTCCAAGCTGATAGAAAGAGGCTTTTACATCCTAAGAAGTAAACCCTTGTTCCAGATTATAGGAATATGTATTATCTAGTGATATTAATACTTAAGTAAATGAAAACTTTATATAATGAAAATATCCCCCCTTTTTTTTCCTTTGCCTAACTAGCAGCTGTTGTACTCCATACCAGGTTATATGCTGATCGGTGTCTAAATAATGTTTATATTAAGTAAATTGAACATAAGAATGACACTAGGACACTATCACCAAAGCCATCTTTGGGTGGTTGCCGTGGGGGAATTAGAAAGAAACCCACCTGCAGTCATCCCAGAGGTGCCTCTTTTTGCCAGCTCAGTGGTGGGAGAGCAGAGAGCGGGGCTTTTAGTTTCCTTGTCTTCAAAGGTGGGGGGAATGGAGGCAGGCTCCAGCACGAGCACATGCACCTCAGTTCTCAAGTCTGCTGGTTGTCCTCAGCTCTGCAGAAGGAACATGTTCTCCAAGACAGTGCTGTTGCCCATAGCATCAATGCAGGGATCGATGACTTTATGAAACTGGATCTTCCCAAAGATCACCTCCATGGAGTCAGGGAGGCTTGTCTATGTGCAGGACATCTTAGTAGATCTGTCACACCACGCATGCATCCCTTCCCTGTCAGCTACATCCTGCCCTGCCAGAAGGGAGAGCAATTTGGTGTCTGGAGTGCCCCAGGGGGACTTCTGCGAAGGGGGTTGGCCTCGGTGGGAATTTCAGTTTTGTAGGGGAGACAGATGTCCCCATAATATGAGATGATGTGTTGGGAAAGGACTGATCATAAGAAGCTGCCCCTCGGGAATAGTAGGTTTGAAGGAACCTTGCCTAAAACCTCAGTGTTACACAGGGGTGGGAGGAAGCATATGGGGCTGGCAGCTTTCCTAACCTGTGCAGCAAAGAAGTGCAGGTATAGGAGAGGCAACAGTTTTGTGAAAATGGTAGTATGAAGGGTAACAATTCAGCATTGTCAAGTTGCGGCAGGAAAGGTGGGTGTCCTTTTGGGATATGTAATAGGAAAATAGCTCGGTAGGACCTGCAATCTCAACCTCCCACTCTGCTCACATTGATGTGACCTCCACTGGGATTCCAGTTTTAGTTTCAGTACTACAAAAAGGAGGTGGGTCTGTTGTTGAGTGCGCATATGAAAACAGTGCTCAGGAGCCTAGGAGACACTTCTGAGGAAACATTGAAAAATCAGCATTGTTTGGAGTAAAGGAACCATGGAAGGCTTTGACTACTTACATGTCAGCTGCAGGGAGCATTGTTCTCCATGACCATGGAAGGCAGAAAAAAAAAAAGTGATGGTTTCAATTGCAGTAGGGGAGCATTGCATTAGACTTCATAAAATAATTTCTATCAGTAAGAAAACTGAAGGAGTAGGATAAATTACCTGAGGGAAATTGTGTGGCTTTCGCTACTGGAAATCTTCAAGGACAGGTCAGACAAACATCTACCCAACTGCTCTCCTGCCCTGAGGAGGGGACTTAGCAAGGTGACTCCTTGAACTCTCTCCTCTTCTCAGACCTACTCAGAAGAGGGTGTTAAACATATACTTGAATCAGACTGAAATCATTTGCTTTGTCTTGGCTAGGATACAAGTGTTATAAAAAGTGTTAAAATTGATCCATATTCAGGAAAGCATTAAAACATATGAATCATTTCAGACATGTTAATCACTTGGTGGGTTTTGTCTTGTGTAGGAAGGAAAGGGCTGGTAACAGAATGTCTTAATTAACACATTTCAAAACTCCAGTGTGGATGCAGTCATGTAGCTTTCAACATCTCCTCGCTGGCCAAGTTGAAAACATCTCTGCCAAAATTTTCCAACACACCTTTAAATCCCAGATGAAGACCAACTCAGAGGTTTAAGCATATTTTAAATGAAGCATTTTCTTAGTTTAAATGCTGCTTGCAGATGTGCCAGGTGGGGAGTTTCACGTTTGGGATCGGTGCTCAACCAATACGTGGTGGCAGATGCATGCAGGATGTGCTGAGCCTTTGCCAGTGGCCCATCACCCTGGGCCCAGCACTGCAGCCTGGGGCAGAGGGGCACAGGCTGCCTGGACCTCTGCCTGCATCATATTAGCACTAGTTGGGGCTGCTCTCCCTTAAAACTACTGCGGCCTGGAGTTTCTGCCAGAGAAGATCAGTGTGCCTGGGACCTGTCAGAGCAAGTGGTGTGACTTCTGGTCTCAGCAGAGCACAGCTGGTCTGGCAAAGTGACAGCCCTCATAGTGATGAACATTTTGTCTATCAGCTGTCTGTCTGGGGACCACCAGTATCACAGTATGACAGTATCACAAGGTTGGAAAAGACCTTTGAGATCATCGAGTCCAACCTATGACCCAACACCAACACCTACTCGTCTTTTAAACCATGGCACTACGCGCCTCATCCAATCTGTTTTTAAACACCTCCAGGGACAATGACTCCACCACCTCCCTGGGCAGCGCATTCCAATGGCCAATCACCCTTTCAGTGAAAGATTTTTTTCCTAATATCAAGCCTAAACCTCCCCGATGAAGCTTGAGACCATGTCCTCTTGTTCTGTCACTGGTCACCTGAGAGAAGAGACCAATCCCTGCCTGCCTGCAACCTCCTTTTAGGCAGCTATAGAGAGCAACAAGGTCTCTGAGCCTCCTCTTCTCCAGGCTAAACAACCCCAGCTCCCTCAGTCGCTCTTCATAGGGCTTGTGCTCCAGCCCCTTCACCATCTTCGTTGCTCTCCACCAGGATGTGCAGGACTTTGCTGTCAGCTCTGCTGGATGCTGGGTACTGAGAGCAGCTCCTCCTCCCCCCAACATCCAACCCCAGTTAGTTGGGTACCTCCACTTCATCTGCTCATGTCGCTCCATTCATTGCTTTGAGTAAACTTTTTAATTCACCTCTGAATTTTCAATTTGTCAAATTTATTAAACCCCTCACTTCAGAGCATAAAAATTAACATTGAAAGGAATGCACAGATGTTGTGATCCAGGGAAAGTCTAATGAATGATGAAATGCGAATTAATATTTTATTTTAAAAGGACTTTTTGTGTAAAACTCCTTATCTAGATACTGTGCAGTTAGATATTTTGTGCTTAATTTTTTGCAATGTGAAGTTAGTGGAAGAAAACAAATTATGTACTTTTAAAACAGTATTTAGAGGACAGAGACTACGTTAAATAATTGACCAGCTTCACTCAAAAAGAAGATAACTTCGATGTACACGGGAAATGTTTTCCTCCACCTGTGGAATGAATATGAGCAATTGCTTCACACAGCTCACACTGGTACTTTTTGTTTCCCTGTCAGAATATGATTTGTCTCAAACAGTTGTTGTATTTGTGTCCTATCTGATTTACCATTTTTCATACATGCTTTCAATGCTGGAGACTGTCTTTTCTCTTGCTTCATTTAAAACCATCAGCTTTTTTTTCTTCCTGTAGCTTGCGTGCCAGGGTTTCATTTGTGCCACCAGTTTCTTTGCAGAGATCCTAGGCTTCGCAGGCTATATTCATTTCCTCTGAGAAACTGCAAAACCCTACTGTCTTTTATTTTCAGTAGGACTTTAGAATGACTTCAAATGCCACATGTCCAGTCCATGATTCTGTTTAAATACCTGTTGGATTTGCCTTTTTAAGCTATTTATGGGCGTGCTAGATGGTAACCTGCACAGCATCAGGCAGATGTTCCCAATGGTAGAGCTTGTCATGCAGGCTGTTTTGAGTCTAGTGATAGCCCTACACTCTTGGAAAACATTTAGCAATGGCCTTTGGCAGCAAGAGACCTCATTTTATGGTAGACAGATGTCAGCCAACTTCACCACAGTGTGTGTGGGTTTCTGTTTGCATGAGGCTTCCCCTTCTGCCACCTGATCAGAGGGTCAGGGCCTGATGCAGCGTGTCCTTTTGTCTCCGCAAAAGCACCAGGGAAGTCCCTACTTTGTTGTAATGACTGACAAATCCTGTGTTAAAATCAACAGGAGCAATATTTTTCCTTGTGTGTTTCCTATAATACACACAGCCAAGGAAACCATAGGTAATACGCTGAAGTAGCCTGGTGTAAAGAAAGGCTGGCAAGGATCTGGAGATGAATCAAAACTTAATTCATTTTTAGTCCCAGGGCCAGCCAGTAGTTGCTATTCTGTTATCAACCTTTTTTTTGCCCCTCAATATTTTGATTCCAAAAAAAGAGACTAAAAACAATAACTGCCTGCTTAGCAGCAGTTTCTTTACAAACAATATAAATAGATGAGTACTGCCCTGCCCTACATGGAGAGTTTGAAAAGGGTATTTAGAAAGCTCCTTAAGTTAAATGAAGTATAAGATCTTTATTGGTTTGTGGGCTGTAAGTGCCTGTGGCAATCCAGAGAAAAAACAAGACCAACGGGGGGGGGGGGGGGGGGGGGGGGGGGGGGAAGTACCATTTGATAAATAACCTTTCCATATTAAACACACATCAATTCGACATCAACAATTAGCTGTCAGGTGCTTGACTTTGCTAGCAAAGGCCAATTTTCAGATTAGTGCTAATTGCAGGGCGGGCTGACACATCAGCTCAGAGCTCCCCACCGGTAGCAAACACCCGGGTAGGAGCGGACTTCAATAGTGGGAGCAGGGGAGGGCTGAGGCTGCCTGTCTCCAGCTTGCTGGCAGTTTGACTGTAGACTAAAGTAATGGAGCTGGCAGGGTGGAATCAATTACTGGCCAATGAAGATTTTCCCACAGGTCGAGGCTTGGGAAAAAAAGGACGTTCCTGCTGCCGAGACAGCTGGCATGGACTGTCCACTGGGAAAGGAGCCTGGAGAATGAGAAAAAAAGGGACAGTTCTCGGTGATAAACTGGTGACAGACTATAAATTATGAAAAGGGGATTTGGCAGAGAATTTCGAGCTTGCTACCTCTGCTTTTCCCTCCCCCAAGATTTTAATGCCAGCCATGTTCACTGAGTCATTCAATTATCTTAGAAAGTAAGAAGTGTTAAGAGAAAAGGCTCAGAATATATTTTGCTGAGCTGAGTGTGTGCACTTGTGAGCTGAGCTTTTAAAAACCTTTAAACCAGCACTTTCCCCTCCAAGCAAACGTTTGGACTGAGCCTCTTGATACAAACCTTAATAATGTTGCTGTGACCAGTGCTCACTTGTGAGACAGTTGGATCACTCCACTGCTGTTTCAAAGCTCACAAAATATTTTGTCATTCTGGTCAATTCAAAATTTCTTCCCTGCTCCTTTTCCATAGCAGTTCACTTCAATCCCAAAGAAATGAGTAACAATGCAGGAGTACAGCACCTACCTCTGCGTTTCACTGCATCTTGCTCTGAAAAGCACTGTCTTTTACTGGCAGGAATCACCAAAGTATTCACAGCTGGGAAGAACCAACTCTTTCTGTACTGACAATAAGATGTTTGCATTCTGAAAATTAAAATGTAACAGTTTAATCATGCACTGAAGTGTAATCTGTATATAAGAAACTAACAGAGATGCCAAACTAAAGATGCAGGTCCTATTCTTCCTGATCCTTTTGAATGTGTTTCTACATTTGGATGAGGGTTAATTTTTTTCTTTTGGTCTCCTTTTTTTCTACTTGGAGGAGTTTAGTTAGGAAAAGTCATGAGGCGAAATGTAAGCACTTGTTATTTTTTGCTCTGTAACATTTATTGCCAATATTCTGACCAAATAAGTAAGAATCTTAAGGTTATTTTCATAGCCTCATTATAACTGAACAATTTCTGTAGTGGGACTTTTGATTAATTTTTCTGGGTTTTATGTCAATGAAACTGAAATGATGACCGTATCCACATCAGCAAACCTGGTGTTTAATGTGGGTATGTGCTTGTGTGCCTGTGTGCGTGCCTGTATTGGTGACTCACTTTCTATCCCTATGCACTCCAAAATGAAACACGAGGATGTCCAATCATACAGCAACTACTTTATACACCTTTATTTTGCAGTGGATAATGACACAGGGCACTTCACCCAAGAATAAGTTCACGACCCTGCAGTGACTGTCCCAGCTGCCCTGGACCAGGAGCTATGTTGAGCTGTAGGCATGGTAGTTACCACAGGGTTCTTTTTATTTGCCTTCTGTTTTTTAAGCCAGTATGATTTGCTTGATTCAGTCTTGTGCTTTCATGGCCCTGAGGGACAGAAATCTACTTTTTAATGAAAGATGAGATTCTCATATAATGATTTCCATTCAGGAGTTGGGGCTTTAAGGAAAACCACTCATTCTCAGGGAAAAAATCTCAGGAGAGTTGGTAACATAAAGTTTAGGTTAGATTTGAAAGGCTTTGTGGGAAGTTTGTAGAAAATACGACCTTGTGGTTTACATCAAGTTTAACTAGATCATTCTGAAACTTCTTTCCAGTTTTGCATGTCAACGGATGGAAAGGAGCTTGATTGGTATGTCAGCTTGCAGAGTCTGGAGAAGGATTTCTCCTGGCTGTGTCCAAGAGTTGGGAGAATATGCAGAAAAATCCAGCAGTCACCTGGCTCAGGCGGAGCTCTTTTCTCCTTCCCGCTCCTTGCTATGGATGATCCTCCTCTCACCTAACTGCCTTTCTCTTTTCCCTTCTACAAGACACCAGAACAACTCCCTCTGTCACCTCTCAACCATGACAGGGAAGACCAGCTCTCTCAGAAGGTTTGCTGGTTGCTTCACCATTTCTTGTCAACCTTTGTGGCTTGAGCTTTTGCATTTGTATCAGGCCTGGGTTCCCATCATCCCTAAACCCTGGCAACCCTGCACCACAGCCACCACGGCCATCCCCACAGCCACTATCACCACCACCACCATGGACTGCAGCAGTCCAGCAGGAACTAACGCCTGCCCACCGCTTTTTATCCCAAACTCCAGCTTTGGCTGATGGTGGCTTTCCTAATTCAAATGGGATTTTAAGGGTGGACAGTGAGGTGTTGCTGCTAAGGCAGATAAGAGGGAGGTGATGATGTTTGTGTCAGATAAGGTGATGCTGTGGAGAGGAATCCTTTCAGACCTGCCCTGCCTTCTATGGTCTCTGTAACTCTTCCTTTCCCTCCCATGCTCTCTCGCAGGAGTATCCACATGTAGACTAGAACAGTTATAAATGTGTACATGGGAAGTATGCATTGTTCTTGGAAGAAAAGTAGTCTGATTTTTTTTGCAAAGAATGACAGATATCCTTGAGTCCTCATGGAGGGAAATCTGAATCTGTTCACAAGGGTTAAATAACAGGCACAGTGGCGGTCCAGTTTTGGGAAACCCAGCATGTTGGTTTTGTGGCTGAGATATTCTTGAGATAAATATCAGGGACAATAGTTTTCAGAGGTACCAACTGAGAACAGTTCAAGTGCTAAATTTCTAGAGCGGAGCTGATACAGCTGAATCAATATCTATTTCAAAGATTTCTTTAACGGGGGAAAAAAATAAAGAAGATGTAAGGATGTGATCACATCAGAAGGAATGTTTCCTACAAATAATAATAACAATAAAAGTATCTGGCTATGCTGCTTTGAGCCCAGCCCAGCCTGAGCCTCATTTCTGGCATGGTGAGACAAGTAGGAGACAGTCTGAAAATGAGCAAGTGCATTTGCAGGACTGTGACAAGGGCTGGAGACGAAAGGAGTGACATTTGTGGCCTGCAGTTCATGGCTTGCACAGACATTTTTATGTGTCTTTGTGAAAAAGGTGTTTGAGGGAGCTGGGTCAGAAACTACCAGTGCTGTTGAGGATCCACCAGATGCCCAAGACATACTGGGCTCTTCCTAAAACCTGATGGTGTCCTCATTATTGCTTTTTCTCTTATATTTCTAGCAAATCTGTTCTGCAAATTATATTGCACATTTTTATTTTCTGAAATAACTTAGAGACTCACCTGACCCTGCTGACAGGTCTGGAGACTGAGGGATTTCTTGGCCAAGAGAGGTAGATTGGGCAGTTCTCCTTATAGACCATAGCCACAGGAACTCCCATTTTGCACTGTGGTTTACTTCCTCAGGTTGGACCATTCCTGGTGAGATGCTTCATGGAATGAGCAGCCCCAGTGTTTGCTTTTAGGGTTTGCCTGACAGGCAAAAATGATGACTGTGGTGCAGGCACAGGTGCCTCTACTACAGAGGGTGCTGGCAATTAAATACCAACAGGATTGGGTCATGCTATATCTTTATAAACTCGGGAGCTGTGCTCTTAGGGCATACTGGTCTAAGGGGTTTTAAGTGTGCCACGTGCATGTTGACCTGGCAGCAAAGTGGTTTGATTGAATGGAGTGAAAGTGCACCCCCGAAGGCTTCCCCCTTGGCTGCGCTGAGCCCTGCAGGCTACCTGCAGCTCCTTGCTGGCACCTAATGTCAGAGTGATGACGAGCTTAATTAGGTGATGTCATGGCCCCAGAGTAATGTAGTGAGATAAAAAGAGATTAATTCTGATGGTGTCTTGCCTATGAATTTTCATTATAATTGCTGAAGACTGTCTTCTGTTGACTGAGTCCTGTGGTCGTTTCTTGTTAAAGGAATCTCTGTGGCTTTCTCTGCTTCATCTTGGCTGTTTCCTGACTCTCCTTATAATAAATTCACCTTCCTCATGAGACAAGTAACATTCAGAATAGGAGTCATTAATGGATGGGAGTGTGTAGTAGATGTGGCACCAAAATGTCAGGAACAAATCCAGCCATAGGCTGGTGGCTGCGATGTGAGAGAGGTGTGTGAACGACAGGACAGACTCTCCTGATCATCTCTGTGGTGGAAATCTCTCATTAGACATATTCAAAATACAATGGAATATGAAATAATGGACGAAGCTGATTTTAGTATCAAACAGGCAATGTAGGGCTATTATATTGACTGTATCATTTATTTTTATATGTAGTTCAGGTACAGCCTTGCTTCAACATTAGGCTGGCTTGCAGCAAACTGTCAGCAGTTTAATGACTCTTACTCAGCCTTGGAAGAGGCCAAACAAGCCAAAAGGGGGGTGCAAAGCTCTTCCAGTGGGTAAGGGAATTACTTTCATCATCCAAAGTGCTGTCTCAAAAGTCTCTGCTTGAATCCCCTCCAAATCTGCCCCCCCTGAATAATTTAAAGCCACTCTAATTGCAGAAGGAAAGCTGTTGAGAACATGTTTTCTATGGGGGCTTCTCCATGTTTCAAGCACGTTCCAAGTAGTAAGAGAAAAACATGTGAAGTGATTCAGAAACTCTGTAACAAGACCTGCGGCAGATATCGGTGCTCCTGGAGGCTTTCACCACATCTTTCTCCTCCTTCTTCCAGAGTGATGGATGGGGAAGTGCCTTCAGCTGGTGGGAAGTCAGCCAAGAGGGCTACAGAGCTTCCTATCACTTCTGTGTTTTTTCATGCCCCCCAAACTTCTCAGGCTAACATCAGCCACGTACCCCCGTGATGACTCTGTAGCAGCTCTTGTACGGCTCTGGGGAGGCCTGACAGGCGTCCCAGCAAGCATGGCCACTCCAAGGGAGACAGGGCAACAATACTTTGGGCCAGAGGATATCTCCACCCAGAGACCTCGGCCGATTCCAATCTTGAAACACTGAGGAAACAATTGAAAGCTTTCAGGCTTAGGTAAAAGGACTGAAAAAGTCTCTGAAAAGGTGGAATGGTATGAACTAAGTGTAAGCATCCTGAACAGATCCTGTTTAAATGCTGGCACAAAAGACTTCCCCAACAGGAGCCACCCTTGACATCCCTAGGGATGTTTTTAGACAAAAACACAAAATAAAGAAAAACACCCACCCAAACAGTGCCAAAAAGGGTTACTAGCACCAGTCAGTCTGGACAGGTTTGTTTGTCCCTCCTCACATCTGAAAGCCATATCACTTTGGTGTGCTCCATGCAGGCTTACACACACATGCTGAAGCTCCCACGGTGGCAATGCCTATAAGGTCACCAGTGATGCCACAGCCAGTGACCTGGGACAGAGTCTGAGGCGGTGGAAGAGGCTCTGAGTTTCCCTAGCTCATACACATCCTCTGAGTGACTTTAAGAAACTTGACTTCTGACAGAGGATTTCCGTGCCCAGAGCCAAAATGTGAGGCATTTTGAAGGACTTACTCAAACCCGCTATGATTCATACGAAAATAAAGCATTTCTGGATATGAAAAGACCGTTTATCCCCTCTACACACAAAACCACTTTTTTTTTTCCCCCCTCTCCACATTGTAAGCTCTTTGGGAAATGGGACTTGTTATCGCTCTCAGTTCAGGGCTTTATGGCCATGTGGTATCTGATTTTTCTCCCTAAAAGAAATAATGAAAAAGCATCTTTCTGCCTTTTTTCTCTGCAGTAACTCAGGCTAGAAGAAGATTAAAATTATCTTAGGATTTTCTATTTCATGTTTTCTTATGTAAATGCATAAAATACCATAACTGGGAAGGCTGAAAAGTTGTATATGAAACACCAGTACCTGATATTAAAGTTTCATATACTGGCTTGTCTTCTATTAATGTGTTCATCTACTCAATATAGTATAAAAAGCATTTCAAAATATTAATAAAATACAGAGTAAATTTGGCTTATCTCTTTTTTTTCTATTCCACTACTTGCCTTTCATTCAGATGAAATCAAAACCTGACAGCCCAGGAAGCTTCTCTGTCCTCTGCTATCCTTCTTTAGCCAAATGTCTCTGATATTTATTCCTTAAGAGCTCCCACAATCTCTGACGTCTGCAGAAATGAGATGCAAACCTCAGTCTGCTCTATAGGGATGCAAGCGTATGGCCTTGCTCGTTGGACAGTACTGACAGAGGAGGGAGTGCAGGGGGCAGTGTGCCCGTCTCTGAATGCCTGATGCTAACATGACAGTGCTGCTGTAAAGCACTCTCAGAAGCACTCTAGTCAAGATTTATTTTTGCTCCTCTAAATATCTTTTTAAGTCGCTTCTGCTTATTTGTACAGCTTTCCCAGAGTCCTCTTTTCCCAGCTTGTTTATAGTTGGAAGGCCTTCTGCTTATAGCCCACCCTAATCTCTTGCATCTTTACTTAGCAACCCTGAACCTATTGCCCTCATCCCTGTCTCCACTTTACTACAATTGATTTTACTTTCTTTATGGATTCTCTCTCTCTTTGTGCATTTACCTTTTCTGTCTATTCACAATGTGTGTGCAGTTTCCAGGATTACAACCACACTTCCAGGGTTAACTCTTGCCTTGCAGAAGGATCCGTTTTCCTAAGATTAGTGCCAAAGCCAAAGCTGTTTCTAGGTGCTTCCCCATCAGTCTTTGTCTGAGGCAGACATCCTCTGGTTTGTTCCTGGTTAAGGGCAGCATTTCCTTTTCTTTGGCCTGTGAGGAGACTTCAATGGCACAGGTCCTCAGGAACCAAGTCTCTACTCCTAGCCCCCTGTGACAGAAGGGCTTCAAAAGCTGTGGCACTGCTTTTCACTGTGAAGATTTCTTTCTTACTTCCTCCCTCCATTCCCTTCAGCCACAGCAGTTTTCTTGAACCCTTTTTTGAACTCATTTTTGTTTTTTCTAGAAGCTGTTTTTAACCACTGATACATGTTTTCACTTTTCCTTTCCATAGAGGTAAAGGCTGGCAGTGATACATTCTCGGCATGTGTAAAAAACATCTCCTAAATTTTTCTCCTCAGCATCTTTGGAGGTGTGTATAGCATCCATCCTTATGTTTCTTGACCACAATGTTTTCCTAATCTCTATGCTTCCTTGGCTTAGTCAAAGTTTTTGCTTCTGATTTCAACCTTAACAAAAACCTATTGCTCCCACATTTGTTTAGTTTTATATGAGGCAAATATGAGCTCTCCAACTCCTTAGATTTAAAATTCCTGAGTAAATTTCTCATTTCATCCATTTATGTTACCTGCACCATATAGATATTTTAATGAAGACAATAGTGCTAGCTCAGCATTTATTTTATATATTCAGGTAATGTGCAGTGAAGTACCTTGCTAGTCTTCCTTCTCCATTACAACACGTTTTCTTTCTCTGCCAAATGCTAATTGGGAAGCACTTGTCCTATCAATATTTTTTTCATTCCGTACTAATATCTAAGGTGCTAACCAGGTTGCTTTTCTGTGGTGGTAGGTAACTTATTTGTCTCCATGGAGATAAACTACTGTTTATCATGCTGTTTCATCATTTTAAAATACTAATTATCTCAGAAATCCTGTGGTTCTTGCTTGATTCATCTTGCCCAAGTTCCTCGTGAAATCCTCTAAAGCATAAAAATCTGAAATCTGATTATTTTAAAAAAGGAAGAACATTGACACAACTCGTGAGGTTTACTTACTAAGAATATCTTGCAGAATAAAATAATGGAGTATGTATATGGTGTCTTTCCTCAAAAAGTGCTTTTGAACCTTTTAAATAGGCAAAATAAGGAGAAAGACATCATATATCACTGAAATGTATAACCTCAGACATAAAAACACTGCATTTTTGATCATCTTATCTTTTTAGGCTTCCCCTTTAATGAATGGAGAGGTAAAATGAGCACATAAAACTAACCTCCTGTCAGCATATCACTAGTTTCCAAAGAAAGTGATCTGAGCTCCATATCTACCCAAGGAACTTGGGCCATTCCTCCAAGTTAAGAAAACAAGTTGTAACATCCTGATGCCACCTCTTTGCCTATCTGGATAGCACAGACAGCCTGAATTTTATGACTCCCGCGGTGTCTCTGCAAAGAGGAAAAAACTATATATAAAAAGAAGGAAAGAAAAAAAGGCTCTTCCACAAATCCTGTCATATCCTTGGGTAGGTTAATTCCTGTCTGCACTCTGAGATGAAGCTGTTACAAAAGGAAAGCCTTACAAAAGGAAAAAAAAATTACAGTCTTCTTTGTAGATTCGGTTGTTTTCTATTAAGTCAGTCTGTGCCTCTCTTGCCAGCAGAGCTTTGAGACTCGTGCTGCCTGCTAACTTTGATTCAAGCATGGCTTGGCACTCTAAAACCAGGGAGAGTCTCCAGTGAGTCCTGGGGACATTGGCTCCATCCTAGATTCCTCACTCTCACCACAGATGTTTTCAGAAACATGCTACAGAGCATCACAACTCCATTTAATTCTTTTTTTCCTGGAATTAATGAATTTTTGTTGTTTTTTTTTCCCATGGTCGGAGGAAAGCCTGGCTCAAAGAGGCTTGGGGGACAACGTCAAAGGGAGTGCGCTGTATTTTCTTCTTTCTCTTCTTTGGAGTAAAATGTTCTCAGGGGCTTTTGGATGGCCTTCCTTTTCACTCTCATCCCTGAATGAGGTTGTTGGGCAGAGGCAGCTCAACTCTTGTTGTGCTCTGCTCCACAATCCCGTGAACAACCAATGAAGTGACTGATACTAGAGCCTCTCCTTATGTGCACAGACCCTTTGAAGTCACTTCAAAGGGGTTGTTTGCAAAGTGGCTGCAGGTACAAGGTGGTTAAATATGGCCAATACCATCTCTACTGTTTAATGATTCAAACATTATTTCTTATGAGCAAACAGAGGCATTTTTTTTATATTGTTGACACTGATCCTCTAGCTTAGCAAAGGGCACTCGTGCAACATTTTCTGACTCAATTTATCATCTGCCCTAGGCATTCGTTGCACTTTTCTCATCATTAGGGAAGAAATAAAAGCCATTCGCTAATCCCCAAACCACTTTGTTCCTCTATGGCCTTTCAAAGAGCAGGGCCCCTAAATGGTGATTAAGGACTCTGGAGACCTTTCTCAAGAGAGATTCCTTTCCTTCCCCTTATCGGGCAGAAGGAATCAAATTCTCAAGCTCGGTAATGTTTTTTTAATTAATACCACGGCACTGAAAATAAAATAAGATAAAATAAAATAAATTAAGGTAATTATATGCGGGGTTTAACCTTTTTTATAGGCTTTTTATGTTGCCTTTAAATAAAAACAACTCTCTCTGCTCAGTTTATGGAATTAGGGTGATGGTGTTAATTTGCAGGCTGAGGTAGAGATGACAGGAGCAGGGAGTTAGGCTGAGCTCTACCTGGCCTCCAGCTGAAGAAGAGAGATGTCCTTGGTGCCCTCTTGCTCTTGGCCTTGGGACATTGTCTGCACAAAGCTAGGGGAACTTCAACCCTCCCAGCAACAGAGGGACAGGGCTGAGCTCTGGACCCGCTGCCTCTGGGTGAGCAGCTGCCTGCCTGTGGAGCCTCTTCTCCCCGGCTCTGGGTCTTTGCTGATGGACACAATCCCACAGCACCAGCAGCTGTGGCAAACACTTGGTTTTCTGCCCCCTCGGTGCAAGCTGAATTCTCTCATGTATGTGCAAAATGTGGGGAAAAATACTGGCATCTGTGGTCATCTGCACGAGTGTGAGCCAGGTGCTGGGCAGAAGTTCAGCAGAAAATACCCACCCTCTAAGTGGGAAAATCTAAAGGCTTCCATTTCTATTTAATGACACTTCTATTTTTTGTCTGTGTGTTCTTTCTTCTTCTCTGGAGCCCTTTCCAGTAGCACGTGCCCTGTGAATACTGATTTGAGACATGACCTCTACTTAGAAGTTTTCTCTCTCCCTCCCAGGCTGGATGGTCACATTTCTGATTTTCATCTGAGCACAGCAAAGCTTTTTTTAGCTCTGATGCTGTTGTTAGAGGCTTGGGGACACAGGTGCACACATAGGAGAGTGGAGGCACAGCCACAAGTTGAACACTCTTTGTTTCACTGTTAGAGGACTTTCTTCCTTTACCTCCATCTTCAACCACAGAAAACACAGGGGTTCAGAAAAAACCCTTGTATAACAGAAATGAAATATGTTTCCCCTCTTACTGCTGGCCTCAAGAGCTCAGTGTGCTAGAAAACAGTGATGAGTCAGTAATATCCATGAAAAGACTACAATTGATGTGGTTCTTCTAATGGTAGTGTTTCTAGGTCGGCATTGTTTTGAGCCTCCATCTTAGGAAGAAGTTTTCTAAAAGTCCCCTCCTGATATCAGTGAAACTCTGATAGTCTTGTTTAAAAAAATCATTAAGACACTTCACAGGTAAAGACAATGGTGTTGGAGTGGTAAGGGGGCTGCAGAGCCACCACCACTTCCATTGGGTGGTGCAGGAGCTGGAGGCCTTCAGCAGAAGCCTCAGCCTAGTGATGCTGGCTGGTGATTCCCAAAACTCAGACCAGAGACCAGCACTGCCCTGCCCCAGCTTGGCCTGTGACCCAGCCTGAGGATGCAACATGCAGAATTGGTCTTACTAGGGGCTCCATTTTTGGTGTACCCCTTGAGAAATGATACCCAGGATCCTCTAGAAATTGGTGCTCGCAGGAGAAGGACAGTTCTGTGGCAGTAAGTGAACAGAAAAGCTTTGCTCTTATCCATAGTGAGTATCACGGCACTTTGCCAAGCCTTTTCCAAGGAAGACTGATTTGTGACTTTTGTACAAACCACTGGCCAAACTACTAAACTGTATTCTTCTTTGAACTCAGGCTCTCTTGTATAAATCTGGAGTAAGCCGGTGCAAGCCAGCAGAGGCTCAGCAGTGCTAACCGAGCAGATTTCGACCCTTCGTTTTTTGTCGCCCCTGGCAGATTCATCTGTCATTGGGAAGAAGCAGAAACTTATAATTAACAGAGAAGCAGGAAGGGAAAAGCAGAGTTCAAAGCTGTCTGCCAAAAGAAAATGATCCTGACCGAGTCTCCCATGATTGTGTCTGGGATGACAATCGCAGCCTAGCACTTCCAAGGACAGCTTATTGTTGTGCTGTGCTCCCCGTCCTCAGCTGCTGCTATTGTCCACCTCCCTTGCCTGGCTCATTGAGCTGTAAGTTGCCAACCCAAAATTAGGACTCTTCGGGGGCTAAAGGTCAACTGGCAGCTTTGCGATCTTTTGGAGGATGTGAGTTATAATGAGATCACAGAAAAGCATTCAAACGACGAGCAACACAGTGGGTGAACGGGTTGGCTTAGTGTTAAGGTACAGAACAAAACTGGGGGGCTCATCCATTCCTCTGGGTAAATTTCTATACAAGTGCTGGTCCCATATCATCCGTATAAACCTAACCCATTTTAACCTATTTTAAATAGGGCTAAAAGGGGTCATACATCTCTGCAGGATTGGAAGATCCGCAGAGAACCCGGCCTGATCTCTTTTACATCTGTTTCAGGTTCTCAGCCTTATCTGCCTCAGCTGCCTATACTCTTTGTGGGTGCACACAAATACCACGAAACAAAAGTCCTTTTGCCGGGGCTGAGTGGCAGGTATAGGGTGACCACAGCGCGGAGAGGAGGGAGCAGACAGCCCCGAAGCCCGCCTGATTGACATTGTAAATCTATACAGAGGGGTTGTTTGAGGGGAAGCCTGTCAGATTGACAGTGTAAATGTGTAACGCACACACAGCCTGGGAGAGAGGAGCCTGCCGGCGGGTGGGAGAGCGCCGGCGGAGCGCCGGTCACACGGAGATTGAATTACAGCTGCATTAGATCAGAGCTGTGGGAAACGGCACCTCCTAAACACACACACGGCCCCGGCGGGCGGGCAGCTGCGGGGCCGGCCCGGGGGCAGCGCTGAGAGAGCAGCCCCAGCTTAAAAAAGGGGGGGGAAAGGCTGGGGTGGGAAAGGCGGCATGGTAGAGCCGCAGCTGGAGGGGGGCAGACTTCAGCCGGGATTTCGCCGGCTTTAACCGATACCTTTTAAGATTTGCAGGTTTATAGCGTTTCGCTGCCGCTGTGGGGAAGAATTTTAAGACTCTACCGGCCCCCTCAGATACCAATCGCCCTCCCTAATCCTTTTGATTTGCCACATACTCCGCTGGCATTTCACAAACCCGCACCACTAATGCCTCCGAGCCGGGGGCTGCGGAGGGAAGGCTGGAAAACAGAAACGTTTTAAGCTCCATTAGAAAGGGCAAAAAGTCAGCTGGCTTTGAAATGAACTCGCTCAGCGGGAGCCGGGGAAGCATTTCCAGGAGACAGCAGGAAGGCGTTTGTTTTCCCGGCTGGCACCGGAGCGCCGGCTCGCCGTGCCCTGCACAATGCGTGCCCTCCGGTGGGGCCACCGCACCTCGGCGCCTTGCCGGCCACCCCTGCTCGCCCACTGCCACCGCTCCTCTCCCCCGACCGCCCCCCACGGCCACCCCGCCTCGCCCCCGGCCACTTCTCCTTTCCTCCAGCCACCCCTCCTCGTTCCCTGCCACCTCGCCTCGCCTCGCCCGAACCCACCCCGCCTTGCCCAATGCCACCCCTGCTCACCCACCGTCATCCTACCTCGCCCCTGGCCAACCCTTCTCGCCCACTGCCACCCCTCCTTGCCCATGACTACCACAACTCCCCGCGGGCCGGGTGAGCAGGGGTCAGAAAATGACTCTAATGACTGTAAAGGCTTTCATCCAGATTTCTTCCTTTTTTTTTCCCTTTTAAATTTGTTATTTTTATTATGCAACTTTTATCCCACTTTTCAGGACAGTATTTTTAATTTGATTATCCAGTGTCTCCTGCTTTGCATAATCCCCTTTCTGCCCGACTCTGCTCTGGCCAGCCTGTTTGTAATTTCTCAACCTCCTCATAAATAAAATGCAAGCCAAAAAGCGAGACAATGCTTGACAGTGGAGCCTGGGCTCTGCAGATCCAGAGGGCAGCTTGTCCCCAGCTACAAGTCAGGATCAGACCTACACTTTGCAGCTCTTGAAGTCTCAGAGATTTACTGTGAGGTTGATACGTGCAGCCTGGTTGAAAACTAGGGATGTTGGCAGCAGGGAGAGGCTGTATCTCAGCTCACATGGCTATTGGTACTGAACTGGGGAAGACACAGAGTTTCATTACAGTTTGTAGTGAGTGGCCCTACAGAGATATCTTTCTCCTGCTCTTCCCAGGGATTTACAGACTGGTTTGGAGGCCTACCTTTTCCACTGGTAGGACACTTCTGGTAAAGGCAGACCCCCAGGACTGTCACGTTTTGTCACACTGAGCTGCAGATTGAAGGAAGCAGCAAATGTCTTGTGTTCACTGTGAAGAGCACACAGAGAGACACCACACATCCTCTGCCTGCACATCAATCACAGGGAGATTTCCCTGGCTTCAGGTCATTTCACCTCCTACAGACATCACAGCTGATTGCAAAATCAGTCCTTAGTTCCTGACTCTCTGAATAACCCAGATCCTCAAAGAACCTCCTACGAAAACCATTCAAACTCATCCAGGTTTAGCTGACCTGGCCTGGATGAAAAATTCCCGCAGCTATGGTGGCACGATAAACACTAAATGGCAACTGCTTCAGCTGTCTCAGCTGCAGCTAGACCAGCTTCAAGATTACTATTCACAGCAGGTTTTTCCTTGGCACCAGGATTTTGAACTGACTTGCTCACTCTTCCATGATTGTCCAAGTTGTCTGTTTGCTGGCCAGCATGATCCAGTCTGCAATATGCAGAAGGAATGAGGCCACCCTCTTTTGAGGGGAAAGAAAGTTTAGCTGTATGGATAAGCTGTGTTGTGGCAGTTGGCCTCGTGAGCCCTGGCCTCTTTATATGCTATTATAGACATATTCCAGGTAAAGTAAGTCCAGAGCTTTACAGCAGGGCCTTGCTCCTCCTACTTCACAGACAATCTGCTGCACGAGGGACACCAACATTAGTTTAGGTCACAGGAAATTAAATTTCAAGGCAGAGCCTGGCAGGGTCTGCAAGGAAGGTGTCCCGCAGTGCATTTGCTACTCAGTCCCCTTGCTCACAGGCCAGCCAAGGTCAGGAAAAGATGCATGAATGGACTCTTCTGTAAGAGATTACTGTGTTACTCTGTAAAAGGAACTGTGAGCTTTGGCTGCTTCCAAGCCCCATCCACACAGGGTATCTTAGCGTTTATCCAGACTCCCTTATGATGCTGTCTGCTGCCTTATTTGGGGAGGGGGACATTCAATTTCATGATTGTTTATGTTTTTTTTCATTTTTTGAAAGAGTGTAAGGATTATTCCAGAAGTTGTTGGAAGAGAGCAGACCCTCAATTCATAGGTTTTGATACTCATACTCTATTACACTTATAAAATGAGATCTTGAAAGATGCATGGGGCAGTGTCCCCCAGTACTCTGCTTTCAAGCTCTGGTAGCTGCCATAGGCACAGCTCTGTTCTCACCGATCAAAGCACTGCCTGATCTTGTCGTTTTGCCCAGGCCTAACATTGCTGGAATAGATCAACTCTGCTTTCTGGTGAAGCTGACACAGCCTTGTGGAAGAGCGACAGGGTCCAGGTGTCCCACTCTCTGGCCAACAGCCAGGCCTCCTCCAGCTAGCATTAATCACTGGAAGATGCTGCTTCTTCCACACAGATGTTTTTTGTTGAGATCTCTCAGGTCAGCCTAGGACTCCCAGGAGGGAAACTATTACTCTTTTGGGTTGACCCTGTACAAAGGACTAGAAAACCTTGTTCAGTGCTACATTACTCAAAAGCCTTGATGGCAAGGAGGAGGGGAGGTATCTTCTCCAGCTTGTTGACTGATTTGGGGTTTGTCACAGCTCATGGGCTGAATAACTCACTGATTCTGGTCCTTGCTGCTGTCACTCAGGGGTCACCCTACACTAGCAGGCACCCCAGTGAAAGGGCTGCAGGGCAAAGCAGCCCTCACAGATGTAACTAAGCAGTTTATTGTCCTGAAAAGGGAGAAAACAAAGTCTTTTGAAGAATCTGCAGGTTGACAGCAGAGCATTACAGAAGACATTTTCTTTTACAAAGCTACAAAAAAACCCAGACTTTTAAGTTTTAAAGTCGGAAAACTTGTCACGACTTTATGAGCTTATTTTTGATGGTCTTTTATGAGAGGTAACCATTGAATGAGGTAGGGAGTTAGAGGTACAGATCTATTTGAGTCTGGGATATTTTGACAGGTTTTGGCCTTTGGGAGAGAAGGTGCCAATGCAGTGTGGCAGGACAGGAGGCAGTATAGGGTTCATTTGCAGTTCTGCAGAGGATGGCCAACGCATACAGCACAAATAGCTCACCTTCTTCGAATTTCCAGTGCTATCGGGGCTGAAACTATATAAAGCCACAAACTCTGGCTGTCAGAAATTTTCTGTGGAGTGTTTTGCACCAGTGAATAAATATTCTTCAAAGGAGAACTCTTTCCAGAATAGGATTGTGGAGAGAGAGGTGCTTAAATTTACTTAAAGTTTGAAATTTATATTCAGTGTCAAAGTCACTGAAGTATAGTTTAGTTTTGGTGTGTTCGTTAAGTTACGCTAAAACTTAATTAAAATAAAATCCCTGTTAAATTGTTGTAACTCTTTCATATATTATCAACTTGCCAACACTGTTTAAAATTCAGTTTGGAGTCTGAATGTTTAGTATGGAAGTCCTCCAAAGCTTACTCCGTAACTGCAGAGAAGACCCACCAAATAGGAGTACCAACGAACAGGATGATATTGTCCTTCAGACAACTTTAATTTATCACAGCTTGAGCAGATCCTGGCTATTCATTTACCTAGAGCAGGTAACTTTTCTCCTTGTTTACTGCATGCTTGCAATTTAATTTCTCTTTTCATTCTCATGATAATTTAAGTATCAGCAATTATACTTGGTGTTGGAGCTGCTCCTGTAATGCACTAGTTCCGCTAGGGAACAACCCAGTCCTGTGACTTCTTTGCAGGACTCTCCTATCTCACATAACCACTGATCCCTTTCTCAGTTGAAAGTGAACCTCCGTGTGAAATACATCGATTCAGCCTCCTCAGCACACCCTTTTCTTTTATTTTTTTTTTTTAACCTGAATTCCTGCCACCTCCCAATGCAAATCGTTTTGGCCTTGGTTTGCAGTGGAGCAGGAAGGCTTTCCACCGGGAAAGCAGTCAGTTTTGAAAGTGCTTATGGTGCTGGAGAAGCTCACGGGTTGCATCCAAGATGCAGGGCAAGATCACACTTCCAGGAAAGTATGACTAACCCAATTTCCATATTGATTTAGCACACAGAGTGCGTCAGTAAATATAGCACCTCAGAGGTCAGAGGGATAGAGTGCTGGGGGTAGAGTTCAGTTGATTTATGGCTGGGCAGCATAAATCAGACATGAGATTCTGCCCTTTGATGTCAATCCCGTTATCAACACTGGCTTGCTGGGTATGTGAGATTAGCTAGAATGTGTTATAAAGTTGCAGAGCAGATTGTTTCCTGGGCAGGCAAAAAGACATGCTGCAGAAATGGGGCTGTGGACCATCAGAGCTGGTGGGCTGCTGCCAGAGGAAAGCGGGTCTTGGAAGGGCGGTGGGAAGGACATCACCCATGAAACAGCTTATCAAGGTGGACATCTGCAAATGCATACTCCATGAGCTGTTTAACCCTCCTTGGCCTTCAGAGGCCTCCTTGGCAACAGTAGCAATGGTCCATGGTCCTCAATACCTGTTCCTCTAGAAGTCCTTCTGGATGTTGTCTGGCTACAGACGATAAATGCCCCTCTTCTGCTGTCTGAACATGCCACCCAAACAAGAGGTCCTGTGAAGAGCTGCAGACACAGGAACACGAGGGATCTGAAAGAGAAGCCAGGTACTGTTGCTCTCATCTAGTTAAATCTCCTCTAATCAGTCTCAAACAGCTGCTCTCTCCTCATTCCTTGCCCTTTCCTCCTATCAACCCACTTCGTACTTCTTTCCAAAACAGAGTTTCCTCGTACAAGCGCTAGTAATGAAATGTCTCAGTATCTTCAGATAAAACAAACTAGTATTCTTTAAAATACACGGTGTATGCAAACGCAGACTTAGGCAATGTCTTGGGACTGCCTTTCCTTGTTGCAGCTAACCAATGTCTCCACAACATGTCCACCAGCAATGAATGAGGACACCTCCACCATGTACTAAGGGCCTCCTGGTGCACCACCAAGCACCCATGGGATTTCTTCTTCAGTGACGGCAGCATGTAACATGGGAGCTATCGCATCACTGTCATGTGCACTCTTCTGTACATTTAATCAAAAAAAAAGGAAAGATTTACAGGAGCATTGAAAGCATTTTAAGAAAAACTTTCCACACTTCTGAATTCTAATTCCTTTCAAATAAAAGACTACAGGAATTTGTGTCTGAAAGTGTTCACGTATACCTAAAAGAAACAAACAGCAGCCTTGTCATTTACCATGTCTGAAACCCACTGGAAACTGGAGAGTGTCCCAATAAAAATACCAAAAAAAAAGGAAATCTTGTGTAACAGTTGAAGCAAAGGAAGTGCAATCTAGTGATTAAGGCAGGAGCAGGACTGCCAGGAGGTCCTTCTGTCAATAGTTTTATTCCTGGCTTTACCACAGGCTTCCTGTGTGGCTGGGAAGGCACTGAAGGGCCTGACAGTGTAAGCACGTCTCGGCACACACCAGGAGCAATGCCCTGGGACTACAGCCAGGGCATTTTCAGGGTCAGGATTTTGCTCTTGGAGCAGCTCTTGAAATCCAAGCCAAGGAGTGCAAGGCCATTGCACAGCCTGCTCTGGGGCAGGAATCTGAGGAAGAGCCACCATGGGAAAGTTGTGCCATGCTGGAGGGGAGACAGACATCATCTTGGCCATGCCATTGCTGCCTCCAGGTAGGCTGGCCAGCCTCGCTGGGGCTTTTTCATCTGAGACAAAGCAGGGGTTTGAGTTAAGGCTTTCTGAGTACAAATCTGTGCTGCTCTGGAGCAGCAGAGCAGCATGTGACCTCCTCCTTTGCACTCACAATCCTTCCTCATGTGGTCACGGCAGAGATGGCTGGATCTAGGAGGCTTTGTAAAGCTGTCCTTGTTGAAGCACACCTTCTTAGGGGAAAGAAGAAAATGAGACTGAAATGCAGAGGATTGTTTGTGGTCTAATCAAAGGGGATTCACCTTCTGCTCTCATCACCCTCTGTGGGCTGAATTTCCCCTCCATGGGCAGGATGAGTGAGGTGCAAAAGGGAGATGGGTTCAGAGGCACCAGCCATCCTATTTATACCCATCACACATTAAAGGTGACCGCCCTGGGGTGTCTGTGCGTTCCCCACAAGCCTCTTCACCAGTCTCACATAACAAACACAGCCCTGGCTGCACAACAGATCTGTCGTGGGGATTATCTACGCGTTTGAAGTGAAATTTAGCTGGTCTTAATCAGAAATCTAACTGCATCAGGTTTGCATTAGCTTGTGCAGGGGTAGTTTCACACACTGACATGCTAGCAATTAAGCGAGTCGCTACTGGTTTTTACCCCAGGGTACAACTTTGTTTTGTTCCTTGCAGATTATCGGTGCTGCATGAGTTTCCACATAGTTTTCTTTCCTGTAGACCCTGATTATTTCATGTTTAACCCTCTGGGACCATTTATTAGACCACACAAACAGTAATTATTTCCCAAAGAGGCGAATGGCATTCCAGACCTCGAGCACAGCCAGTTATAGAAAATGTTATGAATCTGAGCAAGGGAAAGGATTTTACTAAAACCAAACCTCAAAACTACACAAACATAGGGAATGAAATATTTTTGAGTGGCAGGAACAGAAGACAAATATTCATTTCAAAATGCATCATTATGCCTTTCTTGGCATGGGAGGGCAGAGTGAGGGAGAGCTCCTTCTGGGTCCCCCTTCATTTCCTCCCTTGCCTCCTTGGCTTGGACAAAACCACAAACCTCATATTCTCTTCACGTAAAACCTTCCCAGTGGACCCAATTATAGCCTGGTTACTCCTCAAATGAGGCCACCTGGAGTACTCACCTTTATTTTAAGTCTGAGGCTGAAGGCCTGACATGTTGGAAAGGGTTGGATGTGTTCCACCTTTGGAAACAGTACTTTATACAACAGGAAGAATTCTGCACAGAATAAAAAGGTGAGATTCGTAAGTTCCAGCTGATCAAGGCAAACATACACACACAATCAATTATCTGAGTTGAAACTGAGCTCCTTGGCACTATGAGAGCAAATGCTTTTCACAAGATGAGCTGCTCTCAAATGAATTTTCAGCACATGACAGTTTTTCATCTTGAGGAGCTGTGTGGCAACTATATTTTCCTAAACAATCCTCTGTCTTATTGATGTTGTAATGAAAAGACTACTGTCCATTACTTTCTAGAGTTCCTTCCTATAATATTCTGGGGCAGCCATGCAGGGGAGTATCTTATTCCAACCTCATTGCATTTCTCTTGGCATTTGCAATCAGTCAGGAGTGAATTATTTTCATGTGAATTGAGGGAAGAAATTCATATCTATTGCCTGAAAAATATAAAATTCCATAGCCAAAATTTCTTCCACCTTCTAGTCAAACCATAAAAATACAGGAAGAAATAAAATTAATAAAACAGTGATGCCTGGTCAAATGCAATAGATGATCACGTTACCGCGACATTATCTTGTTAACATACAGTAATTTGATCTAATTTTGTCATTTCATAACAGAGTGATGTTTATTGATCCCGAATATATAGAGGGTCACTTATTGCAAGAGAGGATAGACCTAAGCTAATGTTGCTGTTGGATGACTTGGGCAACGCCTCTACAGCATTCAAGTTCTGTGAAAGTTTGAAGCGCTGTCATTGCTCACGCACGAGCTTCACATTGGCCCCAGTGAGGCTTCTAGGTGGAAACCTGCCTACATTTGATGCTTAGCACTCCCACAAGCACAGTGAAGCTGAGAGTGTACAGATGCAGGAAGGCTGGTATGAGTTTTTTCAGCTCTGATGCTTGCATTTTGAAGGGGCTACAATATACAAATACAAATAACACGAAGCAAGGAGGCCGGCATTCCTAGCAAGCTCAGCTTGGCTCTTTGCAGCAGTCACCACAACAGCTGTTAAGTCTGTCGAGCCTTTTTAAAGGCAAACATTAACGCTGGCAAGCAAAGATGATGGCAAATCCAGCTGTAAGCCACCAGCTGAGGATTTTCTTGAGATAGTGAATGGCCCGCTGCCGAGACCTGACTCCTGTCACGTTTGTGGGCTTGGTAAGCGTCTACACTGCTACTCATGCCTCCTAGTGAAGCTGACAGATGAAAAGCAGCCCAGGGCCGAGTAGATCTTTTACTGGTACATGCTCTTGACAGGTTGTCTTTTGCACCACTTGGTTGAGGTGTCAATATCAAGGCTGTATTTCCAGATCAGAGATTTGATTCTGGCTCCATTAACATCTGTATCATCTAGAGGGGGTTGAGCTACAGGTCAGGAACGTCTCCGCTTCAGCAGCTGCAAGCTACACCTGGCTAAGAATCAGTCCATGGGCTTGTTATCTAAGATTTGTTTTAGCTAGCCTGCATCAAACTCGTCCTGCTACCACCAGCGATGTGGTGGCATAAACAAAGCCTTTGGAAAACCAACCAGTTCTTGGGAGACTTGTCCAGGTGTCGGTTGATCCTTCACAATTGGGGTTACCTGTTAGCACCTCCTGCATGCCCTTACACCTAGGTTCTGTGCTGGGGAGTACTCTTCCTCTTCTAGTTCTATGGGATCCTGCAGGCTATAATTACAGAATCACAGAATCATTTAGGCTGGAAAAGACCTTTAAGATCGAGTGCAGTCATAAACCTAACACTTCCAAGTCCACCCACTAAACCATGTCCCTAAGTGCCATACCTACATGTCTTTTAAATACCTCCAAGGACGGTGACTCAACCACTTCCCTGGATTAAAAGGACTATCTCTGACATTAGCAGAGTAATGGCTATTTTTATTTTCTTGTAGCACTTTAACTGGGAAAGTATTCTATGTTGCCCCAGGGAAGACAGGATGTGTGTGTGCATGTGCCAAGAGATTTCATGGAGAACATAACAGTTATGGGCTTTTTTAGTGCCCTCTTCCATGGTTTCTCTAACAGAGTAATAAGCTTTTTCTGTGTTAGTGTCCCTAGATCCAAACAGGCTCCCTGTCTTCCTCTTGGATTAAGTTTAGATGCTGTTTTTCTTTACAGAGACACAAGTGACAAAGACTCCAATAAGCACAATTTCAACGGCTTTCTAAACTTACCCCATAACAGAGGGAGCATGATGTGTTTTGTAGGGCTTAAAGAGTATTAAGACAAAATCAACTGACAGTTCAAAGGAGGTTGGGGACAGAAATTCTTGTTCCATACGTTATAAAAGTCCTGATGACAGCTACCACTTACATGTCTTGCTGTTTACTTTTCAAGAGGTCAACAGCCAGTGTCTGAAGGGAGGGTTTGCCTGAGAGTTATACTATTCCAGCTGTGTTGTTCCTTGCGGCAGCTCCTGACTTTTACTGGTCATGGCAAAAACCTTCTTTCCATATTGAATTTTTTTTCACTGCATCAGAACTACTCTCTTAAATTATGTATATATATTTCCCATTAGGCAAAGTCTCCCTTTCTCCCCCCGCCCAGTATTTATGAAACAATGAAGATATCGACTTCCAGTTTTGAGCCACAAGATTGATATTTCTCCAAAGTAAATACTGGTCTTGGCTGTGCCGCAGTCAATATTTACATTGAGTAAAATAAATCTTACTGACAACCAAAACCTGAAGTCAATATTGGCATGCTGTAATCCTGCTGGTATAAAGTAATCAGTTTTCTTCATATTACCTGAACGCTTTATGCAAATATTTTAAAGTGAAATGTGGGTTCTACAGTCCTGTTGTTGTAAATGCAGTATTAAACCATCCCCCTATTTTCAGTCACCACGAACCTGAGAACTCTCCAAGACAGCATATGAAAGCTCTCCTATCTCAGAAACAATCTGTGACTGATTAACTATCTAATCTATGTACCTACTCTGAGGCCCATTACTCCAGTGTTTAAGAGCCTTCCAAATCCTTAAGAGAGGAAAAATTTGCAAAGAAAGGGAATATTCTTTACTAGGTGATGCAACTAAGAAAGTGGGTAAACTGGACACATAAGCCTTAGATCTAAAGGAACTGACTCTTCCTAAAATAACCTGCATCTCTCATTTATTTGCATCATCAAATCTACAATATCATTTCTACTACTATGTTTAAGGAGAGAAATATTTTCTTCCTCCTAATTCATGGAGAAACATTTTAGTACTTGAAAGAGGCTCTTTTAAAATAGATTTTCTTAGGTAACCAAGCTTCCGCAAGCATCTAGTTTATCTGCTTTGCATTTTATCTCTCTGTTAATCGGTCACTGCTCACTCAATAACTTTTAAGCCCGTTAGCCAACAGTCACTGCCTTTGACAAATGGCAGATTCAAACTAATGAAGATGCCACAGATTTTAAGCAAAATTGGTGAAGAAGAGGGAATTAGTCTTCCATTGGCTGTGCCAGAGGAGTTGATCTACGTAGTCACCATGCCCAAGCCTTCGTGCTTGCTGCAGCACAGGCTGCCTCCTGCTCATGTGCCAGCCTGTGGGTGCAGGCAGGCAGAACTGTGGAGTGAACTGGCAGGTACAGATACTGGGCCAGCACCAGGATGCAGAGCATCAGTCCACAGGAAAGAAGGTTTGATTAATTCTGCTGACCATGGAAAAGCAGCATTTTTTAAATTTCTGTGTGTAACCAAGTATACTGTACCAGTACATACACAGAGGGAAAGTTGAAATGAGGTCATTCACTTAATTTGTAGTTGTAAAAGGGGTGGGCATCTTCAGTGGAGGGTTTTGCAATTTCTGTGACCAATGCACCCAGAAGCCTCACTTTTAGCTGGAGCTGTGTCGTTCCATTGCAGTGGCTGTCGTAGGCAACTGTGGCCGTGAAGTCTGAGTGAAGCTCCCTCAGGCAGCTAAACCAGACTCAAATAGGCTTTGCATATTGGGACAGAAATCATGAGCCACTTTCCATATGCAGTGAGAAATCAGGAAGAAGAACAGAGAGCTTTCAAATGACTCATTGATGGGCTGATTTTTTTTTGTCCTTGCTAGAGCTTTTTAATTTCTAAATATAAATAATGAGTTGCAAGAACTAAAAAATCATTAACTAGATTAAGTCCTGATGAAGTTTTGTAATTGTTACAGTGCACAGAGTTGCTTTGCTAGATTATTTTTCCTTTGGTTCAGGTTACTTCTGCAAAGATGTTGGTGGTCCTAACAAATCCTTAAAAGATATCTGAACACAGCACTCAACACTCCCTGCAGTGTAATTTTGCTTGATTAGCAGTCTCTCTGGGAGGTCAATGGCTGGAACAGTTTGTGAGTTGTATTATAAGAGAAATAAATAATAATAAATTGCAATGTTTAAGGCCAGTGGAAGACCGCAGGTGCAAAAAGCTGCAGACTCTATAGGTCATTATTTCTACTTTAAAGCCCATTTTTTTCCCTTGGTAATACTTCAGTGATTCCAAAGGAGAGGGGTGCTTTCCACCAGGAAATAGGAAGACCTGGCAGGCACTGGTCAGGACTATTTGCTTGTCATGGTTGCCAAAGATATAAACCTGGGGCCAAGTCAGGGCTTATTTAATGGAAATAGTGAAGTGAACGATGCATATATGAATGCCCTCTATATTTTGATATGGTTCCTTCCTCACTGACCACCTGTTTCCTGAGTAAAACAGGCTGTGATACAGGACAGATTCTGTGAGTCTCTGCCTTATTGAGCTTCTCCACCTTATTGAGCTTCTCCATCTTCATGGTTGGTGACCCTGAATCCAAGGCAGACTATGCTTTACAAACCACTGGAGCACCAGAAGTGCCTGCACATCCACAGAGGACTGAGTCATCAACTACTTGATTACATCTCTCCTGAAATTCTAGCTCCTTATCTCATTGAAAGCTAGATTGCAAATATTTTCCCAATTTACTTATCAAAGCAATTGGAGCTGCTGCATGGGTGTGAAGTATTTGAAAGTGAACAGAAAGTAGGGTGTTAATGATGGTTTGAAAACACCAGGCCTGAAGTCTTGCACAGTGACTCTAAAACACTCCTCTCCACAGCAGGAACATACCCAGCCTTGTTCTGAGCCTGGTAGCCAGTCTACATCTTTAGTTACTCAAAATATTTTCCTGTACTCTGAGCTGAAGAGGGCATTTTGAGATAGATAACCTGGACAGAGGGCCTAATCTCTAAGAAAAACGGGGTTGGGGGGTGACATATTTGACAACTTCCAAGTATTAACTGTGAAGCTCAAAGAAGTCCTCTTTAAAGCTGAGCTGACTCACAAGGAAGTGTTTCACTGTTTCCAAAACCCAGGACTTGTTTTCCTCACAGAAAGTACAGGAAACCCCCAAACCAAATAGGCTCAAGATACTTCAGTTCTCCCTGACCCTAGTAAAAACAAAACAAATGTGTAGAAATATTGGAATTTCCCAGAGGACGAAAATTTTGATTTTTACCTAGTTGCAATCCCCCAATGACAGAGCAGACCAATAGGCATTACTTTGGGCTTTTCCTTAGGCATTGGTGGAGTTATAATACTTACTTGCTCTAAGCCTGACTATGGTTATTGTCAGCAAACCTCTGCTCGTTCCTGTTGGAAGAAAAGCAAATGTAGTCTTAGAACTTCTCCTCTTTCTGGATGAGCACTTGGCACTCCCCCTTCAGTGTAATAGGTTGGGACCTGTCTCCTCCTAAGCATGCCTGTGTCTTTGCTGAGCCTGACTGTGATGCTAAAACACAGGCGTTTAGCACTCAAGCCAGTTGCCCGTGGCTGCCCATACCGCCAGCTACAACCCTCCATAGGGAGAATCACTGACTGCAGAAGCCCCCTCCCTGTCTGGTGCAGCTGTAGTGTTTGCGCTTGCTTGCATGCTCTCAGCCTCCCACTTTTTTCCTTTGCTTGTGAAACCAGAGAATGTGGAGGGTCAGTCTAGACCAGTGGGATAAAAACTATTAATGCCAGAGGAGCATGGTCCCAAGGCTTGCTGCCTGAATGAGAAGGATGGGTTTCAGCCAAGACCGCTGATGTGACAACAGGGGTCAGTGGGACAGTGGCAGCTCCCACCGGAGGGGCTCGAGCCCGATGCCTGTGTGGGCTGTATGCAGTGCGCATGATCTGAGGAAGATCTGGAGTGCTCAGCATTTGAAAAGCACTGGGGCTATGGGCAGGAGGATTTAATTGGAGATCTAAATGAAAAAAAACCCCACAACCCAGCAGATCAAATGTTGTGTCTAAAACCTGATCCATGCACAGGTACTTTGTCTCGCCATGTGACTTGGCCTTTCTGTCTGACGCCTGCACTAATAAGCAAATGCCATGACTCAGGTAATTCTTCCTCTCCCTCTTCTCTTGCTCTCTGAGTCTCATTTTGTTTTGCAAGCCATGGCATGTGCTAGCTTTAGCTTTGCCATAAAAATCTGACTCACTTCCTAAGGGCAGGCTAAAATAACCCGAGGATTTTTTTTAAAAAGCTGCTTTTACCTTCTTAGCCACAACAGAAAGACATTGGGGATTTCTGGAGGAAAATTAAAAAAACAAATCAGGTTTGTTAAACACAGAAAAAAATGTTATTTACAGACCAATTTCCTTTGACTCTCTGAGTTGCTCCTTTTCAGAAGAGAAAATCCATGCTTCTCCAGTGGCTAGCGTTTGACAATCAGCACTTCTCTCTTCCCTGAGTGGTAAAGCTGGGGGTGGGGGGAGGGAGACGGCTGAAAGTAAAGCAAAGAATTGTTCAGATTGCCTAGATCCCTCCAGGAAGTGATCTTTCTGCTTTTACTCCAGACACACGCCTCCCAGCTAGCCAGCAGCTCCAACTAATTAGCACACGTGATGGGAATAGGAAACAAAGTCACAAACAATAGTAGCGTGGGAACGCAGTGTAAACTGCAATTACATAGACACCCCCCCTCCTCTCTCCACCCGCCCCCCCACTCTGCCCTTCTCCAAATAAATAAATAAAGGCATAAATAAATAAATAAGTGCATAAATCCAAAAGAGCTGCCGACAATGCAGCAGATAAGCACGGGAGGCAGTGTAAACCATGCTGGGCAGAAGGCGCAGATCAGTGTTGGCGGGCCGAGTAAGAGCCAGCTATTATTTTCATTCCATACTTCAAGTATATCAAGGCTGCTTCGTTGCCTTTTGTTCAGCGTTGGGGCACAACAGAAAAATGTGTTTGGGGAATTTCAGCGCTTGCCAGGTCATGGGGGAGGTCACTCCACTTTTGTTGGGAGAGAGGCAGAAGAAGAAAGAGGGCAATCAAATATCCTCCTTGAGACAGTTTACAAGCACGTCTCATGCTGTCAGGGGGCTAGGCTCCAGTGTGACACTTCCAGCTTCTTGTCTTCCTGCCAAGCTGAATATGTTTGGTATACATTATATATGTGAGAAGTGGTCAATACTTCCCTGGCCGACCACAGTTTTAAGACATTATAACAGAGTTATTGTGTGGGATTAAACACATTTGCTGTGGTTTAAGCATTAAGAGCGTGTGACTGTTTGCAGTTGCTTTAAAACACCACAATTAATACTGACCGTGGAAGTGTTCATACAGAGCTCATCATCATGGCATCACAGTGCTTAGACAGTTATGTACAGAGAGCCATGTGTCTCTGATTTGGTTTTGTAACAAATAAACACAGGGGATTTTTATTGCAGCTACAGTAGTATGAATCAAAAGAGAGGCCTGAGTATGCATGGGAAGTTACTGCTATAACTGTTCTGGTATGCTGCTTTGGTAGCTCCTGTTCCCATATAACTGAGATTGCCTAGAATAAATTTTTTCAGATAAATGTTATTTTGGAAGAAAACTATTTCTTCTGGAATAATTTTTCTTCTTTAAAAGCAGATGAAATGAAGGTCATTTTTAAGAACAGTGGATGCACACAGGGTGTTGGTTTTGCACTGATATAGTTAGCTCTGCAGAGTTCTTAAGTCTTGATTTTCTGAAACATGTAGGAATGCTGCAGTTTTTAAGTACTGTGAGCAAGACTGCAATAAGGCATCTGCAGAAAAATAGCCTCAGTTCCAAGGCAGGCCACTGCTATTTCATTATCGTGTTTTCGTAGCACTTCAAAATCTTATTAAATCTCAGAATTAGTTGCTTTATGACCCCTCAGTTTGGTTTCAAAAATCCTTCAGGTCAGATGATGATACACATCTAGATGATTTAAGAAACAAATGTTTCCCTAACAAAAAGTAGGTTCAGTATTTGACTTTGTTCTGGCAAAATCAGAGCAGCATGTCTCTTCTGTTGTTTATTTTTATCCTGGTATTCCACAACGTAATGGAAGAGACAACTGATGATAGGATTTGATTTTGATATCCTCCAACGTCCAAATACTCTGCCTGCCTGGAATAAGGTTTCACATTTAAACCAGTTGAGCTTAGTCTTTATTTTATCTGAAGTAGACAAATCAGGTTACTTTGCCAGTATGTCCATGATGAAACCTCAGCCAAAGTCCTGACTGCCTTGTGGCAATTAAAAATCCTTGACACTTTCTCAGTCTTGTCACACATACTAAACGTCCCCTCACAGTTCATTTCTCTGCGATTGGGAGGTGTCTTATATAGTGGTCTAACTTTTTCTCAGGTGGCTATGGAACAGCAGGTATTAGTAAATGCCATGGCAGAAAAGCCCAAGGTGAAGACAAGTTATCATCTAAGTGAAAATAAACACAATTTCCAGAAGTCCGTGGTCACCACATCAGATAGATAATGTGCACCATTTTCATTTAATTTGTGTGTGCAAAGGTCATTGAAGCTTTTAATAGCTGCTGTCTTCAAAAGCAATAAACTATTAATTTGATTTGCCTTATTCCAAACTCTACTTACTAACAACTCAACTTTCATTTTTATTTTTGCATGATTAAATGTAGTTTTAGGACACTTGTTAGGAAAAATGGATTTAGGTTTGCCAAGAAGTCAGGTTCTACTTTTAAATAAAAGTTTGTGTAGTGGAACAGAAGGTCTGGGAGTTGTTTGCTTCCTAACAAGAATGAATAGCACACACACATTTTTCTCAAAGCTGCGTCTTACCGTCAAAGAAAACTCAAAGTAGTTCTCCGTCTGTAAACTCTTTGGAGCAAGAGATTCCCATATATCACTGTATAACATGAAGCATGGTTTGAACATTGCTTTTAAAATGTTCCAAGTTGCAAAATTGCACAGTCTAGTCAGACTGTTCTTTGATGGGCTGCAAGGATTTCAACAGTTGGATACCAGGGCAAGTTTCTGTATGATTATTCCTTAGTCCAATTATGAGAAAAGTACTGTAGAAACAGAAGAAAACTCTTTTGGTAAACTACAGAGGTCTCGGTTGAAAACAGGTCAGCAAAAAGTAAAACATGGTTCTACTCTGTCTTATCTGGTGCAAATGGTACAGTGTGATACTGAGGAATGAACACAGCGATAAATAGCCAAGCTATGCTGAAACTGTCACCTTGGCAGGATGATGCCTGTAGGTGACAGACATCTGTGGCCATTGTCTGCTCTACTATTTGGCAATGCTGATAGAGTCTGACCTGCCAATAACATGTTATTGACTTTTGTGGGTGATTTTACACACAAGGTACATGCTTACACATATGGACATTATGTTGTTTTCCCACAATTAAGAGCAAAGGTGGTTGCAAATCAAATCAGAATTTTCCACACAATGCCATGCCAAGTCACCCTCCTTTAACATATACTAAGAGACAGCCACTAATTAACACGACCTAGTGTCATTCCTCCTGTAGAGTCTTGGCCTTCTTCACTGCACAGGACACACTGTGCTTTGGGAATAGAGGAGGGGATGTCTAGTGGAAGGAACTGCTGTTTGCAAGAATGTGGGCTCAGAGGGAGGCTTGCATAAGAAAAGTAAAGAGGTTGAATTGGTTAGAAAGGAAACCAGATGTTAAAACATCCAATTTGCCTGTTCTCACCTCAGTCAGAGGGCTGAATGAATATGAGGTAGCTTTGGCTGTCAAATGGCTTAAGTGTGTGTTCACAGATTAGCCCTGTGCACAGGTCTGGTTTTGGAAATCAGCTGAAGCCTAATCAGGTAAATGCAAAGACTACCTGCATTGTTCAGAGCCAGCCAGAAGAGAAATCTGTCTGCAATGCTGCTGTTAATATGCTAACAGTGCTAGTCTTGCTTATTTATAGCTATACAAGCTATACACCACCAAAAAATGAAACCTGAAACTTATGCTGCAGCAGAAGTGTTGCAGCTGAGGCATTCTGTTTACAATAAGGACTTTGATGTAAAAATCATCACTGTCCTTGGCCAGCCTGAACACAGAAATATCTTGACGACCTGGACACAAGTACGGATGCATGTGAATGTGAATGCATAACGTTTGTTCTTCTACAGAGGTTGCAAAAAGACACACAGCATCTGCTCAGCAGAATTTGGGGCCAACATGCTTGAAGAGCACCCAAGCCTAACTTTTGAACGGATTTTCTGGACCTCAGAGATGTGCAGATGTGAATTTCAGTGTTCAGCTCCTGAGAAAACACCTCTACAGTCACAGCACTGCTGGCAGATCATGCAAAAAATCTAAGAAACCCCACTTCTGTCGCTCCTGTTCATTTCTCAAGCACTTGGGTTCGATCTATGATAACTAGTTTTGAACTGTGTCAGTGGTACCCAACAATTGACACATTCAGCCAGAAGTCTGTGAAGAGAAATACAAGATTTGGAGCATCAACTTCTTGCTTGTAGAGCTGATGCTGCGGCTTGATATATGTGGTGGGGTGGTGGGAGGCATTGATGTTTTTGCCTGGTTGCAATGTGAGTGCCAGAGCCACTGGTTGAATTGGGCACAGTAACCATAGTAACAGTGGGTTTCCGGGACTCAGGGTGACAGGCTGATGGGATTACTCTTCAAAGCACTTGCTCCTTTGGGAGAGAAGACCTAAAGGAAGGGGATGGGAGTTAATTTAGCACGCATACTAGAGCAAGGGTCAGCAGTGGCAGGTCTCTGCTGGAGGGAAGCCTGCAGCAGCAATAAACAACTCCCTTTCAGTGCAACTTTGACTAGCACTGTAGGAGACGTTTAACAAAGAAAAAATTGGGGTGTGCCCACAAAAAGGAGCACCACTCTCTTCTAAGGGACAGTTGTGACCAACAGTTCCTGCATGTTTCAAACCTGAGTCTCTGCTTTGCCGTAATGGCTTTACCCTGTCCTGTTGGTCTTGCCAGATGTGGCTGCAGAGCCTGTGTCTGGAAGCGATGGGGAAGCAGGGTGGGGAGGCAAGCATGCCAGTGTCTATGATTGATAGGAAGGGGTGTGGGGTGCAGCTATAGGATGAAATGTTTGGATGGTGGGGAAACTGAGGCATAGACATGGCTGTAGAAGAAATGAGCAGCTAAAAGGCAGGTGGGTGCTTACACTATAGCGTGAAGTAGGGAGAAGGGAGGCATCCTGGCAGTGTAGCAGACAGGAGAGAGGGCTGTCATCTCCTAAAGTTTAACCGCCTCATTGCTATGAAGGTATGAATGGGATCTGAAATCAAGCTGGTTTTAGAAGTGCCATCTTCTTGTGCACTGTCAATTAAATTTTCTTGGACTTTGACATGCAAAAAGTTGCTGTCCCATCTGCCCTTCTGGCAAGAGGTGCAGGACAGCACTGTATCAATGTGTTGGTAATGTCTGGCTAACAAAACTGCCTTTTGGGCCACAGTCAACAATTAGACCAATGTTGAGGATTAGGCTCTGCCCAGAACCAGAAAAGCATGAGAGTAATTTAAAATCAGTTTTGCTGCCTGTTCCTCCTAGTGCTGGATGGGAATATTGAAACCACACATGGGCAAACATTTCTAATCCTCCCAGAGCAGCTGATAGCCAACTGCAATTGCTCACACTGAAGCTCAGCTACACCCTGTCTGTCCATTTCTGTAAATCATTTGGAGAAGTCTGTGTCTACACAAGCTCCAAAAGCATCTTTGGAGGCTGCCTGGACCCGGTTGTTCACAGAGCTGAGGATGGGGGCTCATATCCAGGTCCTGACTGCTGGGAACCTAAGTGGCCAGACCTCTACTCACAAGCAACAAATGCTTAATGCCAAGTAACTTCTTTTACAATGTTTTCTCCCCCATATTATGAAGACACATGCGTGTTTAGATGGGAGAAGTCAGATGTGTAGTCTGCAAGCCTGCAAAAAGTTGTAATGTCGCTGCAGCCTCCATTGACCTGCTTTTGATCCTGTGAGAGCAAAAGGTGCACAGAGATGTGCTGGAAAGGTGGATGTAACAGAATTGCTGACACAAGCTTAATTACAGCACTGCAAAAAGGGCAGATTTATGAAAAATGTAGTGTGGGAGCTGAATATTTCTGTCGTCTCCTGTTAGCTACTTAGAGGTGGCTGCAGGACAGCTTCTATCTTCTTATCTGCATCTTTTACTACATTTAGCCGGGTCTTTGCTTCCATTCCCCTTTCCACCAGAGACACTGTGGAGGAACTCTATGCTGGGAACTTTTATTTAAACCAGTGGGAGGTTGAAAGCAGCTATTCCAGGGTCTTCAAATGGGGAAACCTGTGTTAATCGATTCCTTGTTGTCACACTACACGTCTTGGTTCCTTCCAGCCCCTTCAGTTGTGCAAAATGAAAGAATCAACTTAGAAAAGGAGCCTTGGTTGAAAGGCTTCATGTAAATGAAAATTTAATTATTATGAAACCACCTCAATTAATACACCCTCATTTCACCTGTCCCATTTTGTCAGTACTTCAGCCTGAGTAAACTACCAGAATGAAGAGGACTTGTGCTGGGGAACACGGCAATTTGGGGGAACAGAGCATCCAGGTTCGGGAGCCGCTCAGTGCAAAGGAGCTGCCAGCATGCCTGCCAGAACTCTGCATCCACCACACGCAACGCTGACCTTTCCTGTCATCCCGTCTTCCTTGCCACAACTGCATAGCAAAGCGCATTTGCTTTCAGCTGCTGAAAAACTATTCCTGCTTCTTCTCCCCACCTTCAAAATACTGGGGAGGGGAGAGGAAAGGATTTGGCTGACAGATTTGCACTTTAGAAACGTACAGTCAAGATAAACTCCTTGATTTCCTTTGCAATGTTAATGAAGGAAAAAACGTAAGTTTAGGCCTCCTCAGCTTTTGCGTTTTAGCCACCCATTTAGCTTATTTTTTTTTTCTAAGGAAGGAAAGCACCTCCCGTTCAAGCTTCCCCTTCTCCTCATGCAGCACATTCAGGGCCCCCGCTGCGTGCCAGGGGGAAGCACCCCAGAGCCACGCTTTTCTCGGAAGAGGCAATCAGCCTCCACAGGCGGTAACCAACCCGCAGGTCTCAGGCTACTGGGGACCTGAGCGTGAGGGATGAAGGCAAGACCCGGAACTGCCCTGCCCCTGCTCTGTTCTGCACCGACCGGTTCCCTCAGCCTGGGACGTGCCCCATTCCCATTCCCATTCCCATCCCCATCCCCATCCCCATCCTCATCCTCATCCTCATTCTCCATGCCATGCCATTCCCAACCCCTCTTCTCCCCTTCCCCCCGCTCTCCCGCTCCGCCGGGGCCCGCACGCGCCGCAGCGCCACCGCCCGCCGCGCCTCGCGCCGCTTTCCCACGGCCGGCGCCCGTGCGGCCGCACCTCCCCCCCACCCCCAGCCCCGCCGCCGCCGCCGCCGGCTCCCAGCCGATAGAGGGGCGGGGCCCAGCGGCCGGCGGGCGGCGATTGGCTGAGGCAGGCGCGGCGGCGGCCAATGGGGGCGGCGGGGGCCGCGCGTGGCGGCGCTGGGCAGCGGCGGGCGTGCTTTGCCGGCTGCGTGCCCGCTGCTCTGCCCGCCCGGCTGGTGCCTCCCCGCGCGCCCGCCCCGGCCGGCAACAGGCGCAACGTGGGAACGCGATGGGCGAGACGGGAGCCGTGCGGGGCGCGGAGCGCGCGCTGGGCGCCCTCCTGCCGCGCGCCGCTCGCCGCCTCCCCGACGGCCGCCCGCGCCTCCCCCACCCCGCACCCGCGATGAAGCGGGCGCACCCCGAGTACAGCTCGTCCGACAGCGAGGAGCTGGACGAGGCCGTCGAGGTGGAGAAGGAGAGCGCGGATGAGAATGGGTGAGCGCGGGCAGGGTGGGCCCGCCTTTCCTTCCCCCTACTTTCCCCCCTTTTCCTGGGTTGACCGGTGTCCCCGCTTCTCTGCCCCGCAGGAACCTGAGTTCGGCTGCAGGCTCTATGTCTCCGTCCACCACCTCGCAGATCCTGGCCAGGAAGAGGCGCCGAGGGGTGAGTGAGTGCCTGCCGGGCGGCCGCTGCTCCCCCGCCCCGGCCCGCCCGCATCCTGACCCCCCTCCGCTTTCTGCCCTTTAGATCATCGAGAAACGGCGCCGGGACCGCATCAACAACAGCCTGTCCGAGCTCAGGAGGCTGGTGCCCAGCGCCTTTGAGAAGCAGGTAGCGCCCAGTCACCCCTGCACTGCCTCCCTCCTGCTACTAAGGGAAGGATTTGTCCGTTTTTAACGTCTCTGGTTGAGCCTCAAAAGTTTCCCGCTTCCCCTTCTCTCCTAGGGATCAGCGAAGCTGGAAAAAGCGGAGATTCTGCAGATGACTGTTGACCACCTGAAAATGCTGCACACGGCAGGAGGGAAAGGTAAGGTTTCGTGTCTGACAGTGGGTCAGCAGCTCTGCAGAGAGGCTGTTGAGAGAGGAGCTTTCAGTGTGCATTCCCAAGCATTCGGTGTGTGTTCATAGAATCACAGAATCATAGAATGGTTTGAGTTGGAAGGGGCCTTAAAGCCCATCCAGTTCCAGCCCCCTGGCCACGGGCAGGACACCTCCCACCAGACCAGGCTGCTCAAGACCCCATCCAGCCTGGCCTTGAACACCTCCAGGGTGTGCATCCGCAACTCCCCTGGGCAACCTGTGCCAGTGTCTTACCACCCTCATCGTGAAGAATCTCTTCCTACTGTCTCATCTAAATATTCCCTATCACTCATGTGCTGTGTGCTGTAGGAGCACTTGGAGAAAGTAAAGGGAAACTCTTCTTATGTTTCGTCAGGAATCGGACTTTCTTCTGCTTGGAAAGATTTGCAGCATTAAAACATTTTACAGTGGTGGGTCCACGTTGCTCTAGGGGAGAGTGACTGCAGGTTTCTCTAGCAGTGTGTCAGCACTGTGAAGGAATTGGCTTTTGGCAACTTTTTACCAAGTTTTTGTTGTTATCAAATGTTTGTTTCTCTAACTTTCTGAAAGTTCAGAACATAAACTAGAAAAAAATACAAGATGAAATGGGCAAGAGAATTAGTGCTTTCAGGAAAAACACCTACATTGCATGCAGAAGTCCCCTCTGATGAGTTAAGACTTGTGTTTCTAGTGAATTTCACTGTGCTGTGGTTTTGTCTGCACTGGGGAGACATGAAAAGAACAAAAGTACTTTCCTCCAATGGCAGTGTGCATTTTCAGTTTAAAAATGGTAGTCCATGGCTGGTCTTGGGACTTGCAGCATCACAGCACAGATATAAAAGAAAAGCTTGTTAGGTGAAAAAGGGGGAAAAGTAGAAAGAAGCTTGGCAGCTAGTCTATGGTTGGGAATACTAACCACATCCAAGTGAAATATGCATATAAGAGAGGGTGGAGTGGGGAGGCTGCATGTATACAAAGACTAGAAAACAGCATCTTGAGACTGCATTCTTTGTTCTTTTCTTTTAGGTTATTTTGATGCTCATGCTTTGGCTATGGACTATCGGAGTCTAGGGTTTCGAGAGTGTCTGGCCGAAGTTGCTCGATACCTTAGTATTATAGAGGGTCTGGATGCCTCTGATCCTCTGCGAGTTCGACTTGTGTCTCATCTCAATAACTATGCCTCTCAACGGGAAGCAGCAAGTAGTGCACACACTGGCATTGGACACATTCCTTGGGGCAGCGCCTTTGGACATCACCCTCACATATCTCACCCGTTGCTGCTGGCTCAAAGTGGGCATGGTAATACCAGTACTACACCATCTTCCACAGAACCACATCACCAGACCAGAATTGCTGCCCCACATGCTGAAACTTCCTCACTCAGAGTGCCCCCAAATGGCAGCGTTGGACCAGTGCTCCCCGTGGTCACATCTACTACCAAACTATCTCCTCCTCTTCTCTCCTCCATGGCATCTCTGTCTGCATTCCCTTTTTCGTTTGGCTCCTTCCATCTGCTGTCCCCCAACGTGCTGAGTCCATCTGCACCAACGCAGTCAGCAACCCTTGGCAAACCATACAGACCCTGGGGGACTGAGATCGGAGCCTTCTAAGAACTAACTGTTTAGTAAGGGTGGGGAAGCCTACAAACCTAGCTGAGCTGGGTTATGCCACGTTTAAAGTTGAAGTTCTTAATAACTGGGACAAAGGTACAGCTTCACCTTAACTAAGTTTTTCTAAAAACTGTCTCTTTGAATTTTTCGTTTTGCTTTCTACATTTTTGTATTAGCAATTTTTTTTAAATAGTTGCTGAAGTTGTCCAAAAATAAAATTACAATAGTGGTTGCTAACATTTCTGTTAGATCTGTGCCGAGCATTTAAATCACTTTTGTAAACAGTTTGTTTCAAATGTTTCATTTCTCCTCAGTATGTCAGACTGTCTTTTTATGAAGAGATTTCACTTATTATTGTTAGCAATGGGCTAGTTTAGTTATTAATTTTTCCAAGACCACTCTTCTCAGCATTAACAAGCTGTGTTTTTGATAGTGTTTTGAGCTTGAAATGTTCTATAAAAAATTACTCTTCTTGTAAACTATATTTGAGTCTTACATTTCTGAAAAAAGCGTTGACAAATCAGATGGACCAGCTTAACCAGCTTTATCTAAGAGCCCAATTTCTATTCCTTCTGCAGCAGTTTGGTATATTTGGTGGTCTTATTCTAGTCCCTAGTGGACATTTTCTCACATCACAGAACCACTGTGCTATTACTTCTACCGAAAGGAGCAGTATGTGCTTTAAAGCAAACTCTAGAGTGGGGAGGGTCCAGAAGCCAAATTACAGGCTGTATCGGTGGTGGGTTTAGTTGTTGGGGAAGTAAAGGGAAAAGAAAGTTGCCACCTGCAGTACTCTTCCAGCCTAAGCTGATCGTATGCATATTCATTTAACAGGGCCAGATTCTACTTTGACTTACAGTGGAGCAATTGTTTTATCATACCGTATTTTTCAGTAACTGGGATTAGACTCTTTTCCTCTGAGAGCTTCAAATTTGCACCTGAAATGACTGATGCTGGTATTTAAATAGCCAGTGCTACAGTGGGAACCTGCTCAGTGCTCAACCTTGTTGCTTAACAAATGTATCCTAGCTGTTTGATTTTTCTATTGTGTTTTACTTTTAAGTGCAGTTCAGTGCCACTCCTCATTTTGTAAGGGCTCTGCTGCATTCTTGTGTGCGTGAGAGTGTGTGCGTATACATGTATATTTTGGTTGATTTCACGAGAATCTTAATCTGAAGAGGTTTATCTAGTGAGTTCTGCTGGATGGGGTTTGACTGCTTTTGTATTTGTGTTGTGGCTAAATAAAGGAGAAAGAACAAAGTATTTTAAATGAAATGCTTGTCTTATCAGCAGAGAATTCTATGCCTTTGCGTATCACGGGAAATGTTGAACTGCTACTTAGTCCTGTTGTGGACATTTGAATTTACTTTTTTCTCAAATATTATAGCATACTTAGCTATGCTGGGTACGTAAAGAACTGCAGCACCTCAGAATAACAGTTGAGGGAAGGAAAACGTAGGATTCAGTTTCTGTGCCACTTTTACTTGCCTGGAAGCATGTAGGCAGGCAGTGAAGACACCAGGGTTACTGCTAAAGAAGAGGTTAAAGCTGCAGTGTACCCGAATATTCTTACTAATTTGTATTAATAATAAGGTGATCATCTTCACAAATGCAGAGCCCTTTTCTGTCTAACTGATGAAATCTTTATCTGTCTTATAGCTCTGTAACAAGGTTTTGTACATAAGTCTGGCTTAGCTCATTTCAGTGCATTAGTGCAGAATCTGCCCACGGTCTCCAGCTGTTTCTGTGTTTGTTACTGAGTGGTGGTACTAGTGTTTTACACTTTTTCTTGAAGTAACAACCTGACAAGCTTACATGCAGATAGAAGGTTTTCTGCAGATGTGGTCTGTCCTACCTATGAACCTCTATGTGGAGGACACCAACAACTTTTCCTGGAAGTATATCACTTCTTTCCTATGCATTTGAATTTATAGAACACTTGTGCTGGTAAATGGCACATCCTTGTCTGGCTTTAGCTCTGCCAGAATAGCAGAATGAGCTTGGCCCTGTGGGAGATGAGACCTTTGTTTAAAGAGGGGTTCTCAGGCCAATTAAGGAGTGGCATTGATGAGAGACTTTCTCGGAAGAAGGGTTGCCATGAGGCTGGAGTGGGAGGGCATTCAAGTACATAACCTTGTTTTACCTTCCTCCCTAGGCTGTAAGGGACCGACCACTGCTAGAAATGAAACGCAAAACACTGTGTGAGCTAGACATACATAGGTGTTATTGAGGACAGATTGTAAAGCACAGTATTTCATTTAGAAACATGAAATAAGAGGCTGTAAAATTCCAAAGCCAGTTTCCTTTTCACAGTGCGTATTGTCTCCTGTTTAATTGTGCTCTGCCCTATCCCTAATAGGTTTTTATACCAAATTAACAGCTCCTACCAGAAGATTGCTATAGTGCATGCAACTATTCTTTAGATCTTTTAATAAATGGCAATGCTTCTCAGCCTTTTAATGGTTATTTCATTGACATTCAAATGACTTTGCCTGCCTCTAAATAGCTGGCTCTTTTGTGTAGAAAGACCCCTATAATTATTTTTGTCCCACTGTCCTACTCTTGAATGGACTTCAGAAGCAGAGAGTGCAATAAAAGTTTAGCTGCTCGTATTTGTCCCTGTATCCCCTGTCTTGTCTTTCCATTGCTAATGGCAAAACTGTTAATGAAAAGTACTAATTTTATTAAACTTTTGCAGTAAGTCTATATTAATTTTTAGAGACTCAAAATCTACTGATTGTTATCATAGAAAGAGATGAATGAATTCTAATAACTCACAAAAACTAGTAATTCAAATTGGAAAATCATGGGCCAGAAGATGAAGTAGCAGTGCTGGAAGCCCAGGACTGTATTACTACTTGTGCTGCTAACTTACTAAATCGTGCATGGCAATCACTTAATCCAGATCTGTTTTGTCAGCTGTGAAAAAGGGTGGCAGTGCTTGTTCTCCTTTCATCAAGAGACAATGGGAGTTGAAACTTTTCTATATGAACAACAAATGCTATTTTTTCTCAAAAACTACAGTTCTGAGATGTTCTATTTTTCTGTCCTACAGGTTGCTAGGTTCCTAAAGACAACCTGAGAAAGGCCAAATAAGGTTTATCCAATAGATGACAGGTATCTCCTGAGCCCAAACTATTTGCTTATTTACTCTCTTGCAAAAGAGCCATTCAGGAGCACAAGCTGAACTGGAGGGATGATGGAGAAGAAAGGAAATGCATCTGTGACTTGATCCCATGACCCCCCCCAACCACCTTCAGTTGCTTTGGATGAACTGTGTCTGTCTGGAAATCCTCAGGCTAAAGCTTTGTGTGGGATGTAAGATGACGTGGTGTTTCATATAAACTAATATTATCTCCCTTTATCAAGGAAGCTGGATTTGATTGCAGAATAAGAGGCTGGTAAATACTGCATAAAACTAGATACAAATTTTTGGAAATCCGTCCTGTGCTTTGGCATAAAGGAATAGCTCATGAAAATGACATTTTTTAGCTTTTAGAAAGAAACTGTCAGTAATTCTTAAGACAGTTTCTGTTCAGTGCTCCCGTCTTAACACTAGTAGCATGACAGAGTTTATTAGGATCATGCTGAAAACCCCGTGAATCCTGGCTATTGCTCTCTTCACTCACACATCAGCATGTAGGTCTCCAGGTGACAGGAGCCTTCCTAGACTATTGTGTAGTGGTGGGAAGCCTGCCAGGTTGTTTTCCAAGCAACAAACAAACCCAAGTGAGCACAGATAAACCGAAATGCTGCTTCCTATTTTATATTTTGTGCATATTCACAAGCATATCTTGCCAGAAACTCTCAGTTTGGATTGTAACATACTCTATATGAAGCTGCAAGTCTGCAGTGAAAAACGTGGAGACAAAACTGGAAGACAAAAAAAAAAAGATTTACAAAGCCCTTTTATGAAGGGCTTTTTATGACATGAAAGGTTGCTGAGATGGGCTCTGGTACTTGTGACTCAGGATGCTAAGGCACGAATGTGTCCATGTATTAATCAGCCTACCTGACCTCCTACAGCAGTGTCCACTTTGCCTGTAACCGAATGCCTCTCTCGCTGCTTGCCCAGCTTATAAATAAAAATTACAGTCTCTTTCTTCTGGAGCCAGAAGATGTGAGCATTGACTCATGCTTGCAATATAGGAGCTTGACTGCAGTAATAAATGTTGAAATGCCAATGCCAATGCCTAGTGAGATACTGACACAAGGTGACTTTTTGGGAGTCTGAAGAATTCATTTGGTGAAAGCTTTTATTAAGGAAATGCTTGAGTATTTTATGTTGTTCTCTCTCATCCCACGCAGTTTCTTCTCTGGCAAATTCTACTAATTATTCCTGCAGCTTGAAGGAATGGACCAAACTGCCTTGCTTTGACCTGTGCTGTGCAGCCCGCCCAAGCCTCTGTAGAGCAAAGTTCATAGACAGAGGTTCTCTTCCAGCTGTTTTTGATTTTTTGTTTTTAACTTACGTAACACAACTGTGTAATGCAGGAGGGCCTTATTTAAATGCTCAAAACAGGTATGTGCTAGGGGCTTATAGATCCCTTAACCACATTGCATTCCTCGGACATTTTCATAGTCTTTTGCCAGGTTTCCTCAGGAGAAGCCTCATGGAGAGGAAGTGGAGGGTAGCTGGAGACAGCTCTGCACAACTTCTGTGCACCTTCTACAATCTGGCTCGTTGTGGCAGCCTTAGCACAGGGAGGCCTCTGCAGACCACTCCTTTCTCTCTGCATTGGAAAGACTTTCTGGAGATTTTCAGGTGGCTTGTATTTCTCCAAGGTAATCTGTAAAATCTAGGCACAGACAATAGTAACACTGATAGTACGTGCATTTCTGTGGTTTGTTCTGCTTTCTCAGAAGAAAGGATGTCAAGAGTAGAAAAGCTCTGTGAGAGAATGGCAGGGAGAGAGCAGGAAGGAAGGCTGATGTGTAGTATCAGAGGAAAATTGAGGCTGTGAACAGATGAATGAAGAGCTATGTTGTTTGCATTGCCTGTTGCAAGGATACAGAAACAAGTGATGTCAGATGACAAAATAAGCTGTGTGCAAGAATGTAAAGGATTCAGAGTTGGGAAATTAATGCTCTTAGTATTTGTAATTTTGCCACGAAAACAGAATCAGATGAGAAACATGCAAAGGCAGAGGTATGTTATTTTAAACCAGTAAGATGCTGAAAGAAATGTGTGTGAATATCTTCATCAAATTTGATGGGTCATCTCACAGGCTAGGGAGGAACCCAGACTCAGATGGACTATTGCTGGCTGTAAGAATGCATCACAGCATGATTTTCTGGTTGCATTCATACACTCTGGTCAAGTGGGTGTAAGGAGGTCAAGGAATTAAAGCATGGTCTGTGCATGAGAAGGGGCTTGTGACTCAACTTGACAGAGAATTTGAAACATCAAGATAACTTATATAAGCTACAAATGGCTGGCAGCCATTTCCAGAGATCACTTGGCCTCTATCTGTAGGTACCACCTAGCTGCAGGTGCAGCTGTTGACCTCCTGGATTTTGGTATAGTGGTTTTGGGCATGTTAGCCATTTATGTAGGTATGAGGTGTCCTTCACCATCAGATGAGCAGGACAGAGGTGACCAGTAATGGGAAAAATAGCTCTTCTAGTGAAAAGGAGTACACAGCATGTGTCTGAGATTAAGAGCATCTGGTAGAGAGCTAACTTGCTTCTTATTATATATGTGCTATTGATAGTGCAGATAATAGCTTGGTAATACTGCTTCTTATTACCATCACCAAGTCTGTCCTCTTTAACAGAGAGATCATTTCAGAGGCTGAATTTCAGTATTAAAAGATTAAAAGATTAAAAGAGAGTAATTGTCATCTGTTGTTGTTCAGCGATGATTATGTAAAAGTTTGTGGGCTTGCACAGGGATTAAACATGTAAGAATGGCAACTGAAGTGTGTGCTGTAGAAACTCTCACATGCTACACAGCAGGTAGATCTATTTTTTACTTCATCAGGAAAACATCAATTCGATTGAACAAAGTTCCCTGTATAATGTAGATGCCTAACTGTCTGTAGATTGCCCCTTTGAATTTCTCTGGGATTCTTTGCGTCTTCTATTAAGAGGAAATTATCAACAACAAGAGGAAATCCTGTACTAGTACTGAATAGTCCTTATTTTAAAGGTACTTCCCTTCTTGTGGGAATTGTATATAATCAGAACAACACTCCATAAAACAGACAAATTATTTTAGAAGGAGACTGGTCAGTCTTTTATTTAAAAGGTCTGATGTTATTGTACATAAGAAAATCAATTGTTAGAGTGGATGACATTCTTCCATGACCTGCCTGTGCTTCACAAAGGTGGGGCAAAGTTGAAGACATTGGTAACAGGAAGTTTGGGCTCCTTAGAGATTTTCATGTTTTCTGGAGCACGCAATGACAAAATTATTCTTTTTCTTCCCAAAAGTAGCACCAGGAACAATAACATTTAATTAATTAATAACATTTAAACATTAATAACATTAATTAATAACATTTAAACTATGTCCCGAGATTTGGGGCACCAAATCAACCAAGCACCCTGAGAGTTGTGACTGTAGACCAAAAGCTAAAATGGTTGTCAATCCACGACCTGTTAAATCCATGCCCGTTTCAAAGAAGAGGATTGAAATCCCATGTACCAGTCCCCAGCCAGCTGTGAAGCTGTGAGAATCAAGATAAGCCAGCATGGGCCAAGATGAGCCAAGGTGGGCCAAGATGACCCAACCCAAATCTGTGTGAGTCTATGCAGGTCCTGGTGAGTCCCTGTTGGCCAAGGCTGATGGTTCCTGTGGCCACGACATCTCACCGTGTCTGTGCTGCGCGCCTCCTCCCCGCCTCGTGCAGCCAATAAAGCCCAGAGGCTGCAGCAGTTCCCACCACGCGGGCGCTTTATTGGGGGCCGGAACTGGGGTGATGGTTGGGGTGGTGGGGTGGGGGGACACCTGGACCCTCCCCTTCCCAAAGAAACCAGGTGGGACACGGTCATCTCCAAAACGACACGTGGGCTATGGGAGCCCTGAATGAGTCAGACACTCATTGAAAGAAGTTAAAGCAAAATCTGTTACGGGGCTTTAAAAATTTTGGGTTATTGTTGTTTAAGCAAAGTTTGTCTAATTGTTATCTCCTCTGGGTAGTTAGAAGGCTCCTTGCCTCTTCATGATGCTGACGGAGGTCTGCAGGACTCTTTACACAGCCCCCTCAGGCCTGACCTCATCGTACCACTTAACAAACGGAAGCCTCATTTTCTGCCCTTCCAGCAAAGCAACATCCCAGGCTGAAAACACAACTTCAGTGATAGGGCTGGATGAGAGCCACAGGGGCCCAAGGCTGGGAATTCCCATGGTCTGCCCCCAGGGACAAAGCCAAAGGAGCAACGCATCAGGTTTCCTGGTAGAAAAGTCCCTGCTTTGCTTTTATTTTTTTAACAGCATCAATATCCTCATAATGTGCTAGCCAGACAGTCTGACTTCATGCATTTTTTTAAGCAAAAAGGGACCAGTAATGAAATTTTTCTTTAGCTTTCGTTTTGGCTGTATACTTTCTCATGCAAAACAAACAAAAAAGAAATTCAAAATCCCTTCTTATTGCCAGTTCCTCTGCTACGAAGGGCAGCCTTCCCTCCATGCTATTTTCATTGCCTTGTGGGAGACAGAAACCCAGTGTGTATCAAACAGTTGCTCAGAAAGCTGTGATTCAAACTTTATATAATGAAATACTTTTTATATCAGAGTCTATTGGGAAACAGCCTGTTCAGCTCAGCTATCTGCATTGCATTAACTTTTATAACCCAAAACTCCCATCAGAAAGGAGACTTTTATGAGATTGTATTTGACAGATCACAAACAAAGTTCATATGAAAACTATGTCTGACTGAAAAAGGCCAGAGAAGACTTTGCCAGAGGCTAGTGCCACCTCAGATTTAATTTTTTGTTGACAGCTTCTGCTCCTCACTTGTTTGTACTAGCAGAACCATTGCAACAGTGCTTCTAATCCTGTGGGACAGTGAGAGATGATGAAGATAAATTTGTATACAGAACTTGTACCCAGCATCTAGCCCTGCTTTTTTCCAAGATCACAGGAGCTACAGAATGAAATGTGTTCCAGGGGTGTAGGTAGGGTACAGAGGAAACGTTGAGACCACTTCTATTTTGAAGCCTGACACTATGAGGTGAGACTGAGGGAATTGGGGTTGTTTAGCTTGTTTAGCTTAGAGAAGAGGAGGCTGAGGGGAGACCTCATCACTGTTTACAACTACCTGAAAGGAGGTTGTGACGGGGTGGGTGCTGCTCTCTTCTCACAAGTGACGAGCGACAGAACGAGAGGGAACGGCCGCAAGTTGCGCCAGGGCAGGTTTAGACTGGACATTAGGAAGAACTTCTTCACTGAGAGAGTGGTCAGGGATTGGAACAGATTGCCCAGGGAAGTGGTGGAGTCTCCATCCCTGGAGATGTTTAAAAGACAGGTAGATGAGTTTCTTAGGGATATGGTTTAGTAGGGAGACAGGCACAGTTGGACTCGATGATCTCAGAGGTCTCTTCCAACCTTATGATTCTATGATTCTATAAAGAGGAGGTTTTTATTAATAAGCTTTTCAGTCTCAACCCTATTATACTTATTCCCCAAAATTTAAGTGATCGTTACAATGTCCCGTGGAGGTATAGCCCGACATTCTGGGTAGGGAGATAGGACTCAAAGTTGAAAATCAAATAGTTGATAGAATTGCTTGGCTGAGGTGTTTCAAACTGTTAAACTGGGTTATTTTTTTGTTTTGTTCAGGACTTCTGCAGCAGTTCCAGGGTTCAAAGCACAGCTGCTCTTGACTTTCTGGAAGACACAGAGTGCAAGTACTTCTTCACATCAGACTGAGCTACTTTCCTATCAGCATTTCAGACAATGAGGAGCACCGGGAACCTTTAGGAAACCTTTTCCTAGTCTCCCACAGGATCTATGTAAATGGAGGCAAAAAACCCCAAAAGAATCCCGTTCCCACAGTACTTTTCAGTACCCTTAACTGTAGGAGTCTACTTCACACTTCAAAATCCCCTAACATATTCAATTATTTCAGCAACAGCTAGACCCCTTCACTACTCCCTTAGGAAAGATAATCCAGCCAGTGGTTGGAAGGAAACTAATTTCTTAGGCAAAATTAATACTCCCCTTAGATGTTTTTGTATGTTTGACTTCACAGCTCCACACTGTGCTTTTTTAACAGTCTTTTGTGTATAATGTACTGGGCCTTAGACAAACTATTTGAAGGCACAACTTCGCCTAGAATGTTTCAGATAATCAGGCATATGGGTCATCAGTAGGGCCAAAGGTCTTGGATTTTTAAACTTCTTCAGCTAGGAGGGATAATTGGTGACACATGTAGGTTATCTTCATGTGGAACAGACCTAGAGAAGAGTGGGTTTAAGGGGGGGAAAAGTATCCCTTTGAGGAGCTCTGCACAGAAGTGATGGGGTGGATGCATAGTTGAAGGCTCTGTTGAGATGGCAAATTACCAGTGACACTGGGATTCCAGTGGAAAATCTTGCAGTGACAAAAATATCTATGAGGTGAAAACTGGCAGTCAGAGTGTAGCTTTGGGAGGAGTTAAAGGCATGAAAGGCAACTGACTGGGACTGTGGCAAGAGGCTGCGCTTGAGGAAAGGCTCATGTGTGAAGGGAGAGAGGATACTCCCCTCAATCCTTCTTATTTGCCAAAAGTGTCACGGTTGTTACCAACACTGTGTGACTCATCAGCAACTTGACATGAGAAGTAGGATCACCATCAGTTGGGCTGGACCTTTATTCCAACTGAAGTTGCCTCTATTAATGAAATGAACATAATTACCTGGATGAGAAGCTGGCAATAAGATATTGCTCTTTTTGCACAAGGTGACCCTGCCTTTTAAACACCTCCAGGTAGGAAAACTGGCTTCTGGAGGACATATTAAAATATGTCAGTTTTGTCTTTTCTTAGGGATCATACGGAAAACATTACAGATTAGTGTCTCTGGAACAATTTTGGTTTATGCTCTGGCTTTCACAAGGCTGGAGGAGCAAGGCTGTGAGGCAGCAGAGCAATTGTTGTATTCAGTTTTGGCCCATGGGAGTGAAGGAGGGCTGTTTGGGGCAGGAATGTTGGCTGCACAATAGCAGTGGAGCTGTTTGGAAAACACTTTTATACAATTTTATGAGAGAGATAAAACAGCCTTCTATAGAAATAACTTTTACAACTCAATTGATTTAAAAGAGAATGAGAGTGCAATGACGGTGCTTTTGTTTCAGCAGAGGACTTTATACTATGTATTGTCTTCTGACTTCTCTATGGCTTTCTTCAGGTTGGGGCACAGTGGGCTGACTCCCCCTGGTTTTCCTTCCTGTCCCTCAAAGGCCAGCAACTGTGACTGGGCTCAGCTCTAACATATAGGGCACAAGGGAAGGAGAATTTCCTTCAGAAAAAGAAAAACAAACGTGCAGAGTCTTGGCACTGTGAGTAGTAATTAAGTTTTACTCTGTTTTCTTCATGGAGACAAGATCCCTGCTGCAGTCCAAGAGTGCCTTTTCTTCCTGGGACCTGTAGGATCAAATGTTACACAGTCAAAACTGCAAAATAATGATTTCAGTGCCACTGAGTACCAAGCGAAGCCTTACAGAAAATAATCTAGTGTCAGAAAACATCTTTTTGCTATGGAGCTGTACTGGCATCTCTATGGAGTGAAAGTGTTACATTCCTGCAAATGCCTTTCCAGATAAGAGGTTGTGTTTATGCTCTGTTAAAACTGTCACTATTAATAGGTTTGAATTAACAGTTATTAAAAGCTGAGAAAACTGTAATGGGGAAGCCCAGTCTGAAGAGTGGAATGCAGTGGACACACTGAACTGTCAGAGTCCTACAGCCTCACACACAAGCACACCTAAAAAGTTACAGCAGTTGTGGGCATCACTGCAAATCCTCTCTTCTTGACCCTGAAAACCCTATATTCTCAGAGATAATCCAGCCTGTGTATCACATGCAGGGTATGACACAGTGACCTTAATGACATGCGTGCCACTAAGGTATCAAGAGGAGCAGTGAAGGATCAGTTTTACTTTTTTTTCCTAACAGATGCCTCATTTAGACAAATGGTTAACCTAACACTGCCAAGTCCACCACTAAACCAAGTCCCTAAGCACTGCATCTTTTCATCTTATAGGTCACATCTCCAGGGATGGTGACTCAGCCACTTCCCTAGGCAGCCTGTTCCAATGCTTGACAACTCTTTTGGTGAAGTAATATTCCCTGATCCAATCTAAACCTCCTCTAGCACAACTTGAGGCCACTTCCTCTCTTCCAATTGCTTGTTACTTGGGAGAAGAATCCAACACTCACCTCACTACAACTTCCTTCCAAGTAGTTGTAGAGAGCAGCAAGGTCTTCCTTCAGCCTCATTTTCTCCAGGTTAAACAGCTCCAGTTCCTTCAGCTTCTCCTCATAAGGCTTGATCTCCAGACCTTGTCCTTCTTTGGACATGTTCCAGCAGCTCAATACCTTTCTTGTAATGAACGGCCCCAAATTGAACACGTTATTTGTTGTCCAGTTGTCTCAAGGCCCTGAAGTTTCTCTTGATTGCCCTCAGCCTTCTTGTTGCAACTTCATTGCTGCCTACCTAAAAAATCAATAATGGATAATAATCTGAGGGCTGTAGTAGGGAAGGAAGTTTTCTCTTCACATCTTTAACTCAGGCTCCAGGGAGGCAGCAGATTTCCCTAAGAAGAGGAATCTTAGGATTCTTCCCTAAGAAGAGCATATTGGGTTTTCTGTTCCCATCAGAAGAGAGTCTCCTATGACAACAACTCATCTTTTTGTCTTTATGGAAATGATTTTGACATAGGGTGTAGGCTAACTTAACCTTGGTGGCACTTTCAAGCTAGATGAACAATCATCCTTGTTATTGTTCCTTTCCTTGCAGAGCCTCATAACTATTATGCAAGGGCACCTGGGAATATGGGGATAGTCACAGAGGAGATGTGTCTGCTGCACTGTCCAGGAACTTGTTGTGGTTGGCCCCTACCTCTTAGGTCACCATGTTCAGATAGGTGGAGAGAGGATATGGAATCTTCTGTATCATGTAACCTGTTTGTCTGTTGGGACTGTCCCAGGGAAGGTAGGGTGTGATTCCAGCAGTCTGTTTCTCTCTTGAACTGCCTGATACTCCTCAACATCTTCATATCCTCCTGGAGCTCTGTCACTAAGCAGATGCGTTCCCTCTTCCTGGATGTTCTCACTACTGCCATCCAACTACCACACTGCTTTAATTTTTAAGAGGCTTGACTAGGTGCCTTGGCTGGAAAGAAGACCTGATGGCAAAGTTTGGCAGTGCAAGATGGAGGACTTGCATCGGTGATATCTTTCATGTCATTAAATTACCAGAAAGTAAGACTGCATTTCTGGGAGGGAATGTTTGCCATCTTCCCTCTGCTGACAGAGTTACTGAAGTACACTAAACTTGGGTAAGCTGGAGGTGAATCTCACAGACAATAAAGTGGGGTTGAAAGGCAGACAACAGGCCAGATTCTTGATGGAGCTTTGCTTAAAATATTACAGTGGCTGAAGACTGGTTTGCTTTGCTCTTAGTTTAAAGCAGCCCACTTTGTGTAAGACCATGCTCTCAAAAAGAAAAAACATGTCTTATGTTTACACACTTTTGCAGGTGCGTTGTCTTTTTATATCTAAATAATAACATCCCAACCTAACATTTTCTTTGCATCAAACTGTCAGTCACAGCTGGCACTTGACATAAAATCAGGGAGGAAAATGAAGCAGACTTACAGTTTTCATGCTCCAATGCTGCTTTTAAAACAACAGCTTCATATTAGTCACTACCGCTATCAAATGCAGGCAGCAGTTCAGGAGATCTTTCCAAGAGTACTGCTTTCTGCCACTGAAGTGCTGGTAAACTTACATGGGACGGAAGACTCTGTTTCCAGTGGTTCATGTAGTGCTATGTAAATGTACTTCATAGCAAGACACCTTTATTAAACTCTAACAGCTCATTTGCACTGGAATCAAAATGAATAATATTTATCATCCTGTCCTGCTCTGCCTTGGCCACAGAGTATATATTTCCCTTTTCTGAAACGGCAGCAATGACTCATGTTTGACACATTATTTGACATGAAAACCATTTCCACTGGAGACTTGCAAGACCCTGGCTTGAAGTTTCCTTTGTTTTCTCACTGCTTCTCTGGCATTTTCTTACGTGACGTTGTGTTTGAAAATGCTGAAAGGAATGTCCAGTCGGCATAATATCCACATGATTTATTTTCTGCTGGCAGAAGAGTGTTACTCAAAGGGGCTTCAGCTCTATATAAAGCACCCCTTAAATCTGAACAGATTTATGTTTGTGTTGGTTGCCTGAGACACACTACAAAACAGCATGTCTGTGCCCAGAAACAGACATCATCCAGACAAAGGCACCTTCACAGCCTTGTCACACTCCTTCCTCTGGGCACACATTTGAAGTGTCTGGTGAATTGGTTAAGAATGCCACAAGCTCTGCACTATCTTTTGAGGAGTGAGCTGAAGTGCACCATCACCTTGCTGGACACTTTATTATAGCTTACTCACTGCTGAAATGCTACTGCATGCGAGACAGCTTAGAAATACTGAGGATCTCTTTAAGAGAGTAAATCTCTTAAAGCTTTTGGCAACAAGATGTGATCATCTGCCCATCTCCAGAATGTATTGGCTGTCCACCACATGGTAGTTGTCAAAAATAGCCGTGGGATCTCCTGAACGTGCCAAGGAATGCTGCAGCTCCTACTTGGTGGCCTTTGATCAGAGACACAAGCTCATGATTTGCTTGGCTCTGCTAAGCATATATATGTTCTAGGACTATGGTTTTAACTGTCTTCACCAGACATCATTTGTTGTTATCTCTACTTCAGGCCAGCTCTGGAACATACAACTACAAGTGGATTTGCTGAAAGGTCAGTCATATTTTAAACACTGGGATGAAGAAGATGCTTCCCTCATTTGGCTTCTACATGGTACTGTGCTCACTTGGCATATCCTGCCAGAATCCTCAAGAATTCTAAAGCATGTAGGATCACTACTGAGCTCTCCTACTACTGGCAGTTTCTTCTGGTTCTCTCAAATGTTCTGGGTGATGGGCTACTGGGAGCACACCCAAACCCATATGTCATTAAACCAAGTAAGCATAAGGGTTCTCTCATTTACATTTCTCTCCACAAGAGTTGATGGAGAAATTCCTCTGGGGTAGATTAAAACAGATTTAAGCATTTTTCACAGTCATCTTCACAGATGACTACCTATACTGCCTGCATTTGACCTTTGCTTTAGCATCTAACATGATGGGAGAATTAGATAGGATGCACAGGGCTATGCATCTGTTGGTATGAGTGAATATTGAGGTCAGATTCTTTATTAGCCATGCAAAAATCAAATGACTGACCACACCTCTCAAGTGTTATTTTATCCTTTTCTATGATGTTTACAGTTAATTTTAAATTCTGGTGTTTTTTTCTTTCAAAGTATGTTCAAAATACAAAGGTTTAAATCTATAACTAAAAGGATTTTACTTTGAGGATGTATTTATTTGTGACTGTTATAACACTATAAGTATTTCTTTAGAATAACAAAAACTGAGACAAAATTTCAACACGAAAAAATCACTCAGTATTTTCTCAGGGATCAAAACATAAACAATCAAAACAAATGAAATGTTAATGTAAAACAAAACATTTGCAGTACATGTAGTGATTTCCAGTTAAAAAATTCCATATATGTTCAGAACACCACAGCCACTTCATTATAATCTATTCCCTTTTAAGAATCCATGAAAGTAGTCCAGGTTTAAGTAAATTAGGTAAATCAGATCGTGATTAATGGGAAAGAAAATAAATATATTCTTAAGTAATTTCACAGATCCACATCTGGTGTTTGAGAAGTAAAGTTAATTCTTCACTTTTCAGTTTGACAAAAAGTATTGGATTCTGTGCAATTCCTTGTGTGTGACTTAAACAGGTTTCCATAGGGTAAGCACTGCACTGTTTCAAGAAGTGCACATGAATTGATGAGGTCCAAGCACTCAAAATGATGTGTTACCTTATTATTTATGTTGTTTCATCCCCTCATGTAAATCCCAAAGGATGACCTGCATTTACCATGAAACATTTTTACCAGGACTTGTGTGTGTTATCTTATTTTGTGCTATGATGGACAAAATACATAAGATGGGGTAAACTAGACATATTTTAAAAACCATCTGTCCTCTCTTTTACATGTTTTTCTCTACCATAGTCTGTGAGACCTCTTATGCCAGAAAATATTAAGAAGTCTGTAGTAAGGGGAGGTGTTCTTTCTAAGACATTCAATAGCACTTGAGAAGATTTTGGATTAACTTTCTCTTATGACTGCTGTACCATATGAAGCCAAGCGCCATGCACAAGCTTACACAGAGGATGGGTAGGTTTTAAGGGTAACTAGGGCGGTTGCCTGGAGAACTTGGGTTATGAGAAAGGCCTACTTAGGTAGGTAGCATGTGAATCATCCACAGTGTGGGTGAGAAGACAAAGTTAGAGAAGCTTTAATTTCTGCTTTGAGTTGCCTTGAATTGAATACTATTTATAGGAGCAGTGTCTGTGGTTCCAGGAACTTTCCAAAGGCAGCTTCAAATTTCTTAGTGGTGACCAGGTAATTGAAGCTACCTGAATGCAAGACATTTTCACCAGAGCCAAGTACATATCTGGCACAAAGTTTACAGGAGGGGTCATTCTGTGTCTTGTGGGTGGCCTCTGCTTCATGGGGAGGCTGTTTCTGTGCAGGACAATAGGCTATTTCTCCACTTCTGCATGGTACCTTGTCAGAGGGTGTTTTTTTCTGCAGATTTTTGATAATTATGTGAAAATAATTTTACGATTCCATATGAGGTTAATGCTTTATAGATTGTATTACTTTAGTGGCATATCATACCCAAAGCCTAAGAAGACATATAGGTAATGGTTTCTCCAGTAGAAGAATGACTGCTAAACTTGCTATTGGAAGAGCCACGTTTGTAATTTCCAAGTGGAGCTGTTCCTCAGATATAAATGTAATAAATTATCTGCAGTTACTGACATGGTTGCCTCTGTTGATGTGCATCAATTACCTCATGCAATGTAATGGAATGGATACTATGAATATTCATAGTATCACCCACACATCTCTTGCTTTTTTTCTTCCTGTAAAGTCTGTTACTTCATCTATGCTGCTTATATCCACCTCCAGACATTTTCCCAGAAATAGCCCTCAAGATGGTAAGGTTCATGAGTCCTGCCTAATTCTGAGAAAACATGGACTTGTTCCTACTCTTCTTTAGGCATTTTTATATCTAAAATTCGTAGTCTTTTTCTAAGACAAGCCGCTGAAGAAAATTCCAACTGCTCTAGCTACCCACAGTTGTATTTTCAGCCAGCCCTTTTCTGGCCAAGTATAATGGAGATAATTTCATATCTCATTTCTGTTTGCTTTCTTTTAAGACCACTGTAAACATAGTGGTCATTTGAAGAACAATACTGTCTTCACAGTGATGCAAAGATGCAAAAACATGTTTTAAGCCTTTTTCTTAGTGAGATAACACACACTTCGCAAAAGCTTTTCTGTGCTTTCAGTCAACTATAGCTTCTACTAAAAGTCTAGTGGAAAGTAAATAAGTCATTGTTAATGCTAGAATAACAAATAAATCACTGAGTAGAATGAGGAGAAAAATCTTATTTTCCTATGTTACACAAACCAGAAAGATTTAGTTTATGGATAAAAGGATGCTGGGATTCATTATCAGAGTATTTGTGTTTCATTTCCACTGCAGAAATCAGTATACTGGTTAGAAACATGGCGTGTCTCTTTTTTAATCATTCATTTTTGTTCACATCATCCTGTGCTGGGCGTAGGACTTCAGAGCTACAAAATGCATACAGAGCTCTTTAGAAAGCTGGAATATTTGGTTGGTTTCTTGTTTTGTCCTGCCTCTAAGTCCACTGGAAAATAGTCTGAAGTGTGGTAGAAAATGAGAGATAGAGGCCACACCTATGTACTTTATTCCCCTGGGAAACAATTATTTTTGATTTAGAAATCTCTTGCTTTTTTTCTCTTTGCCTGGAGAATCTGTACAAGGTTACAGGTAAAATAGTATCTGACTCCATGGTGGTCCCCCTGTGTTACAGGATGGGGGAAAGCAAGGATTTCCTTCCAGAGTAGGGAATTATTCTCCTCCACACTAAGAAAAATCTCACAGAAGAGTAAAATGTGAAGATGAAAAAAATATTGCCTGTATTTTATTGGTCCAAATAAAAAGCAAGGAATTTTTCCAGCATTAAAACATAGGGAAAAAAATCCAGTTCTCTGCATAACCTGGGACAATGCTTCATAGTTACAGTAGCAGTATCATCTCAGGGTGACCTGTGCTAGCTAGGAGGCATTCCATGAGGCAGATTTTACTCTGGGCCAGAAGCTTTGAAAATACAAGTTTTTTATTTCCAGTGAGTCAGAAGAGGCATTCCACTTCTGAGACCCAGCACTGAGACAGACCCTCTCCTCACGGGAAGGACTACTGCGCTTTGGCTGGAGACTGCCAAAAATAGGAGATGGCTTGTGCATGCCAGGTAGGCACATCTGTACATCCATTTTGTAATACTGTAGAGCATATCTTTCAAAACAGACCAATCCTCAAGAGTTACACTGCTTAAACTGGGAAGAAATGGAATAATTTGGAAAATAGATACAAGCAAACTGTACTTTCGAGGGATGACTCTACCTTCATGCTACTGTTTGAGTAAGGAGTGGGTAACTAGGGTTCGGAGAGCTGGGGGAGCTGTTGGTCTACAGGAACATAAATTTTTCCAGGACATTTCCTTTCTTTGCCAACAAATTCAAAGATTCTTTCATTTTTTGAAAGAACTGATGAGTTGCTTGAAGATGTAGTAGATAGCAGATACCACTACCAGGTGAAATCAAACACCTGTGGGGCTCACAGTCATCAGCTGCTACTGATATCGGAAGTTTGCTTTGGGAAACCAAATATTCATCAGGGATGTTAATTGCACTAAGTAATTCTTGCTCAGGGAGCTTCAACAGTACCTATTGTTGGAGACATCCCTATGTGCCCAACTGTTCTTATATTCATCTTCAAGTACCTCTTACTTCCACCAGTAGCAGCCAAGTACTAGGCCGAATGGGTACTTGGTCTCACCTGGTGCAGATGCTCTTGTGAGCAGAGGTTCAAAAGACACAGAATTAATCAAACCTGCAAGACATCATTCTTGCAGTTAGCTATTTGTTTAATTCAGAGGGAAGCAATAGGAGAAGTTGGGAAAAGCTTGAAAAATTGTTCCATACATTGGGGACCCTGCTCAGAGCTACAGGACAAATCCACCAGTCATGCCCACACCCTTCTCTTTATACCTGCCTTTGACAGAATTCTCAGTGCAGGGGTGCAGTGAAGGGAAGGAGGTGGATGAGTGGCTTTGGGAGTCAGCCTCAGCATCACAGCAACTGATCTGATTTACTTAGTGCCTCCTGGAGAAGAGAGGGGATGAAATCCATTTTAACACTCACAAAAATCCCAAAGGACTAACTGGGCTTTAGTAGAAAAAGACAGGAGCAGCCAGACTGGCTGCAGGAAGAGTGGGGACCCGTGACATGGGAAGCCTTGACCAGAGGAACCTTCTGTGCTGGGGGAAAAAGACCCAGAGTTTAGTGAAGGGCAAAGTGTCAGCTCTGCCTTGACTCCAGGGTCCACAGAGACCAAGACCTGTGTAGCTGTGGTGGTTATGCCTGCACTCCACACCAGCTCAGCTGAGCTGGCAGTGAGCTGGAGCTGTGCTGCTTGCACTGACATGTCCTGGGACTCCCAGCATGGAATTACTTGGCTGGGGAGATCTTATTTTCAAGCTGGCTGAGCTCCACTGGTCTCAAGCCCAGACCAGGGAGCTCAGGGCATTTTGGATACATCCTTGTATATGTGCTGCAAGAGCCAGCAGATGCCTTGGGCAATGCAAAGGACTTCGTATAGCCAACACCACTTGCTACATCTATAAGCGTTAAACATGTCTTGACATGGAGGCCAAATGGTGCAAACATTTGGGGTAAACACTCCCCAACCCTGCCTGGGACCTGCCAGGCACAGCAGCAGGTTGCACTGGCCAAAAGTGTGCCTGGCAACTGTAAACTCCGCATGTTCCAGATCTCTGGAAGAATATGTCCAGGTTAACCACTTCTTGGTAAAATGATTAGGTAGAGAAGAATGATATTAGGCGACTTTTTTATTTTTAACTGTCTCTTCATATTCTTCCACAACTACGTAGCTTTGAAAGGAAACAATTCTGTCTTTGGCCTTGATGTAAACAGACTGACCACCTTGGATATCAGTAAAAATAATGGGAAACAATGAAGAAGAATCTCTCTAATTTCAATATTGTCAATTGCATCTTAGTTTGCTGATAAGATCTATCAAAGCTGTGGAAGTAACCTCCTGAGAGAACAGATGCCTGCTTTCCTTCAAAAGTCATCATGAATCCTTTCATAGGAAAATTACTAGCTTTTTTAAAACTAGCCCAAGCATTTGATTATTGCATAAAGCAGGAGAGTAAAAATTCACTGAAGAATAAAAAAAGTAGTGTAACTTCTACAGTCAGCTCTAATATGGAGCCATCAGCTGGCTAGGACATGTAGACAATGCCCAAGGCTTATGACCTGCTGTGAGCTGGAGAATGCAATGGTACAGTGGTGCCGGGGCTGGAGAGCATCTTGGATGGCTCCAGAATGCGGCTCCCAGGACACCCTGGAAGTCTGCACACAGCACACTTTCCCACAGGACCCCTCCTGAGGTCCCAGGGATGGGGGGAACTCAAAGCAGAAGCAGCACCCCCAACTTCGCCCTTTTTCTCCTCCAGCTCGAGTACTTCTTCCAATTTTTTTGCTGTCTCCCAGTGGCAGCTAGTAGCCTCCTCCTTCTCTGCAGTTCCCAGGAGATTCCTTTTTTCCCTCCAGCTCTGCTGCAGGCTGTGGCTGCATGGGCTGGCACCCAAGCTGACACACCAGGCTGGGTGGAGTCAGGCTTCCTCCAGCATTGGTAGGGTGTCCTAGGAACATGGTACAAAGAAAACTGATCTGGCCTTTCGTGGGAACATTTAAAGGTATAACATAAAATGTTGATTCAGGCACAGACAGTGTTTCATAAGCAAGCAGCTATGCCGCTTCCAAACTTTTCCCTGGAAGCAGAAGAAGTGCATTTATCCAGTGCTACTCCCAAGCTAATACCCATGCAAGGGATAATCTGCAATTCCGGTAACAGTTCCTTGGTTCGTTGTGAGCTGGTCATATGCCACAGTGCTCCACCAGTTTTTCACCGTTTGCAAACACATGAGCATAAAATACAGTGCATGAAGGGATGCCCCAGCTGTTGAGTCTGGTTGCTTCTGCTTTCCTAGCCTGCTCAAATTATAGCTGAAAAGCAGTGAGGTATACCTGCCTCAGTCCTGCACTCAGGAAGGATGGTTCAGAATCCCTGGGGCAGGAGCCAGGTTGTAAACTTCAGACTAATCGGACAGCTAGTTTTTACCTCTTTATTCACATGGCTGCTTTATCCTTTAGCTCATACGATGCCTGCCCAGTGCTGTATTCTTAAGAACCTCTAGCCAAAGTAATGAATTTTGCTCAAGGAAAAAAGCACTATCTTTTATGTTGTATATAAACCCAAATCCAGATTTTAGGGTAAATATAGAATATCAATCTCCACAATGCTCTAAAGCGGGATTTCAGGATAAAGCACAGCTTGGCAGGCTTTTCTGAGTAAAAGTTATGATCTGTAGTAGCCTGTTAAATAATCAGAGCTTGCCCTCTTCTGGTCACAAGCAGTTGTACATGGGGAATTTTTTGTAAACTGTCAACCTGAGGAAATTATTAACTAAAAGACACTTCAATAAATTGTATATTTTGAGAGTTAATGGTTTTTTTTAAAAGTATTTTATTATGGTGCACTTGTTTTCAAAAATTTGCTTAAAAGTCTGTTTCAACTATAATAGCTCAAAATCCCTTAAGCTGTAGCTTGGCTATTTCCTTATATCACACTTGTCTGGGCTATATCATGGATAATGCCTTTCATATCTTCCACCTTCAGGAGCTGTCTAAGTGCTTCCTTTTCTGGGACATGTTTGACCAAAGCCAACCTGTTACAGTAGAAATACATTTTCCGGTAGATATTTACTGCCACCCAATAGAAAGGGAAGCTGGCATCATATTGTAAACTTGAGGAAGGGGAATGTTTCTCTAAATTATCAATTATATGCATTCCTATAGTCTTTGTAGATATTTGAACAGAAAAAGGAATGTCCATTTGTTTCCCCAGAGGAAAACTTAAAACTCAGATGCTATCAGAGCATCAGCGTAACACTGAGGTTATGACTGGATGAAGCACAGGCATTTTATTGTACTTTGGACAACCCCCATGGGGAATCAATCCATAGCAGAGTCTTGGTTCTGCTGCTCTAAGAGCTATAGGTAACATTTACATATGTACTGTAGGTCGAATTTTAGGTTCCTTTGTCTTGTGCCCTAGTTCCAAGTATTGAGATGGAGATGGAGAAAGAGTTCAGTATTTTCCAAGGATGAAAGCTTCAAGACTGACCATCCTCTTTCTTCTGCTGGGAGACAAAGCCCTTTTTCCAATGTGAGAATTGTTTCATGGCTCATTAGCCCTCGATCTGTTGATAGGTTTTGATGCTAGCTTTTCTTGCAATTCTCCATATTTTTGATGTTGCTTTTAGCATCGCCTCAGTTTCTCTTCTGAGCTGGTCACTGTGTGTTATTTCTTGCTTTCTAGACACGTTTGAATTTTCAGTCATGCAGCTATTGTCACAGTCACGAGAGTTTCTGATGGTGGTGTTGCAGTGCTTGTAGTTCTGGCTACTCCTTGTTCCACAAAAATAATCAGCCTTATTTGGTTTTCATGTCACTCATTACAGGGGAGCTAAATCTGAAAGTATTTAGGCTCAGTCTTCAGATTCCGCAACTGCCATCAACCTTATAAGACCTAGTGTGAGGTGTTTAAGGGGAGACTGGATGAGGCGCTGAGTGCCATGGTTTAGATGATGGTGTTAGTGTTGGTGTTAGTGTTGGGATATAGGTTGGACTTGATGATCTCGGAGGTCCTTTCCAACCTTACTGTGATACTGTGATACTGTGTGCAGCAGACTAAATATCCTTCAGACAAAATCCTTGCAGTCGCTGGTGTAGAGATGATCCCCATTATTAAGACTGACCACTGCATGGCACTATTGCATCAGCATCACTGTGGTACCAGTCATGAGGCACGAGAAAATTCATCTAGAACTCTCCCGTGCAATATCCCTTGTGCTGAGTGAAGGGCTGTCCCCTTCCACCGCTGAAATATGCTCAGAACGGGGCACGTGCTACAAGATGGCAGTCGGGCCTGCCTCTGTCTGTGCAACCCTCTCTTCTCCCCACCAAAGAGGGTTTGATTCGACATGGTGGGATCTGGAAATTTTGGACAAGAAAGAAGGTGATCATGTTGCCGTAAATGTAGGTTTTAAGCCATGTCATTCTCCTTCTGGAAGATGAGAAAGAAATACTCCTCTTTTCTGTATGGTTTAAGGTGCTGTGAGTAAAGCTCTTTCCTACACTGATCCCATCTGAAAGGACTGCTGAAAGGCAGACAGGTAGACAGCGCTGTATAAGCGTGCATAGGATCTTATTGTACATCAGTGACATGTTTGGGGATTCTGGAGTGAAGGAACAGTTCTAGGCATTGTTATTTGGCTATAGAAGGGTTAGAATTTTTTTCTAGTCATTCAAAAAAACCACCTTCATGTGTCAAGAAGTGTAATAACAAAGAAAAAAAAAAGCCATTGTTTTCAAATTCTGGATTAGTGGGGAGTTTAAACCCTGCATCCAAACCTCCTGACTTTGGAAATGTTGAACTTGGTGTGAGCATAAGTATTGTGGCTTCAGTAAGACCATATTAAGTGTGAACAGCTTTGAATCATTCCTGTTTGACTACTTGGGCAGCCTCCTCATTACAGCCTTGAGATAACTGATGGGTTAACTAGTAAGAAACTGGGTCCTTGCAGGAGCAGCCCTAGGAGCTGCAGAGGCCACAGGTCAGAAGTGCCTTTTTTGGTGTGCCCTGCTGCCAAGCCATTATATATCTCAGTGAGAAGAGAGAGCATCTGTGTGCTCCAGGCTCCCTCCTGTCCTGTGGGAAGTTTCAGGTAGCCTACAGAAAATGGTCTGTATTGCAGCATCAGCTGCTCACAGCTCACAGCATGTAGTTGGTCACCTACAGTTAATCAAAGTGTTTATTTTTATCTAGAAGTCCCGAGCACTTTACTTTCCAGTAACTTAAAAAAATAAACTCAGATATTTCAAATAGCCAGAATGGTAATACTTTGAAAACAAGTGTTTTGAAAATTTTTTTACTTTCCAAGGAGATTCTAACTCTGCAACTCCATATGAGAAACTCATGGCACCAATATGCTTTTGCTTGCACAGGTAGAGGATCTAGGAAGATAGCACTAAAGCAAAATTTAAGGAAATAATATAAGGAAACAGTAGATACAGTAAATGGCCATGCTGCAGCTCTCCAGATAGTTCTTCTTGGTATTATAGATTAAATACAGAGTCTATTTGCAAACAGACCTTCAAAATATAGTTACACCTTAATAAAATAAACTCTAAGCCCACAACCGTTAGAAGATCCAAGTGAAAAGGAGCAGAGCATGGGCTTTGACATGGGTCTACAGTGCTCACACTTTCTTGCTCTTCACTCATTTCCCTTAGGCAATCTTGATACCTTTTGAAAGGCATTTTCGAGGCAATGCCCAGGACTGTGCTGGGGTAAGCATGTGCCAGGGATCATACCAATGGGCACTTCGGATGTAGATGCTCTTGTTTGTGGGGAATCATATTTTAGCCCCATGGAGGTGAGGTGGGCTGCCCTGCTTGGCCTCAGCACATGAGATTTGTTCTTGGCCTGTTCTCTGAGCAGGACAAACAGGAAAAGGGCTTGAAGAACAATCAGAGCTTGTTAAGTCAATGGACAGGGAAAACTGTAAGTGACTTGCCATTAAGAAATGAAAAAAAAAATCCAGGAGCCCTCAAAACAAGATCTTGATTTTTAAATTAAAATATAAGCTTGACTGAATGATCTTTTTACTGGGTTTAAAACAATATAAAAACTTTGAAGGCTTGGCAACACCATTGAAGCTGACGACATCCAGATTCAAAGTTCGTTACTTGGCTTTTCTGCCAGGTTTACTTCTGCCAGTTTTGCCAAAAAGACAAGTAATTTAGGCAAGGAAATCCAGCTGCCATAACAATTTGGAGTACTCCTTTCATTCTGTGGTACAGAGCTGAGCTTCCATCCCTGTGCCTGGATTGGCTTCTGCTGCTTTTGACTGCAAGCCAGGTCTTCCACGAACATAACTTTGCTCTAAGGTTATAGGCTGCATAGGTCAGAAACTGTTGCAGATCTGGATTTTTTGGGCCATCTCTGAGAAGGAGCAATTAAATGATGCCACTTTCATGACTTTAAATCAGAAAACAAATCCCAGAGGTAGTTCTTGATCACCTGTCCAGTTCTAAATGGAGTCCAATCCAATTTTATATCTCAGCTCTGCAGCTCAGCAGCTTCCCTAGTGATTTTGTGTTTTTCAATAAATCCTGTAAATGAGACCCTTTTACCCTGAAAAAATCAGTACATTAACAACCAGAATCTTACTATTCACGTGTGTTACATTATTCACTTTTCTTTTCTCAAATTCAATTTTTCCCCCAATATTGAGTCAGGATTAAGAGGTGCTTGTGCACGTGTAGCTAGTTCTATTTTTAATAAACTCCGTGCTAGAGGTCACATGTATAGGCTCAGTGCTCAGTTTATATACAGCAGTCTTTAAAATCAATAGATCTAAGCAGGGGTTTGTTCACTGTTAGCACAGAAACAGGCTTGGTTTATTAATAGATCTAATTTAAGTTTCATTACCAAGATTTTATGCCTACATTAGGTTTTCACCTCACATGGGCACATGGCAGAGGAGTAATGGAGAGAGAGAGAAGAGACAAGCCCTTTTTCAGTTCACAGAACCCCAATTCTTTATTAATCACAGCTTGCTCACAATGACATACAGGAAAATAGCACTAATGAAGAGTAGAATATGCAGGCAGCAAACTCCAGGGGGGAAGGGACAACTTCAAAACTGCAGCTATTTTGGGGATGATGTGTTTGATTTGGTGGTAGTGTACTTGGCACAAGCACCCTGTCTAGTCATTCTCCTGCATCAGCCCTCTTAGTTATAGATGTCTGTCACTAGGTAGGGTTGGCTAACACTGAAGAGTAAAAGTCATGATGAATGGAAGTCAGCAGTGTCAAAGAAAAGGTAACAACTGGCTCATGGGTTCCAGATGAAATATTTGGTAGACTCTTGTACTATTCACATGTAATGTGGTAGCATCAGATAAGTATCATAGATCATGGCACCTACAGATAAAGCCACTTGATGTTATCTATTAATTGCTCCATCAATATCTTTTTTAAGTGGTGAATTAAGCTCACTTTACAATTAGCATTTATATGGCTGTTTGGCATCACCCAGAATTTGTCATAGCTCGATGGTTACAACGTGCCTCTTAAATTTGCTTCAAACTGGTCCCACTTGCTTTCATTCTGCTGTACAGCTGTATTGGTTGCCTCTCACCTCAAAAAGCAGAAGCAACAAGTACTGCAAGTGGTTATTTGACCTCAGTTATACAGCACACTACAGAGTCCTGCAGCATAAGTTGCATTTGAAGAAACTACATTTTAAGAGCCTTTTGTTTTGGACAGCTGAGTGTGAAGTCACAATATCTGTGATCTAGTCACTGTTTCAACAAAGCTTATTGATGGCAAAGCAGTCTAAGTTATTAGGCAATGGCTGGTCTCTAGCACCATAGAACTACTACTGACCTCGTGGTGGGTTGGAATGAAAGTCGCAGGGAATGGAATTAGACGTGAGGTGCTTCAAATGAACAGACCCAGCAAATTCAACCAAGTGGAAATAGACAACATCAGAAGCCTGTTACAGGACATGTAAAATTATGAAATAACTTGCATAATGCAATACTTGTATTTTTTAACAAAAATGTAAGTATTTACAAAATAAGATCCAAGTTTTTTAAACATCAAGCAAATCATTCTGCAAAGAGACCGCATTGGTTTTGTTTTTATTTTTGTTTCTTTCTAAAGTTTTTTATTGAGTTCTTGATTTTTTTTTAAACCGTGTCATACATTTCCCATACTGATATCGCATGATCCATAATAATATAGGCAGGGGGAGTTTACTAATGGTGGGGATGGGTCACATCCACCATTGCTGTTTTCAGCCAGACAGTTCCACCTGGAGCTCCTTGTTTCTACGGACCTCTGCAGCATGCCTCTCCTGGAAAACATCAAGAAGGGAAAAATTAAACCTCTTTCTCATTCCACCTGCTCAGGGACCGTCCTGAGGACAACCTGTTTAGGTTGTGCATTTGGTGCTTGTGCAAAACTTGTTTCACAGCACAACCACCTTTAAAGGATGCAATGCAGGAAAGGTGTCATCCACCAGACCAACCTGAAGTGTGTTTGATGCTTACATTCTGCTTATGCTCTCGAGCACAGTCTTTTATCTGATATAGCCTCATAATCCTCAGCACCTCACAAAGCATCATTTTAAAGGCCCATAGAGAGAGGTGTTACTTGCACCATAAGCCATGTGCTCACATCTGCCCCTCAAATTCCTAGATGTTAAACTGGGTAGAGAGAAGAATGAGTGGGCTTGAATTAATTGTTTGCACACTATATGCAGAAGAAATGTTTATTACTGTTATCTGTAGCATTTAGGAACCATAAATAAAGGTCAAAGAGTTTAATTCCACCAAGACGGGTAAATCTGAACATCTCGAACATCTCCTTAGACTGAATGATGAAGCTAGGTGTCCTCTTCATTCTTTCTCTGGCCGTGATAGAGAAGAGACACAGTTACCACAAATCAATGCTAAAACCTTCTGTCCACTTTCAGCCATGCTGTCTTCCCATTTACAAATGCAGTAATAAGGAATTTAGACTTATTTGAGCCATTGTATATTCAGATACTTCTTTGGAAATGGCCTGTGGTCAGGAACAACAATTGTTGAATGAATTTAGGAATGTTCTACTTGGGGTGTTTATAAAACTACTACTTTTGGCAGCTTCTGGGTTTTAAGGCTTTTGGTTGATGCTTCTCTTCTTTCAACTGTCAAACTATCTGAATTCTACCTCTTGCATCTAATCACTGAAAAAAACCCCAGACAACCAAACAACAAGCGCAAGGCGAATGCAGAAGCAAACATTCATTCCTAGTTGACTTCAGTTTAAGGCACTCCCTAGGTACTTCCATGCATTAGAGAGTTTTTTATGATCAACTTCACCGAAGTCAACAGCTTAATTTTTATTGTCCAAATTGGACTATGGATCACAGGCCAAGACATCTTATTGCATCAACTGATTGTGTAAATTACTTTCTTATAAAATCTGTAAATTTGAATGCTAGATTTTATATGGTACTTAGTTCTTGCTCCTTGCAGTATGCAGTATGAAGTTCTTGCAGTATGCAGAAGTTATCTTTGATTCCAGGAACTTCTAGACACCAAAAAACTCAGAATGTCCACAGTTCTGTGTAACTTTTGAAGATCTGGACCCAGATATCTCAGTTTTTCTTTTCCTGCATGTTCAGGGTTGACTTTTTTATTGGCAAAATCCTGTAGCCAAGCAATTTTTAATTACTGGTCTGTACAAATGTTCCTAAATGAGTTATTTTCATCTTTGCTCAGAAGCCTTCTTTGGATCTCATGCATATGACATCATATTGCTGTGGAAATGGAACTCAACAGTCTGTTAACATTAACCCAGGACGGAGAGATGATTCAGCTGTCCTCATTTTCTTTTAGATCTCAGGGATGGCTAATTGCCTTTTTCCTTTGTTTTCATAAGCTTTGGGATATGTGCCTGAAAACTAATCTAAAGTAAAAATATGAAGCAATCTGGGTACAGTTCTTAAGCTTAAGTATTATCCCTTTTGTGTAGTCACTAGTAACATCCCCCTTCGTTTTCTGTTGTTTCTTTGCTGCCATCTGAGACTTTTGTCTCCATTAAATAAGCAGAAATGCTTATGTGGAAGACCTCACTGACAACCATTGAGAGAGATTTTCTTCCTGTTAGTCAATTTACTAACAAATTAGAAAGTTCATGATTGACAGTAACAAGTGATCACTCGTGCAGAACTAATTAATTTTTTCTTAACACTTCTAACTCTTTATTTGCATGTTTCCTTCTCTTGTGTGAAATGATTGTTTTGGAGAAAGGCACACTTGATCCTGCTTGGTGTAGTTAGTGATTTAGCCGTTTCCTTTGGCTGTACCAAAAATATCCAAAAGAAAATTTTACTCTTTTAGTTGCAAGGCTTGTGGAACAACAGGCCTCTTTTGATGCATAAGATTTTTTCTGGTATTTTTTTCATCTTTCTCCTCTGAGAAACTAAGAATTACAGACACAGGACAGCTATTCAATTTAATCAATTACATTTCTTAAAAACTGAAATCGAATGATGGGTGCGGTTGGACTCGATGATCTCAGAGGTCTTTCCCAATCGGAAGATTCTATGATTCTATGATTCTATAATTCTAAAAACCAGTGACCTTTCATTTTTTCAGTACACTTAAAAGCTAGGAAATCAACATTTCTCTGGAGAAGGTCTAGCAAAGGCCATGAAGATGAAGGAATTGGAGCATCTCTCAGTCTCTCCTATGATGAAAGGCTGAGAGAGCTGGGACTGTTCAGCCTGCTGAAGAGAAGGCTCAGGAGGACCTCATTAATGTGTATAAATTCCTGAATGGAGGGTACAAAAAGCCAGACTCTTTTCAGTAGTGCCCAGTGACAGGACCAGAGGCAATGGGCACAAATGGGAACACAGCAGGATCCCTGTAAACATCAGATAACAATTTTGTCACTATGAGGGTGACCGAGCACTGACACAGGTTTCCCAGGGAGTCTGTGGAATCTCCTTCCTTAGAGCTACTCAAAAGCCTCCTGGACAGCAGCTCTAGGTGGCCCTGCTTGAGCAGGGGGGTTGGACCAGATCACCTCCAGAAGCCTCTTCCAACCTCAGCTCTGCTGTGATTGTGTGATTATAGAAGATCAGTCTCTTTCAAAAATGAGTGGTGGTTTAGATAGGCAGGGGCTCTGGCTTAAAAGTTGCTCAACTGTAGCAACTGAGGTAAGAACTACCCACAACATCTCTTCAAAATATTGATTAGATTTCCTCTCTAGTCCAAAGTGATGAGTGATGGTGTAGTTACCTTTTCTTGGAGACGTTCAATAAGAGCAGCTAAATTAGCTTCACGGTTTTCTTTAATCTGTTCCATTTTCAGTATCAGCTTTTCCTCTGCCATTTTGCTGAAGTTATTGTTCTCCTCCAAAGCCTTTTGAAGCACTTCTCGCTCATGTTCTCTCTTCTCCGCCAGATGTTTCAGCACCTGGGCCTCCTGGGACTGGAAACAGAAAGACATACAGCTGAAAGAAAACATTCACATGGAGAAAAAAAACCCCATAGTGTAACAGTTCACTGAGTCAGGAAACTGCATAAAGTCTGTTGCTTTGTTGTTACATGCACTATTTGGAAAGATCCCTTCTGTGTATAAAACAGATTAGCTTCAATAACAAGGGCTTAGAGGCACTGGCTAAATGTGGGGTGCACGCCTTAGACAGCAATAGAGAAGTGTCTGAAACGCTTCTGTTAACAAGAAATACTGTCATGTGTTACTGACCTGGGCTTTTGGGGTTACCACAGTGATTGCACAATCTCTGACAGCTGCATTCTTGTGGCTATTAGCATTTTATTTGTATAGATATGGGATTAAGGGCTGAAAGTATGTACAGTGCTAAAAAAGAGGCTGCCAACAAAAGACAGGTGCATTTTTCACCTAGGTTGGACTATTCGTTAATATGCTTGAATAGCTAATAGCTTTGAAGCTTTGAAGTTTACTGTTGTGAAAGACAAACAGAACCAAGTCAGACAATACTTTTTCTCCATGACAATTATGTCTGGCTTCGTCTCAGTGTTTAGGAAGAAAAAAAAGAATTTTATACCACAGAAAACAACAAAAAAGCAATTTTAAGTTAAAAAATTAGATTTTTCAAGGAAGATGAAAACTACAGGTAGGAATTAAGCAGATAAAGCCTGTGCACAATACTGGCTTATTTTTCTTTGTAAACTCATTGCTCAGAAGAATAAGCTTTATTATTTATTTTAAACCAAATTGCTAGTATGAGACCACTTAACCTAGGAGAGAAGCCAAAGAACTTGCAGCACTGGGCCTATCATCCAGGCAATTGTAGTCAAAAAGACAGCATGTTTCAGATGGGTTATTTGGAAATTATAAACAACCTTTTACACTTTTGGATAAAATAAATTAGAGGGAGAACAAGAAGCAAACAGAAATCAGGGAATGAAATATGACTCTGGGAAGAGAAGTGTGTATTTCAATGTAGATCACAATGCAACGTTGTCATTGTTATCCATAAAAATGAATTAGTTTAAGACCTAAATTAAGGGCTTTAACCAATGATTACAATTAGTGGTAATGAATCCTATTAAATCTACCATGTGGCTTTAAGTGGAGTGAAAAAGGCTGCAATTTTTTACATGAGTGAGATCCAGCTAGGAGGAGGTAAGATACACATAAAACCAAATGCACTGATGAGGCAAATCAAACAGATTCTAGAAAAGGCTGCAAAAGCCAGGCAGGACATCTTGCAGTAAGACACTGGAGTAAAACACATCTGCCTTTGCAAGGTTGTAAGGCTTGCTTGAGATCAGAGGAAAAAGCTACTTTCATCTATCTTGGCCACTTAACATGTTTGCTTTCACCTCTGGCCTGGTTACAGTTAAGGGCTCATTTCTCCCAACTCTCATCCCTGGAGCACTTGCTGATGGGAATGGTCTGCTGAAATGGTTGGTACTGTACAAAGGCTTTTCTTTGCTTTTACCCCACTATAACATATCTTGAGCAGAGAGTAACACAGCAAGCATTTTAAAGATCTTTGGCTCAGAGAAAATAACTGTTGTGCAGGCCAAAGATGTTGCAAATGGGAAAAAAAAAACAACCCAGGCAGGTGCCACAAAAAGCAGAGGGAGTTTCATTGGTGGAGAATGGATGGATGATGAGCCAAAGGGGAATAGAGCTGGGTGAAGCAGGAATTTTCTAGCTTAATTGAAAAATCATAAAAGCCCTGTAAGTTTAACAAAACCGTACATAATTTTAATAATCATATAAAAAAATCCAGGCTATTTTGAAACCAAATATTTGATTTCAGGCACTTAACATTTAGCATTTCTTTAACTGTAGGCTATTTCAAAATGTAAAAAAGTTATTTTGAAAGATGTAAACAGAATAATATAAACCAAAAATAATTGAACATCTTCATCTTGCTTTACCATTTTGGACCAAATTGAGTGGTTCAGTTTGACCAGTGCTTGTGAAGTTACTCTATTTTCTGTTTAATTGACTGGCAACCTGTCATCTAATCTTGGAAAAGTTATCATCATTAAATTTTGGTTGCTGGTATGAATTTTGTGAACCCTTTACTTAAGTAATATAAAATTAACTTTCATAATCTAAGAATCTATTTCCCTTCCTGATGGGAATTTGAATAGAAAATATACTACAATACTAATTATGATGTCCTTTCCTATTAAAGAAGTGACGTTAATTTGGATGGCTAACATTTCCTGGTGTTTAAATATGCATACAAAATGCATTATAGAATCAAGCATTTTCAGATTTGGAGAACAGACATTTCCAAGGACATATACAGGACCCAGGGAAATGTTATAATAAAAAGTAAGATTTGGAATGTGCCTATAAACAGCATTTTTGAAAAGAACATTGGCTTTCAAGGGAAAGTAGCAAAATGCCTTTGAGACTTTGGAGCACTTGCCCGTTTTTCAGGATTTGTTTTCTTCCATTGAAACACTTTGTCTTCTGAAACTACTTCATACTATCATAAAGCCAGGAGAACAGTGAAAAATTAGAGTTCCTTATCAAAGTACTCACAGTTCTGGATGCTACACTGGTAGACAACACATTCAAAAGTAATTTGTCCACTAATACATGATAATGAAGAAAATTCTTATACTCTAATTCAGTATTTACTGGATGCAAATTCTGTTGGCATGGGTAAGTCTGAATGAAAGCTAAACTAGGCCTCAGAAACTGACTGCACAACCATAATGCAATTTTCCTTTATGATACGCCTTAAATGGCATTAATTTTCCTCCTCAAAATGTTCAAGGTAGCCAGGACTGGTTCAAAATAGACACCCCTCCCTGCCACAAAACCTCCACAGGGTAGAGTCTCATTGAGACTGATATCTCTTCTGTAATGCCATTGTACCCCAGCTGTTTCCCTGATGTTTAGACCATTTTTGAAATTCCCTTATAACAATTTTGGAAGGCAGTTGATATGTTTTTGTACTGGATTGTAAAATGATTTTCTGTTTCCAGCACATTTGGCAAAAGAACTTGGCCTCCCTTTCTGTTTCAAGACTACACTACATCCAGAAATGGCTAAATGAATGACCCCAGATACCCAGTGGGGCTGGGATTAATAGACTCCCTTTGTTGTTTGTGCTGGCTTTTAACTGCTGCATTTGGACTCCCATGGTCCTGATACAGGATTCCAACATACGTAGGAAATTCTTATTCCAAGTTAATTTTCAACATTATATTGTTTGAAGTGCTGGAGAGGATATTTTCAAATCCTTGACAGTCAATATTCTAACATGCTTGTAAATGGCTTACAGTAAGTGCTTCTTGTACAGCTATTGTGAGAAAATAAGTAGAAAAGACTGGAAATGGGATGAAAGATAAAGAAAGTTAATAAGGAGACAAAATTATGGAATGAGGGAGAAAAAATGGGCTCAGATAATTGCTTTTAAAAAGGCATCAGCTTGAAGGCATTTGTCCAACCACCTTAGTTACTAGGATGTATGAGGCAGACTACCAGTGACGAGATCTCCACTTTTATAACACATTCATTCACTTGCTGGATTTTTAAAACTAAATTGTTCAGCAGAAGCTGCATTAACCTTGGTATTCTTCTATTAATGGAGCAGAATGTGAAGACAGGATTAAAGGCTCCTACTGCAATGTAATGCAAAGGTGAAGCCTAGGTATTAGAGAGAAATGGTGAGTTGAAGTAGTGATGCTTTCAGAGGAAGTAATTGAGCTTGGGACTTTTCAATGTAAAAGCAAGGGAATGGACTCAAGTTAGACCTCACTCATGGCACTGACTTCCTCAGTCTCTGTATGATTACAACCTACTCCTCCCTGGGGTTGAATCTAGATAGTCTTTAAGGTCCTTTCCAGCCCAAACCTTTCTATGATTCTATATCCCACAGGCTTACGCTTTTGGATGAGGAGCCACGTAGTGGCTTGCAGTTTTGGGTAACCTTTGTAAACCCTAGGGGTAAAGCACTATGTGTGGAAATGCTATGGTGTAAATCAAAATGGGGCAGAAACACTCAGTTCCGGTGCTGATTCCATACATATTGCTGGGAAAAGAATTACATGGAAAAGAATTTTGTGCTGTATTCCCTTCCTGCACAAGATAAGCTGATGGCCAGCAGTAACAGAAAAAGGAGATCAGTAGATGGGCAAGTTGGAAGGCAAACGTCTTGGGCAATGCCTTTCTCCTAGCCTTCTCATTTACAAATTACAGTAAACCAAGGAGGGGCATAGGAAGGAGTTGGAAGAACAAAGAAAGCTCCACTTCTGCCAGCGAAGGTGTTGATCCCTTCTCTGTCTCTTCTGATGCCTGAAGCAGCAGTTTTATATGTCCCACAGCATTTCTAAGAGGAGGCGTTTGTCCTCCAGCTGTGTCACATTCCCCACTTTAGTGAAGCTTTTTCTCCCAATAGCCTGCAGTACTGTGCAGTAAAGCACAGATGGCTTTTTAGATGCCAAAGGAAAAAGGGATCAAGATTATCAAGAAGTGCCTCTGGGCAGACTGTGGGTCTGGTTCAAAGGGGCAGCAAGCTGGGTGCTGAAGCCCAGTGCAGAGTGTGGCCATGATGCTGGCAGAGATGCCCCAGTGTGCGTGCCTGCTGCAGGGAGCACTGAAAGCCTTCCCCAGACTAGGCTGCAGAGGGGGCTTATCTTGCAGCATTTCATAGCAATGGTATTATAAACTCATGTAGCTATAAGTCTATATCCAACAGCCTAAAGTTAAGAAATATAACTGTTCTCGTGCAGTCTTTGCAGTACTAAGCGCTAGGGATGAGCCCAATTCAGTTTCATCCCAATACAAAGCATTAAAAGGATTTAATTACATATAATTTTTCTTCCATAATCCAAAGTGTAGTAGAAATGCACATCCCTTTACTGATTCATTTTTATGCCAGTAAATGGAACTTGGGCAATAAAGATACATAATTCAACATGTGGCTCTTGAAGTCTGTACACCAAGCGTAATACTAGCTGAACATTCAAGGCCAACTGGATAAAAATTGATAAAAATTCTGTAAGAAACAAACTTCTGTTACATATAATGCCACTGTGCTCTAATTTCTTAAGTGGGAAAGATGAAAAGATCTTTCTGATTATCCACCAAAGTGGGAAAAGATAGCACACATATGCCACAAAATAATGGGATAATAATGACATGCTGTAAAGAGGATTCTATAAATGGAAAGGACAAATCTGGAAGTAGCCCAAATGGGTCTCGCTGTGTGATGCAAAATTAAAAAATGCCTCAGATGAAACTCTCAATGTGGTCTAAGAGCATGAGGTCACAGAGACTGTCAAGTGGGGTAGAGAAAGAGGGGAAGAAAAGGAAAAAACCCGTAAAAGATTATAAGGAAATAAATGAGAACAATAACTAGGGAACAGTGTAAGCAGAGGCCTGCTGAAGTGCATGTATTGCTGTCATGTTCTCATGAGTTTGAAAATTTATTAATGAACACTACCTAATTAACAGAGCAGAACCTAATTCCCAAACAGTGTGAAATCAATTAACGTTTCTTCTGAAAAGGCGATTCTCATCCATTAGTTATACTTGATTTGAATTAGAACTGTGCTGGAAGGAACGATCTAGAATGGTCATGCCTGATAGTTGTTGTACATAGATTGAAAAGTATGATAACAACTGCTATGCTGGATGTCAGAAAAAGACTACCTGGTTTGTCTAGCAGAAAGCAGAAGGTGCTTAGGGAAAATGTACATGACTATATATACAAACATGTATATATATACAGTTTCTTAGTTTCAGCAGTCTCCAGGTTACATATTTTCTGAGCCAGAGGTTGCAGATTATAATTTTCTACAAGGAAGTGATTTATCAATTTTTATATTCTATTTTTTAAATAAATCTAAGTAGACTGTAATAACAAATACAGCTTGATTATACAATACATGAAAAGTTGACTCCCTCTGTCTGTTTTGAAATTACTGTCTCATGATTTAATTGAGTGGTTCTTCCCCTTTGGACTGCAGGAAGCAGAATATAATTGTTCCTATTCATCTTCTCATTACCATTCATGACTTTGTAGACTTCTATCTTATCTTCCATCTGTTGTCTCTTTCCAAGTTGAAAAGTGGACTAATTAATTTATCTTCTTATGGAAGATGTTATGTTCCTCTGATCGGCTACTTTTTTATCCTTGTCTGCAATATACTCTTTTTCAGGCCAAAAATGAAGGTAATAGTTGAGATGTGGGAACATCAGGGATTTTAACAGTGAGGTAATGAAGTTTTCTGCTCTTTTCTTTGTTCCTTTCCGAGCAATTTCTTCTGCAATGCTAGTGTGAAGGACCTTGTCTATTAAAATATCTCAGTTATATGTTCATTCAAAATGAATATAGTACCAAAGGGAAGAAATGGCAGGTGTCTGTACCGCTATCACTGATTACTATTATTTTGCATAATGAGTTTCTCTTTAGGAAGAAATGAACAGTAATGTAATCAATGAAACGAAATCTCTAGGACATTCAATTTCTATTTCCCACTAAGTATATGCATAATATTAGGCTCCTTAATTGCTGCCTTTTCATTCTGTGTCCATATCTTCAATTGAGCATTTGTATTTGGTACAGAAACGCTTCACAGAGTGAGTCTCTGGGGCATATCATCATTTGGGTGTGTGAAAGCTCATATTTCTGGGCAGGTGCTAGTGCAAAAGCATATTCCTTTCACATGCCCTTTTTCTGAAACAAATACTCTGGCAGAAATATCTATTTGAAAGAAGCAATAGTGCTAATGTTTGCATTAGAAGCATGAAGTCTTATGTAGCAACACTTCAGTGTTCACCAAAAGTAATTGTTCAAATTAGTGAAGTCCAGAATAGTCAGGTTTCACTGCAAACCAAAACTGAAGGCCAGGCTTTAAAGACCTGTCAGTAATCCAGACTTGCTGACTTTGATCAACTTGCATCTCACCACATACCAGTGTAGTCACTCCACTGGATTTCTTGGAAGCAACTCTGACCTGGCCTGACAGGAGTGAAAAGAAAATGCAGCTGCTTTTGTTGGAACTACTTCATGTGCCACCTGTGGCATATCTGCTGTCCCTGGACTTCCACATACATTTCCGTCCATATCTGGATACGATTCTGTAAATGTCTGTTTTGGTAATAACTCACATTATTTAAGATATTATTGAAAGGCTTAGAGACATCTAAGCTTGTTTCATTTTCAGATACGCCCTACCAGGGTCTTCATGAGAAGGTGAAAGGGATTTCTAACTCCAGCTTAACTGGTGCAGAAAAATTTGCCACAAAGTAACATTGATCACCTGACTGAAGGACACGGAAAGTCCTTCTAAGGCTCCTGAAGTTTCTCTGGGTTCTGTGACTCCCCTTTCGTGCCATAACAAAAGGAAATATGGATTAACTAGGACAATATATGACCACATCTCGAGTTTTCTGTGGCCATTGCAGTCAGCCATGACTTTCTGAAATGGTGCAACACAGCATAAATACTGGGCTGGCACAGAGCACTGGTAATTTTCAGACTGGCAATTCAGCGTGGCAATGGCTCATAACTCACTGGGTTTGCCATGTTTGGTTGTCATCTTCTGACTAATCTGGTCTAGAATTTGACCCTTTATCTTCTGCAGAAATGCCTCCATATTGCATAAATAAGACATTTTAGCTGCCTCAGGAAGGCCTTGTGAGTAATTTCCATGGACCCTACAAGGAGTCAAGATATGATAGCCTAACTAGTAGCTGTTTGAATTGCACATGCATCTCTCAGACACTAGAAAAAGTGCACTAGTTTTCCACAACTGTTATAGATGCTCAACCACTTACTTACACTCACACAGTGAGCATGTGTATTTGAACCCACTTGGGCCTCCTGTCCAAAGCTACCTGTATTCTGTGATGCATACTTCCCAATCATCAAAACCAGTGAGGTTTGTTTGCAAGCTGCTGAAAGAAAATAAACTCTCTTGTTTCTTTAAATACCTTAATAATTTCTGCAGGTCATTGTGGGTCAGTGATGGCAATGGAAAACATACCAATGGACAGGAAACTTGGCTGTTATTCTGTACACAAAGTCAGGTCTAATTACTAGCATTTAAGAAAGATACCTTCCTCCTCTCCTCTGCAGCCTCCAGCTTTTTCTGGATCTCCTCAAGAGACAGTTCTTTCTTCTTTGGAGAAGCTAAAGTCCGTGGTGCTTCTGAGACTGGAGATGGCGGCTTTAGGATCAGTTCAAAGGCCTGGCCTGAGGCACGTTTGTTGATTTGTTTCACTTCCATGTCTGCATAATAAAGTGAGAAATGGTAAGTCCTTCAATACCTCAGTGGTATTGAAGAGAGAATGAGCACAGGCTTTAGTGTAGGATCAGAAGTAGAGACAAAAGATTTAGCATCTCTGCCTCGGGCATTTTAAATGCAACGTCAGATTATGGGCTGAAAACTGTTCTCAGAAGTACATTCCATTTTATCAGAAATAGCTTAATTATACATTAATCTCATAAAGATAAAAATGTACAGCAATTTTAGAAGCTTATTGGGGTTCTGTGTCATTTAACACCCCCTGCAAGCAGTGTCCAAGTTGATTAATTTTTTTAAGCTTGCTTTCATCTTTTCTTGGTTTCTTTGGGAATTATGTCAGCTATGAAGAGCTGTAATTTTCAGATGGATAGTAGGAGCTCAGTGTGAGAAGGTTAGCTTTAGAAGTTTAGATAACTGCTATTAGGGACGATATCCGGCATCATGGGCAATGCACAGTCAATAGAAGGTTAATAGCCAAAACCAGCAAATGAATTGTTAAATCAGCAAAACATCCACTGACTAACATCGAGGACTGGGACAGTGAACTGAGTCATTTCCCAGCAGTAGGACATTATCTGACCTGTGGGATGATTTCCAGTGAAAGTCACTCACCATCATATTTATAGATGTTCATGTTGCGAGGTTCAGGGTAAAAACAGGAGCAGATCAGAGAGAGCATGGACAGCTCCTTCATCTTTTCCTTGTAAGCTGAAATGAGAGAGACCTTGTTAGCATGCTTCACTTCCGCAGCTCCTCCTTAGTGAATGTCTGACTGAGTTCACTGTCTGGAGACCAGCAAATCTGCTCCATCACCCACCTAGCAGATTTTTTTAGAATATTTACTTTCAACTATTTCTCCTGAACATTGAACCTTTATCAAATCACACATAATATACTCAGAACTGCAGAGAGTGCTTCTGATCTCCTACATGACCTCGGCCTTGAATGTGGTGTAGACAGTCCTCTCTGGTTTATAGAAAGTTACTGTGGCTACGAGGAACTCCACTGAGTATTGGAAGAATGCCGTGACTCCACTCTCTGCTGGCAGATGGAGAGACATGAAGCTCTTACAAATTGAGATCAGGTCTGAGACACTGCCATAGGCAAATACTATAGACATTACCTGTTACAAATGAAAATGTCATCCAGATAATTAAAAATAAAACCAGAAATGAGGATATATTTATAAAATCCTTTGTATAATGCCTCTGATATGTGTAACTACTTGAAACAAAGCTTTTCCTTCCTTGCTTACTGGCCAAAATACATTACTTTCATACTCAGGTCTAGTGTATATCAGCTGAGACAATAAATACTCTTGTAATTTACATTTACAGTGTCACATTTACTGACTTTGTAATGCCTATAGGCCTCAGTCATTGGCAGAGCAGGAGCTGGTCTGGAAATGGTGATACCAATACCTAACCATTAAACAACGTTCTGTGTTCACCCTTCTAATTGCTATCATCCATAAGTAAGAAAACAGTCTTGTACATGGTTATTTGGCAGATCAGTGACAAAGCTCAGACTTAGAGCCAGCTCCTGAGTCCTGGGGTAATACCCTAGACACTGTCCACACTGCATGAAGTATATATGTTGAGGAGGAGTTGCTTCAAAATTCATCTTGGCACACACAAATCCCTGCTACAATCAAAATCATATCTGCAGAGGCAGACACACATTTGCTGCCAGCATGTGAAAAGATGGCTTAAAATATAACCATGGCTGAAAATATTGTACTTAACGGATTAGAACAAATTAATCCTTGATGTTGCTAAAGGAAAATCAGACAGACCTTTGATCTTCAAATTGTGTATGGATGCTCTTGTGCTTTTTGAATATGATTTTCTACTCAGAAGGGTTCCTAAGGTTAGTGAGGGCTTGAGAGCCTTTGGGTGCTGATAAAAATGGTGGTATTTGAATGACTGATCCATTCCAGAATGGACATCTAACTGTAAGTGGATAATTAATTAATGTATTTAAGCTTCACATGGGGGCCTCTACTAGTGGACACTAAATAACCCACCTAAAGGACAAATAGCTTTTTGGAAACTATTGGTGAAAGCCAGCATCATGAGTGTACTGAATATTTTGTTTCTGTGAACTGAGGTTGTCAAGGAAGCTTACAAGATTTTTGGTTCGAAACATAAGTACCAATTTGCAACAAATCCTCTGAAGAGACAATCATATCCAATTGATGTTTGTTAATAGTCAAATAAAATGATATGTTCATTCAATAAAGCGTTTAATCACATGTCTAATTCTAAACACACAGTCTGGCTGTCCAGACTGTCCTTTGAAGAAGGCTTGCCTATCTGGCTGCCCACACCACCAAAATTGCATCCTTTTCAGCACGGGGGTTGTGGAGTGGGAGCACATGAAACCCTGCATGCTGCCTGAGAGGCTGCTGAACATACAGAGAATGGATGCTGGCTTGTGCCTTAGGGACGTGGCTGTTGATAACAAAAGTTGAAAGGTAGGCCTACTTGTACAAGGTCTGCTGAATCACTGCTACAGTGTATAACTCGAAATACCTTTCCAGAAAGAGGCACACAATGGACTGTTTTAGGAATCATGCCTTTTGGGGCCTTTGTTATTATCTATATTTTCTTGACATTGAAAATGTCTTGTTTTCTAACAGCATTTAAAGATTTGGAGAAAGGTGTTTTTCTTCCAGTTTCTCATCTGCAAAACGTGGCTGGAGAAAGATAAGAATGTGCTCAACTCTCTCTCCTTTCGGCACAATAACTGCACTGAAAGCATGCTGGCAAAATGATTGTCCTTTTTCATTCTGGCCACTGACAGAATTAGGATGACTTTCTAAGCTTTACAGGCATTGCATTTTCTTTTTTCATGATATTGATTTAGTCTCCATTTGCCGTAGAAGGTCCTTCAACTATAGTTGTTACTCTGGTTGAATATTCACAGAAAGTTGCTGCTGCAACCCTGGGAACCAAATAACCTGCCATGTTGACAAGTACTCTTTTTCCTGTTGGAGACTTAAGGGCTGAGGACCTCAAAGGAACTGAAAAACTATACACCCCGTCAGGCATCCAGCATCAGCATTGGGATGACTTATCTCCCTTGACCAGGCAAAGAGCAGCAGCACTGAGTAGCAGGAGCCCTGCTTTGCTCATCTGTCCTCTCCTTCAACTACCATGCATTAAAAAAAAGAAGCAGTAATGTTAGTTCAATTAGTGGTCTGATTGGAGTGACTGGTCCATGTTACACAGCTTAAACAGGTAGATAAATGTGCTTTCCCAAATACTGAGGAGTCAATATTTTAATCATGGAAGCCTCTTCTCTCAAAAAGAAACATCTTTTTTTCTATTAAAAAAGCAGCCAGCAAGCCAAGAGTAGAAGCATTTATGCAATCTGCAAAGGATCTCGTGTTAACTGATATAGGCACTAAGATTATCTGTCTTATAATGGAGCTTTTAAAAATCCTTGAAGAAAAGCAGTGATTGCAACAAAGTTTATTTTCCAAATGTGTTTCAACGGACTTGCTAATTATATAGCTCTTTGTGCACTCATGTAGGGTATATATTCCATTAACTGTGCAACTTAAGTGAAGGAAAGTAAATGACAGTAATCGTAATACTACAAAACCTTTGACAGGGAAATTGCTAGGAAAGAATGCTGACAAAAGAGAGCAATAGAATCTTCTCAGTTACATGCAGTAAGATTTAAATGTTTAGACGTGTTAAAACCTTCAAAGTTGGGCAAGAGCATAACACTGACTTTTGCTAAAATCTGAAGACATTTTGGTATTAGCAATTCTTGCAGTTTTGCTGTGATTATCCTAGTATTTACAGGTCGTCTTAATTTCCGAAGCTCTGTGATTATTTCAGAACCTCTTCTATTCTCTTAAAAATAAATCCTCATACTCAGAGAAGCCTTGGAAATACTACCTAATGCCCCTAAAAGCTTTGACAGCTTCAGAAAAGAAACTCAGATACCTTTGAAACTCAAGAATACACAATAGTTTTCTGAATAAGTCCCAAATACACCCTAATTTCAATATTTTAAGACAATCTCATAATTTTCTCAAACTTCAGGTATGATTTTTAACAGCTATGTTTACAAACTGTGAAACCATTCCCTGTGTTGGATGAAAATTTCCATGTTCTTTCTTTGTGTACTCTTTACTTGCTGGTCCAGGTAAGATCTCCTGGAGGCTTTTAAGAGTGCCAGTGCTACATCTGCATGAGCAAGCAGGAAAGCACCGCAGGACTGGATCTCTGGATGGAAACAATTCTAAGGACTCTATGCCCATGCTGTATGTATTTTGAGAGTCTTTTTTTTTAGACTAGTATGGTCTCATGATCTGAAGAAACATTACTGCCTGGAGCATAACAAATGTACTTACCGATCACATCTTCCAGTTTTATTATCATCTATCAAGTAAACCAGTTTCTGCTCTCTTAGATTGCTCTGCAATGTGAACCAAAGCATGATCAGCTGGGATGTTTTGATAATTGTCTTCTAAAGTACTCTCCTGATTTCAGATAATATGGATATACAGATACATGCCATATTCTTTCACTAACTACAGAAAACCAGTACATCACTGGTCCAGGAGCTCACTTGCCCATTGAATGAAACTGATAAGGAAGGCTGCTATGGCTGCCATTAGAATTCAGCAACAACTTATTTGTTGCTGGGGGAAATAGAAAGATTAGGGAAAACATTGGTAAAACCACCATGTCTGTTCTCATCTGTTATCCAATAGCTATAAGGAATCTTTTACAGCTTATACTGTAAAATGCAAATCTGTCCTGACTGACAGGCCACGGGCAATTTGGGTCACATTTTGTTCCTTGGCAAAGCACAGCTAGGACAGATTGCTGTGTCACTGCAGAGACCATTATTCATAAGCAAGACTATTTTTAACATATGAAAGCAGAGAGATAAGTGTAAATGTAACATTTGATGAAGGCAAATCTGTCAATTCCTTTTGCCTTACTGAATGCATTCTGTATATAATAAAGTGTTACTGATTTTTGACACTTCCCACTAGTCCCACTGGCCAACTAGTTCTTGAAGTTCTGTAACCTGGAAGGAAACAGAAACCGGCACATTGCCCATGGTCAAAATGTGCAACTCATAACTTGGTTCAACCCTGTCTGCCCTTGCTAGACATCTGTGAGACCATCAGCTTTCTGAGACTAAACTGAAATCCTGCTTTGGTGTCTGCTTTGGAAGAGACGTCAGGAATAAGATCAGGTGACATGTGAAATGCAAGGTAGAGAAGACCTCTCACAGCGTTTCATCGATTTCTCATGGATGTTATTGGCAAAGCAGTTTCTTACAAATTTCACTTTGTTAATGCTCCCTTTGAGATGCTACAGTTTTTGGTTTGTCAAGACAATGTTTAAAATCATGAAAAGTCACATCATTTCCTGAACACCATCATGCACACTCCGTTGTCCAGTAATTTTCTTTTTTTTTGTAATGCACTCTAGTAGTATGCTTTTTATGTCAAATGAAATGGTGTTTTATTACTCTAATTGTTTCCCATTGCTGGTGGTGGTACCTGCAGAAAGCTGCATGATAAATACTGGAAAAGGGGTGAACTAGGATTAGGATAGTGCATGGGACTTGGGAAAGTAAAACTCAGGATGGGGCGAGAGTGTTAGGGATTCTACGTATTTAATTTTTGGAACTTGTTTGAGATATATGAGTTTGGGATTCACTTTAATTCACTGGCCATCCAATACTTAAGACATCTAGTTTGCAGCAGTCAGGAAAGCTTTCTTTTTAATTAATGGAGAGATAAGCACCACCACAGAGTGACTGGTCCCATTCTAAGAGAGATGTCTAAGATAAATGAATCAGGTTTTCTTAAGACAAATGCATCTCCCTCTTTTGTCAGAAAACCTGAGGCTATTTGTAGGCTAATGGAGTCCCCAGTGACAGAGCGAATGAAAGCAAAATCCCTTGCAGTGAATACACTTTATCCATTCCTTATGCTCAGTTCATGAGTGGCATCTCATTTTGGTAGTTCACACAAGTGGGGCTTATTTTGTGACTATCTCTCTGAATGCAAAACACCATTCAACATGGAACTTGTGAATCCATCTTGCAACCTTTATGAATGTGTGTGCTTTTCCAGTTTCCCCAACAAAAATAAGGTTGCTTTAATTTGTGCTAATAACTTGTGGGCTCAAAGAAACAACACTTGAGATGAGCTGGACAGAACTACAATGCAGTTTATAGATACAGAGATAAGCATAGAGTTTTGGTCATGTTGCCTGCCTCTGAATTTTGTGATACTTCTGTACCTAGACCACAGAGTAAGCATGTGCTATGACAATGAAACAAGAAACTGACAATGAGGAAAAGAAATTGTGAATTGTTGAGTTTACTTTGTCAAAGGTGACTCAAGCATTTCCTACCAAATGTCCAGAAAATGAGAAAGAAAGAATTTGGACAGATCTAGTCTGCTTTTGTGGCAAATGACAATTTAAAAAAGTAATTACAGGCATTAATTTCTGTAATCCTCATAACTGTTCTATTACTTAGATTTTGGCAGAAGTATTAGCAATTTTATTCTCTCTGACAAGAGATCCTTCTAATAAATGTCTTTATAATGGTTTGGGATGGAATCAGGCGTTAGTGTAATTCATGAAAGCACAGGGTAGCAGTGAAATTAGGGAGCACTGTAGCATCAGTTGCTCAAAACACAAAAAAAAGATGAAAGCAACAGATCTAATTCTTCAACTCTGTAGCCCTCCTGAAATGCATTTAACTTCAAGGAACTTCAGCCAGGGTGAAGAAAAAAGCTCCATATACGTTTTCCTAAGGAGAAAAGACCTCCTTCTTTAAGGTCTGCTTTGCTGTCACAATGTTTTCAAGGCATGCTCTCCATGTTATTCTCCTTACCTCCACACCCCACCTCCTTTCCTCCAATTTCCTTCCCATAGAGCTTTTTATGTAGGAAAGGATATGATTTATGAAAACAGACTTTGAAGGAAAAGGAAAGGATGAACAGTGAGGAATGAACTCAAAAGCTACAGTAGTTCTAGGACAGCTTTATTTCCTGCTAGTTAACTGAAAAAAACCTGTTTAATTTTTTGCAGTGAGACATTCTTCTTCTGTTCTTCAGATGCTTTGGCAGGATGCTGATGTTTAAGATGCTGAACTTATGCCTTCATAGGAGGTCACCACAGCCATAGATAGCTCCTAATATACTATTATAACTTAAGTGTGAGAGTGATGTAAGCATCAACAGTCTGCAAGTCTTTAAGGAAGACCCATCCAATCATTATTTTGCTATGTGCTGTCTCCTGCATTATTTAAAAGCACAAAAGACTGGAAATTCAGCTACGGGATGATGTGAACTAAAGATATTTTCCTGAGTGTGAATTGGATGGAAAAAGAAAAAGTTTAAAGGCTATAGCAGATGCACTATGAGGAAATAACCCTCCTTCCTTAGTTGCCTGAGAACTGACATTACTTTTGTACATATCTGCACAAGGGAAAAGTGTTTCTTTTCACTAGTATTGCAGCACATTTGGCTCTGTCATGTCTTATAGAAAAAGACTCCATTTGTCTTTTAGTTTAGGGATACTGATAGAGTAGTAGTAACATTTCTGCACGAATCATTCTGGGTTTGATCCTATCATTAATTTTTCTGTTCTCAAGAAAAATCCCTGTCCCCTGAGCTATCACTCAGTCTTATATGAACGACTTAAGAATCAAAACCTTAAGCCTTGGAATTTTTGAATGGGTGGATTTGCTTTCCATGATTTAATGCTCATTCTGGTAACGTATTTTCTTCATGTCTTATGCTTGAGGGGTTGTGACAGACTCTTTCACCAGCACACAAAGCCATTAAACTCTTTTACTTCTGAGGCAGGCTACATATAAAATGACTTAAAAGAATGATATTTCACACAAAAATTTCCTCTAACATGCCTTTGAAGATTTCCCCTGGTAAGCAGCACTGAACCAGAATCTCAATGTCCACTCAGACTAGAAGCAGTGTTTTCAAGGATGCTAATGTTCATATGTGAAGGCCAGAGAAGCAGAAGGCTTCTCAGAGGCTATCCTGAACACATCCATCTGAGCCCTGCTGTACACAGGTTATCTTGTCTCAGGATTTCTGAGATTGGGGCTACCACTTCTACTAGCCTGCCACAACAGCAGCCTAGTAGAGTTTGCTTCAGGACTTTCCTGCAGCAGGAAACCCAGATTTATGATCCTTCCCTCAGAAGTGGTGACAAGCTTATGAGTAGTGTTTATGAGCCACTCAAGCCATGCTGTTTCCTAGGTGCAAAGCTGTGGTGCTTGGCTTGGTCTTGGGTCCATGCTGGTGGTTGAAGCACCAAGGAAGGATGTGCAAGGGAGGTAGTACTACTTCAGTGTCCTTACTACAGACAACAAGCGTGGGGTGGACTGAGTCACTTGGAAGGACAGAAGCTGCAGAGCCTACAGGAATCTGCTTTCTGCTGACAGGTTGGCATGCAGATATCAGTCACCACAACAGCAGTGTGCCTACAGCTCTCTGCTTGCTGGTGGCCCAGGCACTGGGTAGGAGATGCAGTTTTGAGTTCTTATGTTGAGCACACTAGTTTCCCCCTAGCAGTGAGGGACTAGGCTATCAAAGATGACTGCTATCTCCCAGCATGCTCTTAAGTTCATCTCGTTATTGTATTGTGGGAGCGCGTGGAGGCCCAGCTGAGATCTGCATTATTTCCTGTACACATCCTGTGCCAAAGAACTTATGGTGTGAAAAAGATAGGCAAGAAGCAACGGGGAATAAATGACCCAGAAGTGTAAAGAACTGCCTCAGGTCAGGTCACAGACCCTCTATGCAGAAAAGCTTCATGGAGAACACAGGTCTCCTGATTTCTGCATGAATGACACCTCAATTGGCACTGGCAGTCTCTCTGAGAGTGCTGCAGACAATAGGAGTGTTGGCTGGTGAAAGAGCCCCTAGAGTGAGGATGCAAATCAAGAATGATGAAATAGAACAGCAACAGATTAGTGACACAGCCTGCTATGATCAAACAACATCTTTCCAAGGTATGAATCGTGCTCCAGGTTTTGTTCTAGCACAGTAACACTGGGTTACTAGAGCAGGGTGTGTCAGCTCTGGCTGCTGGTGTTTATTTTAGTTTTCTGAATCTTGCCCTCAGCCGTGTGTGTTTGGAACAGTGACATTTATTCAATTTTTCCTAATGATCTCTTCAGAAGCTTCCACTGACTTAACTCTGCATCACTCCATTTCCTTCATGTAAGCTTGTCAAACTCTTCCTGTTCTTGCATCACCCAGCCATGCATCACCCGCTGACATTGGATGTAATTGTATTCTATGGTGGCTGTTTAATATTATGCCTAGAGAGTAATGACACAATCCTAGCATATTGCCAGATTTCACAATTTAAATAAGAGATCTTCTACTGTTTCTTTTCATCTGGATACAGTAGATCCTTTCTGGACTTCTACTGATGTTATTTCAATTATGTTCTGAAATCCCTCCCCCCCATCTTTGGACTGAGATTACAGTCAAATTATTTTAAGAGCCATATTGAACTTCTCAAGAGACCAAGTTTTAGGAGTTACCCACATGTTCTGAAAGCAAGCCATTGATACAGCATCAAACAAAGGAATGGCCCAAAATGCTTCAGAAAACAGACAATTAAGATAGAATGGGTAAAGAATGTGACTTTCTGTTTTCATCATTCAGGGAGTCTCAGCTGTTGTGGAGTACCTCAGTCAAAGGAATAGGATCATAGAATCATGGAATCATAGAATAGTTTAGGTTGGAAGGGACCTTAAAGATCATCCAGTTCCAATCCCCCTGCCATAGGCAGAGACATATTCCAACAGACCAGGCTGCTCAAGGCCCCATCCAGCCTGGCCTTGAACACTTCCAGGGAGGGGCCATCTACAGCTTCCCTGGGAAACCTGTGCCAGTGCCTCACCACCCTCATCGTGAAGAATTTCTTCCTAATGTGTAATCTAAATCTTCCCCCTTTCAATTTAAGGCCATCTCCCCCGTCCAATCACTACATGCTCTTGTAAAAAGTCCCTCCCCAGCTTTCCTGTAGCCCCTTCAAGTACTGGAAGGCCTCTCTAAGTTCTTCCTGGAGCCTTCTCTTCTCCAGGCTGTACAACCCCATGTCTCTCAGCCTGTCCTCATAGCAGAGGTGCTCCAGCCCTCTTACCATCTTTGTAGCCCTCCTCTGGACCTGCTGCAACAGTTCTGTATTCTTCTTATATTGGGGATTCCAAAACTGGACACAATACTCCAGATGGGATCTCATCAGAGCAGAATAGAGGGGGAGAATTACTTGACCTGCTGGCCACATGTTTTTTGATGCAGCCCAGGACACAGTTGGCCTTCTGGGCTGCAAGCACACATTGCCAGCTCATGTCGAGCCAGCACTCACAAGTCCTTCTCTGCAGGGCTGCTCTCAACCACATCATCCCCCATCCTTTATTGGAACCATGGATTGCCCTGACCCAGGTGTAGGACCTTGCACTTGGCCTTGTTGAACCTCATGATGTTCATGCAGACTCACTTCTCCAGCTTGTCCAGGTCTCTCTGGATGATATCCCATACTTCCTAGAGAAGCTGGCAGCCCGTGGCTTAGATGGGAGCACTCTGTGCTGGGTTAGGAATTGGCTGGATGGCCGAGCCAGAGAGTGGTGGTGAATGGTGTCTCATCCAGTTGGCGGCCGGTCACCAGTGGTGTCCCTCAGGGATCGGTGTTGGGTCCGGTCCTGTTTAATATCTTTATTGATGATCTGGATGAGGGGATTGAGTCTACCATCAGCAAGTTTGCAGATGATTCCAAACTGGGAGGAAGGATTGATCTGTTACAGGGTAGGATGACCCTACAGAGGGACCTGGACAGACTGGAGACATGGGCCAATTCTAATGGGATGATATTTAGTAAGTCCAAATGTTGGGTACTTCAATTGGGACACAACAATCCCATGCATAGCTATAGACTGGGGACAGAGTGACTGGAGAGTAGTCAGGCAGAAAAGGACCTGGGAGTGCTGGTTGACAGGAAGCTCAACATGAGCCAGAAATGTGCCCAGGTGGCCAAGAAGGCCAATGGCATTCTGGCCTGCATCAGGAATAGCGTGGCGAGCAGGACCAGAGGAGTTATTGTCCCCCTGTACACGGCACTGATCAGGCCTTGTCTTGAATATTGTGTACAGTTCTGGGCCCCCCATTTTGAGAAAGATGTCAGGATGCTGGAGTGTGTCCAGAGGAGGGCAATGAAGATGGTGAAGGGGCTGGAGCACAAGCCCTACAAGGAGCGACTGAGGGAGTTGGGGCTGTTTAGTCTGAAGAAGAGGAGGCTCTGGGGAGACCTCATTGCTCTCTACAACTGCCTAAAAAGGAGGTTGTAGACGGGCGGAGGTAGTAGACGGGCAGAAGTTGGTCTCTTCTCTCAGGTGACCAGTGACAGAACTAGAGGGCATGGACTCAAGCTTCGTCAGGGAAAGTTTAGTCTTGATGTTAGGAAAAAGTTCTTCACTGAAAGGGTGATTGGCCATCGGAATGTGCTGCTCAGGGAGGTGGTGGAGTCGCCGACCCTGGAGGTGTTCAAGGGGAGACTGGATGAGGCACTGAGTGCCATGGTTTAGATGATGGTGTTAGTGTTGGTGTTAGTGTTGGGATATAGGTTGGACTCGATGATCTCGGAGGTTCTTTCCAACCTTAAGATACTGTGATACTGTGACAACTGCACCACCCAGCTTGGTGTCATCTGCAAACTGGTTGAGGGTGCACCCTATCTCGATGTCTATATCATGACTGAAAATATTAAACAGCACTGGTCCCAGTACGGACCCCTGAGGGACATCACTTGTCACAGATCTCTGTCTGCATCTCTCTGAATGTGATCATTCAACCAAATCCTTATCTACTGAACAGTCCAACCATCAGATCCGTATTTCTCCTATTTAGAGGGTAGTTACCAGTTTCCATTGACAGACAGTCTGGTCCTTGCCATTTTTCTGGGATCAGATATACATACGGTTTTAACAGAACTGTAAGTCAGATATAAAATGTGACTTTTAAAAATAACTCATATAGGGGTTGTAACCACAACCTTCGTTAATTCACGTTCTGTGCCGCTCCAAAGTGCAGATATCTTTGGTGCTTTCCAGTATTTTAAAAACTGTGCATTGAACTGAGGAAAACCGAAGTGTTAGTTAGTCATAACTTAAGGCTCCGAAAACAACAAGCAAATTCAACTGTAAGGTGCCTTTTTTTTTTACTTTAGGCAAAGAAAATACTGAGGCCAATCAGCTAAGTAGAAATCTATGTTTATGGGATAAATGCAATTATAATTTGCAGCAGAGTTGGACTCTTGATCTTTATATTTCAGTAATTAGATGTATTCCTTCCTTGCTGAGTCATTTCACTAAACGCAGAACCTATTGCAATTATTTTCACATCATAATTACTAGGGGAATCCATTTTAGAGATAATATGGTACTGTGAGAGCTGTGGAAAATAGCCTAGGAAACCCATTTTATAGTCTCTGAATAGGAAACAAATAGAAGCATTCATTAATTAGTTTGTATATATGTGTATACAAAAAATGTATAAATAAGAAGCTTTTTAATCTAAGTTTATTGGCTGACTTTGAGCAATCCACATGTATGTAATGTACTTAACTCAAAGCCAAATATGCGTAACTGCATCTTTGTGCTACACAATCACTCTTACTGGCTGCCATGACTACCGATGAAATGTCAAATGCAAAAGACAATGAAAGGAGACAGTTTGAAAAATCCAATTTTCTTTTGGGTTTTGAATGGAATTTTAACTTTAGTGGCACATTTTAAAATAAGATCGTCTCACCGGTTTGAATAGAGGCATTAGTTTGCTTTCTGTATGCAATTGCAAATTACATATATAAGTAGATTACTTAAAAATGAAGGGTTTCTATCCTTGCAATAATACAAACAATGGCATACACATTGTAACTGTGTTAATTGACAATAGTATTTTAAATTTGAATGCCAGAACAAAATAAGCTCTTCTCAATGGACCTCTGCAATATTGCTACCATTCAGGATTTTTGCTTTAGCTGCAGACTTTTGGTGAGCACATTACAGAACTAAATCCCTCTAGCTCCTCTCCTGGCTCTTCCCCCAACCACTCACTCGCTGCCCTCCATCCTACTTCCTTTCTTGCCAAAGAACCTGTTTCCTTTTGCCATGTTCCAAGAGCACCTTATTGAGGTAACATCAGGAAGGGATCCCAGCTGTTCTGCTTCTGAACTTCAGATGTGGCCATCACCATAGGCTACTTCCCCAGACGTCCTATCTCTTTTCTGAAATGCAGTCTTGCAAGCACCTTTTCAGATTTGGTAAAAACTCTCTCAGTGCAACTGCTTGCAAAGCAAGCAATAAGCCATACAGAATAGACACAGGCAATAAAAAAGATACATAAAAGCAAATTACTGATTATTGTCACTATTCTTTTAAATGTTGCCTTTGCCTGACTGGTAAGATTTTGTATAGCTTTCAGAGTTTAAACTATCATTTCATTCTTGGAACTCTTGCAAATAAAATAGAAGTTTGGTGACCAGCGAGTATTAACTTACACGGCACGACAAATCTGGGGTCTCTGCAAGTTTTGTTATTGAGCAAAACCATAAAATTGCATTGGAAATAGAGCATGTGGGTATTTTAATCAGAAATTGGCACAACTGAAAGCATTACTATAGGTCAAATTTAAGTCATAAGCCAGACTATAAAATATATCTCTTATATTTACTTAATTTGACATTCTTTGCTTTTTTAGTAAAACTGAGTTGGGCGGTGACAACAGCCAATGAAGAGACTTGCGTGATGTGATGGGTAAAAACTTAAATAATCTTGACTCCTGCTAGGTGACAAGTATTTTCTAATTTGTCACATCCTTTCTTAGCCTGAGGAAAAAGTACACGCAAAGCATGTATGCTAAAATAAAGCTTCAGCTTAAGCACTCACGAAGCCATGGCCATTTATCAGAGGTCCTTTAGAAGCCCCTCTGGAATATATGGCTCATATCCTGCGTCATTCTACTGTTGTGAACTTCTAACTTCCAGTAAGATTAGTTGCAATAGATTGAATTTTCTGTCAGTCCTAATCTTGAGCTGATTGATACTGTTTTATGAGCAATCAGGTAACTCGTGGATGGAATTCCAGCCTTGTTTTAAGTCAACTGAAAAGTTCTCTTTGACTTTGGTGCATTTGATTTTTATCTAATAGATGCTTTCTGGGGGGCAGTTCTGTGATGAAATTTTTGAGCTATTTGTCACATCTATGTTATTCCAGCTTTCATATTTTCCTGTATGATCTTTAACTAAGCTATCTATGCACCTATTATTACTAATTACCTGATTTATACTTCTGCTATTGTATCCTGCCATGTCTTTTTACGTACATTCAAACATTTGTTTGCCTCCATCGAGAATATAATGATATCACTATTGCTAAAATTTATCACAGTTAAGTACATAATATTAATTTTAAGTACTTTAATTAGAAGATGTATAAAATGAATGAGAAAAAAAGAAATATGAAGAATAACAGCCTCTTCTTTGAAACCATGCTGATGGTTTGAAGAAATTAGTGTATTATTGGGAATTGATTAAATTGAACAACTGATGGTGGGATATTTTTGTTACAATTGACACTACAATAAAACAAGGACAAGAACCACTGGTCAGAGAAAGTGACCTGTGTTTTACATAGCTTTACTCAGACTTGCATAATAGAAATACAATAATTTTTGAAGATGTAAAAGTAATGTGTAAATGTCAATGCTGTAACAATGTATACGGACTTCAAGTAATCTGACTGCTCCCAGTTAAGTCTTTCATGATCCACTTCTGTTTGTTATCTTTCTCTTCTCTTTCCCTATTTTAAACTGTTTTTCAATGTAATGACTGTTTTATTTTCCTGTTCTGAAACGTTACTGAAGTTTTCTAGCATTCATTTGCTCTGCCAGTCTATTTATCTCTCTGCAGCTATCTGTTTGTCAGACTGCCTATCTGTGTCTATATTTTTCTGCAGTACTGGTCCCCACTAAAACAGAAGAGGATCTTGATGAATTCAGAGACACTGCTCTGCTACTAAATTAACCACTTGAAGAGTCAAGATGCTCTACTGATTTCTGTGGGTCTCTGCTGAGAGGGTGCTTGGCTCATTTTTTATGAAAAAATATCTGCATTCGCAATAACTAGATTTTCAGGGCACTGTACACTAGCATATCCCAACATCAACATCTGTCGATAAAGGTAATCAGAGCTGCTTCTCTGTTGTTCAGCCTGTTCTATATAACAGACTTATCAAAAGAAACGTGAGCTGGAGATATCCAAATGTCAAGTTATAACCGCCTGGTTTTTGTCTTTTGTTGTGTAATAAAATTATTCTTCTTGTATAAAAAAGCCTCTTTTCCTGTATAATTGAATTCTCCTTTATTAGTGTATCTGGCTTTTGTATGACTTTTCAAAATAATAATAGAGATATTTCCTTCCTAAGCTGTTGCTTTGGGAGATTTATGGGGGAAAAATGGGTTCATCAGACAGAAATTAACATATGTCTATTACCATAGATTTGCATTGGTTTAGAATCTAATTCCACCAACATTGGTGTTCCTGGGCTTTGCACATCTTAGCCACTTAAACATGTGATGCACACACCACAATGCTATTTCCCATCCTAGTGTCACTTTCTTTTTACTTTCACTGTCTTAGAAAATATGTGAGTCCTCCTTCCACTAAGTATCACTTTGTCAAATTACAATGATTTGGCCTACAGTTTTCTTGGCTGGACGTCTGCTTCTTGCTGAATTTTGAAGAAACTTTTAGCAAAAATCATTTCACTGTTTCTGGGAAGATGACTGTGGAAAAATACATACCTTGCATGTGGCAAACTCAACAAGTCCTTATTTTATTTGTTTGAAAGGTTCTAGCACTTTATGTCAGGAAATCATCCCTCATTGGAAATTCTGCCCAGGCCTGGCTGTGGAATAAGTCATTGAAATATCGCAGGCTTTATCTCTGGCTGGGAGAGACATGTCCAAGCTTTACAGCAAATTTCTCTGAAGACGTTTTGTGCTGGACATGACCGATTCCACACCGGCTGAGAGAGATGCTTCAAGCACTACTCCTCCTGCTTGCTATGGACCAGAGGAGTACTGGAAGCTGGAAACAGGAGAGGAATCAACTATCTTGTAGTATTATTTCCCCTCCTTATGGTCCTGCAGAAGTGTGGAGAATTATCAGAAGGAATGGGCTGTGTGAAAGGATGAGAGTTGTACCTGCCTGGTGGAAGAAACTGCTAAAAGCAGATTAATTAAAAAATAAAAAGAATAAAAAAACTCCAAAATGTAACACCAGTCATGGATGGGATGATTGAAACAGGACTGGGAATGAGAATGGCACTGTGACTACTGGATAATGAGATTGGCTTAAGAAAATGAGGGACAGGGTACCAAGGAAGTAGATTGACATTGGAACTCAATAGGTGGTGGGGATAGAGCAGATGGGAAGCTCTGATTAGGGTGGCAGATTGTTTACAAGAAAGTTCAGAGTAATCTGAAATAGAAATCTTGACTGCTAGCTCAGACTTTCCTCTAATATGTAAATGACTCTAAAAGGCTGTAAAAATATTAGAGTAGCAGTTCATGGACAGACTAAGGTCTATGTGATACAATATTCTGCTTCCAGGACAGTTTTTTCTTAATTTTTGTTTTGATGTAGGAAATTATAATGATATAACTATATAGAAATGTACTAAATGTAATTTTGTAACCTTGGTATTGTAGATTGCTCCTGTTCGTTTCTCAAAATGCCTTGAATTTTCTGCCAGGGTTCTGTATTTATTCTTATTGCAATTTGCAGTAAGCAATTCTTATTGCAATTGCAACATCAGTACTGTTGACATCTTTCCTGCAGAAATCAGGACGCTGGCACAGCTGAGACCTCTTGAATAGCATTGGCAAGCAATGTATACCGGTAATTACAATTTTGCAGAGCAAAATCCTGTTTTTCAGGCCTCCCGCCACTAGAAGGAGAAATTCTTCACACTGTTTATCTAAGGCAGTATGATTCTCTAAGGAAGTTACCTCCCTTCTTAATCATTTCAGTGCAAAAAAAAGGTGAATGTACTTCAAAAGGGAATAACTTGAATCCTCAATGCAGATTCAAATAAATATCTTACTTTTCTTAAGAAGTTATTAGCATTAGTATTTTACTTGGAATAATGTTTAGAGGTAGAACATCATTTCCCCAGCAAGAAGCTATTTTTCTTAAGAACAAGTTCTCTGTTGACAAATATTAAATATTTCCCTTTTTAAGCTACAAAGAGTATAGGCGTCTTTCCTATCTACAACATATGATATTGAAAGTTCCTTGACTGCAATCTTGGCTGTGTCAAAAAATATCTAAACACATAGGAAAGGCATTAGTTTAGAAATAATCTTTTGTGCTGCATGTTCATAATACATTGAATAAATGCCAGCACCTGGAGACAAAGACTGTGTATTCAAGTGACTATAAATATAAGGGACATCAGTTGCTCTTTCTTTTCACAGGAATGATATAAGAAACAAAGATATCAAAATAGTTACATGTGATATTTAGTAAAGGTTAATGAAACATTTACAGAAGTGAATTATGCTTCCAAAACAATGCATTTGAAAAATTATAGAGCTTGATTTATGCATTCATTTTAATTTAAAATATTTCCCAGGAGAATGCAAATGTCTCCTAGAGCTCCAGTGAAGTAACTAGAGGATCTGCAGTACAAAAATACTAGTAAACAAAAAAAATTTAATTTTTGCTACACTTTTATATACAAATATAAGCAAAAATTTTTGTGCATCTTTGACCGGTCTGTGGTCTCTACAGTCTTTTGAAAAGGAAAAAATAATAACCATAATAATATTTGACACTTCAGGGAGCCCTGCCAATGAAATCCCCAGGGAGCCATCCTAGTAGAAAGAAGAGGATTAATTTGAACATGTACATACCAGAAATCTTAGGCCAACAGGACAATTCATGTTTTCAATAACTTAGGACAGGATCAAAAATACTATCAAGATGAAAAGTTATAGATATGTAGTCACATAGCCACTACTGATTATATTTTAATGTGAAACACTTCAACATTAAAAGGTACCTTAGTTAGCTTCAGGTAAAGCATACTTTAGCTTAAGGTAAATTCTCCATTTGTAGACTTATGCACCAGCCAGTAGTAGTATGAGTTAGACACCTGATTTTTTTTCTTTACCTAAGAAACTTCCTAAGATTTATAAAAAGTATCTGAATAGCACTGAATGTTAATCCAGCTTTAGAAGGCAAGTTGCTCTGTTTCCTAATCTGATCAGTATGGATTTTAAAACTTCTGTAACATCAGGGCATTATTATACATGGCCATGCAGCACCTTGGACTGGGAATGCCAGAACTGACTCCAATCTCTTTCAGAAATTCGGAGATTCAAGTCGAAAGGTCCTAACTGTTACTCAAAGAAACCCAGGCTTTATTTTCTGCTCCCACAATTGTTTCTATTTTGCTGTATGGTGCAAAATCTAGCATTGGTCCTGTAAACCATGACTAGATGGAGGTCATGGTCCCTCCTGTGTGCTCTCTTATCCCTTCTGCAGCATGCTGTTATACCCATGGGAGGGTAGGAAGGAGCCACAGTTTGGTGGACACATAAGGATGGAAGACACACAGGGACGAGGGCCACCACATTCCAGAGCCACATTTGGAGGCCAACTGTGAGCTGTTTGGCTGAGAGGGAGGAGTACACCCATTGCCACTTCTTTTTCCTCCTGCTACAATGCTGAAGAGTGAAGCAGGGCTTCTCTGTGACTGTAGGTGAGGTGGCCAAGGGATGGTTTCACCATGCCTCCCTCCATTGCTCTCTTGATGACTGTCTGATGAGTACATCCACTCTGGGCAGACCTCAGCAATGTGCTGTTTGACCTTGGTCAGAGGCACTGACCCCTCCCCATGTGTTGTGGAGGTACAGTCACATCTGTGTCCCACCATAGATGCCTTAGAGATTTACTAACTTTATCCTCAGTCTAAAACTAAACTAAACCACCTGCCTGGAGTAAAACTTGTTAAAAAAAATCTCCAAAAAACCACAACAATCCTCTTTCATGATTATATGTGGGAAGGACCACAATTTCTCCACACAGTAACTGCTACAATATTGATGTTTTTTGTGTATTAGAATGAGAGCATAAATGTTCAGTTTTGGGCCCCTCACCACAAGAAGGATAATGAGGTGCTGGAGTGCGTCCAGAGAAGGGCAGCGAAGCTGGTGAAGGGGCTGAAGAACAAGTCCTATGAGGAGTGGCTGAGGGAAATGGGGTTGTTTAGCCTGGAGAAAAAGGAGATGAGGGCAGACCTCATCACTATCTACAACTAAGTTTGTAGCAAGGTGGGTGTTGGTCTCTTCTTCCAAGTAACAAGTGATAGGACGAGAGAAAATGGCCTCAAGTTGCACCAGGGGAAATTCAGGTTAGATATCAGGAAAAATTTCTTCACTGAAAGAGTTATCAGGCACCGGAACAGGCTGCCCAGGGAGGTGGTTGAGTCACCATCCCTGGAGGTATTTAAAAGCCTGTAGATGAGGTGCTCAGGGATATGGTTTGGTAGTGAACAGGTACAGTTGGACTTGATGATCGCAAAGGTCTTTTCCAACAAAACAATTCTATGATAATTTAGTTATGAACTTCTTGGATTACACAACTATACCTTCAAAAAACCCACCATTTTTAAATGTATTCAGCAAAGTCTAATGTTTTGTGTAGATGCTGTGTATCTGTTAAACTGCACATTCTGGCAGAAAGAGCTAAAAATTCACTTAATTTGTTAAATTATGTATTAGCAGACATGAAAAAGAGAAACATAATAAGTGGAAGATAAAACGAAATAATTACAAGAACAGCTTTGTATACTGGTATTGCTTAGACATATGAAGTCTTGAATATTTTGTTCCCAGGGGCCAGCATTTCTGAATCAGTCTATTTGTTTTGACTGAGAATGCAGGTCAGTGCAGATTGAGGTCTCCAAAGCAATTGTTTCTGGTTTTGAAAAGTGCTGAGCAACCAGAAAAATAAATACTGCTTGCACTGTTGTAATGGGTGTCCAGCACCTTGCAGGACTGAGGTTTGTTTCCCAGGTAGAATTGCTGGCTGGTGTTCACAGGGTGACTCATACTTCCACATGGGATCAACAGCAGTTTTCAACAGAATGAAACCCACAACACCTCAGACTGTATCCACAGAACTCATACCATGAGGATCGTATGTAGCCTAGAAAGAATTGTGAATAGCAGCCATTCCTCCAAATCAGCTACCAATTTCTGTGTCCCTGTGGGCTAAGGATCAGCTGATTTTGCTCACGCCAGTGGCTGAACTCCATTGACTTCAGTGAGGCAAAACTTTATGGAAAGTTGGTTCATCTATCATCCATTTTATAGGTACTTCTGAAGAAGACAACTTGATGACAGCAACAGTTTTTGTTTATAAAGGTGACTTGTATGGAGAATTAGTATTGGATTTTTGAAGGTAGTTACTGCAGATGTAAATAAGCACTGCTGGTTCATGATGTGACATTTGCTTCTCCTTAATGCACTGGGCAGTACTATTGAGAATGCCAAGATAAAGAGCTTTGAAACCCAAGAACATAAGCTGAAAGGCAAATGTACTCAATATATATACAGCCGGGGGGGAGCACATCCTGCAAGACTTGTTGGAGGACTTCACTTCCAGCTGTGTTGTTGCTCACTAGTCATTGGGTTAGGAGCAATACTCAGTCCCTTACGGTGGCTTTCTTGCTATATGATTTTTAAAAAAGCTTTTGGGGAGATAATTTTCCAATAGTATCAATTATTTGGAGCGACACCATTTTAGAATGCCTACTTTAAGACACCTAGGGCTTGATGTTCTTCAGGAGTGCTGAACATCTTTTGTTCCTTTTAACTATGAACTAATAAGGTAGTTAAATTAGACCTGCATGGAAATACTTGCACAGGTCAAGTATTGCGCAGACCTACTTGTCGTGGGAACCCTTTGATCTCTGTGTTTCAGACTACATAATAATGTCTTCTTCTCAAAAAAGGCTCTTAGGAGAATTAATCAGTTAATTTTGTACAGTGTTTGAAGGATAAAGTACTATCTAAATATATTGCTGGATACAAGTACCTGTCTCTCTTTTATAATGAGTTTTTTTTAATTAATGCTATTAATTTGAAAATGGATAATTCTTTTCTAAAGAAATTAATACAAACATCACCTGAAGAAAATCTAACCACGAAGTTTGATTGCACAAGTATTTATAGAAAAAAATAGGTGTGCAAAATGTGATCTAGAGAAAACTACTATTGTAGTACAACTACTAAAGAAATGAAAAAAATAATTCCAGGCTTAGTTAATTAATTAAAGAAATTCAAACTGACAAAATCAATGTGAATGAGTTACAGGAACACATCATTAAACAGGGAAGCCTTTAGTCTAAAGCAAGCTTATGTTGGGACAAAAAGTGATGGAGGTGGAGGTGAGAGAACATTTTGGAAGTGTTCAAGCTGCTGAAATTTATTTTTATTTCCTCAGCATGTTATGGGATCTCTTCCATAAAATGATGGAATAAATGACGCTTCATCCTCCTGCCTCTCTACTTCACAGGGTAAGTAAAGATCTGCTATGTGGCAATATAAATTCTTAGCCATATGGACTGTTTTTCAAAATTATTACTGCATGAATTCTCAATGGTAGGAAGAACTTACTCTTTAAAAACACAAAAAGAGTATGAATACTCTTCAGTTGTCTAGTGAATTCTAGTTGCCAGCAACTTCATATTAGCTTAGTAATTAAAATTCTCAGAAAAACAAATTGAAATGTTTCTTCTGTTGCATCTTGACAAAATTTGCAATAATGGTCTCTCAGTCAAATCACATTTCTGCTAACATTATGATTCAATAAACTCTTTTCTGAATCTTGTCTACATTCATTTTCATCTTAAAGTAATTTCCTATTTGCCTATACAGATGTGAAATTTTCTGATAGTTGAAAATAACTCAGTGCTGACTTGTGCTCATTTATTGATAAAAGGGGAAAACCCATATTTGTTTACGTAAGGGGAAGGTTAAAACCTTCTGCTAAAAACTACAAAATACAGAAAGGAGCATGTTCAGTCCAAATGCAACCTGGCACTTAGCCGTATGTTGTTCAACTTGAAGCTTGTCACTGCCATTTATGTTCAGATGACTACTGATGTGCAATGGTTGAAGACCAAGCAATTGTTTAAGTGTACTGACAGATCAGAGACAGAATGCTTACCCCTTCGCAGTAAAAAAGCCTAGTTATTAACATAATGGAGTCAGTTAAACTCAACAACCATACACTTATTTATGACTTCATACGTATGTTTACATACTGGATAAAGCAATAATGCAGTACTCAGTTAACAGACAAACTTAGCAGTGACATTGCATCCATCAAGTTAAGTTTTGAAGTCTGAGCTTGTAGCTAAAATGCAAATGACAAAATAGAAGAACTACTCTGAAGCACTTTTATAACAGTTTAATCCGTCTTACTGAGACAGGCAAAGGAGGCAGCATGGGGCTGCCTGAATTCCCATATCATCACGATCCTACCCATTTATCACCTCACAGAGTTTCTGACTATCTCTAAAGGAGTCTGAATTAAAATACTTCTTTAACACATTACTCACATATACCCCACATATTTCTGTTCAACAACTTCCTATAAAACAAACAAGATCCATAATTGGGACTGAGGCTTTCTCTATGATAATTGTGTGAAGATATTTCCACAATATCTCTTCTTTAAACACCTAAAGGAAACAATGAACTAATGGATTCAGACACCTTTTTTTTTGGTTCCACTGGCATCACTGACTCCTTCACGCAAACATTGTCATGTACATGCCCTAAGAAATTTTATCCAATCAAGTACATTGGCCTCCTGGTCTGTAGTGACTCCACCTGCAAAAGCACCTGATTTATGTAGCATACATCCTGTCTGGCAGGAAGCACAAGGTATGCATACAATCCTGATCTTATTTGGAAGATGGTATTACAGGGAAGATGCAATTTAAAAGCCCCCAGAATTTCTGTACACACTTAAATATAAATAGATAAATAGATATTCATATGTGTGTCTGGTGTGCATCATTCATATACTATGTAAACCAGAGAGAAGAAAGAACTTTGTGGGCATTCAGGTTGCAGCAAGCCCCAGAAGTTATTGCAGCTTTTGAAATTCCCATGCAAGTCAAAGGAGCCTTCCTTTAGAAGCTTTTATTTAACAGACCCTAAGAGAAAATGAGGCTTAATTTTACTTTCTATGGCAGAATATAAACACAGGCTTATGAATATATTTAGAAATCTGCCTAACCTGAGTTATGTGTTCTGTCCAAAGCCAGTAGGACTATTCACGTGCTCAAACTCAGACACCTGCTTAAGTGCCTTGCTGGACCAGGGCCAGAAACATAATAGTGGGCCAGCTTAAGCTGATTAGAAATGTTCCAGTGGCTCCAGTGGCAGCAGGATCTAGTCTTTATTGCCACTTTGCAAAACGCCGTGCTCAACAGGGTGAAAAAAATCAGGGACTCTCTAGTTCTCTTAGTGGTCTGTCGGGTAAAGCTTGAGTACAAAACAAATGTAGCTTATTTAGCACTAACTGGAAATGCGTATGACTGAGAATGCATCTATTCTTCCACATGAAAATAAAATCTGCTGCCTTGAAGAAACTCTCGAAATAAAGTGTCTTATTCTCATATGCTGTCTAGATCCAAAATTTCTCTTCAAATAACTCCAATAAGGAAGGATAAGGTTTAAGGAAATGATGAAGAGAATCCTTAACCTTTGTGAGTCTAAAGAGGAAAGATGCTTTTAATAATGTATCTTTCACTTTTTAATTGAATGCTGTGGTATTTTTAGAAACCTGGGCAGTTACACTGCTTTTTATTGCTTGTATATGTAGCTTGTTAACCAGACATTAATAGGCAAACTGACATGACACAGTCACTGGGCAAACCTAATGATTCCCAGCATCTCTCTTGCTGCAGAAACCTTTATACTTGTGTGCTGTGAGATAATTTTTTCGTTAGTGACAGAATTTCTAACAGGGCCTTCTGCAGTGATAAGTCTCAGACTGACTACAAATTATCAATACTGATTACCGAATTGCTGCAGTGGGGAGGGGACGGCATGCTCGGCACCGCAGGGTTGGCCAGACTCCCAGAGCCCTTGTCTCCCTCCTCTATTTGCATCTACAGCCATCTCTTGCTTTGGTCCCAGGGGTGCCACAGCCAGGTTAAAATGCTTTCAATCCACACCAATTATTCCTCAGGGGTGGAACGTCAGCATTCACATAAATAAATGTATAATGCATTGGTTGCAGGCAGCGCCAGGAGGATTCGGTATAACTTTGTGCAATGTGATTAAGATAACGGGGTCTGCACAGAATGGGAATTTGAGTGGGATTTGCTTCTTGGGAAGAATAATAATCACGTTGGAGCTCTCCATCCTTCTTTTCTGGGATTTGTGCGTGCATTAATTTAATGGGGAAATATTGATATAATGGTGAAAACTTGAATTGGAATGCGTCAAACGCAGGTCCTGCCTCGTCTTCCCCCCTCATTCTTCCCCCCCCGTAAAAAAAAGAAAAAGAAAAAGAAAAGATAAAGAAGTAGAAAATTGAAGGAGTAATAGAGTTGGGATGCTTTCAGCATCCTGGTCCCACGGGTTTTCTCCTTCTCTCGCTCCCACACACTCCACTGCGATTTTCCGCTCCCCCACCCACCCCAGCAGCCTCCCTCGAACAAAGGGGCCGGAGATCGGCTGCTGTCTTTCGTCCCCGTCAGGACAAGCGCCCCGTGGTAAAAAGGTACACGAGGGCAAAGAGCTTCCCGAAGGCTTCCCGGAGCCGGACTGCTGCAGGGACCGCGCTGCAACCGCAGCCGCGCCCCGCCTGGTCGCTCCCCGTGACCGAGTGGGAGGCGGCGGGAGAGCGGGGGGCGGAGGGTGGTGGGGAGCGGCGTGGCGCAGGGTGCGGCTCCTGGCCGGGGCGGGGGAGGAAAGGATGCTTTAATTGCAGCTGAAAAACGCAAGATAACAACAGCCCCTGGGAGCTGCCCCTGGAGAGAAAACCAGTGTGGGAACTGCAAGAAAATACCAGCTATGCATGATGCAGTGACCTACTTCAGCCCCCTCTCCGGCCCCTCCCGTCAGACTGCAGGTGCGGGCAGCCGGCAAACGGCAGCTCCTTCTGCTCGCCCCCCCTCGCCCCGCAGCTCCTTGCGCCGGGCTGGGCGCGGCCGCCCCGCAGTGCGCGCCGCGACAGCGCCCGCCCCGCTGCAGCCCCCCCGCACGGCGCGCCCCGCGCCCCCTGCGCCAGCCCAGCCCAGCCCTTCTCGGCCCCCCAGGACCACCGCCCGCAGCCCCCCCCCCCGCTCCCGCGATGCCACGTTTCGCTCAGTGGTGCCTCTCCCCATCCCCTCTTTTCTTCTCCCCATCCTCTCTTTTCTTCTCTCCGTCCCCTCTTTTCTTCTCCCCACGCGGTTCGCGTTTCCTTTGGGAAATACAGGGAAGAGGTGGCCCCAGGCAAGGGGGGCTTCGGAGGTGGGGGGAGGCATATTTATAGCTAAGATAACTTTGCGGTTCATTTCCCTTTCTTATTTTTTGTTTTGTTTTTGCCGTAATATGTAGATTAATCTTTAAAATATAGAAAACCATTCAAAAATTAGGCTGTGCTCATGTGCCGACCTAATCCATCAGTAAATAATTAACCTGATCTCAGGTTAAGATGTTAAAAGAGCCCCAGGACCCCATACCATCTCCTTTTTTTTTCTTTTTCTGATTAAAGAAATTAAAAATATGTTTAGCGTTGTCTTGATTTTTTTCTAAACTTTAGGGACATTGAGAAAAACACCCAGTGTAGGTAGCAGTCCTAGGAATCAGCAGCTGGCTGAAGAAAAAAAGATGCAGTTTCTTACCCATTGCTGTTTTAGCCATGGTGGGATGTGCAGGCTCTCAGAGGTGGTGAAGGCAAAGGGGTCCAGCTACAGCAGTGGAGAGAGGGAGAGAAGACTGAATAAGGCACTGAGTCAGCAGAGTGGGGCTGTGCAAGAGAAGGAGCAAGAGGCAGGAGCCCATGAATAATTATCACTCCTCTACCCAAGCAGATTGGCTCTAGAGGTCCCCTGACATGACTTCTGCAGAGCCAGAATCTCTGGGCATTAAATATTGATCCACCAATGGTGCTGGAGTACAAAGTGCCAGAATGCAGTTTGAAGTGGAAATCAGTCCTTGAATGCCTGTCCCCCCCTCGTTCTGGCTTTAGTAGTACATTCCATGTTGAATGTTTTATGTCTTACATGAAAAAAAGCCTATTGGTGTTGCTGTTGCTACCTGTAACACATGCACAAATTCATTTTAACACTTTTTTTTCCCAAAGATATGGCCAAAAAGGGATCAATGCAAGGCATTTTCTAAACCATTTTAGTAAAGCAGTTGCTGAGATTATTTTTACCTCTGCATCCCATTTTCTACATATCTATGCAGATATCATATACAATTGTTTTATACTGAATGTTTCTGCATTCTAGTATTATCATAGAATTGCCAAACCAAACTCTGGACAACTCAGACTCTGCTAAAACTTCGGAAATGACAGCTAGACCTGCTTACAGTGTCAAAAGATTCTGGAAAGCCAAAACCAGGATAAATGTGAAAAGCACTGTCAATAACTACTTCCCTCATGTACTAAAACAAAACCCACTGGGAAGTTGCGAGCCTGATTCACTCAATAAATTGTGCAGAATGGGGCATGATATGATTATTGCATAAAAGCAGATGGACACATTCTGAGAATTCTTTATGTTAATTTAAGAATTCTCTGTCCCCAGCAGTGAAAAGCCAGTGATATACCTGAGAGCCATCAAACAAATGTGAGTGGTTGTCTGAAATTCTTGCTAGAAACATGGCATGATGGGACCTTTGTCTATTTGTACACCTCGCAGTTCTGAAAGTCTTTGCTGACCTGGAGGAGATAATATTTAAGAGGGTGGTACAAACAAGAGGACACTCCATCTGTACCTTCTCATCCTTACACTGTCCAACTGAAGCTTATCTGCCTCTCCCAGATGAAAACCAGCCTTATTGTAAAAAGCTTGCAGTGATAACAAGACTCTCACACTACTTCCAGACAGACAGATTGGCACAGGATAAATTTTCAGCTTCAAATTTGGAGGACGCTACTCATGACGTTGTTTCATGGTGTGTATGAGTGAGTGTAAAAAGCAGGAGAGTGGGCAGAGGTCTCCAGGGTGGAGGTGTGTTTTCCCAGAGCAGACAGGGCAGTTTCCCCCCATCAGTAGTGCCATTTGCAGCTGCATGGTCCACGCAGTGTGGCAGCACTAACTGCTATGCTCTTCCTCTGTGTGTACTTCCCTAGAACAGATAATGCAGAATTATGCTTTGTGAGCTTCCTTGAGGTCAGTGAACAGCATCTTTGAGTAAAGCAGGGCCCAAAGCATGAGTTTGAGGGCAAGTTTCTCTTTTGAGTCACTATTGATGATTTCTGAATTGCAGGAACTGGCTTTTTTCTTTAAATGAGAACAGTGAAGTCTGGGATTTGGGTGAAGGAAACATCCCCTAACTGTGCAGAGAGGCACACATGTCATTCACCAGTGTGTGAGCTGCAGCATGACAGATGCTGTGATGGCTCCCTGATGAACGAGCTGAGTGAGATGAGGCAGGTTTGCTGGGGTGCAGGGGCTGATGTGCCTTCCTGAAAGGCTCTGCCCTGACCTAGAGCAGGAAGGTGGCCCTGGGGGTCCAGCGGGCTTTTGGGGTGACGCATTTCTGGGCCTTTGGCTGTGTGGCTGCATGTGGGCAGGGTGGAGGGTGAGTGGGAAACAGAGAAGTAATTGTGCCCGGACGTCTGTAGTGAGAAGAGCTTATTCCTGAAAGGAAATGGTAAGAAGCAGTGGAGGGAGGGAGACACCTCGTAGGGCTGGAGACCCTCTCTTTAACCGAGACACACCTGCCCCAGGCCTCAGTACACCGGCGGGGGTGGCAGACGTCTCCAGGATGGAAGTGTGTTTTCTCAGAGCAGTCAGGGCATTAGCACAATTTCCCTCCCTTCAGCCGTGCCATTTGGAGCTGCACAGTCCACACAGTGTGCCAGCACCAACTGCGATACTCTTTCTCCGTGTGTGCTTCCCTAGAACACCCACCCCAGTCCCCGGTACCCCAGAAGGGCTGGCTTTTCCCTGGGCTCGGGGGATGCTGAGGGACTGGTCCGGCAGGGCAGCGGCCGGGGAGCCCGGTGAGGGGCTGGCACGGGTACTCGGGCGGTGCCGGGCGCTCTCCGTAGTGCTGGAGGCGATGGCGCTCTCCGTGGTGCTGGGCTGCGGCGCTCCCTGGGGCAGCGCCCGCCCGCTGCGTCCGGTCAGGGCGGGTCGGCGGGGATGGGGAGGGGACAGGCAGGGAGTCGCACTGGGGGCAGGAGGCAGGCAGGGAGGCAGGCACGGGGCGAGCGAGGAGCGGGCAGTACAGGCAGGAGGCAGGCAGGGCGGTGGCGGAGCGGCTGCGCTCTCCGCCCTACCCCCCGGGCTCTGCGTCAGCCGCTGCGCGGAGAGGGTGAGGGGCTGCGCCCGGCCCTGATCCCTTCCCGGAACGTGGTTGCAGTTGGGTTCGGCTTGGCTCTGCGCAGTTCAAGTGCCCTGGAGACACTGGAGCTGCTGTCCCATAATGCATCTTGGCGCGGCTCGGCTCCCCATCCACGCCCGGCATGCAGCACACTCGCCCTGGCATAGGTCTTTTTAAAAATTTGACTCTATTTTTCCTATTCTCCCAGCTTAACCAGAAGTAAAGGACAGGAGAGCGGGAGGGTTCCTGTCGGTGGTAGGTTCCCACAGACCCTGCAGAAGGCAGCTCTCTTTCAGCGTTCCTGTAGCCGCAACAGTGACCGCAGCATTCCCCTGCTCCCTTTGCAGGCCCCCGCAGCCCCTTCCTAGGGAGCCGGTGTGGTGCTGTCAGGCTGAGGGTAGGACCTCTGCTTTCCCCCAGAAAGAGGGTACCCAGCTCCTGGGGCGAGGATTGCTGAGAAAGAAGTGCAAGAAATTGTCTGGCAATCACTGTCATGTCATGCATGGGAGCAGCTATTAGACACTCTATATATCATTTCTGATCCACTGTCATCTTTTGATGGTGTATTTCACATACATTTTAAAGGATCATGAATTAAGCTCCAACACGCCCAAGCAAGGCAAGGACTTGCTTTCTTTCACAAGCTGGGCCTTCTCTTGATTGACATTGAAATGTGTTTGCAGCCCATGCTATCTCCAGGTCTGTGGATTTATAGCCTGTAAGGATATTCTGCCAAGCAAAGCACTCCTTAACAGCTTCTAAATAGTAGTGGGATATAACTGGGAATTCATTCCAATTTTGTTGGACATTTCTTTTGTGGCCTTGGCCAGATAATTGAAAAGCTTTTGTTCTTCCCCCCCTCCCCCCCCATTTGTTCTTTTCTCCATTTGTTAACAAGGATCTTACTTTTTACCGCCTTGGACACAAGAGAGAAGGGGAAATAATACCTTAAAAATAAAAGTTTATGCAGCACTTAGTAGACCATTGTTGCTAGGTAAATGAACTGCATTGACACTGAAATGAAACAAATGGCAGAAATGGGAGTTGGTCATGGAGTTTTGGATTCTGCTTGTGCCTTTTGTCTCTGTTGCATAGGCTGGGAGACTGTGCAGCCTTGTTCAGGTATCTTAAGTAATTTGAGAAATTCAGCTTTTTCTTACTGGCTTTTGGAAGATTTGGTTGCACTTCGTCTTTGTTATTAAGAAATGTGAAGGACCTTATTTAGAGAAACTGATTTTTTTCCTTTGATCATTCCTCTTTAGGCCTCCTAGAGAGCTTTCACTTTGTGTCTATGCAATTTTAGAAAATGAATTAGTAATTAGTTCATGATTAGCTTCTTTTAATCTCTATTGCTTCCAGACCCTCACCAAAGCCCATGGTAAAAAATATTATTCAGACAGTATGATGAAGTACTCAAAAGTCTGAGAAGAATGGTGCCTGTGGAATCTTAATTACAACTTCTTAAGCCATGATATAGTTTTTAATTATATACTCATATACTATTTTTTCCCACCAGATTCTCCCTACATACATAACAAGATGGATGGTACACCCTTGGTGATAATTTGGTTTTACTCTCTTCTCATAAAACAAAACAATGACACAGTCCTCTAAATCCTTGAAAGTATGGGTACAATAAATATTTTCTGGCAGAAATATTTTCCAGAATATTTTCCTAAAATGGGTGAAAAAATCTTTTGTCTAGTCTTATTCTTCACTGCAGGTTAAGTATAGATTAGAAGATGCTAGCACAGTTTGTATTGCAGTAAGCAATTAACCGCTACATATTTTAATGTCAAATTTAGAGACAGAAGACTACAAACATATGTGTGTGATTTTGTAATTTTTCTAATGTTTTTACTTTTTTGTAACTTTTTTCCTGAAATTTTCTGCAGAACAATATAAATATATCAAGCAGATGAAAAGATTAGCTGTATAATGGAAGCACAGGGAGAAAGAAAGAGCACTGATAGTATGCATAACTGTGTCTTATATCTGAAACCTTTCCCTTCTTGAATTATGTTTTTCTTATTCTTTCTTTTTCCTATGTGACATTTGAGTTATAAAACAGTAACATGCTGTTATGCTTCTATTGGTATTTATCTGCTTCTGAATTTGTGCTTTTTTTCTGGGCATAGCCTATCTAAATATCATGTTGTTAAACTCTGGTAGTGGTTTGATAAGCCAGCTGCAAACAATGTCACCGTTAGTGATTTCAGTTGCTGCTCATTCCATATACATGTTGGAATAATGCAGCTTTAGGGCTCGCCTGGTTTCCTACAGGCTTTTATACTTGCATGGCTGCACATGGTGTTCCTTTCAGCAGCATTCAGGATCACAGTGGGGAAGCTAAACAATGGTATTATGATGTTTGTGGATATTTTTTTCTTAGAAATCTGTAAGTAATGGCTTAATGCTAATATGGGGATTATACATAATGAGATGTCCCTCAACACCCTTGTCCATGAGATGTGAGCTAGAGCTGTGCAGGGTCTTATAATGGGAGTGACTTTGTTGCATCTGGAGTCTGTTCTGTGCTGCAAATACATAAAACATTGTAGGCCTCGTGAGGGAAAATGGAAGAAATTGAGACAGAAACTAGTCTTATAATTCTGAATGAGGAAAATGTGTTCATGAGACCATAAGAACTGTTGTGTGAGATCACACCAAGGGGTCATCTAACCAGAAGCTTGTACATTGCATATCCTCCTCTTTCAAGGCCCCACTAGATAACAGGATTTTCTTTTCAGTTATATGCTTGCCTTGGATGAACCTGTCATCTGCAGCTCTTGGAGGAGGCAACTTAGAGGTGAATCCAAGTGCCTATGGGCTGATTTCTCATCCTGACCCATCTCTGGGTAGATCACCACTGGGCAGCCTCCACTGGTCCTTGTGTATGATCAGAGTGCTCACAGAAGTGCTGTTAGAGATGCTCATCTTGATGTCCCCTTGTGAATCCCTTCCTTCCAGTTTCTACTTCTGTGTTCCCTTGCATTTGTTTTCCTTATTTCTTGACTTTTTAGTTCACTCTAAGGCTAAGAGTAGTGCCCCAGGGATCTTTCCAGCCACTGACTGCTTTCAAGAGATGCCTGAGCCTCATACAATTTTCCTACTCAGTAACCCCTGATGGATCTTTCTTTCTTCAACAATGTCCATGATGCCCTGTGTCAGTTGGCTCCACACGCCATCTCTTTGCTATGTAAGAGGCATCTTCTTTTGCTTATTTTGAGCATGGGTCCTAACAAGACCTATTATGTTTGTATCCAGATGTGGGATACTAAGTACACTTTCAATTTTAGAATCATAGGGTTCTTCACTCTTTAAATTGAAAAACAGTGTTGGAAAGATTATCAGATCCAATTTTCCTTTTAAAATGAGAGATGACAAGCAGATGATGTAGAAGGAGTTATATTAGCCAGGTAAGGGACAACACCATCCACTACACCTCAGAGGTTCATAATGAAATTTTCCTAGAAATCCAGAAGTGCCAGTATTCAGCAGATCTAAATCACAAGTCATTCCAAGACCACAAAACCCAGTTTGAAAGCATCCTCCAAGTGTCCTATTGAAATGAGGTATATACTGGCTGTTTCTGATGTGGTTTGTTGACTGCAGTTTTCTGAACAGCAAAATAACATATGTAACAAGAGACAAGAAAAGTACACTGCAAAGGCCCTAATTAACCTTGCTCTGTCTCCCTTACTGTTTGCAGAGACATGCACATGTTTATTTTAACTTCCTTTTGCTATTTTTGCTCTTCTTTGTATTGACAAAATTTATTGTGACTCTTTGCTGATTATCAACTGTTTCATCATGGCTTTTGTCCCACTCTCCTTGGAGAAGACCAAAAGACCAGGATATTCTACATAATTTTTCTCTGTGTGGTCAAGTTTATTCATAGGTATGTGTGATTTAGGACAATAAGTGTTCTGTTATTGCTGGCTCTCAAAAAAAGGATCCAGTTCCTGATATCAGGCTCATCATCCATTCTTTTTGCAACTAAAATTTTTTTTTACTTACTTGGTCATTTATCACTTTAAGGACAATAGAGGATGATAAAGGAAAAATATGCTGCGAATAGATAAAATAGACTTTGAAGGTGTCAGTTGTGTTTGGGTGAAATTCACACTTAGGGGAAAATAGTAGCAGAAAACGACTTTGCGACTGAAGTATAGAAGAACCTTTTTATTTCTGGTCTTGCTCTTAGTCCATTAAAAACTTTAGAGAAAGCTATTTTGCTCACAGCTTTGCCAGACTTCCTTATTTTCATCTGACATTTTCAGTGTTGCTTGCCCATTGATTATTGTTTGTGTGAAAAAAGTCTGCTGAGATGTTTTGTCTGGTTTTGAAGATAAACTTTATGCAATATGACAATGTTTTGCTCATTCTGGTGTTCTTTTCTTAGAAATACAGTAGCATGCCCTATTCTGAAATCTGTCAGGCAGTTGTTTTGTCAGCAGAGGTGGACTTGCCTTTTCAATGTAAAAATCCACTTAAACTTGGCAACATTTTAATGTTTTAGAAAAAGCTGTGCTTTATACTGCTTTTGGAGACACTCGCTGAAATCTCAACAGCTTAAAATCTCAGGAGTTTCCTCACTGAACATGCTTTTTTTTTGTTTTTAAAATGTCTCATCTTTTGGAGCTGTGAGCTGGTCAGGCAAATAGGAAATGGAATGGACTAAATGCTAATTATGAAGAACACAAAGACAGAATAACAACTGGTGTAATGGGGGAAGGCTGGTAATGGCTGGACAAAGAAACTGCAATGAAGGATCCTTTGGGAGCAGGGGTAATTAGGGTCGCAGAAGCAGACTAGGGAAAGAGTAGGTTTGTGAGACAGGGCCTGCCATTTGCTTGCTGAAGAGATGAAGGGCAAAAATTTGTGACATAATGTGGGGATGTGGTTACTTGGCAACCTTAATTCAGTCCCCGAATGATACATGTGTGATCACATATTGTTTTTATACAGGATTTCTGGCTCAAGCATTGTGCATGATGGACCTGCTCTAGGGAGGTACTAGGCTGTGCCAGAGACACGAGTAATGCCCATGTGATTCTTGCCTCATTTATTGCTTCAGATGGGAAGTCGTTAATGAATGAAGCAAGGGAGGGTAAAGGAAGGTCATATGACTAAAATAATGCACTGTTGCACTGGGCTTTTCCTGTCTAGTGCTAATACAGCCACTTAAGCCAGTTCTGTTTTCTCTCTGTGTGGAACCTCTAATAGTCTAAAAGCTTCTAATTATCAAATTTTTAATGACCACCTTTTGAATGCTAAATCCAATTTGCTCATCAGTTATACCTGTGATTGATGCTGCAACCTCTGTGTTTGAAATATTGTTAAATGCTTTCAAATTGCATCAATGATCCCTCAGACAGAACATTTGAAATCAGTGAATAGGTCTGGCCTTAATCTTTCTGTGCCTCTACCCTCTGTGTTTTAGACAGTAGCACTACCTGTCCTTTGCCACTGTGATTTTTGTGAAGCTAAATTAATTTGCATTTGTGCAACACTGAGATATTGAAGTGAAGAGCACCACTGAGAAGTCCTGGTAGGAACGAATAATTCTGCTATCAAAGCACAATTGAGTAATGGGCAACAAACAAAGCATGGGCCACACAGTGAGTTATGAAGTGAAAGCAAATATTGATTAGCTGTTTGGTGAATGAAGCAGTGGTCCTATGCAACAATATTGATTAAAGAATGTATCAGAATATGTAGGTATAAGATGTTATTATCACCCTGGTACAAGAGAGATTTCCAAGAGGGAGATTAAAAGAGGTACTGATGCCCTATGTGCCTTTTTCTTTCTCTAGGGCAGGGTTGGTTGTATGGCTAGTATGGAGTTTCAGGTTTGTGATGAGTACTTTATTGCCTATACTCCCATTTTAAATGAGCTCATAAGTGCACTTTGTGCTGAGAGCAGAAAGTGATGGAGTTTTTGGAGGTTCTTGTCTCTTGTGGGAATTTGCTCCAAAGCATGTCCCATATAGTCACTTCCTCCAAGTAATATGGCTGGGTACACTATGGGCAAATAGTGCATTGGTAGAGATTTAATTGGTGCTGTGGAAGATAGTGGCAATGCATTAATAGCTTGTGCCTGATTGTAGAATAAATAAATATCTTTAATGCTGCTGTTTGCAAGGAAAAACGTGTTACAGTAAGAGTTCATGCAGGTAGGGAGCTACTGCCTTAGCAACTCACAATAAAAATTGTTCAAAGACAATAAAAAATTGTCTCCTTTTGTATTGACCTTTCATTTTGATTATCAATACACACAAAGTGGCTTTTGGCAGTGTCTGCTTGTAGGTACTGTGGGCATGAGACTCAATAGTCATCTGTTTTTTGATTACATAAAATTTCTCCCAGTGTTTGTTGGTTCAGTTCTGAATTTACAAAAGCTCATGTACCACCTGAGTTCCAGCTCTGTGACATGAGTGATGGTTCTGCTGACTGCCAAATGTCTGTTCTGTCCCTTTTTGCCTTTTCTTGGTTTTATTTTTATATGCCGCTCTGCAAAACCTGTATTGTGCAGTCCCATGTCACAAAGTGCCCTCTCAGTTTTTTTCTCAGTAGCATTACTAAAAGACCTTTCTTCATGTTTCCACATGGAAAAGGTGGTAAAAAAACAGTGCTACCAGGACCCTATGCTATTTATGGTTTTTGCTTCGCACAGCTGTTTCTTTTTTAACTTCTAGAGTTTGAATGTAATCACTATATCCAGAAGAAATGCATCTTTTCCAGTAAATTGTCAGACAAAGAAGTAAAAGGCAGTCTTATTAAATGACAGAACCTGAAAAGACCACGAGCTATTATTCATATGAGCTAACTCAACAGCCAATTAAAGCAGTAACTCACTTTTATCTTTCCTAGGGCTGAAAAGTTCCTGTCAGACTTCTGATTTCCTATTCAGTCAAATAGTGTTAGATTCAAGTCATGTAACGGCTCTAACTTTAGCAAGAAAATGAAAAAAAAAAGAGCAAAAGCTGCCTTTTTTTGTCAATGATTCCCTGGTACATAGCCATGGTAATAACTGAACATGGAAAATCATATTAAATTAAAACTTCCAGTTTAGCAGCTGAATGGGACCTGCTAGGAGTGAATTTTCATCCTGTTTTTCTAAACTTAAATTAAAATTGTTCAGAGGTTCTTTGAAGTGTGGGGATTTGGAGTGGACTTCTTAAATTATTCCAGAGGAGGTACTAGGTAGAGAAGTCTGGATGGGTCATATTGTTGGTAACTTACAAATTACAGCTTCACTCAACACATGAAAAATGTTTTTATCTGAAAGGTGAAAAGGAGACATGACTGAGGGAATTTCCTGGGGAACAAATGAACTTGAAACCCGAAGAGTGCAACACTCCCTTTCTAGGGAATATACATGTAGAAATCTGCACCAACAGATAAATATGCACTGCTATTGCTTGGCACAGTTGTATTCTACAGACTGTTATAGAATATCAGTTTCCAAAGGCTGGTAGCTTTTAAAATTGTCAATTTTAGAATTAGAAATATTTCATTATCCAAAATTTCAGAATTTAGAATACAACATCAATATAATGGTTTGCAGTAGAAAGTCAATCAGCTAACCAAAAACTTTTTGCTGTCCTGGGTATTCTAACACATCTCTAGAGCATAAGTAACATTTTGGTGCTGACTGAAGATCACAAAATGAAGAAAACTAAAACTGAAAATTTGTCTCCTTCTGAGGCTGTTGCAGTAAAATATCGCAGCGCTTATGTGACAAGATCATGCAATACAAGGAAAGTACTACAAATGTAACAATATGGTTTTCAGGATGACAACTTCAGGCTCTTGGATTTATAGATTATGATAAAATTCCATTCTTTCAAGATGTAGATAATCTGAAATTGCTTGTTAGATGCCTGGTTAGCAGGACCAATTGAACCAGAAAATTATGAGGTTCTTTAACTGAAACCTTGCTCCACTAACCTTTATATATTTGTGAATGGACAGAATAGAACAGCAAATAATAAAGTCTCTTTCTTTCATGTATTGACCAAATGTGCAGTTACTCTTAGAGTCTAACAACTATTCGGCAAAATGACTCATCTTTTCCTAAAAATTTTCTAGAAGTGTATCTAGTCTTCACCTAAAGGTACTGAGAGACCAAAAATGCACTAATCTTTGTAAAAAATGATGCTTAGCATTTAATTTTAATTTCTCTGTCTTCTAAATCCATCTTCTGGTTTTCTTTGTGTCTTCTTCTCTTTCATTTTCCAGTCTCTTCTCAGTCTTCTTCCTGAAAAAACAAGATGATCTGACCCCTCAAGTTTCTTTCTTTAAACCATTATCTTATGCCTGAGCTTTATGGCTCTTTTTATTCCATTTCTAACCTTCTTTTTAACATCTTAAAAAAAGGTAGTAGACAGGAACATATTATTCTAAAATGATCGTATTGAGAAAACTGCCTTTCTACTTTTGTTCACAGTTTTTCTTTTAAAATGTTGAAAAAATGTATTAGCCTTTTTTTTTTCCCATAATGTAGCTGCTTAGGATGCCATTTCCCCACTGGGACCTACAGATTCCTTTCAGACTCTACATTCCAAGTTATTGTTCTCTGTTATGTCAGACAGCCTGTTTCTGGATCTGTACCCTTGTAGTGGAACATATCAAAACATAGAGTTGTATTTTTTGCAAAGTAAAACTATTTATTTTTCTAGGTCTGTGACACAGGTTCTAGTGTGTTGCAGTGATCTACGTCTTCATCACTGTTGTAAAGATCTAAAGTTAACTGATAAATGAAACAAACCAAGTATTCTTTTACATCTGATTTTTAACAGTGTTGTTTCATCAAGTATCAGGTCTTGCAATAAGTGGTTTTATATTCAAATGCAGGTAAGGGCAAGATACCTGAAATTAATGAAAAACACTCACTGATTTCACTAAGACAAGCAGTAGCTTTCTTAGTAGGCCACTGCATGAGCATGAAGATGTTTGAATGTGGAGATGTTTGCAAAGAACTGGGGCATAATGTTATCCTGGTTAGTACTATGTTTAATTCTGTGAACACTGTCATTAATTAGACCTATTGAAGGTGCGGTAAATGCACAATAGAGTGTCATCTGTTCATAATTTTTTAAGTTTGGAGAGGGCTGTTACTTTCTTTGGGTCATTCTTCAAATAATTACGAAGTCACAAATTTTTATTAGTATTTTCATATCTGCTAGCATCAGTTTAATAGTCCCATTTAGACTACTGAAAAATGCTGCTTCACATCTGATTTAATTAGATCCTTTTTGGGGGAACTTGTCTAGAAAATGCCTCTTTGGACAAAGATCATCTGCTTGCAATTGTTTTCTTCAGTCTCTCTGGTTGATCAGCCTTTAGACGTTTAATGTAGTTGTATTTATTTAGGGTATTTCCAGAAATCAAAACATCAAACTGTTTAAAGTGTAAGTGTGTCTTACAGAAAACTGTTATAGGAATATAACAAATTTATATACCTCATAAACTTTTTCTTGATATTCCCCAAGTTCTAATTCCTAAGATTAAGTAATTGTAATTATTTTAATGGGATTTATAGATTTAATATGGATCATTGCAGTATTTCTGTATTGCCAAACTAGTTCTGATTCCAGTCATTGGGTTTTACTTGCTATCCTTCCTCTGGTAATAGATTTTATAAGTGGAAGAAATTAAATTGCCTGAAAGCATGATAAGAATCCTGAGCAGCAAAAGGAATGCAGCATCCATGACTTCTGAGAAACCACATATCCCTATTGCTGAAAAGGAGTAATTTCAAAAGTAAATAAGGAACATTTCTGAGAGCTCAGATTTTCAATTCAGTAATCCGTTTAGATTGGCATTATTAAACACCAATAATAGCAGCAGTGATTCTAAAGTGAGACTTGTCAGCTAGAAGTTCGCAAAATTCTGTAGGTTTGAACTAACATAGTACAGACTGTGCCGCTTAGTAGTCATCTATCTCACCACTGTAGCTGTAAAGTCATATTTTTTCCTACGCCTACAGTGGTTCTAGGGGCTACGAATTTGCTTTGAGTAGCCCCTGAAGAAGAAAGAATTGCAGCATAATTCTTTTTTTTTTACTTTAAAGTAACATAATCATTTGAAAATTTCGGTTGTGGTGAAGAATGGAATTGCTATGACAAAAATACTGAAAGCAATATTTTCTTTTTCTGGGTATGCCAGGGTTAAAAAGATTTTATTCCAATGTTATAGTTACGGGAGCTGAGGTTAGGTGATAACACGGCTTTTGAAAGGCCACAGATTGACAGTCAGCATGTTTCAATAGGCAATTAGTTTTCTTTACTCGGGAATCTGGGTGCTCAACTAAAGCTTTATATATCAAAGATGCTCTCATATAGTAACTGTCAGTCTTCCACTGTGATTTTATTTCATCCAAAGGAACCCAGTTTGTGTGCTTCAATCAATAGTAAGATGTCCAGGGATAAACGGATTCATAACAGGATTGTAGGGTTGTATTCTCTGCACAGAAAGGAATATTGTACCCAGTTTGTACTCATATTTAAAAAAAAAAAACTGTTGAAAGATTTGAGACAGCAAGGCAAAGAACTACCAAAATGATTCATGAGTTGTAAGGAATACCTCAATCTATGAGAAATAAAGAAACTGGCATGTTACTGAATTGAAAACAAGACTCAGAGGTGATCTCATTGAAATGCGCGACCATATTCATAATAAGAAAATTCCAAGTACTAAAGAAGCAATGGCTGGAAGCTGTTACCAGCCAAATTCAGATTAGAAATTCTGTGCTTGTTTTTAACAGAAAGGGTGATTAATCATTGAAATACATGATGAAGGGGCGAAATGTATTCCCCATCTCTCATTTTCAAATTAAGAAGGGATGTCATTCTGGAAGATGTATTTAAGCCAAACACAAAGTTATTGAGCTCAGTACAAAGGTAATGGCCTGCAATAAGTAGATCAGATCAGGTGATCAAAAATGACACTTCTGAATTTAAGCACTGTGACTCCATGAGATCACATCTCTGCCAAGAGCTGGATGAGTAGTTCGTATTTTTTGTGTGGATCATAAATTTTACCACTAGTAAAATGAAGGTTACCCAGCCCCTATTCTATTATTATTGTGGTGTGTGGAGTGTACTCTAGAAGAATTTCTTTGTGATAATCCTGAAAAAATTAACTAGATCAATCCAATGACCAGAGAAGCTACTGAAGACTGTTGGCTTTAATATAGCTTGGATCAGGTGACAAAATTTTGTCTGTTAACACTGTGTAAAAATTTCCATACCAACTCAGATCAAATGTCCATGTAGCCCTCTCACTTGCTTCTGATACCAGCTAGGATGTTAACAGTGTAAGTAAAGAGCATCCATAGAGGAACGTAGCACAATTCATATTGAAAGACACCTCAAGAGGTCTCTGGTCCAATGTGCTGTCCACAGCAGGGCCAGACTCTGAGGGGTGCTCAGGGCTTCCCAGCTTCTGGCAATCACTGGTCGAGCGATATCTTAAGCTGCACATGGAATGTTGTATTTAGTTTTCTGTCCCTTGACTTTATCTAGGGCTATTTATGTTTTGACTGCGTTACGATTCAGTGATAATGATTTTCAAAATTTAATAGCACACTCTACAAAAATCCATATTTTTCTTTGCTTAAAACCTGCTCTTTATCCATGTCTTATCCTGTGAGAAATAATAAATAATCATTTTCTTTCTCCCATGGTACACATTTTACTAAAAATCTACCATAGTCTCCTTCTTTCAGCCTGGCAATAAAATGCAAATTTATCTTTGTGCTCTTCACACTTTAATACATGAGATTAAGATGTGATGTTGATGACACTAAAAATAATGAAGCAAATGCACGTTGTTTCTAAAGGTCTTAGCTGTAATGACTTTTGGCTTCACTCAATAAAAAATCTTCTTCAAAGCAGAGCCTATTCAAGATGGAGTAAAGCTGTGGAAAATCAATTTTCCATGGCTGCTTTGGCCTTGTGCAAAAGCTTAGTCATTTTTATAGTGAACCAAGCCTTTTGTTTTATGATTTGTTCTGCTTATAAATTGTGAGGATTGAGCTACTAGTTCACAAAGAACAAACAAATCTTGTGTGACAGTTTAATCACCTAATTAATATCTTAAGTCAGAAGTTTTACTGTGTTTTGTTGCATATATAAGATTTTGCAAATTAACACCTGAGCAGGAACATGCAGTAAAATGTATCATGAATTTATCAAATGTTGAAACCCATGACACAGCTTGGAACTATAATTTTTACAATGAAATGATATTTGAATAATTGTCACGTTGTAAAACTGCAGCCCTGTGGAGGCTAATGAAAACTACGTTTCAGTATGGTTCTTCAGGACTGCTCCCAGTGCATTAATTAGGAACATTACAACTAACTTTGCCAGAATGAGATTTGGTCTAATTTCTTGGAATAACAGTCTGATTCTGTTACGCACATCCGTGTGCCATAAATCCTCTGTATATTAGGGTGCCGACTTTCAAGCCATGTACACCATGAAGAAGCTTGGGTTCAGTTCTGTGTGCTGCAGGTATTAGTATAAAGAGTCAAGGTCTGAGCAGGGAGCATGTATTGTTTGCTTAGCCCCATTCCTGCACTCTGCAGAAGAACTGGAACCACACACAGCCCCACTGGGAATCTTTGAGTGAGCAGGAACAGGCAGCAGAGGCTGGGGAGGAGGAGTGACCTGACCACATAGCAGTTCATTCGCTGCAGTTGATGAGCACAGTTGCCAGCTCTCAGGACTTGATTGGATCCTCAATAGCAGGTGTAAGTAGCAGCCTCCTTGACCAAGGCTTGCAGAGCTGATCTCTGAAGAATTTTGACTTAGAAGGATTTGTACAGCAACATCCCAAAAAGCTAGCTGCTGAACATCCGAAGGTGGATGCTAGGCTTAGTTTTCACAAATCTCCTGTGTTTGTGTTCCTCACCTTATTGAACTGGAAACAATTGTAGTGCTCAGCAGCTCCACTGGTTTCTCAGCAGAGTTTTTTAAAGTCAGTTGGTTGACTCCCTGAATGATGTAATTATAAAGTTATATATGATTGTTCTGACCAGCTCCAGTTAGCATACATACTTTCATGTGCGGAGCCATGATTTATACCAAACATTATACTTTTACAGTGGTATTTCCTTTTAGGTTTAGATACAGATGTTGTGAAGTACTTGTAATGGCTTCTGAAACTGAAATTTTTCTTGATATTGGCTTTCATTACGACATTCAGTCAACTTTTCTGAAAGCTTCACTCAGGTTTAGGAAACTCTGGGGTTCATGCCTGAAGTTTTTTACTACAAACCAAACCCAAATGAAATTGAATTCTTCCCCTGGATATCACTTTGAAATTTGAAGTTCATTTGAAACCTCCTATAGATACTTTAGAAATTCATTAATGTGGAAGCAATGGGAGTGACACACATGCAAGTAATAGCAATGGGAGCCATCCAGGATTCTCCTAGCTTTGGGTGATGGGTATTGCACTTTTCCAAAAAACTAGGAGCAATCTGTATTTTTCAAAATTAGACATTCAGGTGCCATTCCAACTACCTTTACTGCAGTGGTGCAGCCTTCTCTTCTGTAATTCATTCTGTAGAGTTTCTCAGAGCAGCATTTGTGCCTGAGTGAGAGAAAAAAAGAGAAAAGAAAGAATACTCTTTAAGGCTGAAAATGTCTGCTTTTATCTTTTAAATCCCTAGACCTCTAACACATCATTTTTATAATAGGATAAAACCAGATTACATCTTTATATACACTTATAACCTTAATGGTGAAGGAAAATACAAATATTTGATTCGGTTTGTGTTTTGTCTCAGGTGATTTTGAATTTAAGATGGAAGACTGTGATGTGAGTTTATACAATCATTTTCCAGGTTTTGTCCCTGAGATTGTCAGTAAATGTGTTCATCCCATTCACATAGCAATGATTGCTGTAGCGCTGTCAGGGATTGCAGAAGTAATTGTGGGCCTGTTACCATGATGTGCCCTGCTTCAGCTGCTGAAGTAATAAGCACAATTCAAGTGAACTATTATGTAAATGTCCTTGAGGAAACATCAAGTGGTGAAAACATCAACAGCTGTAAGGACAGGACCCACTTATTAAAATAATAAGGTCGACTAATCCATTGAGCTCGCTAAGGAGGAAGAAAAATGTCTTAAGGGTAGCTTTACATGAGGAACCAAAGTTTGATAATAAGACCTTCATTTTAGAAAACCCAAGTGTAAAAAAAGTAGAGATTGGAAGCTGAAAGATGACTGCAGGCTTTAAGTATGGTTTACATTTTTAACCATGGAGGTTACTAATCAGCTGAATTATTTCTTTAAGGTTGTGATAGATTTACCATCCTGGTACCCTTGCAAGGCAATGTTTTCTTAGAGAGATGTTCTTACCCAAATAGATATTAATTCAGGGAAACTTCTATATTCATAGAGAAGATCATGTTACTTTATCCCAGTACTCTCAGCTTTCTTGGCAGTTTGAATAGCTCATAGTTTTTGACAACAAAAGGCACAATGACACTATATGAATTGATTTGTATATGTTCACTCTAAGCACTGTCATAACATGGGCTGGGATACTTTACTTAGTTAAAACCAGTCACGTAGAGAAGGACATTCTTATGTGCCGCTTGGATCCACAATAATTTTTGTTTGCTGTGTGGCACTTTCTTGTGGCAGGGCTTTCTCTCTCTGCCCTTTTGTCTATTTGCTTGTCCACCACTGGCTCTGAGGTCACCACAGCCCCAGGCAGGGTGGTAGGGGAGAAGAAGGGAAAGGTGATCCCAGTGTGTGGTGAGCGTCTTCTTTCCTTTTGTGTGACTGGGATGAGGAGGCACACCACCATGCAGCCTTCTCCAGGTCCCCCCAGCAGGTCTCTACCCAGTGCTTGTGGGACTGTGCTTTGGATAGCCCAGTACTGGTGCAGAAGTCAGGAGATGATCTGAAATCCTCTTACTTTCTCTCTTCCTCTTTGACAAGTCCATGCCTATGAGGGTTGTGTATTATTGCTTAAATTTGACAGGAACCCTTGTGCTGTTCTGTGATGCATAGTCTGTAACAGAACTATTTTAATGATTTCTAACAAGTTCCTCAAATCTACTTCAGTGGATGCTTGGTGAGTGTTGATGAAGCATACTTATGTCCTGTCTTGCAAAGGGAGCTTCAACAGAGTGCATCAAACCCCCACTTTTGGAAGGATCCAACAAGGATTTATTTTGTTTATTTAAAAAGCAGGATGGAAAGCTGTAATATATCATCTCTGTTCCCATTGTTTAAATCGGGAGAGCAATAACTCAGAAATCCTAAGGGTCCTTGAATTATTTTTGTTGCAAATTGTATGCTATTAAAAATGTATTATTTTATTCCAGGTTGCACTGAAAATTTAGCAAATAACTGGAAATTTGTTCATTAAAATTTGTTTGTTTGGGCTGCTGAAAAGCCCGTATTGGCAATTTTTATTGTCAATATAGAAACATTAAATCTTCCAGATAGATATAAAGAAAATATTTCTGCACAGTGGTGATGGAAGAAGCCAGAATGGTTACCTAGAAAAGGTGTTGAGTTGCCATCCTTGGAGATACTTGAAACTTTCTTGGAAAAGTCCCTGACCAAACTCATTAAACTGGAATCTTGCCTTTCTGTGGGAGGTCTGCCTCAATGACCTAAATTCCTTCCAGCCTAAGTTATTATATGATTCTTTAAGACATTTATAGAACAGAGGTGCTTCTTGGAGTTATAGAATTACAGCTAGGTTTCCTCCTAATTACTCTGTGATTTTTTTTTCAATGTCTGCATCATGAAGTGCATAAATAAAGGAAAAGCCGTATGGTGACTTCTGTTGTTTTCCATTGTACAACTTTATGAGAAGTAACCACAGGAGCCACAACAAAAAGAACTGCTCATTAGTGACTACTGCCCTGGCATTGCATGCCCTGCATCTATGTCTATACTGGGAAGCTTTATGAGGGGTAGCGTATCATTCCTTACCTTACCGGTACTCCAATAAGCATTCTTACTCTTTGGACAAAGATTGCCACCCAGTCAAAGCATTGCCACCTTTTACTCAGGTACATCCTTCAATCTTAGTTACTAGTAAACATACTAGTTACAAAGTGCAATACTACATACCAAATGCAGGGACATCCATTTTTTCCCAGGTACAAGAGAAATGGTAAAGTTTTGATGCCTAGGGATTTGACCTTCAGCTAAAAAGATAGTGTAATAACAGTGATTGAATGTTCAGCCTATTTAAATTAGTAATAGCAATGAGAGATGTGCATTACTCCACAATTGGCTTGATGGTACCTGGCAAAATATCCTTCCCTTACAAGTTCTCTTTCATCTGACATGATTGCTTTCCTTTTCTATTCTGCGGGAATTCACCTTCAGACTTACTGGGTTTAGAATTAGTCCCATTAGTCTATTATTTTTCCTTTCAGCAATGACAGCTTCTTTAAAACAGACCCCTTTTATAGAGATTTTAAAGGTTTTCTGTGGCTTTCACTGAAGCCTGACAATTGCTATACCATCAGTAAATTAGCCTTGTTGCTCTTCAAGTCTGTGTCATTCTCAGGATTTTGCCTGCCCTCCAAGGTCTTTCAGGAATGACCTCTTGCTCCCTTCCCCCACTCCCCACCCCTGCTCAGACTCCTTCAGCCATACTAAGCATTCTTCATTGCTGTAAACTTAATGATGTTTTCAGTGCAAATTCTTCCTAGACCCTCATGCATGCATAAGGATGTCCCCTCTCACCTGTTAAACCATTGTGACACGGGATCTTTCACTGTAAGTCTTAAAGTGCAATGTAAATATACATTGTTGCATGGGTTTTAATAGTAATAATTCCATAACTACAAAATAAAACCCTTTGGACAAGGCAGTAAAAGCCAAGAGTCCTGAGTATAGCATCAGCATCAAATCCTTGACAGATAGTTTGTAGCTCATCATGTGAGATGGCTGTTTGTAGCTTGGTTTCTGTTGCATATTCCTGTTTATTAAATCTTTCCTTTATTACTTACTTGAGTCTTGATAGTTCTTCTAACTCGCGTTTTTATAGAAACATGGAATCATTAGGTTAGAAAAGACCTTTGAGATCCTTGAGTCCAGCCATAAACCTAACACTACCAAGTCCACCACTAAACCATGTCCCTAAGCACCACATTTACACTATTCTGCTTGTGGCCTTAGTCTTTTTGACAGCATGGTGCCCCTTCTTCCGTTTTGGGAACTACTTCACTGTGTAATATGTGGAAATGGTTTTCAAGATTGATTGTATTCAAGCATCTTTTGAAACAATTTCAAGGGCTTAGCAATACTTCTGATTTTCTATTTTCTATTTTTTCCCCTTTTGATATCAATAATGTTATAATATCACATGATGCATCTCTTTACAGGTTCAACCTCCATCTGTCATCAGTTTTTCTCCTAATATTTCAGTGGGATTCTGTTTTTTATAGAATCATAGAAGAGGCCAAGTTGTTCTGCCTTCATCCTTTCTCTTTGTAGGGGATGAATTGTTCTTGTGCTTCCAGGAGGTTATTCTTCAATAATTTTGCAGAATGTGAACATGTGGTGATGCCAGGAAGCTGGAGGTCAGGAAGCTTATTGCTGACATAAAATTAAACATAATTTATCTCTTGTATTTGGATCCTTATTCATTATTCTCCCACCGAAGACCATGATTCTTCTTGTTTAGACCAAAATGTCTCTGTAGAAGGACATGGAGATTAAGCCTTCATGTATACTTGCATAGAGCAATGAGTGAAGTTAATCTTTCATAGAGAAAGTAGGAAAATAGGAGGAAAAACGCTTGTTCCGAAGCAACATATAAAAATTCTGATTTGTGGATCCTCCTTGGCCATTTGACAAGAAGAAAGGCAATAGATATTAGCCCTCTCTTGGGGATCTTCTGAAATTTACATAGCTGTGAGTGTCAGGGAGCTGTAGCTTACAATTGTAACTTTATGACTGAATCTGTTGAAATCTTGATCCATTCATTCCTTTTTTCTATCTTTCATTCATTTTTTGATAATAAGATGGAATAAAAAAACCTCACAGAAATGTTGCAAACACCAATTAGGGATTGTTGATTAAACACTGGCCATTTGCCATGTGGACAGATACATACGCATATTTTTTTTCACATTATCAGTAGAAGTAAATGACCACCCCAGAGGAAAACCCTATGGTAATTATCAAATATCAGTAAATTAGAATTATGGATTACCAGAAAATCTTGAATGTATTTGCCAGAACTCTTAACAACAAAGCAGAGGCTTTATCTAGACTGAAAAACTTGAACTTTAAAATAATTTAATTTTCTATTTTAAAACCAATAGCTCTTTTGACTGCTGGTGGACTGTGAAATGTTATTCAGGTCATTTATTTTCTATTCCTGATGGACCAAAGGAAGGCAGATTCAAAAATAGTCTTTTTACCCACTATGAAATTTTCCAACAAAGTTATCAAATGTGATTGGATTGTGTTGAAAATTCTTTCTCAGCTTTTCCAGGGAACTAGTTTGCAAGGGGAAGAAATACACAACTGCTTTAAGTTTACTATAAAAATAAAACTGTTGTATCAATTAAAACAAAGACGAGCTTATGCAGTTTATTTGGAAATTTAGTTGGTTCGGTGGCATTTGATTTTATAGGAGGAAGGTCCCTGTGAAGTGAGGGAAGAGAGCTTTATTTTTCTGCTCATTGCAGTAACACTTTTAAGGTTTATTTGTTCCCACTGAGGATGGTGATCCTTTCCTAAAATACAGCGTGATAAGCTATTATCTTTTCATTCTACGAGGGGGTTTTTTTGCCTTTTCTGCAGATTGTCTTCTAATTCAGGAGAATTTGTACTCAACTGGCCTATGAAGTCCAATTTTGTACCAGTACTAGGTACAAGGTGCATCTTGTAACCATTGGTGCACCCCTGGAACTTTGCCACAGCAGGACCACACATTGTTCCATTTAGGCACGTGTTTAAGAAACATTCACATTTGGAGGGACAAAATGTTTCATTGTTTAGATCAAATTCATCAGATCAGTGCATGCTCCAGAGTCACTTTGCTTAATCAACTAATTATGTTGCCAGCTGTAGCCTAAGCTAGCATCCTCTAAGAGTCATGTTAGAAAACAAAAGGACGCTGTTAGGAATTCCTTTAAAAATTATGTTTCTGAGACCCGAACAATAATTGATTTGATCATTAGATAAATAACTATGTTTTCAATTGCAGTTTGATAAGAGTGTCGCACAGAGCAGTCTTTGCATAGTTTGGTGTCTTGAGTTATACAGAACCCCAGAAAAAATGAAAACATCTCTATAATTGAAATTTATTGTCTTGTTTTTAATAGTCTTTTAAGTCCCAACTCTAAGCAAAAAAACCCCAACCCAAACTCCAACAAAAAAAAACAACAAAAGCCTCCCAGTGATTAGATCATAATTTATCTTCCTCTGCATCCTTATTGTAAGACAATCTTGTCACCCTTTCTCCTAATTTTTAACATGTCAACCATTTGGTAATAGGATCCATTTCCTAAATAATTTTATATTACCCGTCCCATCTGTACTATGCTGTCCTCAGTACTTCACGACAGAAAACATATTTCATTATAACAGCTCAAGTGGGATACTGTTATGAAAACATTAGAAGCAAGTTTCTATTTGCAGTTGTAATGGAAATTACAACAAAAATTACTTACAGAAATTGCCTGTAGAGTACTTTGCAGTTGCACTTCTGTATGCAATAAAGATTGATTGAATTCACTGTAATGAATATTCAGCGCTTTGAAATCTGAATGCAAGATGGCTCAGACACTCAGACGAAGCACCTGAGGGACGCTGAGGCTTTCTGTTTCCCTTGATATGCTAGCTAGTATGTTTACATCAGCAAGTGCTGCAATCCAGAGAGGGCAAGGTCTGTATAATGAAATGTCATGAGACCCAACGTCCACACTGAATGCATCTCAAGAGATTTCACTCCGGACTAATTCTTAACTGGTTATAAGCACTGAAATGATGTTTCTGAGAGCTGAAGAATAATTATTTTGATTTGGTGCTTTTCTGGAGTATGACTTCTTGTTTAGTTCCATCCAGAAATAATTAAAATCAAATTAATTTCAGTTTAAATTCAGAATTTCAACTCCAAACTCCCTCTGTGGTGCAAACCAAAGTGAGGGAGATGATGGATATCAAGACACTGGCGATTAAAAGTACACTTCTGAGATGAAACCCTAAGGTACCATTTCTGGTCTACTGTCACTTCCAGAAAACATGATGTGCGAGAAGGTATATGGCATAAGAGGAGGTGTTATACCTAAAGGTATTTCATTGCTCATTAGTCCTGTGTAGCTATTTTTGCTGTGGATCAATTCCTCGTTACTCTGTACCCCTGCTGACAAGTCCTGTTCAGCCTTATATATATGGGAGAATATAGAAGCCTTCATGAGGTGTAGATAGATATTTGCTGTATTATGTGAGTTTTCTGAGCTATCCTGCCTCCTATCAGATGCTGCAGTTATCAATAGCATTTTTTTAAAAGGGATTGGATTGCATAAAGTGAGTTGTGGAAGTGCCCACGTCTGGTCAAATCTTGTTAGTGAGGGTGCAGTACTGTACAAATTTAGATATTTTGCATACAGCCTGAGCTGCCTTCCACACTGCCAGATAGTCCAAGAAAACAGTGACAGAAATTAGGTGTATTAGTATTAGTAATACTCGTCTTTACAGCATCTGTGTCTCTTTTAATAACATTTTCTAAGTTTGCTAGATGTCAAGATGTCAAATCGTATACAGTGAAGTTCATGCTATTGGCATACACCCGTTGGCCAAGCCATCTGGGGTGAAATTCCAATCCCAATGAGTATTTTTCACTTTAAATAGGGAAAAAAAAATATTTCTGGCTTATTATTCTCGATTTTCTGCTTATATTTTCATTTAAGCTCAGGAAAGAAAGGACTGCCAACTGCTATAGATATCTTCTGGTGTTTTTTTACCAGATTTCACTATTTCATGTCCTGAACACATTGAAAGGCAAAGTCAGGCTCTTCTTTATTCTGCCCTACATTAAGGAAAGCTGGATAGTATTTGTCTTTGCCTCCCCTCCTGCCCCAAACCCTGACAAGTGGAAATGGAACCTGTATAGGAGAGAGGGAAATGAATTGTTGAGGCAAGAGACATATACTGGATCAAGCTCAGGATCCAGCCAGTCAGCAGGAGCATGTGTCCCCTGTTTTTGACATTCTATTTGTTGTCTCTCTTCCCACCTCTTTTGCTTTCCTTTATCTCCAGTCCTAGCTACCTTTACAATTGGCAGATATCATAATTAAACTTTTGTCGAAGGCTGTCAAAACTACAGGCTTAAAATTAATTTATGGTAAATTAGTCACATTTGGCAAATATAGCTTGTTCATCACTTCACAATATTAGTATCTTAATGTATTTAAAATAAAATAAGAGAATAAATTAATAAAGACTAAGGTAGCATCTGAAGGACAGCAAAAATTTTCCAGTAACGGTGTGTTTAAACAGACTTTGTCTAACTCAGACTATTTGAATGTTTACCTTGATCTGCTCAGATCTACTCCAGTAGGCAGACTTCAAAGGAAATACATTGGAAAGAGGTAGAGGTGAGGGAGGAGCACCAAGTCTCTGAATCCTACTAAGAGTTAAGCAGGTGTAAATGTTGGGGATTAAATAATTCAATATTATTTACACTTAGGTGATCCTAGCCAGAGACAGTCAGGCAGCAAGAGAATTTTCATTTAGAAAATTAATCATCCAGTGTTGACACTTTCCAGCTCTGCTTTGCAGACCGTAGGGAATCCCTGCATTGTTCTGAGGATCTTAAAGAAAGTGTCCATGTAACAGTCACAAAGTCGCATTTATGATGTTCACTGAAAAATGTCTTGAGCTCCACAAACTGAAAAGATGAGATCTCTTGCAGAAGGAAATTTGGATACCTGTCTGATTAGGTGAAAGCTAGGTGCAGTTCAGTTCATGCTCAACTGCCACTTTGCATGCAGTGGTTAATGGAAGAGTGTAAAATTTGGCTCAAAATACAGCCAGGCAACCGTGCCCTATTCTAAGGCTTTCTTACACTGGCCTTCATTTGTAAAACAGATTAAAACTTCCAGTATAAATCTTGATCTTGTTTGCTTTGAAATGAAAGGTAAACATTCCTTTCAGGTTCAGTGTGGAAGCATCAGGCTTAATAGTAATTCTGCTTGTGCTCAGCATCTGCAGGATTAGGTTGTCTCAAGGACTGCACATCTGCCTGGTAAACAATAAAATACAAATTACCACCAACCCCTAGAAAGGACAAGTTTTCAAGATTTGGCCAAGTAACACTATATTTTTTGTTGTTGTTGTCTATTTTGACAGGTGTGAATTTTCTTTTGGGGGCACAATGGTGGGAAAAAAGATGAAAACAAGAGTTTCTTGAATAGTGGTATACTCTTAGAAGCCCTCCTTGGGTGTTACTCCATTTGCTTTACATATGAATGACTCTAATCACCTCTGGGATGGCTTCTTATTGCATATTTCTATTTTGCATTAGGTAGGGAAAAAATATGAATAAAATTCCCAAAGGGGGAATTCCCAAAGGTTATAATTTGAACTAAACAGTGAAGCACTGTGGACAGGGAGCAAATAAAGTACATGAAAAGAATATTAAGTTAGAGATTATGTCATGATAAACACATAAAAGTTGTATGTTTTATTATTCATCATTTATTGTTATGGAAATATATGCAATGGCTCCATTATGATGCATGCAAATCCTCAACCCGTTCTTCTGACATTCACCATATGCGTGATTTCATTAACCCCACCTTTTTAAGTCAACTTCAAATGCTTCTCTACTCTTATTTAAAGTTAAAAAAAAAAAAAGAGAGTGAAAGAGGTGCGTTCCTAGTGTAGTAAATTCAGGCCTTTTGGAATACTAAATTGTTCAAGCCTATGCTTGATTTTGAACAGAGTGCACACACATGCCCCCATGCTGAAATGCTTTATTGAATCAGTACAATGTAAAGGGGCACTGCACAAAAATGAATCACAGTACCCCAATGAGGAATCTCCGTAAAAGGATTTATTCTAGGGCTTACTCTATGATTTTGTTACTAATCTGTTACTACCCTTCTCAGAAAGAAAAGCCCACATATTGTCATTCTTCTCAGCCTCTAATACACATTGTCACATAGCTGCTTGTAGAAATAGTTAATTTTGACCAGGAACATTCTAAATACATGTTACAGGAGTAATGGTGTTTCCCAAGTACTTCATGCTTACACCCTTTAGACTGAATGCACACTATAACACATTGGTGGAGCTCTGCATGAGACTGTGGTTTCTTAGAAATGTCGAGTCAGTAGAACGGTCAAAGCACTGAAATCCTGCCCTATAGGAGATGCTGAAATTTCATAAATTTGGCCCCACCCTGAATTAGAAAGAAAAAAATCAACATTTTGGAACTCTTCACAAATCTGAATATTCTGCAAACCTTGCTCTGATTAACTACACCCTTTTGACAATCCTATAGGTAACTGAAAGTTTGTATTGATAAAGTTGAAATGGAGTGTTTTAGTAATTTCATGAGAAAATCTCTGGATTTTGCACAGATTCCTGCAGATTGCTTCATCTGAGAAGTAGAAACTTGTGGCAAACACTAAAATAGGTGCTATAAATATGGTTTAGTTACAATTTAGAAATTAGATGATATTTTTTTTTGTGCTGAAGTGTGACATATTATTAGTGCTAGAAATTTGAGCAGTCCAGAGTGTACCCAAATATTTAAAAGCTTATTATTAATTATTATTTTACAAATCTGGAACTTATATAGGCAAATATATGTAAGAATTCCTGTAAGAATGTAATACACCTGCATTTCTTATCTTTCCCAGGTGTGCTGCTTGAAAAAGAAGATAAAATATGGGAGAATTGAAAATTCCTGTAATGCTATGAAGTATTTCCTAGAAATAAAGCTGTGTGGCTACCTAAGTAATATTATAGGGGGGAGTCAGAGATATATCACTGTTACTTTCACTGCATGTCTTCTAAATCTGATGAGGCTGTATGTGTGAGTTTTCCCTTGCTGAAACATATTTATTTCTGTATTTCTTGCTGGCTATAGGAGGAGTCTGAGGCTGAAAAGATTTCCAAAGCTGAACAACTTCCTCAAAAATCATCTCTGTCTGAGGATAGGTATCTCTGGGAAATTCTGAGCCCATCAGATCTGCAGTACAGAGTATGCTGCTGATGAAGTCCCATGAATGCCAGCTGGTGGTAATTTGTTCAGCAGCATATTTCCAGCAGACCGTGATTATTGGTCTGGGCGGATGGGCTCCTTTAGCATCATGACAGCTTTCCATGTCTGAGAAGAAGAGCAGACGAGCAGTAAACTTGCTTTGGATAGAACATTACCCCAGATCAATTACTGACTGGCTGATGTTATCTAAACATGATCTTTGACTCTGTGAAAAAGTTACAGTGATGCTTGTTGGAGCTATTTATTATGTCCAGAGGCTAATCTTTCATTTAATATTTGGACTTGAAGTTGTTCTGATACATTTGTTTTCTAATGCTGATAACATAAACAAGCAGAATTAGCTGTCTAACATTGTCATTGTTTTGGGAACTGGCAGAACTCTGTCTTGCAACGACTCAGTCAAAAGCTGGCAGCTGCATCTGCATGCCAGCATCTAACTTGAGGGTGTGGCGAACACAGCCCTCTGACTCTTCCCATGAAGTCAGAACCTTTCCACTTCTCCAGTGGTTGGCTTCATTGCTGATAGGATCATGTAAACTGCTGGGTCAGAGCTGAGTTAAGTATTTTTAGTGTAAAGAATGAAATCTGATTCTGCTTAGCAATATACCCCATTACTTTAGGGTTTGTCATTTCTATAAGATCACTATTTTCATAAACATTTTTGCAGACCGAGTGAAAAATAGTAGAAAAATACCTCCATGCAGACAACGTAAAAAAACCTCCTAAGGCAGAGGAGAAACTCCTGTGGTAGTTAGTTCCAGAAACGGAATTCAAGAGCACATAATTTGGGATATGACTCCTATGCTAGTGGTACTGGTGGGGAGACACGTCTTCTACAATACAAAAGCTGAAGGGAGTTTTAATCACCCCTCTGCTAGAGTGAAAAAGCAACCAGACAACTACTCTAGAGAAGCAAAGTGCTGATTTTATGTCATGGTACATTACATAGGTATCTATGTAGCTGCCGTAGCTACTAGTGGCTGCTAGAAGTAGGAGGAAACTATTTCTCAAGACAATGAAGCTAAATGTGAACCTGCTTTGAATCTTCCTTAGCTTAATTGTTATTAGCCAGGAACTTATTGAAAATGCATGGTGGTGTGTGGAAGTAAAAATTTGATACTTATAGTTATTCTTGTGTGGCTGTAAACCAGAGAAAAGTGAGAGAAGATAAAGAATGGGGTGGGATAACCCATGCGACCCTCTATGGCAGAGTTGTCAAACTCATAGTTACCCCTGTTGTCCTGCTCCTGCAGCGTAATGCACGTCACGCACACTGTGCACATGACCTGCGCTGGCAGGAGTGTAGGGGCAAGGAGTTTGGCATTGCGGCTGGGTAGGCACAAGGTGCCAGGCCAGATAAAACAAGGTGGAGGGCCAGATTTGGCCCGTAGGCTGAGTTTGACACCTCTGCCCTATGGCCTGCAGTGTGGATATCTGCTCCAGCATAGTCCTGTGTGGCCTACAGCGGGAAAACCTGTGTCACCATAGTCTCCAGCAGGAAAATCTGCTACAGTGCCTGGAGCACCTCATTCCTTCTTTGACCCTGGACTCTGCAGGACTGTTTCTCTTGCATGGACATAAGTGCATGTATAAATAATGAGACTGAGACCAGGAACCTCCAGTTTACCATCAACGTCTCTCAGAAACAGCTTTAGGAACCCATGAATATCAGCAAATACCTCAGCCCCTGTGGGAAATATTAGATATAACTTAACATTTAGAGCACTGGACATGTGGAGTGGAAAAATTGTAATTTTCATTTGAAGAGAATATTTGAAGAAATCAAGGAACCAAAATCCTTTTAAGAATGTTTCTTGGTATCTGCTCTTACAATTAGCTGATGACACAGTTTCTATGAAGCAATGTATCAAGTCAGGCAATGCACTGCATAACACAGTGCATCTGTAAGTGGTCCGAGGAAGAAAATAATAGTTATCACTGACACAACGATACATAAATACATACTATACATCACTAGACCCATTTTAGAAATGAAGAAGCTAGGCTGTTGAGTGCCTTTTTGGACCTTGCTTTTATTCTTTTTCCTTAGTTTCCTCAAAGTGTCAGAACACGGTTCATAAGTATAATTGTAGACCTGAAGAGGTATTCAGAGCCTACATCCAAAGTTCTTGGTTGTCCTCATAAAACCGCTGAGCTAATTCTGCATATGAAATCAAACAGGACAGAATTTTGCTTGTTGTGCGCCACATAGGATTAACTTTGTGCTGCCCTATGTACAGGTGCAAAGACATGCCTCATGAAGTCAACTCACTGACAGCCTCTCAGATTCTGTCTCGATCCATTACTGTTCTGAGAGGGTATGAAATGATCCCAAGGGCGAAATTAAGACACAAACGAGGTCAAATGACACAATCAAACATTATAGTTTATTATAACCTATGCAAAAGAGATGAGAGGAACAGGAAAGAAGGAGAGGAAAAGAGAGAGAGAGAGAAAAAGAGAGAAAGAGGGAGAGAAAGTATAGCTACCACCATGGATCCAGTGGCGTCCCGCAGGTCCTGCTTCAATGTTCGGTGAGAGAGCACTTCCGACTCAATGTTGATCGTTTCTCCTGTTTTATAGCATCTGAACCGTCCCTTCCACCTGGTGATGATACGCATGCATCGTGGGGGAGGTCTTCGGGGGTCTCCAGGCCCCTCTGTCCAGCTCCCTGGCACCTCGGCGCTTAACGGGAGGGATTAGGTTATTTCTTGCATAAACAGAAGATGGCCTCTCCAGTCTCTTTGGGAGCTCCATACCAGATGCCAGTACGACCATAAAACTCCAGCCTGATTTATGGTCTCAAGTGTCAGCAAGGTTGAGACAGTCATCTGAGAGAGTCTTTTACAGTCTCTTACAGATTCACACTGGCAGTATAACAATAAGAGGAATGAAATTTGAAAATTAAAGCAAAGCTAGCCCAAGATAACTGTTATGAGCAAGGAATATAAAAATCTTGGTTAAAGCAAAGCAGATTTTGTAAGTTTTGGAACACTATAGAAACATAGCTGTGAGACCATCTGCCATTTCAGCCTCATACAATGTTGCAGACCAATAAAAAAAGATGTCTCCTGGAAAAGCAAACTTGTTGGACAATATAGCAAGGCATCCTATGAACCTGGTAATATGACTGAAATTTCCATTAAGAGTCTTAAAGAAAGAGAAAGGATTTGAAGAAATCTTGATAGTTACAGCCTGACCCCTGTATTGCTGTAATATTTCAGCAATGCTAATGACATTTCTTCACCAGGTACCTTTAAAATAAAAAGATATATCAAAGCATATAGTATTTTGTAGGAATATTAAATGTGCTTACTGTCACCACTCTAAAATGGATTGTGACGCTTGTGCTATGTTGGTATGGGTGTTGTCAGTCTTGTTTGTTTTATCAAACAAAAGGATAAATCTCCCATTTGTTCACTGACAAAGCCTTTCAAGAATTTCGCTTTTCCCTGGCTCTGTACCAGCGAGAGTTGTCCAGCTAGATTTAGAATCAAGTGAGGTTTTCAGATGAATTGGCTGATTTTGCTCATCTGTGAACCAAAAAAGTGATGTGATTTGCTTAGTTACAGATCATAGCCACTGAAATGTTAGACTAGTGGGACTGGTCATCAAATACTCCCTGAGTTTTGACAACTTTGCCCTTATTAGCTGCTCAAATATGGCTTGTTAATGAAGGGAAATACAACACAAGGGGGTTTAAAGAGTTCGGTTAATAGTTGCAAGGGGCCAGTTTCTACCTATCTGCACGTGAACAGCATTTTTCATTACATCCTTCTGCATTGTGTCCAGTAAATTTGTCAACAACATTAGAGTCCTAGTGATTTACATATACTATACAGTGTGATATAAAAGTTATATATGGTTAAATTTCCTTCTAGCAGTAACCTTTATCACTGTAGCATGCAATTGGAGGGCAGTAGAAGTACGTGTGAAAATATTTGTCAGTTGCTATACACAACCAATCATATCCTTGGCCATGTATATTGTACACCTGGCAGGATCTCAACTCTGTATTCTATTGCACGCTGTTGATAAAGATGTTCCAGGTATACCTAATTCTATATACTTATGTACTCACTACTTAGTGTAAGACCTACTTGTGTTTTGGTTGATTTATCAGTAGAGTTTATCTTCTTTGTGATACACAGACTTGCAATTAATTTTGTAGAATTATGAAATATTTTGTACATTGGTTCTAAATAGATTCATCTCCCTCTGATTTACTGTTTAAAATAGAGGAAATAACTGTAAGTTTTCTCTTATATATGAAATTCCTATGCTAATGTTGATTGAGAGCAGACATGACTGTAGTTTCTTAGGCTGTCTTTGTATTTTTTAATTGAGATAGCCTCTGGTTAATGATGAAACATGAACCTTCATATATGACTGGAGGATTGCATTAGTCCCCTGACATCTCAACACTTATGGTGCTTCTACTAAGGCCAGCTCCAGTGCTGTACCAAGTGTCTTATTTTTCTAAAAATAATGGAATGAAAACCCTGGAACTGTAGTAATGGCATTTTAAGGAGAAGTGACTCTCCTGGCTCTGTTCCCTGATGCTGACTGTATTAACAAGGAACAGGAGAGGATTAGCAACTTTGGCTTTTGATTGCAGTGAAGCAGAAGTGAGAAACTGTGAAGCAGATTGTGGCATGAAGCTACCGGAGAATGTGTTGAAAGAGTGAAAGCACATATAAGGACCAGATAATCAGAGAGACAAAGAGCTGAAATTATACAGATGTGGTTGAAATATCATAGTCATTGAGTGTACCAGAAAGCTGCTCGTCCATAGCAGTGTGATCGCTTCTTATTGTTTGTCTCCACAATGGAAAAAATCTGGTTCATGAAAGCTATGACGGCTCTAGACAGTGACAATTTTGATCAAGGCTCAGTGAAAACAGATGGAAATACATATGATTATTCTTTAATGACAATGAGAAACACAGTTGATGACACAGACTCAGATCTACTGACTTAAGCGCAGGGCTAAAGTGATAGGAAGACAGGCAGAGGCCCATGAATAAACATCCTTGAGATGCTGAGGGAACAATAACAAGACAACTACTGGTGATTATCTTCAAGAGTGTATTGAGGGGTTCAGAGCTGTGAATCAGTTGTCAAATATGTGACCATGAATGCAGGTGCTGATAAATTATGCTGCACGCTCTCCCAAAATATGAATAGCAAAACTAAGCTATTTCCCGAGTTTGATTGCACAAAGGAATGTTTACTAATTGATGCACTAACTGTGTATCATGCCTAATAAAAGAGGTATCTGTTATTCTAAAAAGCATTCAGCTCTTTATGTGCCAAGGATGTCAACCTATCATGCACAACTGATGAGTGGGTAGAGTGTTTTAGTCAGGTATCAGGAGACATGATAAAGTGCTTCTTAATTAGACCACAACCATTGGGTCATTTATTGACAACCTTCTCTTTGTCTAGGAGGCAGCAGCAAGGGTGTAATACCTGCAGTCAAAAAGAATATTTGGGCTGTAAGACTGAGGTGATGAGAAAGAAGAGAAATTTCCAGGTGGCCTTGCTGAATAGGGACTATATCTTGAGGGTGTAGTCAAAGAACAGAGGACAGAATTCCAACAAATTTTTTCACAGGCAGGTTTCAAATACAAGCAATCTGCAAAAGGGAAAGCATCCATGTGAAATACTTTGAAACAGAGGCTGGGTGAGCTGCTGTTGCAAGAAACAGTTTTGCATAGGGAAGGAGGAAAAGCATTTTATCTCTTTAAACCTGATCTGAGCCTAATCACCCAAGTTATCAGAGGAAGTGCACATAGGAAATCAAAGGACAGTACGATACTAGACCTTTGGATTGTGTGGTACAGAAGTTAAGGGATGTGTTCTCTCAAGGATGAAGCAAATGCATCTGTTATCACATCTACACACCTTAAATTAAGATCAGACCCCAGAGAAGTTGCTATTCTAAAACAAGAGCTGAATGAAATCTAAAACGGGGAGAAGAAAGGTAGTGATGTCTTAACTCAGATGGATTTCTGGTAGGCAAATGTGAATCCAAAATAAAGGCATGTTTGATGAAGTCCTAAATTTACCATGTCTATATCCTCACTGTTTTTAACCAAGGGACCTTAGTTCATCTCTCTGACCAGAAGTGTGAAGTTTGGGAAGCAGTGAATCTAGCCTTTCCACACCTGGAGTTCAGAATATTGTCATCTGGTTAGTGGATATAGTTGTTTTTCAGCATTTAGTTTCTCTGGCCCCATCAGGAGTATATGAGGACATATTTAAATGACATTGTGATTTTCAGTGAACAATGGGAAGAACAGCTATGTATGATCAGGATTTTTTTTCTGAATTTGGAATTTGATTAGGAAGAAAGATTGCAAGCAATCCTTGGGTAGTATGTGCAGGCTCTAAATGAGTTTTGTCCTTTGGGCTTCTAGGCAAGAGGAAAATAAAACACATGATGGAATAATGTCCAAATGCAATGTAGACAGATTATCACAAATTTAGAAAGAAGATATATGCATTTTCCTTTGTGTTTGGCTAGCTATATTGGACAGTTTGTATCTAGGTTCTTGGAAATGGTGTCACTGCTTCGTGAATAAAGTAGAAGAGCAACACTGCTCATGGTGCCAGATTTTCCAAGTAATTTATACTGCAGACAGATGCATCCAGGAAAGTGAAGGAACTGCATTATATTGACATCATGCTAAGTGTACTTTTAAATATAATATTACCTTTAAGCACAAAGCTATCAGCATGACAAAAGTATATTCAGCCATTGAGAGGGTGTCTTTGACAGCTAGCCTGAATCTGCATCTACTAAACACTTACTTGTCTTTGGTGGGTACTGTGAACCCTACCATCCTGGGTAAAGGACTGTGATTAAAAATTATTGCGATTATCCCTCACTCCACAAATTTATTGCTTTTCATTTGAACATTGCCCTGGGAAGGTACAAACACAGATTCCTTTTCCTCACAAGGATGACCCTCACCATGCTTTTGGCACATGGGGTAACCTTGCAGTGATAGATTAGGAAGCCTGTATTAATGCTTATAATACCACCATTGGAACTGAGTGTCTCTTTGATCTGTCTCCTTAGGACACTGCCCACTGAAGTAGCCTGTCCAACCAGGGCAAGGCAGGCTCTGGCCTGAAGTAAAAAAGGACCTCTGGGAGAAGGGCAAAGTAGAGATCTCCTAAAAGCTGGCCATGGCCAAGGAGCAAAAGGATGGAGATGGCTGGACAGATAGATGAGGAGGCCTCCTGGGAAAGAAAGCCTGAAAAAGACAACTGAAAAACCTTGTCATGGGCTCAGCTCTGTGTGATGAGAAGAAAACATTTAGTGACAGTGTCATGAAGTATCAGCTGAGTCCAACGGAGATTATCCTGCAAATACAAACCCCAGGTGTTCTCAGAGGCCTTCTTTCATGGGTAACCTACAATGCTGTTGTTATCCAGGTGAAAGAGGGCATTAATCTCTATGCCCACTCTGCTTGCATAAGGCAGATGCTCAAATATTGTCACAGAGCATTTGCATAGCCTGGGTGGGCCTGATTTTCAAACGTGGTCATTCACTCACAGCTGAGACTAAAGTAAGAACAAAGAGCAACTGGAAATTTGACCATGGCATGTAATATATTTACAGAGGGATCCGGACAGGCTGGATCGATGGGCTGAGACCAACGGAATGAGGTTCAACAAGGCCAAGTGCTGAGTCCTGCACTTGGGACACAACAACCTCGTGACATCTTGGCCTGTATCAGAAACAGCATGGCCAGCAGGACCAGGGCAGTGTCTGTGCCCCTGTACTCAGCACTGGTGAGGTTGCACTTTGAGTACTGTGTTCAGTACTGGGCCCCTCACTACAAGAAGGACATTGAGGGGCTGGAGGGTGTCCAGACAAGGGCAATGAGGCTGGTGAAGGGGCTGGAGAAAAAGTCCTACAAGGAACGACTGAGGGAACTGGGGTTGTTCAGCCTAGAGAAGAGGAGGTTGAAGGGAGACCTTATCACTGTCTACAACTACCTGAAAGGAGGTTGTGGTGAGAAGGGTGCTTGTCTCTTCTTGCAAGTGACAGATGATAGGATGAGAGAAAATGGCTGCAAGTTGTGCCAGGGAAGGTTTAGACTAGGTGTCAGGAAAAGTTTCTTCACTGAAAGGGTGTTCAGGCATTGGAATGTGCTGCCCAGGGAAGTGGCTGAGTCACCATCCCTGAAGGTGTTTAAAAGGTGGGTAGATGATTTTCTTAGGAACATGGTTTATTAAGGGGAAAGGTATGGCTGGACTTGATGATCTCAGAGGTTTTTTCCCAACCAGATGATTCTATGATTCTATGAAAGCTAAAAATAAGCCTCTACCTTGGGAACAAGAATAACAGAGCATTCGTCATAGCCCTTATCAGAGTCACAGAGCAAGGTAAATACAGAGATAAAAAGACAACATACGGTTCATCAAAAAATGGAAAAGGAATAAATTGGAAACCACTTTTGCTCTGGAACATGATGGGTGAGTGGGAAAAGATCACAAAAGGAGAGGTAACAGCAAAGGCCAGCAAGGTTCTGTACAAAGCAACAGATCTTACTATTCCTTTAAAAGTAGTCTGCTGCCTCATCTACCAGGCTCCATGTGTGCCAGGGATATTTATAGGTTAGAATTTGTAGTGGAGACCCACGATCCAGTACTGCCAGCCTAAACATTAAACTATGTGTCAGAGTTCTGGAGTGCCCTGTATTAGTAATGATACTGAAAGCGTTAGATACAGGTGTTGGTCACTGCAGAGTTAAAGCTGCTTTGGCATCTACCCATGCTCTTTGCTAACAAACCATCTGGCTTAGTAAGAGAGGATGTTCAGCCACAAATCAGCAGTTTTCTTGCAGATGTTTGCTATTTGCTGCTTCTTAATTCCCTTACTCCCAGTTCCTCCTTTTGCCTTGCACAGCTCTTTGCCTTTTGTCTCAATTCTTTCTGCCGAGGTAGCTTTCATGGCAAATATAGTAATGTCTGTGACTCTCATTGTAATTGTTTATTTCTAGGTTCAGAACACCAAGTTTTACAATCTTGGAGGTATAGCTTTTCTGTCTGAAATGAAGGTATGACATCTTCTGCAGACTCTGCTGGGATACATTTTTCTCCTGGATGTACAGAGTTAAAAAGGATAAGTATCATAACCTACTTTCCTCTTCTCTGAATTTCATTTCAAAGGCTAAGTATTTAAGACATTGGATAGCATAGTTACAACAATGATATCAACATTTTACTGTAGAATAAGACACAGAAAATGTGCTACTTTCTACTACACTTTTGTAAGTTATGGAAAAATAAGTCCAAGGGAAGAAAAGCAAACACTTAGGGAATCGGACATTGCTCTGGGGAGCAGATAAATTATGGGGATCAGAATCTGGACCTTGATGTTGATGTAAAAGAGAACTTATGCAAAGGAGAGATAAGTCTAATGATCTCCAGGGCATTTTTATAAACTGCATTACCCTTCTTCATTTCTCCCTTTTATGTTATCTCTGATGATACCATTCTGTGCATTTTCTTTTACTTGCCTCCTCCTTGGCTACAGAGGTGTCATAACATTTCCCATGCAATTTACATGAAAGTTAACCTTTCACATTGGTGCAAATCCATGTGGGTGGAAATAATGGGGTTTGTATATTTCCCAGTAACCAGAGGCTTTTGAGCAGAACCTGGAAGACATTCAGTAACTATGCTTTCTGTAACAGTGGTTCCTTTCCTAAAGCTGTTCTCCTGCAAGTTGGTGCTGTTCTGAGTCAGTATGGATTTAAAATTTTATGAAATCTATCTATGCATCTAGAAATTTTCTATCTGAATAATAAATAGTAATTTAAAAAACATTAGGCAAGTGGAAAAACGTGAAAGAAAGCTCAGGGCCTTAATCAATATCTGTGTGGATGACAACAATGTCTGCAGCAGGTAGCAGCTTCCTTAGGGACTGTTCTTACGTATTTGCTTTCTTCCCTCGAGTACTGAATTTAATGGATAGGGTCCCTCCAGGTGGGCAATCACAAAGCCGTCATTTTTATTGTCCTGACAGAAAATTGCTTCTCTTTTTCCTAGCAGAAAATGACATTTTCCCTCAAAAATTCTGATGCTTTTGCATAAGTGGTTTTCCTTGTCAGAGCATCTCTCTGAAGCAACATTTTCCACTGGTTTTAACAATCTAGGCAAATTCTTGAGCAAATTTTTCTTCTTTACTCATTTATTTTTAGTTAGCATGCTGCTTTGGCAGCACAGCTTCTCCCTAGGTATCTTCAGGAATGTGTGAAGACCATAGTCCCTCAGTGTTGAGCGCTACCAGATTATAATGAGGTTGAGAGATGATTTGCGGATGCTTTTGGGCTCTTTTTGGCTGCTTTGGAAAATTTTCCAACAATATATTAGAAACAATAAACCTTTTCTCTGCTCAGAATAAAGGTTGAGGTTGCTGGAGTTGGGGAGGCTATAATGCTCTGGCCCTCATTTCTACAAGTGCACCATCTGTTCTTACTGGTACAAGAAGAACTCAACTAAAGAAATCAAGGTTATTATGTTGTAACTGTCTAAGCTTTTCATGCCACAACTACAAAAGCCTTGGACCTCTCTTCATTAGACTCTGTCCTGTCCAGCTAGAAAAGTCCGTTCACGATCTCTGAAATGTTCTACCTATTGTTACTAACTTTTCTTACTTAAAACATCAGTATCAGCTGCATTTAACCATTGAATATTTCAAAGATATGTATTTCTGGATATCTCATTACAGACAGCTGTTGAGAGGACATTCCACTCCCTCTTATAGTGCTACAACCTTGTGAACACCAGAGGTGTTGGCCACTGCTCCTCATCATTCTTGTGGAGACTGTTTCATCCTCTGAAACTGATGGTTGAACAAAATCCTCCCTTCATAATGTCAGGGAAGCTTTGGGAAACAACCATGTGTTCAAATCTGAAAACTCAATGAAACAAAGCTTAAGTATTGGTTTATGCTACTGAAAATGATGGAAGTCATAGCCGTTGCTAGAATCCTAAATTTTACTCTATTCCCAGAGCAGTCCTCAGAATTTTTGTTCCTGAAGTCCCAGTCATAAAACACAATCAGACTGAATGTGGATGTCAGTGACGAACAGCACCAAGGTCCTAACATTGATATTATTTACTTCTCACAATTAAGTCTTGGTATTGCTTAAGTAGATGTTTTAAAAATATTTTTATTCTTATGCACAGGTTTGCTATTTAATGGGCCTATGCTTAACGGACCCTGAAATCTATTAATCTAAATTATTTTAGACAACCTCTTTTGCTACTTACTGTCTTTGAATCTTTAAATGTTATCCTTTTGTCAAAACAACTTGTTGTGAAATCTGAATTCACTAATAAGGAAGATCCTTAGAGCCATCTGTGAATTACTCAGGGGAAAGTATTTCACTGTTGTCCAGAAAATCTTAATTGTGTAATGCCTTGGGGTACACATATGTTTCCAATGCTCCATCAGACAATCCCATCAGGTGGCAGGTGATAGGTGACCCCATTTACTTTCACCACTTGAATTGCACTTGGATTTCCCCTGGGTTTTGTGGGGAAAGAATCTCTGATAAGGATTTATGAGAAGAATGAACTGCACATGCTGGTATCAGCTGTTCCGCTAGGAGAGAATAATTTTCTGCATGTCCTGAACCTGGAGCTAGGCTGTGAAAACGCATGCATTATTACTTACGGCCCTGATTACAGAGGTGGATGATACTACACAGAATATTTTCTTCTGTACTCTAACTGAAACCCAGTGTAGACTTCCCTGACATCTTTCTGCCTAGTCTTTCATTGGATATTGTAGGCCCTCCTTTTCTCCATGCATAGCACACCTATGTCTGATGAGAGAGGCTGTGTGGACTCTACAAGGTGACAGTGGCCTGAGTATTTTTAATAGATTGTTAATAGGGAATTCACAGAATGGCTTCATGGATTTATGCATGTTCCTGAATTTTAACTGAAAACAGAGTTTTGAGCCAGTCAGGCTATTCTGTGCTAGGACTATTGTCATCGGGAATGCTGCTAGGTATTCAGTTAACTGCTTGGGGCTGCTATGAAACCAGAGGACAGACTCACATCGTGTAACTTTGGGGGGCATTCCTTTTAGGAATACACTCATCCCTTTCTAATCACAATTAGAGAGAAACACTCACAAAGACTGATTCTGCACCACTCTCTAATCAGTGCCTGTGGAAGCGGCTTAGTGTTATCAGAAATCCTAATTAAATTTAAAGTGAACCTGGGCTGAATCTGGCCTGCATCTGAAACAGTGGTGAGGAACAAAGCTGGCTTGTCAAACATCTCCTGAATGGCAAATGCTAATGCAGACTTAATACCTTCCAGTTTCCCAGAATAAAAAACTTGCTGCATCAGGAGCATCAGTTACTGGGAACAGATCCACAGTTCTCCTGCAACACTAGGTTTAAATGAGGACACCATTACTGATTCCCTAAGACAGCCAAACAGTAAGTCTTGGATACTTTTTCTCACATCACAGGTTTCAGCTTTCTCATGAATTACGTTCCTCGGGACTTAAAAGATCACTGCTAAAAGGCAATTTCAGTGAAGAGCAATTTGCTGCTAGCTGGCTCAGGATTATAGAGTTTGGGAAAGATGGAGTCATTTGATGATGCTTTAAATGAAGGTGAGGAAAGATTCAATGTGTATTGACTTTCCCATAATTGCAACCCAATCAGCAATGTCTGAGAAAAAGGAATCAGAGAGACATTAAATCCCCACTTGACTCTAGACAAAAATAAGTCAGGATGACAGATAAAAACTTTGTTATTCATGTACACGGCTATTTAGTATAAAGTGAGTTTAAAGCTTTTTACTTTTTTTTAGAAGATCTCAAAGCAGTTTACTTACATGCGTTGAGTAAAGTATGTGGTTAACTGTTATGCTTAACATCATTTCACATGCTTTTCATTTGCCTTCTCTGTCACCTCTACCTCCTGCTATTGCAATTGTGTTCTGGTACAGACTGAGGAGACAAAAGTTATTGGTGACTGGAAAGGTCATTACTCATTACATGAGTAATGCAGATATGCAGTCCTTTGTTTGTATGGACTGGCTTGTGAAGCTGGAAACATATTTGCTGTTGCTTACTTTTTGTCTAAGACCAAAGGCAATTGCAAATATTATTCATAAGCAAATAACAGATGTACTTCAAAAGCAGTTCTTTTAGATTCTTCAGTTGCATTCTTGCTTCTTAGAAACAGAGATAACCACTAAAATTCTTCCACCTCTGCACTTAGTTTCTTCTTCTAAGTTAATAAGTTCTTGAACAAGAATGTGATACAACCAAGATCTACCATTTAGAAAAATCTGATGCCTGTTGCTTGTTAAGTTCTTCAGTTGTTCTGTGTCAAGTCAGACAAACTGTATAAGAATTTGTCCTCGCACACAGTTTGATCAAGCAGGTGGATTATTGCTTCAGCTGTTGATAGTGAGGTTTAGGAAGCTCTCTGAGGTGGTGGATGTATCTGTACAGGTTTCTCTCACAGAATATGCACACTGTACTGCCTACTCTTGGCTCCACTATCAAAACCAGACTCACCATTTCTGCACGCTCAGACCTGCCTTCTTTCTGACATCAGGCAGTCTATATCCGAGGACTTTGTTCAATGTAATTCAGCTAAGTTTATAGGAGAGAGAAATGACAAAAATCCCAACTAAAAACACGATACCTTGTCCATTTGTTCAGTAGTTGGTTTATAGGAACTATTTCTCAAGGATCTCAAAGTACAGTTCAACATTGTGTGTACTGATATATTCTCAGAGTGAAAATATAAGATGCGGAGTAAATGGGAGAGGCATACCTGGCCTCAAATACACATAAACGCACAGATACACATACATACATATAATCATTTTCCCTGGGTCATGCAGGGTATGAAATTTGTCTTAGTCCTCTTGCTGAATATGCTTATTTTTGTTTATGTCTTTGCATGAAGTTCATCTTTTAACCCCCTAAATATTTATTTTATAGTTCCTAATTTATCAGCAGGATTCTCAGAAGAGATTGAGAACTATTCATTGTCTTCCCAGCATTTGTCCATGCCTGTTTTAAATGATTGCATGAAATGTCTCCACCCCGCTTTGAGGCTAAAGTTTTGCTGAAGAGCGTTGGAGGAACCATTCTCTCTCCTTTATTCTACGGTCTTTCTGTTAGAAATTTCCTGGTAAACAATACCATCTTCTCTTTTACCAATAAAAGTGCTCCATACAGTTCCTGTCTTTGTTCACTAAAGAAGACGTTTCCTCTCTTCTGTTTTGCTTTATCTCAAAATTTGGATTATCTTCTTTAAGTGACCTTGCATCTCTCTAATCCAAGTTGGCTGAATCTTTAACATTTAATCTCATATTTCATGTTTTCCCATCATTTGTGTTGCTGGACCTTGCATCCAGTCCAATTCTCTTTATAATTCTGGTTGCAACACCATATCAATAAAATCACCATACCTGGGAAGTTTTCAGGAAACCCAAGCCAAAAGTCATCTCTACTGAAAGACTAAGTACAAGATGCTATGGTCCTGATGATATTTTTACCTTATCAGCCAGTAATGTTAATTCTTGTGAATGAACCACCTGCATTTCAAAATATTTTTGCTATTCTTATGGAATGACAATCTGATAAAACATTTTAATTTGTTTACATATAGCTGATGAATCATTTGGTACCTTGAACTCCTTTTTTAAATACACCTATGTCACTAGACCTAGAAAGAGAGAAGTCAAATATGAAATAATTCCTACCACTGAAGGCTATAGGAGAATGACCAACAACTATTCCCTTTGAGCGGCTCTATTTTTTTTATCAGCCAAGTTAGATATATAGTGAAGAATAAACCAAAAAGGAACAGTTGTGAGCTACATATGAAATCTGTTGAGAAGAAATGTAGATCCATTTGAAAAGATTTAAGTCAGTTCAGGCTTTAAAAATAAACATTTAAAGACAAAGAGCAGTGTCTGCAAGCTTTGTAACTAATGCATTTTCATTGAATTAGGTGCAAATATGAAAATATACACCAGAACAGATCCAACCTTCAGTGTTAGCCAGAGTATATTTCTTATTCACAGAATGCCCTCTAAAGGATGAATGTAATATGTAATCTTATTTGATAATATACATTCATGTTTTGGAAGATGCTGGGGAATTATTAGTCTTTGACAAATTTCGTTTTGGCTTTAGCAATTAGCAGAAATGAAACTAGTTAAGATTAATTTTATCCTTTGGACCATGCACAATATTAAGAGTTTTTCTATAACCCCATAAAAAATGAAAGAAGCAAAGCAACAAATTTTAAAAAAATTGTGCAGTGATTCATCCAGTGCCTATTGAAGCTGTTCAGACTACGAAAATTACCCACACGAAGATGAAATTCTTGGCCTTTAAACCTCTTTTGAAAAGTATGCCCTCTTTCCCTACCATCTGAAAATAGCATGGGAGTGTAGGGAATTGTTTAAGATGCAGAGGAACCAGGGTTTGTGGCATTGTGTAAATTATTGATCACATATGTTTTGAGTTAGACTGGAAGCATCTTCAACATGCAAAAAATAGCATTCTTTTAGTGTTGAGAAAATGGAATTGCTGTAAAATGCAATGCTGCAGCATTTCAGAGGAGTGGCAAAGGTCTGTGCCTTAATAACCAAGTCTATTGATGCAGGTAAATGAAATGAAAGTCAGTAAATTGCTAATGAAATGAAGTTCAGTGGATTGTTTACTCCATTTAATGCTGTATTGGTCTCTACCATATATTACCCTCCACTCTGCCCAACTCAGTTTTAAGCAATGGGACTTTGGACACTTTTCTTGTCACATTTACAAAAGTAATGGCTTCTTCTTTCTGTTCACTTGACAGACTAAAACATATTTAAAGGGAAAAAAACAATCCTGATGGTAGACCACTACTTGTCTGAACTGCACATAGGATTCATCAAAGCGTCAGCTGCTGGTGAAAATTTATCAATGTGTAAAGGTAGCTGCAGATTGGTCTGGATCCCTGGTGGAAGATGAACAGAAGTAGCTACTGCAGGAGGAATTTGATGAAGAAGCCGTTTGTCATGATTACAACATTGGATGTAGCAGGCATAGGGAAATACTTGTCCCTTCTTGTCAACACAACCTTATTTCCATCACACAACAGGAAGAAAGCTAGAAAAAATGAAGCAGAACTGAAGATCTCTGTTGGAAATAATCTGTCAACCGACTCCAGGAAATCCTTATGGACAAATTCACTGACTATGGTAATTTGTATACAGGTATATACACTTTAACACTTTTCTCACTTGATTAAAGGAGATTAGAGTTGGATTTTTCTATTTCATGAAAGTATCTTCAGTAAGTAATCAAGAATCCTGTTGTTATTGAATAGCAACAGACCTTTCACAGATCTGTTTCAATGGCCAGACACAGCAGGACTGTTGGGAGGTGGAGCCTGACCTTGCTGGGACATTACTGGGGCAGGGGCCGATGGTTTGTCAGCTGCCAGTCACACCGGATTGAATGGGGCACAGGGCTGTGCCTATCCTAACCACAACAGCTCTGAAACAGAATGAGTCTATCATCTTCATCTTGGCAAGAAAAGCAACAGTGGGGAGATTTTAGAAGCCTATGTTAAAGTACCGTATCCCTATGGTAACAAGAGTTCTTTAAATCCCGCTTGGTGAAGGACTGCAAAATAGGGTCCGAACTGACTGGTTGCTGCATAAAATTAGAAATAAAGGCCTAGATGCATAATTGCTGATGATTAGGATGTGTGTTTGTCCTGAGGAAATCTAACCACCCACTGATGCATGAGAGGCATTGGAATGATGAGATGACTGTAACTGTCTCAGGTTAGCTAATACCTGCAGGGCAATCAGAAGTTATAAAGTATTTAAAATGTCTCACCTGATTATTATTTCTGAGTGGCTATTAAAGCCTCAGTAGCACAGGTGACAGACTTTTAAGCAAGAAGTAGAAATCTACATAGAGAGAGAAACACATATTTCCCTCTCCTGGAGTATTTTCATTTCAGTCCAGCTGGCAAAGCCTTGTCTGATGTTGCAACATCTGGAGGCCTGTCTAAATTCTTAAATGCTGTACAAAAGGGCCAGAGGATGAAGAACCCTAGCTGAAGAAACCTTTTTTTTGTAGTTCAAAAGACTCTCAGTGTTTACACAGGCTGTGCACTGAGTCACTAATACAGGTTGGATTTCATCCAGAATAAGATAGAAAGCTCAGCATAATCCACCGGTTATTCCCTGGCTCTTGCAATGCAGCCTGGCAGCAGAAACCCCCTGGCCAGACCCATTTCCAGCACTGTGCCATGTCATCCCCTCCCCTGTGCTGAAAAAGGCATGACAAGTCAGTGTGTCAGCCTGCTTAGTCAAACAAAGCCATTTCTTCTTTTCTGCATCCGTCTTTTCTGTCTGGGATTCCCAACACTGGGATTTTCCTCACCACAGATGGGAAGGACAGTGTGTGTGAGGAAGCATCGCCTGCCTGTGGGTATGTCAAAGCATGTTTGTGCTGAAGACAATCAAAGAGGTTAGGAAGGTACATCACCCTCTGCCTCGGCTCAGGGAGGGCCAGGGAGACTGGTTACTTAGACATTGACACACGACACAAAGAAGGCCGGGGAATTTGGGTTAGCGTTTTTCTAATTAATGTTTTTATCATTTTTTTCCAGTCCAGAGTAAATCTATTTAAGGTTCCCTGCTGATTTCAAAGACGGAAAGAAAAAGGTTTTTAATTAGAGCTGTACAGTTCATGTACCTAATGAATCAATAGTAATTGAATACATTGGAAGTTTCTTCAAAGCACACCTATGGAGTATAGTAAATCCTTCCTTTAACAGGTTTAGTTCCATGGCAAGTGATCTTCTAAGAGGATTCTCCATTAATATTGGCCTGAATGTACGTTTTTTTCATCTATTCTCTTGAGTTGATCCAGTGATTCAGGTACTAAGTGCCTGGATGTCCAGTGGTACTAATTATAGCCATCTTTCAAGATGTGGGTATTAGACACAGTCACAGACATACTTGACAACTAACACACTTGCTAAAATTCTGATATTCTTTGTAAGTAGTTTTAGGAAGTGTTGCTAACTATGTTATCCCTGCAGACTACTGAAAATGGCCTGTAGATTTTAATTTAATTTATTTTAATCACTACTTTAGTTTAAAAGTTAAGGCTACAAATTTTCTTTACTCAACAGATCAGAAAAAAAACAAATTAAGATCATCAGAAGGAGAGGCCTTCTTGAATAAGTGATACCTTAGCATTACATCAATCACCCTTCCTTAGGGAATAAAGAGGCATTCATGAACGAGCACGGTTTTCCAGATCAAAAGATCCTCGTACATTACAAAGTTTTTGACGATCTTTCTCTAAGTGTTTCCCCAACAGCTGCTCCTTGAGAGAAAACCCTTCAGATATAGATGCAGACCTGGACATTCAGAACTTGTCCACAGGTTTTTTGAGGACATTTTGAGGACATTTGAGTTCATAACCATACCAGACTTAGGATACGATAGTTAAATTAACACTACCACAGTGATGAGGGGAACTTCTCAGCCTCACACAAAGGTGCCTTTATAGCCTCTAGCCCATTTTGATACAGCCACAGATATAATCTGTATTGGCTTAGCTGTCTTTATCCTACTGTGACTTCATCTGTGCTAGCAGCTTGCAGTGATGGACCTGCATGGTTCACAGGGCTAAGCACTTTAGCAGATCTGTGCTAGTCCTGCTCAGTCCCCCTCCTGTGGGAGTACCTCAGCCAGGGTGGAGGGGACTGTGCAGGAAGGGCTTAGTGGGCAATGAAATATTACTTTGATTTTTCCAGTAATACAGTTTGTTCAGGAATTTCATTGATGCCCAGAGGATTTTTGGCTTGTGAAAATCAGGAGGCTGTTCTGTCTGTTTTAGGATTTTATGTGGAGTCTTCTCATTGCAAATGAAGATAAATAAGCCTTTCAACTGAAAAGCTAAGACACGTTGACCATGACAGAAGGAAGGAAGCTCTCTTATACACACACCAAAACTATGTGTGTTTTAGACACGTGCACCTTAAGGCTGTCCATCCACATTGCAAAGGTTCAGCTCTTATCACATAGGGTAAAATTCTTCCTCTTGGCAAAAGCCAAGCACAAAGGTATTTGCCTTAAAAAAAGAATGGTCTGGGTTGGAATGGACCTTAAAGATCATTAGGAAACATTTAAAAAGCTTAACTGCCAGAAGGGTTTGATAAGGAATCTAGAAACCCTTAAAGCATCAATGCGGAAAAATGGAGCTTAGCTGTGCTTATTTTAACTTGTTTTTTTTATCAGAGAATGCTGGTGTCTGGAGAGCCCAAGTGTCTTTCTAAAGGTAGCTGCTGGCAAGTGATGAGGAACAGCCAAGGATCTAAAAAACATAATTATCTTTTGGGTTCTCTTTTCTGACATGATAACCCAAGGTTATAATGTGTTCTTTAGGTGATACTAATATTTCCAAATTGCATTTTAGCTGGAAGGATCTGTGCTGGAAGGAGCTGTACTAGAAGGCATTTTCCAGGATTCCTTTCTGTTGTAGTATGGCAATTTTCTTATCTATTAGAAGCAAGGTAAATGTAGTGGGAATTCCTTGATCTAGTGATGAAAAAGCTCCCCCTCATTTTGAGTTTGTTTGTCCAAGTAGGTTTGTCTCTCAAAAAGCTGATGTAATAGTGTGTAAATGTATAAGATATAATGATGCTTACATGCCTTAAAAGAATGCTGTGGGGCAGAACAAGCTGATTAATTGACTTTTGTGCTATGCACAATGTTTCTATCAATTCTTAGATTTTATATATGTGTGCGTCAAAAATCAGATCAACAGATAAATGTGAAGTGACGCATACAGGGAAAAGCAAATTTAACTTCGCATATAAAATGTTGTATTCTGAGAAACTGTTATCACTGAGGAGTGAGACCTTGGAGAGATTATGGATAGCACCATGAAACTGTCAGCTTAGTGGTCAGCACCTGTCTGAAAAGCAAACAAATGATCAGAAATATTAGGAAAGGAATAAAGGAGAATAACAGAAGACATCATTATGACAACAAATACACCTTGACAACTGTGTGGAATTCTGATCCTCACATCGTTACAAGTATATCCTTAAAGGGAAAAATATTCAGAGTGTGGCGAAAAGGATGATTCAGAGGTATGATAGAGCTTCTGTATGAGGAAATCCAAGGCATACCTACAAGTTTCACTTCAGATCAGGCATCCGATTTTGAAACAAATCCTGAGACCATCCTCAGTTGCTGCACTTGGGTTCAAACTTATTATGGAGCCTGAACTGGATTCCTTTTGGATGCAACAAAATCAGCTTGTGTTCTGCAATGTGCCTAGTTCAATTCTGGAACATGACTAGTGCCATCCAACTGCTGATGAGCATAAAGTCTGCAGGACCAATTCTACACTAGTTGTAAGAAAAAAGCCCCCTGCGGATGCAAGGGACTTTGCATCAGTAGTTTTGTTTTACAAATGTGCTCCTATTTCCTACTTTAAAATGTGGGCATAAGTGGACTAGGGCGCTTAACCTAACAAAGATGCAATTATTGGAGATGTGAGAGAGGTCAACACAATTCTGAGTGGCATGAAGAACAATTTTAGCCAACAACCAGTTGGTGCATTTTTCTGATACAGATCTCATAGAATTAGATACAATCAGGTTCAAAACCAAAAAAAATGTGGTTCTTCATGTGACATGCAGTATACCCGTGGAACTTCTTGCCAAAGATGTTGTGTATAGATGAAGTTAAGGTGGGTTTGAAGGCAGACACTTAGTAACTGGGTTGCCAATTACATCAGGATCAGGAAATTTGTTTGGTTGAAAGTGATTAGATCACATATGTTCCTTTTTTTCCCCTTCCCTACATGTCTGCTTGTGACTACTGCTGAAAACAGAACATTGACAATGTAGGCCTATGCTCTGAGCCAGTGTTATGTTCTTTTTTTTATGTTATGTTCCTATATACTTTTTTTTTTTTAAGAAGTGCTGTAAAAATGATCTTTGAATAGGTGGTTAGACTTGAATTTTACCTTTGTGGCTGGTGCTGATGATTTCCATTTAGAAATATTTCTCAGAAGCCTGTGCATGTTAAATTAAAGAGTATTTTTCTAAAGAAGAAGTTTTAAATGAGTCATTTAGATGAATTTCAGCATCACAGACTAACTAGAGTCTAAATGGATGAAACAATAAAGTGTATTCATTTGAGACAGCCACAATTAGCTGTTGATATTTTATGTTCATTTTGATTTAAGCTTTATCATTGTGACACTGCATAATTTCAAGGGTGTATAGAAAAGCTGGATGTGTTAAATATGTGGCTGGAAAGGAGGAGGGGACATAGCTGAAGGAGATCCCACCTTCTTAGTCTCAATGTTTATATAATTTATGGCAAAAGGAATATTTTCTTTTTTACTTAAATATATGTGAATGCCTGTGCATAGTGCTGAAAAAAATTCCACCTTTGGGTTGAACAAGACAATTTGTAATAATAAATAGCAACACTATATTTGACATTTATGGCACAAGAAATGCAATGTCTGATTGCAATCATAGAAAATTTGAAACTTTCTCCTTAGAGAGATGGTATAGTTAGGTGATGCTGTTCCAAAGCCATAAGAGGTTTGTCGAGATCTGAGTCAATAAAGAGCAATTGAGTTAAAGTGAAAAATTTAAGGTCTTTGCTTTGGGAGAAAGAGGAGCTACCTTGACCTAATAGTCAGAAATGGTCAGAACCTCTTTTCTTTCTTTCATTTTTTTTTTCCACCTGGAGTGCAACACGTCCCTCTGTGGGGTGGTGTTGGTTATGGAGGGGCAGCTGTTCTCAGTGATATATGCCTGTCCTCGCCACACTCCTTTGGAGATGGCAGGAGGCAGGATTTCTTGGCTGGTGGGCATGGCCTTGGGTGTAGAGTGTGATTAGATCACAGCCTGTGGTGGCACAACTGCAGGGAATACTTTATAATACATCTCAATGACTAAACTAACCAGTGGCAGTAAATATTTAATGTGAGTCAGGCAAGCCTTATGAGTCAACACTTCACAATATTACAGGATACATTTTCTTAACAGTTGAGGACCCTGAATTCCTGTAACCATACTCTGCTTGTAATGATCTCAGAGTATGGGATGGCAAGATGAGACTGTGTAGCTCTGTCAGGGACCAGGTCACTTTGCAGTGCCCCAGTTCCCAATTGCTTGTGCGATTTGAACTGTCCTTAATAGGAGAGCAAAGCACAATGAGAGATGGAAAAATTGCTGAATAAGGACATATCTCCACTCTGGCCTCTTGCTTGGTATGACCTGTCATTTAAGAGATATGTAATCATTAACAGATATGTATTATCCTTTTTAAAGCTAGATGGTCTGTAACTTATATTTAGGTACAATTTAACATATAGTGGGAAAAACATACAGATTTTGGTTATCAGCACCATGCAGTTGTCAGTTTTAAAACTTGTAGATGGAAGAGAGACTCGTAGAACCTTCTGGGGGTGATTTAGAGAGAGATGAGCCTCAAGTGGTTGACATATTCCTGCTGTTCAAGTTCTCTTTTGATTGTGATAAGAATGACTTCATCACTAGCATCCTGCTCATGTAGCTGTAAATACTTTCTTTGCTCTAGGAAACGTTTGTGCCAGAGTTATTATCGATTCACATGATGCCATGCACCAGGTGTTTTCAGTATGAAAAATGTCTTCATAATAGCTCAGTAGGAACATAATTTCAGGGGTTATTTTGTTTATTCTCATAGTACTTTGTGTGTATGCAAGAGGGAGTGCACATCCATTTTAATGTAGGCGAGTAGAAATGAGAAAACTTCTAAAATGCAAGAAAAGCCATGATATGGCACATGTAAAAAGACAATTAAGCAGAAATCAAGATTGGGTAACACATTTCTATTTCACCTAGAAATTTTTAAATTGAGAGATGGTGTAAAATGGAGAAACCTAACCTTTGACTCCACTTGCATTCAGAGGTTTGATTTTTGAATTTCCCTTCTAATATGACAAAGATTTTCCTTTGATTGTGGCGTATTTCTGCCTCTGAAGGTAGAGGAAAGGGTTAAGGCTCTACCAAAATATGTCACCAATTGCTCCTTTTACAGGCTGGGGTAATGTATGGGAAGGTCTATAAGTACAGCATTTTTGTATTTTAATCCTCTTCCATTAAATTCTAATGACCGGTTGCTAAACGATGTCGTGCATTTCCTGCTTCTTTTATGGGGAGATGTTTTATCAAGCAGCAGCTTGGAAGCGTGCAGGAAGCAGTCATCTCTGGAATTGATTGCATTTCTGATAGAGTACTTTTGTACTGTATCCCCGGAGAAACGCTGCAGGTCATAATGGCCTATGTTATCCTTGTAGCTGCAGCATAATAATTCACAGAAGTAGAATAAAGACGGAAACCAGATCTACCATCATTAAACCTCTTACTAAAGTCAGTTCACTCAGTTACTGTTTTTTTTAAAAAGAGAGCAGATCATTATTATTAGTGAAGGGGAGTGAAGGGCTATGTATGATACAATGAAAATCTCTAGCTCTGAAACAGCTGATATTTATAAATTGGTTGGGAGTATGATCTGCAAGAAACATGTCCAATTTGATCAAGTGATGTGGAAAGGGCAGTTGAACAAAAGCAGTATTTGTGTACATTGGGATGGCAGTAATGATCGTGTCCCTTCTGTCTCTCACACAGTTTCGTTAGAAACGAGTGTCAGCCATTAAGCTTTGAGTTTCAGCACAGATAAGTAATGAACAAGTAAATGAAGGAAACAAAGGCTGGCCACACTGCAAATCAGTGTGATGATCTGATTATTCTGAGAGACTGGCTTCCACTTTCTTGGCTGGCTGTTCAGTATAAAGGGATGTTTCCCTTTATTTCTGTTACCATAGCTCTGTCCTCAGTCAAATATTGGTAAGAAGGTGTGGGTCTGACTTGTGTCTTCCCTGGAAAATTGCTTTCCCCGGTTCCTGATAGAAATCAACATGACAGTCCCCTGAGTGAATTCTTTCTGATGTTCCAGATTTAGTGAGTGCTTGGGTGTGCAGAAACCATGCAGATAAGAGCTTTTGAGGTTTATAAACCACATAGCATTTGCTGTGGTTTCTTTTTTTTTTTGTTTACAAGTGTGTTGGTCCTGAAGAATATATAAAAGTGAAGGGTTTTTTTACTCTTTCTGCAGATGCCTGAAATTTTAGCATGAGACTAAAGGCCTGTGCCAAATAGAAACTGGCACTGGACATCAATCACTCAGTGCCATAAGCAATGCTTTATGACTGGACTGGTGTTAGCCTGAGAAGATTTCCCGTGATACACTTACACAGTAGCTCAGTCCAGTTTTTTTTTTTAATATCCTGATAATTTGGATGTTCACCAAACTGCCTTGCCACCAAAACTGCAAGTGGGCAAAGAAGATGTAGTAATGTGACTAGGGAAGGGTAAGGGTAATTAAAATATACTACTAGATGTACTGCTGGCTCCCACTATATCTTTAGGCAGGTCATTTGCTTTCTTATTATTCTATTTTCCCGTTTATGAAATGGTGATAATACAACATCATTAAGTGCAGTGGAAGTTGACAAATAAATACTTGTGAGGTGTGTGGAGATTTCACATAAAAGATTTTGCAAAAACAGTGCAAAATCTTGCTGATGAAGTCCATAGTGGTCACCCTGAGATGAGACTGCTCTTGAAAACAGGGAGAAAGCAGTGGAGAATGGAGCCTCAGGCTATTCAAGGCAACACCCAGTGGCAGAGCTGAGGCCTGTTGCTCCTTCCTCACCCCCCCACCATTTTCTTTTTGTGCTGAGTAACACCATTGTAAGTAAATCCATTGGTGTCCAGGAAAAACAAACATATAATAGGGATGAATAACAGCAACTTTTTGTAATTGATATGATCTTCACTAATGATGTTAATAGCTCCTAATGATGTGCTATCATCCTTACATTAGGAGAAAAATTAAAAAAAAAAAATACAGCTATCTTAAGCTGTGGCTCATCCTTTGTTGTATCTGCTTTCCCAAGCCCTAAATTTGTGTAGAAGTGGAAAGGGTACAAAGGAGCAAGCAGAAAACCATCTGAGATTTTTTGTTTTTACCTTTTTAGCAAGATGATTTGAAAATTCACATACACAATTTATATGGTATCCTGTCAGATATTTTGGTCCTTGCGGTGATCAATGGGCTGAGAAGATGAGGGCCTGAGGAATACTAAGCTTGAAATTCCTGCCAGAGTTGAATGGTAAGGATCTGGTCCTTGGTGCTCCTTTTTGGATGGTTTTAGGCATGTTGAATTTGATAGCTTATTCTGTAGAGCTAACTAATCAAACAATAGTCCTGGTAACATGACAACGTCAGAACAAGGCAAGGAAAGAGTGGTGAAATGATAGAAACCTCAGAAGCATGGTTGAACGTCAACTCTGAAAGCACAGAGCTAACTTTGCAAGGAATATGAGTGGTAATGATGGGTTGGTGACATTTGTTCTTTCTCTCTGTCTTTTCCTCTATACTGAAAAAGTAATTTATTGAAGAACTTGTTACCAATTGATAACGTTTGTGTTTGAGAGAGTATTATATTGGAAAATACTATATTCATGCATCATTAATTTTGATCATAAGACAGTCTGAGATTTTGATTGCAAAACAATCAGAAAAGGACTTCCTGATCTTTAGTTTTGAACTTCCTTTTTACTTTTTTTTTTAATGTGGTGGACATAGTACTGTAGAGACACATCCCTATTTCAGTACTTTTCCTACTTGTACCTCTGGGCTATTAGGAAATCAAATTTCATCATGTTTCCTTACATTTGAATAAAGCTGGACTCTCTTTCTGTGCAATGCAGGAAAGAGGAGTTGTCACTATTAATATATATATATTATCCAGGGGTCAGTTAGTTGGGCCTTTATCATCTTTATAGCAGCAAAATCACAATGTGATGACTGTGAGGACTATGGAATACACTAATAGGACTTTTCTCATGTGGAAAATAAAGGAAAGTGTGGAACTAGGCTTTTGCCCATAGAGGTCAGAGAGGTGACTGCCTTTCCCAGGATCTTTCCTTTCCTTCTCCCTTTTGGATAGGGGAAGGATTTAATCTGTAAGTTGCTGAGAGGTGTTAAGGAGGAATAACTGAGTTAGGAGTAGACTGATGAATGCTCTCTTTCTTCCAGAAGATCTGGTCTTTAGTGGAACGATGGTTACTTACTTATCTTGCACCCACGAGCAACAGGTTTGTCCATCCTTTCCCTCCACCCCCCGGAATGGTCCTAGATGCAAGTTCCAGCTGAAAGAAGCATCCAGAAGTCTGAATGCAGTCCTTTGACAGTTTTTATAATCTAATTCTACCCACCATTGCTGAAAAATCCAGGGGCACAATTCCGATTACTTTGAAGCTACTTGACTTATATCAAATTTGACTTATGTCAAATATATATTCCATTAACACTTAGCATTTACGATGGAGACTCTCTATACATTAAAAAAACATAGGTAGCATCCCTAAAGAAATCAAGGCATTAGGATCATGCAGTAAAATCTTTGTAAAGACGGTCACAAAGAGAGAGAGAGCAAACTGACATAGTGTTTAATGAAATGCCTCCACAGCAGTCTCCTTGAGTGGTTACAGATCATGTACAAACATACCCTAAGTGCTATAGGGTGCAGCCAGCATGTCGAGTGATGACTCATAATTCCTATGAGGAGACCAGTCCCTAGCTAGATTCACATACTCAGTGCTCAGGGGAAAACATTGAATACAGTGCACTGGGCAAAGAAATTTAGGTGGTAATAGTTACTTTGTAAGCATGATATCTCCTTGACCTATGTTTCCTATCTTTTTTAAAAAGGCCAGTTTGATTTATGTGCTAAGAAACAGGCAAATCTGTAGCTTACTAGCTAAGCTATTTAAGCAGCTCTTAAAAAACCCTGTAATTTTTCATAGTTTTTATCTATTCAGGGTCCATTTTTACCCTTAATGAGTTTGTTTTGATAGATTAAAGTGTGGTCTGTCATCAGGAACTTTTCATGTGAATATTTGTAGACCACAAGCAAATTGTTTTGTCTTATGAATAACTAAACAACTTAAGCCTTTGAATTCTTTCAGGATGATGCATGTTTTCAACAGATTTTTGACAACACTGCTGGTTAATACTGGTATGTTATCAGTAGTCTCACTTATATGGGAAAAAAGGAAATATTCCCTCAAATACCTATTTCTATACACCTATTTCTGCTTACACTCCTAGTTAAAATAGGATACAGATACGACTGATCTAACTGATTATGTGTTAGGACCCTGAGATCCTCCTTATTGTCACTGCTTTCATTAATTCTTTAGGCAAGGTCCATAAATATGTGACCCTCCATCTTGTTATGTTAAAACGTGTTGTTAGAAGATATTCTGTTGTCTTCATTTTCTAAAAGATAAAGTCTAATGGCCTCTGTCACTCTGAAAGTATGACTATGGCAAGTAGGTCCTGCACTAAGTTTCTCTTCTAAACATATTCTAAATGGGGTTATTTCATTTGCTCCACCAAAATTCTGCTTGCAATTTCAGGTCTCCTACCTAAACATCTAAGCCTGTGGCAGAGTGGTGCTCTTGTATTCTGCTCCAGCTCTGCACCATATATGCAGTAGAGTTTCTTACAGATCTTCTGTTAATCCACCACTTGCCTGAATCTGCTGTCACTTATGCCTTGTTATTAAAATCCACAGGAAGGAAGAGGAATAGACTAGAAATTAGCCCATTTCCTGGAAATGTGAAAAGGTTGTACAGTATTGCATAATTACTGCTGTAACCTTTCTTGCACTTTCATCCATTTTCCCTTCCATATCAGCATTTCTTTTCCCAATCAGCGTATGCCTCTATCTCAGCATCATCAACAAATGAAAGGCTGTCCTTGTACAGCTTAATATAACTCTGAATTCTCTGGACATTTCTACAATTAAATCTTGAAAACTTATTTCTGTTAAAATATTTTTCCAAATTTTTTTAACATATGCCTGATCCTTTTTGTTTAGTGTCAATTTTGGATACTTTTTCCTATTGTAAATAATGTATTCATTAAGCTGTATGTTTAACATTGTTCATTTTCCTGTTGGTATTTATCCTGCAGTGATCTTCAGCAATAGAGCAGTGAAAGGTTGTATTTATCATTTGGTGTTCATTTATTACTAGTATAAGATTTAACTGACTCCAAGAGTCTATTTTTTTTTATTGTGGCACATAAATGAACTAGCGGAATTGATAGGGGTTTTTTTGGGTTTGATGGAAATAGTCATATGCATTTTCTAGAGTACTGTTGTTTTTCTAAATATACTGCCTGCTAAAGGACACTATTGCTTTGATTTTTTCTGCTAATTTTGATATAAAAATATATTCTTCGTAAGACCAATTAAAATTACTTTCCAAGTTTAAAAAGCAGAGGGAAACAGTAAAAAGTACACCATAAACAAATCTGTCTTCCACTGGTGTAAACTGATTTTTACAAAAAGAGAAAATGTTGCGTAATATACGAAAGAATAGTCAGTATACTTTTCATCGTCTCTAACTCTGAAGGCAGTAAATCACAGAAAAGTGTGGTAGTTTTGGTAAATTTATTAGTACATTTATAAATTCCCATATTTTTTTGCATTAGAATTCTTCTAAAGGAGATTATATTTCTAATTATTATCCCCAATGCTGTTTTCAAAAGTAAGGTCAGCTCCTAAATTTGAATCCAGCTATTTCTACTCTCAGGGAAATTAAAACAAAGAAAAATGCTTCCATAAAGAACAAAACCATTTACCTGCTATTGAGAGTGGGTATTCTGGATCTCCAGAGCTACTAGAGACAGCTACTTTGTCTACTCTGTCCCCTCCCTCAGTATATTGTCTCTACTATCAACCCTTCTGTTGTTTCACACTGTTGTTATCCTGCTGCTGTTTTATTCTGGATGTGTCTTAGTGAGATATGTCTTACTTGTACAGATAAGAACCATTTAGCAACCATCCCTGAATACGCTTGAAATCTTTCAGTCTATAATCAAAGCTGTCATCTGCTTTGATCACCTTACTCATACTTATCTTTAGGTTTACTTGGCCTTTTGAGATAGCAATGTCAGGTCTGAAAACCTTTTCATCTGTTTAGTGACTAATATCTAGCAATATACATAGAAAGAAAATCTATAATCTGGCAGGTGGCAAGGAAGTCAAAGTAGTAAATTTAGATCAACTTATGGTTTACATTCTTGGAAATGGTTTTAGCCTTTAGTGGGCTTTAAATTGATGCAAAGTAGTTACTGAAACAAAGGTAAAAGTTTATCAAACATCTGTTCATAGTTAAATATAGTAGCAGTATTCAGCGATGTATGACATTTTGCTAATCATTTTTATTTTGAAAGAGTTGTAGAATTGCTAGTTGAGGTTATACAAATTACAAATATTGCAAAACTCAAGAGATATATGAGAAAGTGAGTAAACAGATAATAAAAGTAAAATTCTGAGACTTTTGGAGTCCACAGAAGTTTGACAATAATTCCTATGCCAATAGAAGTTGAACAATTCGTGTCTTCCCTGTATATACCAGCTAACCTAAAACCTGACAAGCAGAATTGTATCTTTTGCATAATCAGCCAAGTAAGTTTTGTAGATGCAAAATACACAGGGTGATTTGTGTCCATCCCTCTGCCAGTGAGGCAGTAAAATTTCCTTCTTCATTCTCTGTGTACCCCCATCACAGGAAACCTGCAAAAAAATCAGTTCTTGTTTTTCCCCAAAGGCCAGCATGTCTTCCATCTTCTTTTGCTTGTCCTGGATCCTGAATATCACCCTGGGACTGAAGTCACCCTGTTTGTACTGCCACTGTATGACACTGTTTTATGGGCATCAGTAGGCAAATTACAATATAAGGTTTGATAACTTTTCCTGCCTTTATAATCATGGTTGTTAGGAGAAATCCACCACCACTCTGAAGGTAAATGTAATTGGGATCCATATCAGAACACTGGTAGGTAGGCAGATGCCACTTGCACATGGTAGATTATGAATGATTTATCTAAACTGTGTATGCTATAACACTATTAGAACTTATCATTTGACAGATGCACTTCATGTCTGATGAGTCGTTCACTTTATTCCTTCAAACCACAGTGTTAGTAGGAAACAACTAAACATTTATTGAGTCTTCCCCCCCCACCTGTCTGTTAACATATTCATTAATTTCTGCTGTAGAAAGTGATGATTTGACAGCCTGTAGAACATAACTTTTTTCTTTCTTCTTTTTTTTCTTTTTCTCCTGGAACAGCAAGAATGCGGTTTGATGTGTGCTCCTCAGTGTATTGGGTTACATCTGTGATGTGAATCAGTTTTGACTGCCTTGACCACAAGTTAGTTGACTTACTATTGCATGTCTACATTGAGACTTCAGAATAATTAAATTACTAAAACTACAAAACACAGGTTGCTTATTTCAACTCAAACTTAACGTGAGACTGCATGGCAACTGTAATACTGAAACAATTCAGTAAACGAACATCTGTGTGCTCCTAATGTTTACAGAGTTTATAAATCCACCATCTGACACTTCCAGGAAATGCTTCTGCATGCATTTTGCATGTGGAGGAAATCAGTACCTTGGTGGTAGGATATTACGTTTCTGTTAGTCTGGGAGATCGGTGTGTTCAGAATACAGGAGGCAGAGTTGTCGTTCGCCACTGTTGATGTTTTAGGTATGAATTCTCTCTCTTTTTTTTTTTTCTGGTAGTCAGGGGTTTCTGTTGTACCTTTTGTTTGGTATGCACCTTAAAAAGACCATCCTAAACTAAAAGTAATAGTGGTCTGGTCTCCCACCTGCATACATTTCCTCTCTTTCTCTTAAGAAACTAAAGTAGAAAATCCCATTTTAGTAGATAAGTGCTGAATTTGCAAGTGCCTTATAGGGAATCAAATAGAGGTTTCCTGAAAAAAATGGCCACATTAGACATCTTTGATACATTTTAAGATAGGAAACTATGATATTTGCCAGTCTGTGCATGTAGGGAAGACAATCAGCAGTAAGGGTCAGAGATTACAGAACTAGCTTTACTAATGCATTGCTGGATTTGGCCAGGAGATTTAGGTTACAGGGTTCTGCCCCTGTCTGATATGTAATACAGACTAAGGCGTTATCCTCTCTGTGCTTCTGTTTGTCAGTCTTTAAAATAAGCATAAAGTTTTCTTAGTGGAAAGAGGGGGAGAGAGACAGAGAGAAGGAGGGTAGGGGTTTTACTCCTCAGGGAATGAAAATCACTCTGATGCTTATAAAGGTACTATAGACCTGTAAGGGAGGATAGAAAGCTGCATTTAACAGAAGTGATAATGTTGTCTATGTGAGATGAGAGTCAACTTATGAGCCAAAAACTGTAGAGTGGGAATGCAAGATGGGATACTCTGAAAAGGTGACACTGCAGAGCTAAGTTGACCTGAAGCAGTTTTTTCTCTTCCCAAGCTACTTCTTTGCTTGACAAGTGGTCAGAGCAGACAGGTTATGAAAAGGGACATCAAGAAGGGATTTGATTAGAATGTCTAGATGTTCTTTTGGATCAAAAACATCCAAGAAGAAGAAAAAAACAGTGTCTGGAAGTCAAAACCTCAGAAACTGAAATGAAAAATAGCATGTACATTCAAATTGAACATGGATGGCTTTTGGGAAAATATGCTTCTGCTAAACTCAAATTATTTCTCTCCTAATGGCTGTAATTGAATGAAAATCTTTGGCCTCTGGTAGAAAGATGCTTTAATGGTTTCTTTGGCTTTAACATGGGAAGCTATGGCAACAAATGACTGCAGTAATAAGACTCTTTCCTTTCATTAAATGTAGTAGCTGCTACTGAAGGATCTGTCACTGTTGACTTTGCCTGAAAGTCTGCGACACGGAAATTTACCTCCAGAAGCAAGGCAAGTTGCCAGGCATTGAGCTCAATGAGTGCCCTCCTACTTCTGGTAGTGAAGGTGTCAGTAATTAGCCTATAGAAAATAGGCTTTCAATATGGCTGTGATCAAGGACAGAGTTGGGGTTATTTGTGTACCTTCTTTAAGACGTTGTACTTTTCGATGTTTAATGTATTGGTATGGCCTCAACATTTTTAAACCAAACAAAAATGTGAGTCTGCATTTTTATTCGGGATAGTTTGTTGTTGTTTATGTTTGTTTGTTTGTTTTAATGGAGTTCATGGTAATGAATGCTTTTCTTTAGTTTCAGGTTTATATTTAGAGTACACATAGCACAAAATATAAAGTAGACAACGTGCAGTAGATAAAATTATTCTTTGAAAGACTTTCAGTGTAAAAAGATGACATACACATCAGTCCTCTTATGTTTTTATATATATGAGTTCTGGTTAGTGAGATGCATTATGCTACCTACAATCACATTTTATGCAAACGTGTACTAAAAAGTCATGAATTTAGATTTGGGCACGTTTAATTGCATGAGTTTATAGGTGAAAGACATTCTCCACGAAGCCAAATAGATCCCAAATTTGTGCCAAAATCCCTAGATTCTGCATCATTATTGGGAATTTTGCAGGAGCTTCAGGTAAGTTTAAACAAAGATACAGATTTGAATCTGGATATATAACCTTCTGTTATTACTGCTATGTTACTTTGTGGTGTTTCTACACTTTCTGATCATCATTTCCTAGGTTCAAAGTTTCAGAGCTAGCAGCCCTTTAAGACAAATGATGTTGTTGAGATCTGTGTCTTATTGTTTTAGTCTGCTTGCTAGAGCAGGAAAACATGACTGTTTCAGTTGATATTCAGCTCACATTCTCAGGCTTTTTCCTGCACCACAAGGGTTTTGCTAGAGCTGCTTTTGTGCATGATGAAAGCTGAGTACTTGGAACATATTTTGCAGCAAAGGATAAAATGCAAAGTCACCAGATCATGTAGTGTAAAGGACTCTGCCTATAACAACACATCTGTCTCTGTGAGTTCACATGGATACTGAAGTGTCTGTGTAGACATAATGAATGCAAATAAATTAACTGTGTGTAATTATATGCTTACTGACACAGAGGGAAGCAAGTTAAAATTTCATTTGTCATGCTGAACCATATATATTTGCAATCTGAAAGAGCAAGGCTGGGGTTTTTTAATTTCTCTTTTTTTTAAGTCATATCATTCACTGTATAACGAGTCAAACAAATATTTTTGCATGCTACATTTTCAGAATATTTTTATACATTGACAATTTGCATCGTGAATAACGGATACCAAATAAACTTGATGTCACCGATTACACAGTCATCTGCTGCTGGCTAGGGATTTTATTTCAGTTATACATTGTCACTACGGAAACACAGATAACAAAACAGAAAAATGATGATTCAGTAATCTTTTAAATCAGTACATTTCCCTGAGCCAAATGCAAAAGCTGTGAATCCCTGTGCCTGAGAGTGCAATTGGAAACATTAATTATGAGCATGGGGCAAGATTAATCTTAATTTGAAATTTGCCTCGGGATAACAGGGCGTTATCAAACCCTTGTCCCTGGCTTCTGGGCATCTTTAATTACCTGTCTTCAAGTTTCTAACCACGGGGGTTCCCTCATGTTACCATGACAACGTTCCTGCTGTCAGCATCCTGTACTGTTCTGTCTGGGCTCCGGTCACTTGGAAACCCATCCAAGTAGTTTAAACAATATGGAAATAATACAGACGTATAGAGGAGAATGTGCAGAAAAGGGCGTTCATTTTCTCTCTTCCCCTCACAGATCCTGGGAGGTGGGTGGCTGTGGGGAAGCCTGCAGGCAGCTCATGCAGGAAAATCTGAACAGTTGGCCTGGTTGTCTTCTGGGATGACAAAACCTTCTTTCCATGACTTGTTAATTCTGTCAGGTTTCTAGTGAAGTGTCACATGGAGAGAGAGGAAAAAAAAATAAAAGGCAATGGAAGGTGGGGGAGGGAGAAAAGAGGAGGCTGGGGAAGCACCTGTCTTGCTGCTGACAGCTGAGACCTGCTCACTACACCTGGGGCTCTTGGCTCCCTGCTGCTGCGGCTCTCACATGGCTCTCACATCTGCCTGGGGCCAAGCAGGGCAAGGATGTGGTGGGAGGAGAGTGCCCAGGACCACAGTCCTAAGGGCTGTTCAGGACCCGTTGTACAATCTGCTGGCCCTGAACAGTTCCTCCTGGCTTCCACAGACCAGAGTGCAAGCCTGAATTTGTGTGTCTCTCTCCCCTAGAACTGTGCTGTTCAGACTTGTGGGTCATAATGTATCAACAGCATGGCAAACAGTATGAAAAAATCACTCTTCTGCAGCCTGTTGTTGCACCTGAGTGCTCTGGCCCTTTGCTATTGTGCCAGTCTGACTGCCTTAACTAGCCACAACACACATTGGGTTTCTCAGTTCTCGATGGATTAATGAAATTCCTTGAATTCAGCTTCCTGTGCATATAATCAAAGTTACACTGCAGAATTTGCACTGTGATATTATGGAACCCTTAGAAAGAGGGTTCCATAAAAGACTCATCTGTTGTTGCTCCTGTTACAAATCCACCAAAATAGGAGCTGTTCTTAAGTGTCTTCTTGCACCCTGTCAGCCAGTGTGCTGATTTCTGCCATTTTTTTACCAGTGGAGGAATGACATGTGTATGCAGTAGTAATGGACTTGGCACAGGTTGTCCTTTCTTGGTAGAGAATGATAGAAAGTAAACCAACAGATTTATGGATATTCAACTAACCATTAAAGGGCACGTTAAATCTTACAGTAGATGACTTTTGGAAGAAGAGGGAGTAAACAGACTATTGACTTGTTTTATTACTCTCTGCAATCTGGATTCTCTGTGTCTTCCAGCTAGAGATGAAGGCCATCTGGGCTGAGGGAAAGTTTACAGAGTATTGCAAAGAAAGGTTTAGGTAAGTTGAATACATGTGTAGAACCCAATATCAAACGTCTTTTTTTTGCATGCTTTATATCTTGAGGTGCAGGAAAAAGCAGGCCAGCAGTTCTGGAGTCATACGATTGCTTTCAGTGTCTTCATTGTTAAATTGTTTAGGCTACCAAACAATTTATTTGATTAAAACCAAGGGGAGAATCACAAAGATTTGGTTTTGAAGAAGTAATACTGTATGGCTTTGCCAGGCTGAAAACAGGGAGACAAGATATCTTCCACATGACAGCGGTGGGGGAAGGGCAGAGAATTATCTATCATAAAGCTGGATCTATCGCACTTAGTGTATGTAAAACAACAAAGAATCAAACCCTAAAATTAAATATGATTCTAGTAAGGATAATCTCATTCACAGTGGATACATCATAAAAATTTTGAGATTTGCATCTGACTATGCCTATAGTGGGTTTCCCCTTAGTGATTCCAGATCTGTCATTTGCAAAAGTTGTTCCTCTATTGATCTCTGTTCCTTCTGGCAGCAAATTAGATAGTCAGACAGATACACACAAACCCAAACACACGTCCTTTATAGCAAATCAAAGAAAAGTCTTGGAGAAAAATCAGCCACTTCTCATTTATTTTTATAGTTATGTACATTATCCCATCATAAACAATCAAACCCACATAATTAATAATTTCTGCATACTCACGCTTTTTTAATACTTAATAGTGGCACTTTAATCCTTGCCTGAGTTTCTTGCATCCAGCCATGTTTTTACCATATGTTTAGTGCAGTGGTTTAGGAAACAGTGTGTGAAAAAACAAAGAGCAGCTGAGGAGGAGGCTGTTGTTGAACTGCCAAGCTAATTTATAGGGTCACAGGAACAAAAGACTGAGATTGCTCCTATAAATGGGTGGGGACCTGTGTGTCTGTGTTAAAGATTGAAGCCCCAGCTTTATATGCCCCTGGACTTTATGTCTCTTTACCAAATTTGGATCCTGGCCTAAGTTTCGCAAAATTAGTTTGCGTGAGCTAAAGCAATAAACTGCTCTGAACATTGAATCTAAGTATTTAAAAAATAAATAGAGAGTAGCTAAAGCTACACTTTTAAACCTATATTTAGGTACTTGAATAAGTGACCTGATTTCCAAAGCACTGAACTAAAACCTGAATTAAGGTTTTTGCTGACATCTGTGGGAGTTTTTGTGTGTAAGTACTTTGAAAATCAGGTCATTCATTTTGCAATTCTGAATTTGGAGTTGGAGTCTGATTCTGTGCTCTTAATTTTGAAATTTGAGTGTGCTCGTAGTTTGTGCTCAGGTCTGACTTGGACTGGAGATTGAATTCCAGTTTAAAAAATAGCTTGTGGAAAGCAGAAAAATAAACCCAATAACCCTACCTTTGCTAGCTTTTTAAGGGTAGGAGACCTTAGAAGTATAATTTAAGTGTTGTGATGATAGGAGGTTGGGTTACATGCTGGCTGAAGGAAAGAAACTTAGGACACCTCACAGTCAGTCCCTCTCTCTGCCTAGCCTTATGATTTTACATCCTCTTTCTTTTTGAGGCTTTCTCCTGTGTTTTCTATCTCCTTTATTACTTTACACAGGGCAAAAGCAGAGAGGAGACCTTGAATGTCAGTGAAGCCCTGTGAGATGTTAACTTACTTTAGGCAACATGAAAAACACTTCTATACCAACATCCAGGCTGTGTTTCCCCAGCCTGACTGCTTGTTGGCCCACTGGCCTCCAGCTGGTCTGCTGTAGCTCAGGATTGCATCTTCATTCACAAATTTGCCTCGACCCTCCTACCTGCTGGTCCTACCGACTGCCTCACTTTAGCTTGAATGGTCTGCTGGATCAACGCTCAGATCTCATTCACTGCAGGTGCTTGCTATATATGAGGATAATGGGGCACAGAATCAGTGAGTGGTAGGAGATGGAAGTGACCTATGGAGATCATCTAGTCCAACCTCTCTGCTAAAGCAGGATCACCTAGAGCATGGTGTACAGGAATGCATCTAGGCAGATTTTGAATATCCCCAGAGAAAGAGATTCCGCAACTTCTCGGGGCAGCCTGTTCCAGAGCTCTGTCACTCTCACGGTAAGGAAGTTTTTCTTCATGTTTAGGTGAACTTCCCAAGTTCCGTTTTGTGCCTGTTTCCCCTTGTCCTGTCCCTGGGCAGCACTGAGAAGAGTCTGGCCCTATCCCACCCATTAGATATTTCCTAGATGCAATAGTGTTAGATATTGTGTCCAATGTGTATGACCAATGGGCATTTGTTCAGAAAGGAAGTGAGATATAGGCAAGCAAGGAAGGAAAACATGGAAAATAAGGTTTTAATCCTTTTGCTTGTTTTTAGTCTACTACTTTTACATCACTTTTATTTAGGTGAGAAGACTGTGAAGAGCGATTTGGAACAGAAAGAGTTACTGCAGCTTAGTAAATCAGCTCTCTGTTTATGTGTAACTGTCAGTGCAAATATGGTGGTTTAAAATAAATGAAATTTACTTAACACGTACTGTGCTCAAGGTTCAATTACCACAGTTCATCCCATAAACTAAGACAAAATTTTAGTCCATTTTTCTTCTGAGTACTAAATCTCATTATGTTCACTACTTGCTCACCTGTTGCTCATACACGAGAGGTTAAGCCTGGAAATTTCTGTATGTGAAGACGTGAGTTGCAAGAGCTTGTACTGACAAACAGAAAGCAGGAATTGGGTTTTGTAATAACTCCTATCCTCTGTGGAATAATATAGCCAGGGGACATTAACAGACACCCACTGGAGGGCCATGTGTGCATTCAGGCACAGGTTACTGACTTTCCTATATTCATCAGTTAATATGCAGCTTCAGCTGCATAAATTTAGTTCCATAATTCTTATAATCAAGAAATTTTGTGACAGCCTCTCTGCATGATCTTTTCAGTTTTCAGTGAAGATTTTGTGGGTTGTTTTAAGGATAAAATGTTCTAGTTTTGATTTTTTTGTGTAGTTGCTGAGTTCTGTGGGGTATTCATGCTCTGTCTGGCATGTAACTTCTACTTGGAGCCATCAGATGAAAAAAAAAGCAGATTTACAGTTTTACATCAGAATTATTAGCAAGAACAATATAAAACAAAGTTCAAAGTGTCCCAGTGGAAAAGCAGGAAACCAAGGTATCAAGTCTCTTTCAATTCCTATTTTCAGATTGGCAAAACTAGGTATGTCATATTGCATACCTTAAATTATTTTTCATCCTTACAAATAGATATGCAAATATATATATATCTGTATGTAAACATGTGTATATGTATACAGTGGGCGTACCTGAGTATTCAACAGTTTAATACGGCAAAAATTACTTCTGTGATAAGTGGAAGAGATTTGCTTGCAGTTTAATTTCAAATTCATTGACTCCTCAATTTTTTTGTTCTTATATTTTATTATCCTCATAGGTTCAGCATGGAAACAAGATACAGTCTATATTTTTCTGCAGTGAATGATATTTTGCTGTATCGTGGATTGTTCATTGCAAGAATTTTAAGAAAAACAATCCATAACGTAAAGGGACCTCCTAAAATCCACATTCACCTGTCTGCTCCCTGCAAAATGTTACCACTTTTCAGGCTGTAACTTGCACAAATAATTCTTTGTAAGTTTACACTCTGTGCCTACGACACTATGCAGTTTTTTTACCGTGTAATATGATCAACAAAAAAGGGGAAGGTTTAAATTCAGCCACTGCGATGTCCAAGGACTGATCTCTTTCTTCACCTGCTCAAGAGTGGACATGCTTTTGTAGGTTTTCTTTGGATCCATTTTGAAACTATTTGTCTGGCAATGTGAACTGGAATTTTGGGATGAAATTACACACATTTTAATTTTTGTCTACAGTTGTGAAGAAAACAAAAGGGTTTTGTTCATATGACTGAAAATAGTTTATGAGGGAAGATTGTATGTCTTGAGAAATTTGGCTAGGTGGAAAAGAGATTGTTTGAAACTAAGTAAAAGGCATTTTTAGTTAGTTTTAAATCTATGAATTTTTTTAATATCTGTTATTTCGACTCTTCCTTGAAAACCAAGTTCAGACAATTCCTGACAAAACCAGAAGATTTGGGCTGAACTAAAAATGAAACTGTGTAAGACACTTTAGGTAAGGACTTGGGTGAATATATTGCCAAGATATTCACCTGAAGGGTGCCTGTTTTGTGGTTCACAAATTTTTGCTTTGACTCAATTTGATAATTAAATGTTTGTTCAGTTTCTTTAGCAATATTTTTTAACCTGAATAATGTAATCTCTATGTCAACTGTGTTCCCATGGGCTGAAGTAGAACAGCTTTAATATTTTTTAAATTACTATTATTCACAAAAAGGGTCTCATCAAATTCCTACTGAATTCAGAGACTAGTGTCCACATAAGAAAGAAGGAAAAACTTCATTATATTTAAAAATACTTCATGTTTAGAAAACAGAGATTTTTTGAAAAAGCTAAACAGATATAAATACAAGCACAATGAAACATATAATTTTTATTCCAATACAATATTTTGGTCAGCCCATCCTTAAACTTAAAAAAAACATATTCTCCAGTAAAGGGGAACTTTTCATTTTTTTATTCCTAGGAACAAACTCACTTTTTTTCCCCAGATTGTCAGTGAGAAAAATCATTTTTTTTTTAAATGCAGCCTTAAATATTAAGAGCTTAAGAGTAGAACTAAAATGATGGAAATATAATTTATTATTTTAGATGAATGTGTAGCTAAAATTAATATTTCTATTTTTTTTAAAAAAAAATGATTTAAAACATTCCATTAGTGGAATCAAAAGAAAAATGTTTTGCAGAACATATTTGTCAAGAAACACAAGTGAACTTCATTGTGAGCCATGAACGTAGAAGGATGTTTCTAACCTTTTCTGACCTTTTCATCTTCTTGCACTGCTTCTTCTCCTGGGCCTGCCAAAGCAAAGAGGGCCCAGGCTGGGGTGTAGCTCTGCACTCTGTGTGCAGCACTCTGACTGTGCTTCTCCTTCTGTGGGGTGCTGTGGCAGACAAGCATGCCTTCTTTGCAGATGTTATTATTTTGTTTTCCTTCAGTTTTAGTGGCTGTCTGATTTCTTCCTCTCTCCAAGAGTGATCTCTCTGCAGTATGGGCTGTGGCTTCTTTATGGAAAAGTTTATCTTTCTTTTGTAAGTCCTTTTTGATCTTTTCTCAGGTGTGCAGCTGAATGCCCTTCATGTGGCAAGTTCAGTTATTTGCAGGTAAAAGGCCATTTGGTCACAGTTGCCACTCATACCTAAGTAGTCATGGATTTCTCTGACCTGGGAACTGGGAAGGTTATTTCTAATGACTTGAGTTAAAGGCTTTCCACACCTGTTATAGTCTTAATTATTGTTATTTCTCAGTCATCTTTTTGGGACTGAAGTTTCTCTTTGATGTTTGCTTTAATCATCCAGTATAAACAATCACACTGAAATCTCATAAACTAAACCCCTGAAGAGATAGTATGACATTTGTTCTTCTTAGATAAGGACAGCACGAATGCAGTTGGTTTTATTCACATTTGTATAATTTTAAACTTTTAAGAGATATTTAAACTTCCATGTCTCTTTTCTTTCTGCTAAAAAAAGAAAAAAAGGATATTCACCCAAAACTTAAAACACTTTACTCCTGCTTGTGGAACTGAGATTTGTAGGTGCCTTTGGTGTTGCTTAACCAGACTGGATCTAAAAAATAAAAAAAAAATCTTCTTTTTAAGAACTGGAAGGGACTCCACCTCATTTTGGTTTTAGTACACTTCCCATTTTTACTCTGGGCTAATTATCTCATTAAACGAGCACATAGTTCAAGTTAGAGTTTCAACAAAAATGTTTGAAGTGTTTCTTAGAACTCGGAAACCTAAAAATTCCTATCTTTGGGCATGGGATAGAAATACATATTGACAAATATCCCAATAAAATTGAATTTGGACCCTTAATCCTTGTCCATTCTTAATTCAAATGTCTGTCTTTCCTCCACTGTCAATGATGGATTTCCAACAAACAACTCTGCTTTTTATTTTTCTTTTTTGATATCCTGACATTTTATCTTCATTTTCACTGAGTTTTGCTGGCATTTCTAAAACATAAATGAAGGATTAATACTGGAAATGGAGCCTTCTTGGCACATTCATAAGAGTGCAAATTGTGCTAAAGCATAACCAGAATTTTTATAGAAAGAAACTAATACTGGGCTGAAAGTGAAAATGCTGAACACAGGAGACAACAAAATCAACAGAAAAGCAGGAAAACCAAAGGAAACTTTAAACATACACCTGGAAATTGCAAAGGAGGTAGATTCTGTACTGTGATACATTTTAGGTATATCCAAAGCTGTTTTGGCAAAGTGAAGGAATAAGTGTTCATTCTGCCCTATGCTTCTCTGCTCAGAACTTCTCAAACGGTTTGGCTTTGTGACAATATTTTTTAGCACTTGATTAATGTGAAACTGGTTTGTTTTAAGTATGAGGTCTTACTAGGACGCTACTCTTTCAGAGCTATGCATGGATAGTCATTACCTCTCTAAATACGATGCATGCATTTCTTCTCTCGTCATTTTGATGGATCAGGAGTAAGCATGGGTGAAACTAGGTAAGAGACATGAACTTCACAAGAAAGCAAAACTATGAATTTGGGAAGTAAAATTCTTTTTGTTTCAACAGATATTTGAACTGCTTTTAAAATATTGGGGAACTTGCACGTGTAAGTAATGTTGAGGTTCTGTACACATACATGCAATTAGTTAAAGGCTTATTTTCTTATTCGGGAAAACTTCCTACAGCTGGAAATGTTTCAGGGCAATGTGAACTGATTAGCTGCTGAGTGCTGGGAACTCTTTCCAGAAATATATTGTCCCAGAGGTTATCACACAACTGAGCAGATGAAGCGAGCTTTCAGGAAGGTGGTTAATATAGTACACTTAAGGATATCTCTAGAAGGCTAAATCATCACATTTCCATTTCACAGAAAGCAGCTGAAAAAGAAGAATACCTTCTTTACCCATCTGGTGGACAGGAGATTTTTTTCACCATTAGTGCTTTACCTAAGGCAAATGCCTTAATTCTTGTTGAATGCAGGACTCCAACAGCAGCGTAGCAACACTGCGTTATGAGAAGAAGGAGCCTTGCTCACAGGAGGAAGAAACCTTACAGAGCTCGGTGCTGCTTGTACCTTGAACTGTCTGAAAGCCAGTTGCCGCATCTAAATAGGTGCAAAGAGAGGCTAGGATGAATCACTTCCTGAAGATAGCCACTTCTCTTCATTGACTACCAGGACAGTCAAAATGCTGGGCTAATACGCAGTGCGTTTCAAATGGCAAAAAGTAAAGGAGGTGAATCCCAGCCAAATGCTACTGTTTATGTACAAAAGTACTAGGTTTCTGGGGGTGGTGTTGGTTATGCAGCTGCATCAAGCTTTTTTTTGTTTGTTTCGTTGGTTGTGGTTGGTTTCGAGGGTTTCTTTCTTTGTATGTCAGACAAGTGAATGCAAAGAAATGGAAAGGAAAGAATGCTGAGAAAAGCTGTAATACATATTTGGATATTAATGAAAGATGTAGGAGAATGCTGCTCACCAGACTTTTTGGTTTACTGCTGATGTTTGGCCATTGCTGAAGGCTGAGATGCAAAATCAGGGATTTCCTTTAGAACGGTCAATGGTCCAGGTTTTTAGCAAGAGCTGGAGAACAAAGCAAAAGGAGAAAATTACAACAAAATATGCCTCAATATGTGGACACAGAATGTATTAATTCCAGCAGGTCAATGTTGGTCCCATGCTGGGAATCAGGCATGCCAAGGGATATGATGGATTATGTCCCTAATGTTCTATAGAGAAGGTCAAATTATGGAGATTATGACACTGCCTATGTAATTCTGAGAGACAAAAGGTGAAAGAACATAAAAGCAAATGCTTTTATGAAGCGAAAAAAATCCCTAACAATTAAGCAAAGTACTTTTATTTGTTAATATAGTTTATTATTCCATTTAACTGTACCTGATCGCTGTGTTAAAAATGTGAGTAGTTCTTACTTAGTATGCTGTTGATTCTTTAATGAAATGCATAGATTAATGGACTAATATACCCTTTACCTTGCACATTTTTGGGAAATTATGAAAATGAATAAAAATAAAAAATTAAGGTGATGAGTTATTATTTTCCTATGATTATCTGATATTATTTCATTATTCTCTAACCTAATCAAATAGAAATTTTTTTTTTGCATTTTTTTCAGGCGTTTTTATCATACTCCTTCTTCTGAGTACACTCTCCGCTGCACACATGTCCCTGGATTTGAGAAGAAATAATCTAAATTGCCAGGTGCTAGTGCCAGTACCCCATGCATCATAGTGGGGAGGATCAGCTGGGACACTGTAGTCACTGTAAGGACTGATCTGGGCAGAGATATTCCCTTTCCCTACCCTTGATCAAGCTGTTGCAAAATTAATTCCACTGGGTTGTCACTTTGCTCCCTCTCATCCCCTCATCATCCCACTGCTGGCCTTTCTTTTCATATCACATCAAATGTGAACCACTTGACTTCACCTTGAAGGCCCTTCAAAGCTGCACCTTCCCTACAGATCATCTATAATTCACAGAAAGTGTCATCTCTCAGCCCTGATAGGTCACTGATTCCAGCTTCGACATTCACTTGTTAACATTTCAAAAAAGCACTTTCATTTCCTTCTCTCACGCTGCCTCCACGGAGCTTGCTGCACACTTTGGTGAAGTTACCTCATTATCCTCCATCAGACATCACTGAAAGCTCTACCTGGTCAGGGTGCCTGTGAGAGTCTTCAGAAAATGAGGCTGCTGCCAGGCTGAGCCTGCTGTTAGCTGTACTACCCACCTGTCTCTGTATTGCTCATGTTGTCAGGGTTTTGTCCTTTTTTTTTTTTTTTTCCCTTAACCTTGTACAGAGCCAAGCAAAATGAGGCCTTCTCCGGGGACTCCTAAGCGGTGTCATAACAGGAGCTTGTGAGGATAGAAATGTGACTAATACTCATGAGCTTAGTTCTCTAAGAGCTTATGGTAGAAAACCTTGATTCAGTACAGAATTTGTCGGACACACACTTCATTCAGTAAGATATATTTTTGTCCCACTGACTTCAAATGGAGAGAGTGTATATTTATTTTTGTGTGGTTAGGTGTCTGGCTGAATCAGGCTCTTAAACAAGCTGTAATGTTGTGTGATTAGCCACATTGTCTTTGCATTGACATATGCAGGTCCCTCATTGCCATCCTTGCTCTTTCAACTGCGTGCAGACATTTGACAGGGAGTGCCATGGGCACAGTGGCAATTAACCATACAAGCAGGAAGAGCGGAGAAGCTCTGCTCTAGAACTGGCGCTCGACAAGAAGGTCAGGTCTTCAGTTTGGGATTAATTACAAATAACCTCTGTTTTTACATAGTTGCATCTAAGCATATGTGAACGGAATTAAAAGGAAGTAGAAAGTGATATATGAGTATCAAAGGAAGGCTGGAGGCCTGGAGAATGAAAATTATCTAGCACCTATGAATGTGCTCAGGCAGCCTGTCATGTTACACAGCAAGAACACATTTGTCTTCTGGCAGACCGATGTGAGCTCTGTGATTTACGCTATTTGCTGAATGCTGTAACAGACTCTTGAATAGGAGAAAAAGTTCTGTATAGCAGGGGTAGGGAAAAGGAGAGCATTATTTGTTGCTTTGAATTTGTGGAATGAAGTATTTTGGGCGTAATGTAGCAATGCTGGATATATTCTGCAGAGATGTAAATAGACAATAATGGCACTCTATAAATTTCTGTCTTATTTATGGCGTGCCTAAGTGGTTGAAGTTTGAAGTTTGTTGGTGTTCAGTGTGACAATTATGCATTCTGCTCGTGTGAGGTTCTTATTTTGGATGCTGTGAAGTATCAACAGTAAAAAAAGGATTAAAGGAAGATCTAAACAAATAAAAATGAGCAGTATGGGGTGAATGATTTCTCCACAAATGCTTAAATCCAGGCTGAAATGAAATCTAGTGCATCTCTTGACAAAGTTGTTAAAAGTTAGGATATCATCTGAGCTTGTGTGATTAGTTAGTCTGGATATACTGGTGACTGCACATCAATTGGGTTTGCTCTTTTGACCAAGCGACACATAATTCCACATCATGTCCAGGCCCCTGCTTACTCTCCCTTTCTCTGGGCAATATCCAGCCACAGGGGAGCAGCTGGTCACCTCCCCTTCTTTTTTTAACAGATACACTTACTTACTGCCTGGGTCAGAAAGCCCTCAAAACCAGTAGTTATCTGTCTTTTACAAGGTAGTTCGTAAAACATGAACCTTAATTTCTACACATTTCTAGACTAACTGCTTTAGAACACTCTTTGTTTATTTAGAGTTTTAAAATAAAGTTTGGAAGGAGCTGTGAGGAGCATAGGTTTGTTTGTACCATAATACCATCAAACGTTTTTAAGATCGTGTTGAGGAAACACTGTGCTACTAACTGAAATTAGGAAGTAATCAAAGATTACCTTTCAACAAAGAATAAACAAGATTATTTCTGATTCTCCCATAATTTTGTGACAATCTTCCTGGATAAAATCTAGCTAAAGTTTTAAACTGGTAAATGGTGGTAAAATGAAAAAAGTAAAAATCATAAAGGATAGATTAATGCCTTCATTACTGACTGCGATAAATTTTCTAATAAAGCAAGAAATAAAAAGACTTTAAGTCATCTGAGTCTGATTTTTATTCAATAGAAGGACTGGTGTGTATAAATCCCCCCTCGGGAAACCAATGCATTTTGTTATGTTCACATTTTTTATGTCACCTGAAGTGATTCTTAGCAGAACTTTCTGTGTGGGAATGGAGGAGAATGCATTCTGATGTCATTCCACACCTGCAGGAGTGTTATTAATAGACCCAAATGAAATTGTGAAATTGTAGGTGTGAAAACAGAAAGCCAATCTCCATAGACCACCATGTGGCCAAGGAAGATCCATCACGTTATCCATAGGGTCAAAAGATGTCCATATCCTGAGGACACTAGCAGGCCCTCCCAGCCCTGCCATTTCAGCACTGGCCTGGGCATCAGATCTTTGCCCAACCTATATTTTAGGTTAACCTGTGCCTAATCCTTGTTCCCTGGATGAATATGAGACCTGTGTGGACCTTGTCTCTACTTCCCTCTGCTGCAACTCCTTCTGGGAGTCTCTGGATGGGCTCCTATCCTGATTCATCACCTTGCCTTGTCTGAGACTGTTACGAACATCTCTCCCTACCACTGTGACCATCCATACCCCTGTGCAGACATGTGTGACTATGCTAGGAAGAACAGGGTCCTGCCAGTTGCAATCCAGCAGTAGACATCTCTTCTGAACTTGGCAAACCTTCTCCTTTGTGAGTCATCCCCTTGACAAGTGACTTGCATGCATGTGCACTCCTGGAGAATAAACAAACATTTTATACTCTGCCCTCAAAATCTATGTTTTGACGAGCTATTGAAATGCCAAGGTTTCCTGCTGCAATAGGTACTGTCCTGTGTAGCATTGCAATAGGACAGCTGTTTGTAAATTTTAGGGGAATAGTCCTAAACATTGTCTTAATGTTGGGAGACTTTTCTTTCTAAGCTAAGTTGTCAAGAGAGAGAGATGGAAGAAGATGCTAGATAGCTAAAGCAGGTTTCTGCTCATTAATACTCTCTGGAGAAGCTTCCCTCTCAACCGTTGTTTACTAGACCCCAGGAGACAAGGTCCCTGGACTTAAGTTTTCCTTTACAAATGCTTACCTTATTGTATCATTAGCAAACCAAATAAAGCCTGGAGTTGAATATTCCAGTCCCATGTTTTGAATTCCAGTGCAGTAAACCACAGTTTGTATCTGCAAGCAGGATCATTCAGAACAACAGAATGGGTAGGAAGAGACATCTGGAGGTCATCTAGTCCAACCACCCTGCCCTAGCAGGGTCACCTAGAGCAGGCTGCAAAATGGCTTTTTAATATCTCTAATGGGGGATATTCCATAGCCTCCCTGGGCAACCTGTGCCAGTGCTCAGTTGCCCTCAGAGTAAAAATGTTTTTCATACATTCAAAGGGAACCTACTGTGTTTCCATGTGTGCTCATTGCCCCAAATCCTGTCACTGAGCACCGCTGAAAAGAGTCTGTCTCTGTCTTCTTTGCACCCTGCCTTCAGGTATTTATAGACATTAATAAAATCACCCATTAGCCTTCTCCTCTCCAGGCTGAACAGTTGCAGCTCACTCAGCCTTTCCTCATAGGAGAGATGCTCCAGTTGCTTAATGATCTTAATGGCCCTTTGCTGGACTGTCTACAGTATGTTCATGTCTCTCTTGTACTGAGGAACCCAGAAGCAGTAGTTATCCACAATCTCTATAACACAAAAATGTTCCTACAGAGATGTTGACTTCAGGTGTTCGATGAGGCAGGACAGAAATGCTGATTCAATGGAAATGTTTATAATAATTACACTGCAGCCCAAGTCGACCATCTTCAGCATACATGAGGAGAAAAAAACTCATTTTATGTACCATAATTTCTCTGACCAAGTTAAGATGTTAAAGCAAATAATGGTGATTGACATGGTCAAAAGCACCTTGGAGTCTTTTCAGAACTTTTGGATAATTTGAAAATATTCATTATTTGAGTCTCAGAATGGGCCTTTGCTAGAAAGTCGCGAGAAATTTCAGCTACCATGGAGAAAATTTCCTGATGTGTCTCTGTGATATCACTTGCATGTGTGCCAAACTAAACAGCCCGTATCCACTTATAATTGTACTGGAGCACACAAGTAAACGTAGATTTTCATTCAGTGATAGTCATGTCCACAGTGCAAGGTTTATGCAGACAATTTAATGATGACATTTACCATAGCTAAAATTAAAAATTAGTTTTAAATTTGCTAAAGAATCTTTTTAGAAATCTGAATATCAGTAGGAATGTTCATAAGAAAATGTACAAAATAGATATATATTCACCAATACATTTCATTCGGTAATCTTCTGCACATGTGGAAGATGCCAGAAAAACTGCAAGAATGCCACAGACTTGAAACCCCCCCCAAAACAAACAATGTAGAATATATGATTGCATTTTTGCCTTTTTTTTCAATTTCATCTTCTAGTAACATTACATATTGATGAAAACACAGGAATTTGTCCTTAGAAAGTGTACTAATGGCTCAGACTGCATGTACAGTGCTCCTGGGAGTCAGAGAAGAGTGACAGCTCTACTGACTATGAGTCACATCCAGGGGCCATTGACTGCTGCAGCATTGAATGTTTCTTGTTGACTGTTAACATGTATCACTAAAAACTTATGATATTGAATCAAGGTGCATCTTACAGAACTAAATTTATTTGTTTCATTTCGCACAGTAATTACTTCTTATGTTACTTTCCCTTGGCAGTAATCAATATTATGTTTTGACAAAACAAACAGCTCAGCTAGATGGCCGACAAATCACCACTGCTCATAATGGCATCTATCAACCTTCAAGCTCTTGTTGTCAAGATATAATGCAATATGAAAGGAGATAAAGAGTTCATGAATTAAAAAAGGGAAATCCATCTGATGTTTTATGTGAAGAATGGAAGGAAAATAAGTTAATAATTTGGCTTAATGTGTTTCACTTGCTCATCTGAGTTAACAGTACCTATTGACAAAAAGAATTCTGTTGAATGCATACCATAATAGTGAGAAGAAAGGACTACTTCAAATACCAGATATTGTGAAATTTCCATATATCTGTAGAGACCAAAGTGATTTCATGGCAATTAACCAATGTATTACTTACATTCTTTTTTTTAATATGAAAGAATATTGAAATGTATGTCTTTTTACTGATGCTTACTAGTGTAGTGCAAAATTTAAAAAAATCAAATTACATGGCATTTCAAAACAAATTGAAATTGTATTTCTGCCAGAAAACACCTCAGTTATTCTGACATGGTGCAACATTTCTTTCCTCTATGACTTTATTTCAAAATGAAACTCTAGTAAAACCCCTGTGACAGAAAGACATGCATCAGTGGGATGTGATTCATTACTTTTTCCTGTTATCACACAGAGGTCCGTTCAAATGGCTGAGGTTGTGTTACGTCTGGAAGAGTTGTGCTGCTGATTGTGCTGCAAAATGCCTACTGTTTTGCTCTGGGCCATTAATGTATCTCATCCATGTGTACTCATTCATGTATCCATTTATGCGTATACTTACAAAGTATGAACCTGTGTGAAAATTAGAGGTCAGAGTTCATGGCTATGTTCATGTTACAATGGCAATGTATTTAGTTGTTGAAAGTAACTGCTTCTGCTTATGGCAAAAAAATATTTGCAACCTTTGCGGTGAACATTATAGGCACTGAACGTTATAAGCAACTGAGAAATAGAAAAGTTTGAGTTATCCATTGCATTTTTATTCTGAACTGTTTTATACTGTCTCTGGAGTAGTGCCATCTTGGATGTAAATCTAGATTAATTGAAAAGCAAAAGAATAAACACAATAATAAGCTGAGGTTCCTTGTCTCAATTAGGGCAAAAATATTTTATGTCAGATCCCATAAAATCTGATGATATGCTGATCTGATACTGTCTCTGTATGCAAACTGAAGCGGAAGGGAATGTTCAGTGCCTTAAGCACAAAATGGTACATAAGTTCTAAGATGAGTTTACAAATAAAAGTAAATACTGAAAAATTGTTCTAATCAAAAAGATAGGTGCTATATAACTCTTGACTAGGCATTGAGTAATACATACGTATAGACAATCTATTTTTTACTAAAGCAACTAGAGGGAAAGCCTGTTTTGCAGCTCTTCTTACATTACGTCTCAGATTTTTGTCCCTGAAGTCAGCATAATTTGAATGGTCTGAATTATAATTTTAGTAGCAATTGCCTTTTAAAAGGAATTGATTCATCCTTCCTCTTGCCCTCAAGTTGACTTCCTGTGCAGCCCCTCTGAAATGCAATAATTCATTGAAGCTGCCAATGCAGTCTGTTAAATTGGTCTGTACCAAACAGTTTGCTAATGACACAGAGCCTTGTTGGCTGTTTTTAATGATTATCTCAAATAGTGTTTGATAGTCTTCTCACATTGATCACAATGTTGCCTCCTTTGTTCTGGCAGCAGCTGTGTTTGTCCTCTCCGGAATGTTTTACTCTGGTGCATGTTATTGATGGATGATGATCATCCTTTTGGGGAGTAGGAATTAAGAATAAATGACCTGTGCTGCTCACTTTTTTTTGCCGTAGTCACTGTATGTAGATCTACATTCATAAGACAGATTCTCCACTTCATAAGATAGGTTGCAAAAAATTTTTCATAGAAAAACAGGCACTTCAGATCAGCTCTTGATCTGCACTTATGAGACTAGGGATGACTAGGTGAGACTCTAGGTGACTGGAAGAGATGACAGCTGCAGTTGTGAGAACATAGGTAAGGGAAGGCATTTTTATTGGTCTAGACAGGAGGAAACCTCAGGAAGTAGTTTGTGTCAATAATTTGCTGTTTGATGTTATTTAGATGCATCACTGAAAAAACTAATTTGCTTTGAAACTTAAAAAGTTGTTTGTTTCCTCTATTTTTCCCGGTGTTTACTTTGAAGTAGTTTACTGCAAATGCCATGGCTGAAACTGTTTAACTTCATAGTAGACCTTATAGTCTTTCTTGTGCATTTTGAGGAAGCTGCTGCATTTACCTTAGTTTTCTACTGCTTTTTTTTCTTGGTGGGTTAGAGAAGACCAAATCTGTTCTATCATTCACATAAAGAGAGGAGTGTGCTTGTTTACTACAGATTTGTGTCTGACATCTTCATTGCCTGATATTAGTAGCCAATCAGAGACTGAAGGAGTATCCTTTCACTGACAGCAAGAGAAAACCTAGGTGGATGGATCGAGCATCCATGTGTATGTCCAGGCCTGGCAGGATTGGCAGTTGCTTACTGCTTCATAAAATCTTCCTTTTATGTGCCCTCAATATAGAGAATATATATTATTTGAGGCATCCATACATATCCAAATTGGCTTTGCTATTGACCCTTGAAACTATTGAAATGATTTTTATGAAATTGCCTTTTGTGAAACTGAGAATTAAAATAGATTTAAGCAATATATAATATAAATATTTATTTTTATATATATATATAAAAACGTACAAGTATTCTTTTATTTTAAATGGCCCAGTCAAATTTTGTGTGTGATGAAGCTGAGAACACATTATTCTCTGGAAATGCCTAACACAGCATCTACAGTTCATTGCAATCAATAGCCATGGGACTTTTTAATGTACTCAGAGTCTGGTATTGTGTGTTAGGCCTACATGAACCATGACCATAATGGTCCTATGTCCCTTATAAAGTTTTTTTCTTTCAGGGAGTACAGCACCTTTCCCATTGATGAAACATCTAGCAACAGTAATTTTAATCTTCCTTGAGAACCATCATCTTTATTATATGCTAATGATGTCCAGAAACACTGCATTTTGAAACATTTAGAGGAAGGTCATGAGATTTACAGCTATTCAAAAAATGTTTTTTTCAGAGTGTGTCCACATAAGTGATTATACTATTTTGTCCTCTTGAGACAAATCTACCATTAACTATGAAATTCACAAATGATATATTTCTCAAGTAAGTGGGATAACTGGTTGGTAAAAAAAGCCAACATTTCCCAAACTCTATATAATAGAAAAATATAAATATACTGGAAATTATCTATGTTTTATGTTATTTTATGCTTTCAGCAGAAAAAATCTCCTAGAGAAATACGCATGAACAACTCTAATGGGATATGATCCAGAAATAAAATATTTACTCCTAACAGTTTCCAAAGAGAAGTGACATCAACATTCATATGATTTTTAGAAGTAATACTGCATGTTTTTTTTCCAATAATGCCATTTAAAGCATAAGATCACATATCTCTGAAATGAAGTAACCCCATTTGTAATGTTGGAATTAGACAATTTTATGAATGCGTTGCTGTTTAAGAATGAAATTCAGGAAGCAAGATGAGCTTGATTCTCTAAGTTTGAAATATGGTTATCCAGTCACTTGGGAGTTCTGACTTACGGTCAGATTCATAGCGTTAACTCTGAGCATTAGTGAAGACTTAGATTTATCTACAGTAGGTAACAGCTATGAAGAAATAATGTACCATCTAGAAAAACAGACAAGAGAAACTGAGCATCGTGATTAAAAAAAGAGATACTGAAGGAAATCAGAGATAAAAAAGAGAGCCTACTGACTGTGGAAGGCAGGGCTGACTACTCAGGAAGAGTACAGGACTATAGGTAGAACATGCAGAAGGAAAATCAGAGAAACAAAAGCGCAATTTGAAATTAATTTGGCTACTTCTGTTAAGGATAACAAAAAGCGCTTCTATAAATACATTAATAACAAAAGGAGGGGCAAGGAAAACCTCCATTCTTTGTTGGACCTGGGGGAGAACATAGTTACCAGGGATGAGGAGAAGGCTGAAGTACTCAACACCTACTTTGCCTCAGTCTTCAACAGTAGAAGAGGTGCCCCTCACGATAACTGGCCTCCGGAGCTCACAGATAGAGACAGGAAACCAAACAACTCCCCTGTGTTCCAGGAGGAAACAGTCTATGAATTACTGAGCCACCTGGATCCACACAAATAAATGGGACCTCATGGATTCCGTCCTAGGCTGATGAGGGAGTTGGCAGAAGAGCTTGCCGAGCCACTCTCCATCATCTACCAACAGTCCTGGCTCTCTGGGGAGGTCCCAGATGATTGGAATTTGGCAAATGTCACGCCAATCCACAAAAAGGTCTGCAAGGAGGACCCGGGCAACTATAGGCCTGTCAGCCTGACCTCAGTGCCTGGCAAGATTATGAAACAGATCATCCTGAGTGCAATCACACAGCACCTTCAGAATGGACATGGGATCTGACCCAGCCAGCACGGCTTTGTGAAGGGCAGGTCCTGTCTGACCAAACTGATTTCCTTTTATGATCAGGTAACCCACTTGGTGGACGAAGGGAAGCCTGTGGATGTAGTCTATCTGGACTTGAGCAAAGCCTTTGACACTGTCTCCCACAGCATACTCCTGGATAAACTGGTAGCCCATGGCTTGGACAGATACACTCTCAACTGGGTTAAGAACTGGCTGGATGGCTGGGCCCAGAGAGTGCTGGTGAATAGGGCTACGTCCAGCTGGTGGTCGGTCACCAGCGGTGTCCCTCAGGGATCAGTCTTGGGTCCAGTTCTGTTTAATATCTTCATCAATGATTTAGATAAGGGGATTGAGTCCATCATAAGTAAATTCACGGATGACACCAAGTTGGGAGGGAGTGTCGACCTGCCGGAAGGCAGGAAGGCTCTGCAGAGGGACCTTGATAGGCTGGAGAGATGGGCTGAGTCCAACGGGATGAAGTTCAACAAGGCCAAGTGCCGGGTCCTGCACTTTGGCCACAACAACCCCATGGAGCGCTACAGGCTGGGGACAGAGTGGCTGGAGAGCAGTCAGGTGGAAAGGGACCTGGGGGTGCTGATTGACAGGAGGCTAAACGTGAGCCAGCAGTGTGCCCAGGTGGCCAAGAAGGCCAATGGCATCCTGGCCTGTATCAGGAATAGTGTGGCCAGCAGGACGAGGGAAGTGATCCTTCCCCTGTACTCGGTGTTGGTGAGGCCACACCTTGAGTATTGTGTTCAGTTCTGGGCCCCTCAGTTCAAGAAAGATATTGAGGTGCTGGAGCGGGTCCAGAGAAGAGCAACAAAACTGGTGAAGGGACTTGAGCACAAGTCCTATGAAGAGAGGCTGAGGGAGCTGGGGTTGTTTAGCCTGGAGAAGAGGAGGCTCAGGGGTGACCTCATCGCTCTCTACAACTATCTGAAAGGAGGTTGTAGACAGGTGGGAGTCGGACTCTTCTCCCAGGCAACCAGCAACAGAACAAGAGGGCACGAGCTTAGACTCTGCCAGGGAAGGTCTAGGCTGGATATCAGAAAAAAGTTCTTCACAGAACGATTAATCAGGCATTGGAATGGCCTGCCCAGAGAGGTGGTGGATTCACCATCCCTGGAGGTTTTTAAAATAAAACTGGATGTGTCACTTAGTGCCATGATCTAGTAATCATGATAGTGTTGGATTAAGGGTTGGACTTGATGATCTTGGAGGTTTCTTCCAACACAGATAATTCCATGATTCTATGATTCATTGAAGTGTGACCAGCAGGTTGAGGGAGGGGATTCTCCCCATCCACTCTGCTCTCATGAGACCTCACCTGACGTACTGTGTTCAGTTCTGGGGTCCTCAACAGAGGAAGAACATGGATCTATTACAGTGAGTTCAGAGGAGGGCCACGAAGATGATTAAAGGGCAAGAGCACCTTCCATACAAGGACAGGCTGAGAGAGTTGAGATTGTTTAGAGAAGAGAAGGCTCTGGGAAGACCTTATAGCAGCCTTCCAGGACTTAACGGGGGCCTACAAGAAAGCTGGGGAGGGGGCTCTTGGTCAGGTAGTATAGTGATAGGACAAGGGATATGGTTTTAAGGTGAAAGAGGGTAGATTTAGATTCAATATTAAGAAGAGGATGGTGAGGCACTGGAACAGGTTGCCCAGAGAACTTATGGGTGACTTATGCCTGGAGGTGTTTAAGGTCAGGTTTGTTGGGTATTTGAGCAACTTGATCTAGTGGAAGGTGTCCCTGCCCATGGCAGGAAGGATTGAACTGGATGGTCTTTAAAGTCCCTTCCAATCCAAACCACTCTAGGACTCCATGATTATTAAACAGGGAGCATGTCTTAATTCTATGTTGTCCCTTGACTTAGACCCACATTTGATCAGTTTTAAAGATACAATATAGAAGTGCAGTGAAAAAAAAGAACCTTCACAATCTGCTTATTGCTATTCCACGAAAGAAAGGAGAGAATAAATTATTCATTGTGAATCACTCAGCCTGCCCTGGTAGGTGGCCTTTCACAGTGTAACAGCTTTAAATGAACTGCTTCCCTTTCCTCCTCCCAGAAGCGCCACCAGTTCTTAATACATAGTGACGCTCAATTAACACGATAGGGTAATGACCTAAATGCTGGGTATGGCTCACTGTACAGAATACTTTTTTTTATACTTCTGAATATTTTATAGATAGTTTTCTTTTTCACAATCAAAAGGAGAAGTTCTTACAAGGTATTGTTTGTGTGTTAAAAGGAAATAATAACCAAAGTGAGAACACGCTCATTGCAAAGCATTTAATACTGAGGGTATTCTCTTAGAATATAGCACCACGTATCTGTAGGCAGGTAGAGTGCAAAGATCACTGGGCTATTAGCTATTCCACAGTGAAGTTGTCTCGTTGTTCTTCTTTGCAATAAATATCCTAACATAAAAATACTGGAATGACGTAAATTATGGAAAAAAAATTGTTTCCACAAACATTTTCTATTTCAATCAGTTGGCTTTTTCAGATGGCAAGCTATTTAATGGGAAAATGTCAGAAGAGCTTTCAGTCCCAGGCTTGGAAGTCAATACCTAAAATACACATTTCACATACTGAATTTGGTTGGTTTGCAATCTGTCCTCTCCCCGCTCCCCGCCCTTCTGTCTCATATGTCGCCTGTATTCTTTATTGCCATGCTTTAAATGTGAATGATAGTGTTCTTTCTTGTCAGTACTTAATAATTTGCCATTATTTCTTGCAAACACTGCTTTCACATAGCTCACAACATGCTTAATTCCCCTCTCTCTCCACTCCTTATAGACCAAACTAAGGGAAGCTTTCCACTGGCTTTAAGAGCTTGTGAAAGCAGACCTGGATTTTACAGGACTGAACAGGTTAGTGCAGAGCTATTACTGTAGCTGAATGTAAATACCATCAATCATCTTCACAGTTTTCATCCATTGTAAGTGATTCATCAGACATTAATTCTTTCTTTCTTTGCTCTCACATTTTTTATCCTTTGAAACTTTCCTGGGTAAACTCACCTTGGCCTGTGAGATGCAAACTTTTGCCATTGAGAAATGTCTTCACTTTTTCTTTTGCAAACCCTTTTTTCCCTCCCATTTTTGCAGATGTCTTTTTTCCTAAATCAGCATTTTCTAAGGTTTGGTAGAATCATACAAAAGAAAATAGCTGACAATTATCTATATGGAAAGGTGCTCTGGATGCCATACTGAATGGCCCCCTGGGAGAAGAGGTCCTGGCTTCTGCCACAGGCATCCCGCATAGCCCTAAGCAAGTAATTTAACTGCTCTGTTCATCAGGGAGATAGGAGATCTGATTCTATTGCAATTTCTAGACTGTCTAGGGTATGAGGACTCTAGGGTGGTTTATATTTACATACATTCCCTGATATTTATGTTTCCCAAAGCTTGGTCTGTGTCCTGATATTAATTATAATGGCAAAGCTCATGCAGAAAAGAGTTTGAAAACAACTTCTCCTAGTGCTTTTTCTCTGTAATCTGTTGCCAGGCTTTGGTGTGTAGATTACCATTTCAAGCAAATAGCTCTGTATTCTCAAATTATATTATCAATTAATGATTGAAATCACTATCACAGTGCTGCAGCTTGTGACCATTTTCATTCTGCAGTGTTGCTTCAGAGAAGCACCATAGGTTTGCTTTGCTTAAGATCTTCCAAACTGGCAAGCTACAGGAAATTACAGAAAATTCCAAGTGCCCCTCCCTGACAGGGGCACCAGGGGACAGTGATGTTTGACACATTAGCACAGCAGCAAGCAAAACAAATTTAATGTTTCTCCCCATTGGTTACTCTCCCTTACCGATCTACCTCCTGCTACAGCTTAAATACCATTGCAGAAGTGTACAGTTATCACAGTATCACAGTATCACAGTATCACAAGGTTGGAAAAGACCTCTGAGATCATCTAGTCCAACCTATGACCTAACACCAACACCTACTCGTCATTTAAACCATGGCTCTTGAACAGAACTTACTGTCTTCCGTCAGCATGGATCCTGTTCTCTCAGAGCCGGCATTCTTCAATCAGAGTCTGCTTGCCTTCTCAGTCCTGTTTGACAGAGTGCACAACTTTAATAACCACTATCTAAAAGTTTCATCAAATGACATTGTGAAAAATTTATTGAGGATAGTCTTTCTCTTGAAAACTACCAGCGTTCAGTTTGTTACAGCATCAATCTGACCATTTTGGATCTGGGGCTGACCAAGGGGTCCCTTATACTCCTTCGATGTCATGTAGGTTTTGAATTGCCCTTTTTCACAGCATTTACAAATCCAGGGCAACTCCATTCATGTACACAGACATTTCTGTGACAGTTGTTTTCCCTCTTATTTTTTGCCTTGAAAAAATGGCTCTTCTTCCTGTATTAAAGTTTTTTTTCCTCCAGAACTTCATGCCCTATAGATGATCTGTGGAATGCTTCTAAGAAAACTTGTGCTGAATAAAATGTGATATCATGCAGTCTTATTTATTCATTTGGAAGGCCAGAAGTATAGATACACCAATACTAGCAAAATTGTGTTGTTTTGATGCTGCCCACTAAAAGGAGTAGAAAAGTCAGGAAGGGAATCTTTTATAACAATGTGAATTGTGACTTTTGCTCTTCTTATTGTTTATTCTTTACTTTACGATCCTGAGATTAAAATAGAGGGTGTATTTTTCCTTTCATCTAGAACTTGGCAAGCATTCTGGTAGAGCTCCCCTGTTTAACACTCCCCAGGCAGCAGACATCAATATTTTAAGCCTGGGGTAACCTGAGACAAACTTTAATGACACTTCTGGTTGTGTGTCTCCGTGGGAGTCCCTTGTAAGGCTCCAGCATCACCTAGCATCTCTTTGCACATGTTTCTCAGTCTGACCAAAACGTCCCCCAGGAGATGGCTTTCTCTGTAGAATACTAAAGAAGAAAATGTTGGAAAATCAGTTTTGGGGTCTTAAGATTTCTTAAAACTAGTTCCTATCTTTTGGAGCACAAGAACTTATGTCACATGAACCATAAACATGCCAGACTCAGCAGATCCATGTTAGAGAATGTATTTTGCTGCCTGTACCTGCTCTGGTTGGCACTGGCTCTCCCTTACTCAGCAATGCATGCAGTAGCTACCCTTGGCCATCTACTATGACCCTCTGCAGGTGGCAGCATTTGCAGTGAAGTCTGCACTCTTGAGTGTCTTCACATCCCAGCCTAGCACCACTGCTTCTGCCTTACCCAGATGTCTCTGAGCCAACATTTCCTGATACTACAGGCTGAAATCCTAATGAGGTGGTCCCTGAACTCCCTTGGAAATCACATTGGCTCCTAAATGCAGGAGGCAGCTGAAAAGTTTCCAAGACACATCCTTCCCTTTGTACGTTCCACTTGCCTCAAAACTCCATGGAGTCTTCTCAGCCCCACAACGAATCTCTGAGCCCTCTTAGACTATTTTTGTTAATGGCTTCTAGTGAAAATTTTCTGATTCTTCTCAGGGATCATGCCTGTGATCCAGTTATGTCAGTGCTGCATATTTCTTTTTTTGGTATTGCAGGTGAAAATTACTTTGCCCTCACCCTTGAGATGGCAATCTTTGGGTTTGCCTCTGACAAGCTCCAGGTGAGCTCTGGGCCATCATATAATCTGTACAGACATCTCTGTGTTTCCTAGGGTCTTAAACATGCCGATATCTACAGCTCTGCTCTGGTGAGTACTCTGGCTGACAGAGCTCTATGTTGCCTGTGCTTTTACTACTTAAGGATGTGTGACAAACAAAGCAATTCGCAAACCTTCTAAAAGCAAATATTTCTTAGGCATTATGAGAAAAACACAAATCTAAATTGATTACAGAACACCTCTACACAAACAATACACTATATAGATTTTTGTCCCACTTGAGCTATTCTAGTCAAGAAAATTTTGATTAAACCCTTGTCCTCTTCTGTCTCTTCTTCCCCATATGTATTTTTTTTTCCAGCACATGGATCCTATTTTCACCAGCACATCTATAACTGTTATTCTATCACTTGAATAAACCTCATAATAAATGAAGATTTCTGAGAAAAAGTCTAGTGACTGTTCATTTCAGGGACTATGTTATCCATCCATCCTGGAGGACTGGCATGAGGAATACCCAATGCCATAGTACTGGATAGTCTTTCATTTTATTAGCGTATTAGGGCTGAAGAAATTAATTCTCAAAGGAAACTAGAACAGAGATGAGATTTCAAAGATGTCCATTTAAAAGTTATTGTAAGACTACGCTGGCATGGAAATCTTATAATAGTCTGATCATGTTTAGCTTTTTTTCTTTGTGATTACTTCTTCCTCAGCTCTGAATGTATTCCTTTTCATTTTGCCATTCTGTTCTTAGCAATTGTTATTATTCTTTTAACAAATATTTTATGCTCTATGTAACGTTTTTGCCAATCTCTTTTTGTACCTGTGTGAGGAAGAAGAGTGATAGAAATTGAGTGTGAATGTAGGCAGACACCTTTTAGTAAACAAAATATCTTGATGGTAGAACTTCAAATTTGCCATTAAAATTTAGCAAGACTTATTTTAACATTTTATCTTGTGTTGGTTACTGACACCTTAGAAATAGGATCAATAAAGACCTCTGTGAACTGTAGACATGAAACTACCCTGCAAGTCTTAACAATTTTAGACAAGACAGACTGACTAAGGGATGGAAATGAATAAGTTATGTCAGGCTCTGGAATCCAGTGAAGAGTGAAAGTCACATTTTTTTCATCACTATGGAGATGAACAAGATATTATTTGTCCAATCCATTATAGTTACAGCAAGTGGAAATTGCTTACTGCTTATTCTCTTCTGTGAATAACCTCATGGAATAGCTTCACAGAATATTACACTGTGTTATGCAATAACCTGCGAAAAATAGTACTAGATGTTCTAAGGAGCGATGCATACCAAGCTAGGAAGAAGGGTTGATCTGTTAGAGGGTAGAATGGCCCTGCAGAGGGACCTGGACAGATTGGAGAGATGGGCTGATTCTAATGGGATGATGTTTAATAAGTCCAAATGTCGGGTACTTCATTTTGGACACAACAATCCCATGCAGAGCTACAGACTGGGGACAGAGTGGCTGGAGAGTAGTCAGGCAGAAAAGGACCTGGGAGTACTGGTTGACAGGAAGCTCAACATGAGCCAGCAGTGTGCCCAGGTGGCCAAGAAGGACAATGGCATTCTGGCCTGCATCAGGAATAGTGTAGTAAGCAGAACCAGAGAAATTATTGTCCCCCTGTACTCGGCACTAGTCAGGCCTCATCTGGAATATTGTGTACAGTTCTGGGCCCCCCAGTTTGGGAAAGATGTTAGGATACTGGAATGTGTTCAGAGGAGGGCAAGATGGTAAAGGGGCTGGAGCATAAGCCCTATGAGGAGTGACTGAGGGAGTTGGGGCTATTTAGTCTAAAGAAGAGGAGGCTCAGGGGAGACCTCATTGCTCTCTACAACTACCTAAAAGGAGGTTGTAGTCAGGCAGGGGTTGGTCTCTTCTCTCAGGTGACCGGTGACAGAACTAGAGGGCATGGACTCAAGCTTCGTCAGGGAAAGTTTAGGCTTGATGTGAGGAAGAAGTTCTTTACTGAAAGGGTGATCGGCCATTGGAATGCGTTGCCCAGGGAAGTGGTGGAGTCGCCGACCCTGGAGGTGTTTAAGGGGAGATTGGATGTAGCACTGAGTGCCATGGTCTAGATGATGGTTGGTGTTAGTGTTGGGTTATAGGTTGGACTTGATGATCTCAGAGGTCCTTTCCAACCTTGTCATACTGTGATACTGTGATACTGTGATCTCCAAATGAAGTACAACTCAAACTGGGAAGACTTAAACAACTATGTGATTAAGAACCATTGTTCTCAAAACCAAAAAGAACACTTTTTTTGTTTGTTAGCTGCAAAGTGATCATGCTTACCATACTTATCTGGCTTTTGTGGATGTTGAGTTGGTTTTGTTAGACTTTTGGGGTTTTTTTAAGAAGTTGCTTTTTATCAGAAAAGGATATGACTTTTTTCTGGTACAGTAACAGGAGTTCTGACACAAAAGCCTTTAACTTATGTATATATAACAACAATCCTTTTCACACCCAATGTGGATCATGAACAATTAAGATAATGACAGATCTAACCAGAGCATATTAAAATTAATTTGTTATAAGCATTCACTATATTAGTTTAGTAGTCACTGGTCACAATGTTGATTTATTTGCTCTCAGAGATGTGCTAGTTCTCAGAGTTGTGTTATGAAACACCTCACTTACTGTATGTATTCCCTGTTGTGCTGTTTATCATCTCTGAGGGCTGGGTTAAAATTATAATTTTGTTGTACTGTATAACCCTGGCTTATGATATGATAAAATTACTGGTTGTGAAACTAATCCAGTATATATACACAGCATTGCCATCATCTTTGTACTTTAGGAACTGTATCTCTTTAAAACTATTAATAATTACATTCTTTACCTTTTTTCCTCAGAGAGTAAATCTATGGGGAAGACAAGAGGGACACTTTCCCCCACTCTTGATCTTCCCTTTCTGTTTCAGCTTTCCTTTCTTCTCCAGGCTAGTTGCAATAGCTCTTGAGAATTTTGAATATCTTTGGGATATTCAAACTAGCATGTTCCCATTGCTGTGCCTTCTGAATGTGTTTCAGGTCTTGTTTAAGTTCAAACAATTATTTAAGAATTCTGCTCAGAGATCTGTCCTGAGGCTGAATGGTTATGAGTGGCAGGGTGTGTGGAACAGTGTGGGCAAGTGTTTTCGTATTTTTTTGTATTTTTGGTATCCAATATTGTGGTAGTTCACCCCTGAGCAAGTGCAGAGCCCTGAAAAACTGCTAAAATATTTGGAAAACTTATACTGACAATTCTAGAGAGACAAATCACTGCAATGTGCTGGGCCTTGCCTATGCCTAACAAACCCTGTTCATCATTAATCAATACTCTCAAGGGGAAGAGAAGGTCTCTGGATCTGATGGGAAAATGACAGGCACTGTGGCTACTCCAGTCCCTGTGACAACCACTACCATTACTTCAACTTCTGCAACAGGCACTGCAGCTGAAACAAAGAAACAAGTCATGCTGGTATCAGTCTTCCCTATACACAAGAGAGATGATATGGCAACACATCATGGGCCACTGTGTAGTTTTACATGTTTGACCACAGAGAGGATAGGAGGGAATTGGATGGAAAACCTACCTCGAACTTAGAGGCATGAGTACGTGAATTGCAAGGAAAAACAATCACAAAAGGGGGTTCTTCCAGGGAAACTGCTTCTTTGGTTTCCACTGAGCAGTTTCCCAGATAGAGTAGAAAGGCTGATCTTACTCCTGATCTTAACAAAGGGACATCTGATTTGTTATTTACACAAAGTAAGTAATGCATACCATGACCAGGACCAGAGGGACTCTGCCTCCAACCAAATAAAAGAAAGGGACAACTGGACTGTGCAAGTTCAGTGGTCTGGAACTTTAGACCCTCAGGAGTATAACGCTCTAGCAGACACTGGTGTGCAGTATGCCCAGATGCCATCAATCTATAAAGGGCAGAATCCATCTATATTTCTTGGTTGACAGAGGGATCCCAACACCTGGAGCCAAACAGCACTGGAGGTCAAAGTGAGTCTGACTGGGAATGAGTGGTAAAAACACTCTTGTGACTGGCCCAGAGGCTCAGTATGTCCTTGGAACAGATCACCTCAGGGGAGGGTATTTCAACGACCCAAAGAGCATTGGTGGGCTTTTGATATGCCTTGCAGATGGAGGAAATTAAACAATTGTCTACCCTGCCCAGTCTCTTGGAGGACTCTTCTTTTGGGGTCAAAAAGGGCCAAAAAACAGTAGGGGTCAGAGGCAGTCAAGTGGTATGTCCCAACTGATACTGTAAGTGCTTTTTTTCTCAATCATTTTGGTGGAAGAGTGCAGGCCACAATTTGCTTTCACTTGGAGGGCCGTCCAGTGTACCTCAAATCAACTGCCCCAGCGGTGGAAACACAGCCCTGTGTTTCCATGTAGTGATTCATACTGTGCTGGAATACCATGAGCTCCGAAACACCTGCAATACATTGATGACATTACCATGTGGGGCAACAGAGCAGAAGAAGTTTTTGAGAAAAGAAACAAAATAGTCCAAATTTTTCTGAAAACTGGTTTTGCCATAAAAGACAGGAAAGTCAAGGGATCTGCGGGGGAGATCCAGTTTTTAGGAATAAAATAGCAAATGGATGTCATCAGATCACAGCAGATGTGGTCAACAAAATAACAGTTATGTCTCCATCAACTAGTAGAAAAGGAAGTGTAAGCTTTCTTGGGCATTGCAGGTTTTTGGGGAATGTGCATTCTATACAGTCTGATTGTAAGCCCTATCTGTCAAGTGACCCAGAAGAATTATTTCAAATAAAACCCTGAGCATGGACAAGGTTTTGAAAGAATTAAATAAAAGATTCTTCATGCAGTAGCCCTCGGGCCAGTCCAGGCAGGACGAGAGGTAAAAAATATGCTCTACACCACAGCTGAGGAGAATATGCTCTGCACCACAGCTCTACATGGAACCTGTGGCAGACTCCAGGGGAACCTTGTAATTGACATCTAGGGTTTTGGAGTCGAAGATACAGACGAGCTGAGGCCTGCTACTCTCCAACTGACAAAGAAATATTGGCAGCATATAAAAGGATTCTGAGCTGCTTCTGAAGTGGTTGGTACTGAGGCACAGATCCTCTTGGCACTCCGACTGCCAGTGAAGGGCTGGAAGTGGTTAAGTCACTATTCTAGGAGGTATTTAAAAGACATGTAGATATGGCACTTAGGGACATGATTTAGTGGCGGACTTGGCAGTATCAGGTTTACAGTTGGATTCAATGATCTTAAAGGTCTTCTCTAACCTAAATGATTCTGTGATTCTGTTCAAAGAGAGAATCTCCTCTACACATAATGAAATTTCATTTTGCATCACTTGTTTTGTATATTCTTCTATAATTATTATTGCTACTTCTACTATTACTACTACTACTTTCTCTTCCTTTTCTGTCCTTGTCCAAACCCATGAGTTTTACATTTTTTCCGATTCTTTCCCTCATCTACAACAAAAAGAAAGAAAAGAAGAAAAGGAAAGAAAAAGAAAGAAAATGAAAGAAAGAAAAAAAGGGAAAGAAAGTAAAAAAAAAAGAAAGGAAAGGAAAGGAAAGGAAAGGAAAGGAAAGGAAAGGAAAGGAAAGGAAAGGAAAGGAAAGGAAAGGAAAGGAAAGGAAAGGAAAGGAAAGGAAAGGAAAGGAAAGGAAAGGAAAGGAAAGGAAAGGAAAGGAAAGGAAAGGAAAGGAAAGGAAAGGAAAGGAAAGGAAAGGAAAATAAAATTAGAAAATTTTTACCAGTAGCATAACTGCAAGAAAGGGCATGACTGCTCTGAAAAAATGTTTACTAGAATCTGTTGTTGGCCTCTAAGGGGAGAAAGCACATTCAAAACCATATTTGTACAGATAAAAGAGGCCTGTAAAAAACTTAAAATATGCTGATCAAGGAGAATTTTAATTACTCCTACACAGCTAGAAATCTGAACTTCACAACTGAACTGAATCCTAGGGAAGGAAACAAATTTGGTAAAACAGAGACTGCTTACCCATGAGTGCCTAAAAACAAATTATCACACTGCAAGTCAGAGGCAAGATGGGTCTGCTCAACAGGGAATAGCATAAAAATACTTTATGAAGTACATTTCAAGGGAAAGGAGCTCAGATGAAACAACTAACATCTATGACTGTTTCAGAAACTTGGGAGTGACAAGTGATAATTAAGAAATATATAGTCAAAGCATAAGTGTGCTTAGAGCCCAGGATTTTCCTCCTTTTTTGATTTTATTTTGGATAAGGTTCCAGAAGTCTGTTTTCAATTCTGTTTATCTTCTGCCTAGGGAAGACTGAATTTTGCTGTTTTAAGCTCTGGAGACTGATATTCTGAGCCATTTAAAGACGATATCCATCTGATATGAGATCCTGCTTTTGTCATACTATTACAGCTAAGGCAGTGACCCATTAACGCATCTATTTCCCAGACACCTGATAAGAGTTCTACAGTACTGAATGTGTCCAATCCCAGGTAAAGCAAATAAAATAGACAGTTAATGCTAGGGAAGTAAAAGATCTAAAGGCAAAAGGAAGACACAGCTGACCACATAACTTATCACTTGACCTGAAAATAGAAAATTAAAAAATATGAGGCAGCAGGGACCCCTCATATATAGAACTTTTTTCCTTTTTTTCATTTATTCTCATAGATATCTTAATAATTATAATAGATATATAGGATTTTCTTGTGCTTTTCAGTCAGACTTCTAAAGAGATTTCTTTAGGAGAGATATGATGGCAAAATTATGAAGAAAGACAGTATCTGTAACTTTTCAGGAAATATAGTTCTTATTAATAGAGTATTTATTGCTTGCATCATCAAATTAACCTTTAACCCTAATTTAAAATAAATAAGAGATAATATTTAAAAGAACAGTCTTAAAACTAATTGCAAATACATGACTGTCTCTTATATTATATCAGACATTTCAGACAAGAACTTTTCTTGTCCATGGTGCAGTGTAACCCACTCCTCCGCCCAGCCTGGACATCGTTGGCAGCAGTTCAAGAAAGCAAGGTGAAAACCACTTTAAGTATATCAGTAGATCCAAATCTTCACTCAGTTATACAAGTGCAAGGAGATGCAGAGTTCTGATCCTGAAATTCAATGCACAGGAGGTAATATTGGGTCTTTGCTACCCCATTTGAGTGATCTAAATTTCCCATGCAGCGTGAACATGCCAGAAAATGCTTGCTTCCATAAATTCACTTTTACCTTAAGTAGTTTTTTTTCTGAAGCAGGTGAAAGATATTTAGTATTCAGACCAACATGAATTCCACAGCTTTAGTATTTGCATCTGTGTTCAAAAAAGGCTCTTGAGAAAAATTGTATCCATAATTCGCAAACTTCCCTCAGCAAAGGAGGGAAAGAAAGAAATTTGCAGTAAAAAGAAATAAATCTCATAGCAATGGAGGTACAGGATGCTATCTCAGCATAACCAGCCTCTGTTAACGAAACTGGCTCAAGTGGCAAAATGAAATCTTTAAAATTCTGGAGTGTAAAACTCCTCAAAATGATAGAAAAGAATTAGTAAGAATTGTCGTCACAGATTAAATGAGATCACATCCTGGGCAGATAGGAAGTGTACCAGACAGAAATACAGTAGTTTGAGGAAACTTCAGTACCCGATAGGTGCATAAGCTGTTCCCCAATGTTCTTAGTATCCCTCTCTTCATGATTTCCCTTAATCAACTTCAAACTCAGGACAAAACCCTTTACCATTAAAATCAATGAAAGTTTATGGGGAAAACTAATCTTGCTTTCAGACTTTCATTTGATTTCTTTTATTTTTAATCTCCCTTATGTTTTGTTTCAAAGCACATAGTGCCAGTGCAACATCGGTCCATCCCTTCAAAAGTCTTCTTTATGTAGTCTGGTGGTAGAGTTTTAGAAAATATGAACATAAAACTGAAGATAATGTAAAAGAAAGCCAAAAAGAGAGAATCTATTGCATGAAAATATTTTCAATAGCAATTGAATTTTTATTTCTGTCGCATCTCTAATCCAAGGATTCTTCTGATAAACAAAGGGGAGTCATGAATGTTGCTCTCTGACAAATGGCAAATGTATTTTCATAATCTGATTCTACCAGGTATCAATAAGTCTTGAATTTTAGCACAGGAAAGTAAACAAGGTGTATAAAATATTCTTTTTACTTACAATAAGAGTAATATTTTGGAAAGATACAAAAAAAGAGACAGTTGAAATAGCACAGATCTAAAGGCCTGTGAGTCCCAGAGAAAGTGTTGAACTTGAGTGTGATCAATTCAGAAATCAATATACTAAAACTCTTGATATAGAAGTTAGATTTAGATGAGGAATAAAATAACACATGGATGTGACTGTTCTACTCACTGATCAAATTGAATATACACCTGATTCCTGAGAATGCAGATCACATGGGGGTATTTTCACATCTTTATCATACTCACTATTCTTTCCCCTTCCTGTTTCTCTGTTTCATTAAAGAACAGTAGAAGTGGATATCACTCATAGAACAGAATTTAAGAATCGATCTTGATCTTTCTTCCCTTTTCAAAATTTTTTCACAAGTTAAGGACTTTAACAAAACTCATCTCTGGAAAAAAATGCAGTTTGAAGAGCATTGAAGGACATTAAAAATAGTAACATAGAATTGTTAAGTATTGCAGTCACACAGTGACGTGGATCATTCTTAATGTATGCCATAGATTTGCTGGGTTTTTTATGACTTTGGTTTTTTTCAGTGAGAGCAGTTCAGAATTTGTAATTTTTCAAGGGGCTTTGGGAAAACTCTCTTTCCAATCTGCAAACTAGGCATGTCTCTGATCAAGTTTCTCAGAAAAGAATTTTAGCCCAAAGACTTAAAATAATTCTTTTTTCAGGCACAGCTATAGAACATGGCTGTATGTTGAACATTTCTTGTTTAACATAGAGGATAAAAACATCTTAGTGAGATGCTGTCTGTATTTAAAATGCCCCAGTCGATAGGAATGTCCTTGGGGTGAACACTCTGGGGCAATTAGTCCAAGGATGCTGCACTCTAGAAATACAAGCGTGGCACACTGTTGGTGTTATTGCTGTCCGGAAAAGTAATCTTCATGCAACAGTATGGCACTTTGATATCTAGGTTATATAGATAGAAGTAATTATTCTATCTTAACCAAATGATAAGCCAAGGGTGTGATTTTCTACCAGAATGACTAAAGGAAGTCAAAAGATGAGATAAAATACACAGAAATGGTAAGAGATATCTGTGAATGTGGAGGGCTAGGATATAAGATGTATGAGACGATGTATGATGTTGCAACACAAAATAAGTAAAGGATATGACTTCTGAAAAACATAAAAAATACTCTTAATAAATAGACGAGTGAAGAGATAACAGAAGTTTGATCAATTTATCAGAACTATTTCTAGATATTCAACTAGGAAGAACACCAAAAAGAAGAAGAAAATTTTTTAAAAAAGAGAAAGATGAATTTCAGATATTTTCTCAATAATCACAGTAAGGTGAATTGGGCAATGGTCAATAAGTAGGGCAGATTTAATTCCATTCCCTTTCAGTGCAAGAAGGAGAATGGGATCATGACCGTGCTATACAGCAGTGTACAAGAAAAAGAAGTGCATTTATTTGGCATGATTGTGAAATACCCTTTTACTGATACCTTGAGCCCTGGAGGGACTTTGCACAGACCCAAGCGAGGCCTCCAAGCTATACAATGCACAGCAAAAGGGACCTGCAAATGAGGACTAAAAAGACTAATAGGCTGGGGTTGTTGTTCAATAGGTAGCAAAAATAACAAAGGAAGGTCTAAAATCCTTACATATGGTGATGTTCTAGGCATCTGACATGGCACTACTGAAAATTCAGAAATTTGAATTACTGCTAAAGGTAAGCATGAAAGATCCTTCAAAACAGATCCTCAAATAATTATAATACAATATTTTTGTGTATCTAATCCACAGACAGTAAATAGAAGTAACTTGTTATTTGCTTGTGACTCAAAGAACCGTTGCGACTGCCTGGGTACTGGTCAGATCTGCCTCTGACCCTGTACCTTCTTTCCACTTCATCACAAGAGGGTACAGAGTCTTGTTTTTAACCAGATCTTGAGAAACACGAAAAGTCAGTGTTTATATCTAAAATATATCAAATATGTAGAGATATAAAACCTTTATTTGAAGCAAGACTTCTACAAATGCAAATAGTATGAATTTGTATAACTAGTAACTCAATTTTATAGAACTGTAAGCTGGGGAAAAATGTAACAGAAAAGTTAATGAAAGCATTTAATAAAGGAAAATGAGTAGGCACCATGAATCTATGCAAGAAAGGATGTTATAGAGTTGTAGCTCACTCAGTACAGGAAAGATTCCTTAACTGCAGGACATCTAGCATAATGTTATTGTGGATAAAATGGGCTATACACATCCTAACAAATCACCAGCAAGTTTATTTTAACTTTCATTGCAAGATACTTTTGAAAACTTTCGTAGGAATTGCAAGGATTCTGGAAGCCTAAAGCAGATGTTTTAGATGCCCACATATCAGGATGGCAGGTTTCTAATTGCCCTTTTTAAGATAAAACGTCAGCAATCAGAAAAGTTCATCTGTGACATTCAGCTATTCATGAAATGTTCCCTTGTATTTCTTTCACATGTGGAGGAGATCTTCGTTACTCTTGTTGCCTCCTTTGTGCAGAGATGTATTCTGCCTTCCTTGCAGAGGAGAAGAGGGAGGTGGCAGAGAGAGATCTAACCTCAGTCATGCGGAGATCAAGCCCATGTGGTTTCCTAGAAGATAACAGCTTTGAAAACTGATGATGGAACCATAACCCTCTTATCACAACTGTTTACAATATCAGGATGCCTGTGGTATGGATGTGGATAGCTTGACTGCCAAAAAAGCATGGCCAGACAGTGTGCTGCTAGTCCTTTTGCCCATGGAATTTCATAACAAAGATTTTAAGGCTAGAATTTGATTGCAAGCCAAGGCAGTTTCCTGTGTTTCCCCTTGGGTCAGAAACACTTGTCCAGAAGACGGTTTGTACTTGGGACTGTTTCAGCTGGAATAATCTTTGCTTGAAGTTGAGGCCCTGCCTGTTGCTTTGTAAAGTTTTGAAGATCTTTATAGAGTCTATATTATAAGATTTCCCTGCAGCAAGTTATTTTATTACCTGAGGGCCTTATTCAATTTTTTTATTCATCCTTGAAATGAGGAGCACTCCTATTGACTTATCCTGTGCTCCTACCTGACTAGAAGCTGAACTTGGACTTCTGAACTTCCGAGTGTGATCCACAAATTATAATTGTATAAATCAAGAAAGAAAGAAATGTCTGTTAAAAAAATCCACAGTATGTGTGGTTCAGTCTCTCCCTGTGTCTGTATGTACACACATATTCATGGACACACAAACCCACACACAGTGAGAGAGGAGAAATCTCTTAAGTAACTTTTCATGGTCATCTACCAAGTGCAGGAAAATATTTTGATAATTTGAAATATATTTCTAAAATCTAACAATTGTCTAGGAAAGTATCTGTAGAAGGTATCTATGCAGTGCATTCTATAGCTGTCAAATTAAAGAAATACATTTGGGTAAATAGTAGCATAGGACTGCTACAAGAGAATGTAAGTGTGGATGCAAATTCCCTCCTTTCTGATTTTACAAAGGACTTATTATGAGTTATAGCTATGATAATACTGGAAAGTCCATGCATGTAAATTGCTATTCCTGTATGAATTCTCATTGACTTCGGAGAAAATCAAAGAAAATAGGTCTGGAGTGCCCTCAAGAAGTCACTGAATCTATCTCTTGCCCAAAACCAGAAGTAACCACACCTTAAATAGACAGATTTTGTCTAAACTGCTCCAGTGGTAGCGGTTCTGTAACTTGTGTTGAAAATCTGCCCCAATGCTTAATAACACCCGAGAGTAGAAAGATTTTCTCAATATTTGTAATAGGTTCCCCTTGCTGTCATGCAAGATTATCACCTTTTTCTTTCCTCACTGCACATGAAAAAGAAGTTATGCTTTTCCTTTTTGCTGCTCTTTTTATATAATTTCTCAGTTTTGCTAACCCAAATGAAACACACATAGCTATTTAAATCTTTCAATTTAGACTACAATTTTTTTGAGAAATGGCTACTATGGCCTTCTTCATTGTCTTCCTCTGTATTTCCTTCAAATGACCTGTCAGGAAGACCTTGGGCTTTTGATGGTGGACTCCCATTGTCTGCTTGTGGCCCAACAAAATCAGCAGTGATCTACTCAAAGTAGATTAGCTCACCAAATCCAGGTCTTCTCCACAAAGGTCCTGATTTTTATAGAAGTGGGTGTTTAGAACTACTCATCATCCTTTGATAATGTCCTGTGAGTGTCAGGTCATCTTGTGAACGCCCTGGTGGACGTTGGGGGGGAGGAAAGGAAATCAGATCTAATTAGGATGAGGCCTTTTTTTAAGCAGACATATAAAGAACATCTTGGAGTCATAGTAAATAGTTGTGGTAGTGAGTAGGTATAGATCAGAGTTATTTCTGAAAAAAGTGATCCTCCACTTTGTTTAGTCACAACAAGAATGTTTTACTGCTAGGAGAAAGTATTTGCTGTGAGATGCATCAAAGAACTACTTTTAAGTTATAATGAAAGGTATAAAACAAATTCTTCTATGAAGATTAATTAACCAGACTCAACATTTTTTTTGTTTACAGTTTCACAGTTTCACAGTATCACAAGGTTGGAAAGGACCTCTGAGATCACCTAGTCCAACCTATAACCCAACACTAACACCAACCGATCATCTAAACCATGGCACTCAGTGCCTAATCCAGTCTCCCCTTAAACACCTCCACGGATGGCGACTCCACCACCTCCTTGGGCAGCGCATTCCAATGGCCAATCACCCTTTCAGTGAAGAACTTTTTCCTAACATCAAGTCTAAACTTTCCCTGACGAAGCTTGAATCCATGCCCTCTAGTTCTGTCACTGGTCACCTGAGAGAATAGACCAGCCTCTGCCTGACTACAACCTCCTTTTAGGAAGTTGTAGAGAGCAATAAGGTCTCCCCTGAGCCTCTTCTTCTTCAGACTAAACAGCCCCAGCTCCCTCAGTCGCTTCTTGTAGGGCTTGTGCTCCAGCCCCTTCACCATCTTCGTTGCCCTCCTCTGGACACACTCCAGCATCCTGACATCTTTCCCAAACTGAGGGGCCCAGAACTGTATACAGTATTCAAGGTGAGGCCTGACCAGTGCTGAGTACAGGGGGACGATAAATTCTCTGGTCCTGCTCACCACACTATTCCTGATGCAGGCCAGAATGGTCTTCTTGGTCACCTGGGCACATTGCTGGCTAATGTTGAGCTTCCTGTCAACCAGCACTCCCAGGTCCTTTTCTGCCTGACTACTCTCCAGCCACTCTGTCCCCAGTCTATAGCTATGCATGGGATTGTTGTGTCCAAAATGAAGTACCCGACATTTGGACTTATTAAACATCATCCCATTAGAATCGGCCCGTCTCTTCAGTCTGTCAAGGTCCCTCTGTAGGGCTATCCTACCCTCTAACAGATCAACCCTTCCTCCCACCTTGGTATCGTCTGTAAACTTGCTGATGATGGACTCAAGCCCCTCATCCAGATCATCAATAAAGATATTAAACAGGACTGGACCCAACATCGATCCCTGGGGGACACCACTGGTGATCGGCTGCCAACTGGATGAAACACCATTCACCACCACACTCTGGGCTCGGCCATCCAACCATTTCCTAACCCAGCACAGAGTACTCCCATCTAAGCCACGGGCTGCCAGCTTCTCTAGGAGTCTACTGTGGGAGACAGTGTCAAAGGCCTTGCTGAAGTCCAGGTATACCACATCCACAGCCTTCCTCTCATCCACCGGGCGAGTCACATGGTCACATGCTGGCTGGGCCTGATCTCTTGACCATTCTGCAGGTGCTGCATGATTGCACCCAGGATTATCTGCTCCATAATTTTACCTGGGACTGAGGTCAGGCTGACAGGTCTGTAATTACCTGGATCATCCTTATGGCCCTTCTTGTGGATGGGCGTCACATTGGCCAACTTCCAGTCTTCTGGGACCTCTCCGGTGAGGCGGGACTGTTGAAAGATGATGGAGAGCGGCTTAGCAAGCTCATCCGCCAGCTCTCTCATTACCCTAGGATGGATCCCATCCGGCCCCATAGACTTATGAGTGTCCAAGTGGCTCAGCAGATCTCTAACTTCCTCCTCATGGATTGCAGGAGGCCCCCATCAACCACTTCGGAGGACCAACTCTCTAGCAAACAGACTTCCTTACTGTTGAAAACTGAGGCAAAGATGGCATTAAGTACCTCAGCCTTCTCTGCATCTTTGGTTACTGTATTTCCTTCCACATCTAACAAGGAGTAGAGGTTGCTGCCGTCCTTCTTCCTACCATTGATATATTTATAAAAGCTCTTATTATTACCCTTAACAGAAGTGGCCAATTTAAGCTCCAGCTGGGCTTTTGCTTCCCTGATTTTTTTTCTACACGACTTAACAACATCTTTGAACACAACCTGGCTTACGTCCCCTTCTTTCCAGCGGCGATACATCCTCTTTTTCTTACTTAGCTCCTTCAGAAACTCCTTACTCATCCAGGCTGGCTGTTTGCCCCTACGACTCTTCTTACAATACATGGGGACAGCCCGCTCCTGCACCTTCAAGATTTCATTCTTAAAGTGCATCCAGCCTTCCTGGACCCCCTTGCCACTAAGAACTATTTCCTGACTAGTTCCTTAAATAATCTGAAATCTGCCCGCCAAAAGTCCAGCATCGATGTCCTGTTCCTGCCTTTTCTTGTTACATTGTTTACAGAAAACTCAATTACCTCATGATCACTACACCCCAGACAGCCTCCAACCACAACATCACCCACCAGCCCTTCTTTATTTGTAAACAGCAGGTCAAGGAGAGCCTTACCCCTGGTAGGCTCACTCACCAACTGCGACAGAAATCAGTCCTCAATACACTCTAAGAACCTCCTGGACTGCCTCCTCTGGGCAGTGTTAAGTTCCCAGCAGATATCCGGAAGATTAAAGTCTCCTAAAAGAACAAGGGCAGCCGATCTAGAGGCAGCCTCCAGCTGTTTAAACAACAGAAGATCCGCCTCCTCGCCCTGGTCGGACCGTCTATAACATACTCCAACCAGGAGGTCAGACTTGACTGCCCCTCTGACCCTTACCCATAGGCACTCAATCTGGTCATCACCGATCTCAACTTCAACGGCATCCAGGGTTTCCTTAGTATAGAGGGCTACCCCTCCACCCTTCCTCTCACGCCTGTCTCTCCTGAAGAGCCTGTAGCCTTCCATGGCAGCACTCCAGTTATGAGAGTCGTTCTACCACGTTTCTGTGATAGCAACTATGTCATAGCTCTCCCACTGAACCAGGACTTCCAGCTCCTCCTGTTTGTTCCCCATACTGTGTGCGTTTGTGCACATGCCCTTCAGTTGGGTTACTGACGACACCCTTTGAGATGGCTCATCCTTCACAGCAACATCTCTGGTGAGCCTAGTTACTCCCCCCTCCCCCTTCATACCTAGTTTAAAGCCCTCTCTACAAGCCCTGCCAGCTCCTGGGTCAGAATCCTCTTACCCTTTGTAGTTAGACGAGACCCATCTGGGTCAAGCAGGCCAGGTGCCAGAAAGGTTTCTCCATGATCATAGAACCCAAAATTCCTCTGCTGGCACCAGCCCCTAAGCCATTTATTAAGAGCGTGGATTCTCTTATTCCTTTTGTTTTACATATCTGCCATTGGAGGAACTGAGCAGAACACCACCTGTGCTCCTGCCCTATCCATTGATTGACCCAGCTCCTGGAATTCCTTTTTAATGACCCTTGACCCTCTTTTAGCTAGCTCATCACTGCCAGTCTGGACCACCAGAAGCGGGTAATAATCTGATGGTTTAATTAGGTCCGGGAGTCTCTTAGTAATATCCCCTACCCAGGTTTGGGGAAGGCAGCAGACTTCCCTATGAGTTGGATCTGGTCTACATATAGGTCCCTCCACCTCTTTCAGAAGGGAGTCATCCACTACAAATACCCTCCTTTTCTTTTTTTTTACTTGAAGTTCTGACCTGTCTGACAGGCAAAGCGAAGTTAATAACCTCCTCAGGTGAGTTCTCTGCAATACTGTCCTCCATCTGAGTGTCAAATTCCAGTACCACAAACCTGTTCTGTATGGGCAGCTGGAAAGGTGGTATCTGAAAGGGAGGTCTATAACCTGCACGAGAGCAGACCTGCTCCCAGTCCTCCTCACCAACCAGGTCACTCCCCTTATCCTGTTGGTGAGGAATATGGTGTTCCTCTGCCTCCTGGGGAGGATTACTGGGAGGAGAGAGGGTTCTACTCCACCAGTCAATCTCCCTTTCACTCTCATGGATACTCCACAGCCTCTCTACCTGACCCTTAAGATCTGGAATCATAAGGAGCAGATCTTGGACCTGTTCACACCTCACACAGGTGTTTTTTGGATGGTCCTCAGGAACCACAAGAAGGCTGAGACATTCCTTACAGTCCTTGGTCTGGGCGGCTGCATCCCTTAACAGAGGCATGGTTTGGATAGCTACACTCCTGGTAGCAGAGGTTTTGCCATGCCTGGCCACCATTGCTGCAGGGGAGTGGGAAAAGCCAACCACCTGCCAGAGAATGCCTCCTTTCCCAAACTGCCACGTAAACTACCTCTACTGTGACCCTGTTTGCCTGCTCCTGTTCGCGGCGCTCCCAGGGAGACGTTTAAATGTCCCGCGGCTTCTTCCAGGATCGCCCCCCTACTATGGGGTCGGCCCACATGACAGCTGCGCTTCTGGGGTTCCAGAGAGAGTCCCCCTGCTGGGGTCCTCTCCTGAGCTTTTGCCTTGCACAGGGAACTCTCCACCCTCCTTGATTGAGCACCCAGCTACAGTTCTTACCGTTCCTGCTGCTGATACGCACCAAATAATTAATTATGGTATCATTAGACATTTCTTCTCTGTCAGTTGATGATGGTTGCGAATATTTGATGTACTTTAGTAATCTGGGTTATAGGTACAGATAGGAATAAGGAATTAATTGTTAAAAAGTACTTTTTAAATTTAAAAGTATTTCTCTAATATGCGAGAAACATCCTGTAATTTCAATATCAATGTACACTTTAGCATTGTTAGCTGATTTTTCTTTGCTAGTAGCTGCCATATCCTTAAAGGTAATATAGGATATCTGAATACTCATGCCCAAAGTTTCAGCACAGTAAGCATGGAGACAATGACCAATGTAACTGAAGGACATTTGATCCTGAACATATGTAAATGTACCAGGGTTCAACATGGATCTGAATGAGCTTCAAAGCTTATCTGTTTGCTTATGTTACTATTCAGAACAAGAAATTAAAGGGGATGATTGAAGTACCGATGAACTGTCAATTTGTTTGTTGATATTATGTGAAACATAATGTTGTAATGTTGTAATGAAGGACTTAGATTTTCTAGTGATCTAAACTGGCACACTGCCACCAACCCTTACCTGGTAAGAAGAAATTTTTCCCTGTGTTTTCAAAGTGGATGTGTACTAAACCTTCTAGCTTTTGATTCAGAACATCCCAACTAAGATAGGACAGTCAGTTCAACTCTAAGAGCTTATTTCTTTTCACTCCTGAAGATAAACTCATATCCTGTCATCACACTTGGTTCAGCGTTACAGTTTCAGTCAAACTACATGTCTATGTCAGGTTACATTTTCCTCTTTAGGAAGAAAGATGAGATTTTTAAAGAGATAGCATGCAATTCACTTTTATTCTGGTCATAAAATGTAATGCCAGTGTTTTTTTCTATTTTCATTATATTATAAAGAGTGATATGATAATTTTCTTGCCAAGAAAAGCATTCTGTTTGGTAGACTAATCTCTTTTTAAAAATCACATATTTATCACCATTCCTCTTTAGAAGATGTATGAACATTAAAGCTTTTATTATTTCTATTAGCAGAACATAGATAATGCACTTCAGAAAAATAATTAATGACCCAGTCCAGCTAAAAGTTGCACAGATGAATGTAACTGCATTGTGTTGGTGAGAAGTAAATACAGCTGTTCACAAAACATATTCTTGACAATGAAGGAATCCATGTTCCCACCCCACATATTTTCTACAGTGATGTAGAAAAATTGTACTTAAGTGAAATAATTTTTTATTTTATGTAAGTCACTAGACATATTTGCAAAAGTATGTTATTTTGCGATCCAAACTAAACACACTAGAACGAGATGGCATTTTTTAAGAGACTGTCATTTAATGAGACATCAGAAAAAGCAGCAGGTTTTGATAGTTTTCAGATTAATTCATAATCCTTTGGGGAAAGAATGATGTTGTGAATCTATTCTGAGTATAAACATCTTCCTTATTACCAAACTGTCTTGGTACATGTATACAGAAGTCTGTTTCCAAATAAACATACAAGTTGGGAGAAAGATTGGAAAGAGCAAACTGGGTTATGATGTCCATTTGCTGGTTATCTGAGGTACCACATTATGTCTTTCCATAATGTCACTTCCCATAAATTATTCATAAATCTTGAACTTAAAATCACTATTTGTTCCCATCCACTATTTCTATGCGGAGAAGTATTCCAGTACCTCCCTATGTGATAGAAATTTTTCTCTAGCTGCCAGTCTAAATGCAATGCACGCATGCTATTGATATTCCCAGAAATGGCCCCATCAGGACAATTGATTTTGGCTCCTAAATGATCCTAGCCATATTGTGTGTCTCTGGCTGTGCTGACACTATTGAGATGACATCATGAACAAAGTTATCTTTCCACCTTGCAAAAGCCAAATTAGGGTTGACAGCCTGTTTGTTTGTTTGTTTGTCTGTCATATATATTTGTTTGTCTGACACCTGTGCACATTGCCCAGGTTGATGGAGGACAAATATGTATGTATTTTCCATTTTTATTGTGGAGCAGTCCCTGCCATAAGCTGCTTCTGAGACAAACTAACTCTGAGCAAAGAATCCTACTGCATGCTATTGCTTTAATGACATGATTTAGCCCTCAAGTATTTATTAAAAGATAAATGTAAGAATCTAAATAGTAATTAATACAATATATCAATAAATTCATCACAAACTTTATGTTGCTGTAAGAATTGTATCATTTGAATTTCCTGAATTATACCTTCAAAGATTCATTGTTCTTTCTATTTGTTTATTCTTTGTCTTTTATCTTGTGAAGAGCAGTCAATTGAACTTTTGGTTATTGAAAGAGGTCTTTGTGAGTGTTTTTGTGGTATAACTGCTTGCTTGTTTTTTTAATGTTTGCTCAGTTCCTTTTGTAGTGTTTGTGTATTGCTGTTTGCTATTAGCATTTGAAGATTTTTCAGCATTAACTTTTAAATGGAATCATAGGCCATTTATCTTAGAATGCATGCTGAGAAGTAATCAATTGTAGCATCACTTTATTGATGGCATTTTGAAAGCCTTCCAGAAAAACTCTTTGCCTTGTTCTGTAGTTCATTCTGATTGGATTGATTTATGCTAAAAATATTTCCTTAGGTTCCAGAAAAGCTGCATTTTAGTGATTGGCATCCTTCATTGGCAATAATAATAAAAAAAGGATAATGTTACTTATAAAATACTACAGCCATTATCACAATTTAATTATTCAGATAAGCACAATGAAACCATTAATAAGACACTATAATGATGTCAAACAACACCCACAAAACAGAAACATTCAGTTATGTTCCCATGCAGATTTAACAGACTGAAGCCTTGTTTGTGATAAGAAAGAAAAATACTGAACACAACAACTGCTTAATTGTGAAGCAAAAGTGATTGCAAATGGAGGCAGGCAATCCATTCCGTGAAATAGGACAACATAGTAAAATATTTCATTCTTGAATTATTTTCTGTGTAACTTCTCTTAATCCCACAGCAGAAAAATTTCCAGAAGAAAGACAGACCTTTATCAGTCTCAGATTAAACTTCCTTTTTCAGAGGATGAATACCAATGAACTCTAAAAGAAATATTAAAATAATCAATATACCAAAGCAAATGTGTGCAGGATAGCCTCAAATGGTTTATTAGAATAAGAGTGGTATTTTGTTTAAAAACATAGAGACATCTTTGGGAAGATGAACCTGTGTCAGACGTGAAAAGAAACAAAATTTTAAGTATTTTCAAGTGTTTGATAAAACCTCCCATCTGAAACAGGCTTGCTAAATTATTTATTGAAAATCTAATTAGTAAGTGTATCTCTTAGGGTTTGCATTTACTCTTCCTGAATTGACCCACATATATCTCATAAAACAGGATATCAGGAAAGTTCCAAAGATTGCAGAAATCGCTAGGAGGTATTAAAGCAGCTATTTTATCTGTCCATGTAACAACAACTGCATAATTTTCATCTCATTTACATTATGGGTAAAATAATAAACTTTGCATGTTAAGAGACCAAAAAATTCAATTTCTCCTGTTCCATGAAAGCTCAGTTTTTTGCAGTTACAGAATGACAGAATCATTTAGGTTGGAAAAGACCCTTAAGATCATCATGTCCAACTGTAAGCCTAACAATGTCAAGTCAGCCACAAAACCCTAAGCACCGCATATACACATCTTTTAAATATATCCAGGGATGGTGACTCAACCACTTCCCTGGGCAGCCTGTTCCAATATTTGATAACCCTTTCAGTGAAGAAATATTTCCTTATATCTAGCCTACACCCTCTCTCTCCCATCACAACTTGAGGCAATTTCCTCTTGTCCTGTCATTTGTTACTTGGGATAGGAGAGCAACACCCACCTCAATACAATCTCCTCTCGGTTAGCTGTAGGGAGCGATAAGGTCTCCCTTCAACCTCCTCTTCTACAGACTAAAAAATCCTCATTTCCCTCAGCTGCTTCTAAAATGACTTGTTTTCTAGGCCCTTCACCAGCTTCATTGCCCTTCTTTGCACATGCTCCAGCACCTCAATGTCCGTCTTGTAGTAAGGGGCCCAAAACCAAACACAGTATTCGAGGTGTTATTTCTTTACTGAAAGAGTTGCCAAGCATTGGAACAGGCTGCCAAGGGAAGTGGTTGAGTCACCATCCCTGGAGGTATTTAAAAGATGTGTAGATCTGGCACTTAGGGACATATTTTAGTGTTGAACTCGGCAGTGTTAAGTTTATGGTTGGACTTGATGGTCCTATAGATCTTCTCTAACCAAATAGTTCTATGATTATCTACCAGGCACCACTGACATGATTTCCTCCTCTATTTACCAACATTCAGACATGAAGAAGTGCTTTTATGATCATAGTTTCTTGGTAGAAGTTTTTCACTTTCAGAAAGCATGAATTCATGCAGGCAACAATGGATAGCTTTTACTGGTGATGGACTTGGTCTTCTAAAAGATACTGTAGTATGTGCAATGCCAGTAAAGGGTAAAGGGGAGAGTAGAACCATTATTACTCATGATACATTGAACCATCTAGTATTGCTTGATAGGGGATTAAAACTAGGCTTAAAGAGGGTTATTTTCCTCATAAAAAATTTACTTCATATGTCAACTTTCAGTTTCCTTTTCCTGTTTCCCAGGGAAAAAGGGTTTTTTGGGGTATGTATGTGCATATATGTGTTTGTGTGTGTGAGAGAAAGGGAGGAAAAAAGTATAAAAAGTAACAGTTGGAAAAAAGATACTTATCAGAAGTGAGTTCTGGGAAAGAAAGTGAAAAATCTAAAAAAGCCTAAGTGGTCAATTGGAGCTTTATTCCTATATTCTGGTGGATGTATCATTTAAAGCATTAATTACAAGTTAGAGAATGAGATAATAGGAAGAAAATGATGACTGATCATGATTAAATCACTGAGTCATAATCAAGCATGATTAACACTGGCAGTTTATTGGTTCAAGAAAATATTGAATTTCCAAAATATCCGGACAGGCAGTCATATTATTTACAAAAGAGATTTTTTTTTTCATCAGGAGTTCGCGTATTGTAAAGATATAATGTCTTCCCTTAGTAAACGCCACATATTTCATAGTGAATTTTCTTTGAAAAATGAAATACATCATGACAAACACAAAAATCTTAAATAATTTGACCTGGATTTTTTCCCACAGCTACAGGAAGCCTTTTCACTAGGCCAGATTATGATATTATAAAAAAGTATTCAGCAATTTAAGTAGCAGCATCTCTTGAAGACTATAGAAACAAAAGTTTTGAAACATAATATCCATTGGAGCTGTGAGGGTCATCCAGGCTAGAGTCTCAGGTCTCTGCAGTCTCTCAGGGAGACCTGAGGGCCTGGCAACACGTTGCAGCATTTTGAAATCAGGCAGCTGGGAGCAAGAACAGGGAATGGTCTAATGTTTACTGTCTTCACAGCCTGTTTAATAGAGATCTCTGTGTGTGTTAGCATTTCATAACCCCCTACGTTACTGGATGGGGAGGGGGGTCCTTGATGGAGGGTGACTGGAAAGGAGAAATAGTTCCCAGTCCTGCAGCACCTTACCCTTACCATGGCCTGTCCTCCTGCAACTCGGGGAGCAGCAGAAGAAATATTCCTATTTCTGGAGCCCCCAGTTGGGTGTGGCTGGACTGAGAAAGGGAGGGAGTGTGCGCCACTGTGATACAGAAATGTGGAGAGAACAAGACAGATTCTGCAGCACTTCAAGGAATTATGACTATGTCAGAATCTTGAAATGGACTTTTTAGGGAGAATATATATACTTTCAAAAGCCAGACTGGAAAAAATTAACAGAGTGAAGATGTGTTTTCTGCATATTAAAGTCAATGGGCTGTGCTACAGACCAGTGTTTGCTTCTGTTTCCCTATTTTTTGTTAGCTATTGCAGGTGTTAAATTATGCCTGCATTTTCATATCCTGCCTTTAATGTAATTTATCTGTTTTTCTCTCCTTTTTTTTTTTTTAATAAGTCCCAGGAAATGCATTAACTATCCTGCTGGTTTAATATCTCCTTTTTGCTTCAGGAAGATAGTTTCCAATATTTTGTACAAAGACTAAAACATTCAGTCAAAGTGCTTTTTTATATTTACTAAAGGACAGTATTTATCAAAGGACATTATTTATCATGCCTGTACAGCGCTGGTAATTTTTCCTAGAAATATGTTTTCCATTTGGGAAATATTAAACTCTAATACAATAAATGCAATAACAGTCAGCACAAAACATGAACAAGACAGATATCAAGTGAGAGAAGACTATAAGAAACAAGTATTGTTTTTATCTTACGGAGATGAGTTGTGGTTATTAACAGCATCTAAATCCCACTGAAAGCCTATTATGCCCAGTTAGTTGCAGTGTAGTTCTTTCCATTCTCTCCAGAACTGCAGTAAACCAGATAGTAAATGACCCATTCTTCCATGTGCTGAGGAAACGTAATCAAGAAAGTGAGAGGGCTGATGGCTATTAGCAATAGCATTGCCATTTAAGAATTCAAGAGGTCTCTGAGGAGCTGAATCTGTGTCAAATGTGAAAGGAAAGGGGTCTATGGAAAAAATTCATCCCTATAATGAAACTGCTGACATGAAATCTCCCAGTTGGTGAATTATTTAGAGGAGAAAAAAGTAGTAAGTAAATTCGTCTCAGAATCTGCTTTTGCATTTCCTGAAATCATTGCTCCTGTATTTTCCCTGGAGGCTTTTTACATCTACAAATTCTGGATGGACTTTCACCCAGTATAGGCTATTAACAGTTTCTTTTAGAAAGTACATCATACATAAGAAATAATGAAGATAACCAGGAGATTAAATTTGTGATACAATGTCCCCTAGCAGCAACCACAGAATCTTTTTGGACGTGTATATTTTATGTGAAGGAGACCTGCAAGGAGTTCTCATATTGAGCAGTCATGGGTGTATCAGCCAAAGGTCTCCTCTTTCTGAATTCATGTAGGCCAAGTGGAGTTTGTTAAAGGTCTTTCAAATAGAGGTAAAGTCCAGATTGTGACTAGAGCAGGCTGAAATGTCAGAGCGGAGTTGAAGCATTAAATGTCTGTTTATTTTTCAGATGCTTCTTTGACTTAGGTTTTGTCTGTGTTTGTTTTTTTAATTTCTTTGCCGAGATTTGGCTAGAGCACAGACACAGCCTGAAGAAGGCTTTTCCTCTGTGCTTCTCCAGGTTTAGGAATGACCTTGCTGCACAAACACCTGTTTAAATTCAGCTGTTTTCCAGGATTTCACTAGACTTTGATCAGGACAGTGTCAAAACAACTATTAATGCAAGAGCTCTTCTCCAATTCACTTCACACTAAGGTTTGCAATCATTTCTGCCGATATGTTTATCTAAGTAAATATTGATTGGGCATTTGCCTTTTGTTCGTGTTCAAACATCATAGTTTATGACTCATTCCATTCTTTGCAATGTTCCTCCACAGTTACGCTAACATATTTCTTTGGTGAGCTACTGCAGACAAGTCTTTTTAAATAGTTTTCTTTTTCTGTGTAACATTAAACCTTTATGCCCTCCCTCTTCAAACTCAACTTTTTCACTTCAAGACCTAGTTACTCATCTCAGCTGCCTGCTGCTTGTTACTCTATCTCTGTAAGGTGTGATTGCACATCTAACTCACAGGGTTTCATTTCTTTCCCCTAGTGATTACCCACAGATTTTTCAATAGAACTACAACAAATAATGACAAATAAACACTTCTGGAAATATAATGAAAATAAAGCTATTATAATGGAACTGAGTATTGATTGAAGATGAAAGTTAAGTCTTGGCAGAATCCTGGCAACCAGGAAGATTTTGCTTGGTATGACTCCAAGTATTCACAAGAAAATTATATGCTGTCATGCAAGATTGTAAAACATCAATGAACAAGCAGCTGTCTTTTTTTTTAATTTAGATATCATAGTTGTATTAATTATAACAGTAAAAATATTCATATGTATCTCATCATGTATTCCTTTAGTGGTCTTTTTTTTTCAAAGGAATAAACTTAATTTATGGAGAAGTTCAGTAGAACATGCTAAACAATGTAACCCTAGACTAACCAGAACATGTAGGATTGAAAAAAGGACTACATGTTTTCCCTTTCTCAAATTACTCCTCTTTGAATAACTTGAGAGCAGGCTTGTCAATTTCGGTCTATTACCCTAGGTTATTAATTTTTTTCAGTAGAAAGACCCAAACCAACAGATGTTTAGTTTAGTAAAAAAACCCTTAGGGTTACTTGCTTTAAATGAGATATCACAAGATTACTGTAAGTGTTTTATAACCAATATGGAGGAATGAAATGCAATAACATCTACCTTGTATCAGTCTGTCTTCTTTAGCAAGGCTGTTTTTTCCTTCATTCATGTTCATTAGTGATAAAAGTTGTTCCATATGATTACAGTGTGGGATGATCTTGTAGAAATGTTACAGAAACTGAAATAAGTAGGGTTCATCTGTCAGTGATGGTGGAGACCCATAAACCCTATTTTCTTTCTGACACAAATAGTAAGGATACTGTTTAACAGTGCTAGAGTCTATAATAAAACTTTATATTCCATAAGATACTTACAAAGCCATGCAGCTACTTTTATTCAGAGATGAAAAATTTATGGCTTAAAATATCTGAGAAGCTGCTGGTTCAATTGCTAGCTTAGAGCTGATACTGCAAAGACTTATGCATATACCAAACTTTAAGTGCAAGCATGGCTATACAGGTTTCAAAAGGAGTATTATCAGGATTAGAGAAGCATGTTTATTTAATGTGATGAAAAAGCCAAGAGGATTTTAATTCCCTCTTCAAGCACTTTTTCATACTTGTTCTTGTTTCTTTAGACAAAGCTAGTGCTGCTGAGAAAAAAAAAACACCAACAACAAAAGGAAATTCAGTTTTTTATGGTAAGTATTCTCTTTAAACCAAAGAAAGAATGGGGTACAAAGAAGCATTCTGAAGGCTGAAAATGGTTCTACTGCTCAGCAGAAGTGCTGATATGGAAAATAAAATAGGCAGAGATTATTAAAAGGTAGCATTCTCTTCAATTAGCCTAGCCTGTGTATAAACTACAGAAGTTCCTGTTGGAACTAGGATCAAAAAAAATAACCAACCTCCTTTTGAACCAGTGGTGGTTCTACAAAAGGTTTTTAGTAAGAAGTTAGGCTTAAAAAATATTCAGCTGGAGATTTATAAATTCAGAAAAAGGATTTAGAATGAGACTGGATGTGATGACACAGATTGCCCTTCCTGCTCCTATTTAGTTATGCAGCTGCTTTTTTAAACAGAAATTTACCTTCCTACCAAATATTTCTTCTTTGTTCAGAGGAATTAAAGAGAATTATGTGACTGTATGTTTTAGATTCTCCTGTCTTAGATGTGGGTCATTTATTAACTCTGAAAAATCCATAATATTTTAATGGATCTGAAAGGCTTTTGTAGAATTTTGTAAAGCCTTTGGCACCATTTCTCACAGTATTCTGATTGAGAAACTGGCTGCCATTGGCCTGGATGGGCACACCCTGTGCTGGGTGAAAAACTGGCTGGATGGCCGGGCCCAGAGGGTAGTGGTAAATGGAGTTATATCAGCTGAAGGCCAGTCATGAGTGGTGTTCCCCAGGGTCAGTGCTGGGTCCAGTCCTGTTCAATATTTTTATTAATGACCTGGATGAAGGGATTGAGTGCACCCTTAGCAAGTTTCCAGATGACACCAAGCTGGGTGGCAGAGTTGATCTGCTTGAAGGAAGGGAGACATTGCAAAGAGATCTGGACAGGATGGATTGATGGGTTGAGACCAATGGGATGAGGTTTAACAAGACCAAATTCCAAGTCCTGCACCTGGGACACAATAACCCCGTGCAGTGTTACACGCTTGGGGAAGACTGGCCGGAAAGCTGCCTGGAGGAGAAGAACCTGGGGATGTTGATTGACAACCGTCTGAACATGAGCCAGCAGTGTGCCCAGGTGGCCAAGAAGGCCAATGGTATCTTGGCCTGTGTCAGAAACAGTGTGGCCAGCAGGACAAGGGAGGTTATTGTACCCTTGTACTTGGCACTGGTGAGGCCACACCTCGAGTGCTGTGTTCACTTCTGGGCCCCTCAGTACAAGAAGGACATTTAGGTGTTGGAGCACATCCAGAGAAGAGCAACAAGGCTGGTCAAGAGGCTGGAAAACAAGTCCTATGAGGAACGGCTGTTTAGTTTGGAGGAGACTGAGGGAGACCTCATCGCTGTCTACGGTTGCCTGAAAGGGGGCTGTGGGAAAGCGAGTGTTGATCTCTTCTCTCAAGTGACAGGTGATAGGACAAGGGGAAATGGTCATAAGTTGCGCCAGGGGAGGTTCAGACTGGATATTAGGAAGAATTCCTTTACCAAAAGGGCGGTCAGGCACTGGAACAGGCTGCCCAGGGAGGTGGTTGAGTCGTCATCCCTGGTGGTATTTAAAAAGGGATAGATGAGTTTTTAAGGGACATGGTTTAGCAGATAATAGGTGGACTCAATGATCTCAAAGGTCTTTTCCAACTGGAAGATTCTATGATTATATGATTTGGGGCAATCTGGAGGCATTTCTTCTCATCCTCAGTTACATTGAAAATTATAATTATAATTTATGGAAATCAAGTTGAAATTGCTACCATTTCCCCCCTGTTATTTAGCTATTGTGTTGAGAACATGAGAGAGAGTATTTATGAGCTTTTTCGTAATATCAGTGTGCAGCCTCACATCACCACTTGGCTTTCTTACAGTATCTGAGGTGGTGAAGGTTGTTCAAGTAGGCCAGTGAATGTTTTGTGATTTATGATCTCTTTTACAGCTAAGCAATGTGCTCGGGCAATACAGCACAGAAGCTGCCTCACACCCTGTTTTCATCATTATTTGATATCGTATGAAGTCATAGTAACAAGAACTCCAAATTCAATATATGTTAGCTATCTCACAGCACACCAAGTAGCTCGTAATTTTTCGCTCCTAGCTGAAATCCAGCAGGACAAAGTTCCTTTTGTTTCTTTTTTTTTTTGCCATGAACTAGATGTTTTTCAGATTCTCTGGTCTAGGAGCCTTGGGGTTTGGGACAATAACATTTCCATCTGCACATCTGATATGTTTTAACTGTCTAAAATATAGATCTGCCTTTATGTCTGGACTCGTCACCTAAGATTCATCTCAGGCTAAAGCATCTAAGATGAAACATACCCTAAAACTACCCATTTCATTCTTACAGTTACAAGAACCTCTGGTCATGAGTTCAGAGGTAGAAATCCACAGTTTAGATATCTAAAGTGAGGTCAGTCTACGCCACATGCAATGTGCATATGGGAATCTTAATATGTAGGTTGCCCTAATGTCTCTTAATTCCACCAGAAACTTCTGACATCCCTACAGGTGGCTTCCATCTAGGTGTGGAGTCTCATTTCTGAGAACTTTTGCTTTTTTATTACCACCAAATTACATCAGGTTTCATCTCACTCAAGGGACAGAACTTTTCCCCCTCATCCTGCGACTTCTGTGAACACTTTGCATTTTGTCCTTTTAAGATTTTTAGCCACTCTTTTCTTACAGCTCAGAAGTATAAAGAAAGATTCTACATACTGAGAACTAACAGTGATATACTGGACTGGACTAGACTGCTCCCACATATATAACTGCTGTCCACAAGGGCTTCCAGGAACTGACCTTCCCTCACCAGAAGGTTCTAGAGCACCATTCACTTGTTTAAAAAACATCTTCTGTTTGAGGCTGTGTTATGGCTCAGTGCTAGGCTAAGGTACCTCTCCTTATTCTCTGTTCAGCATTCTTAGCTGCACTTCACTTGAGTCTTTAGGGAAAGCACAACCGAACTCTGTAAAAATCAATGACGGTTCAGAAATCCCACTTTCTGCTGCTTTCTGGCATGTCACCCTTTGCTTTTAGTGCTTGGACTTACACAACTGACTCGGGCATCCAAGAACCATGATGGAAAGCTCCTGATGAGAGGCTTTGACACTTTTGTTGAAGAACGCTTATGACTTTACTGTGTTGTCATCACTCCCAAGAGGGTGATAGTTAAAATCTGCCATATGCTTCCATATATCAGTTTTATCTGCTTGACTCTTCAGGGCTTTTGTATAGCAGCAGTAATTCCAAAGCTGTCTTTCATAATAGTTGCTTACAGAAATTACATGGGGTTTGGGGACACAAGTAGTACTCTCATCACAAATGATGAGGAAATCTTTCTCATTGAGAGCCTCACAAGTCAAAGTTAAGAACAATATTCACTAGGGACCGAAGCCTTCCTGGTGATACTCTGTTTGCACTGTTCATTAAAATGTATAGCAGAAGGCAATCACGTTCGTTGATGTTATTCCAAAGCCTGTTCAATGATAATTATAATATATTTTAGAAAATTTCTTTATCTATATGGTAGAGCCCCCACATTGTAAACCATCATCACAGAAATCTCTGCCTGACATTCATAGTGTTCAGCTTATTTTCTGGCCTGAATGGTAGTCCATGTGGTGCAGTACTGCAATAGCACAGTACTCCAGTACTGGTTTATGTCTTTGTTCATGCTGTATTCATTTGCTGCACAGAGGGCATATTAATAGAAGGCTTCTTATTTAACAAATTTCTGTGATTATTAAATAAGCAGGATTTAACGAAGAAACACTGTTGAAGAAAATGATATAAGGTAAAATGTTATGCATAATACATTATTGTATTTTATATACAAAGTAAACAAACCATCATTCTGGAGTTTGTTAGTGGATGATATCAATGATATCAAAGTTGAATTTTTACAGTAATTTAACGGGTTCTCTTAGTTATTTTAAAATCACAAAATTGGAATGGCTGCTTAGTTCCTGTCTTCTTCTGGCGTACTAATATCTCTAAAAGTAAACAGACCATAACCATAGCTTTACTGTTCATTATAGCCTAAACTAAATAATAATCAGCCTGTGTGTTTCAAACATTTAAAATTAGCTTTTTTATTACTTTTAGGATTAACCCATTGCATCAGGATGCACAACTGCTTGTATCAAGTTTACATTTAAATGTTTATTCTATGGCTCAGTAGTTAATATAGTTTCAGTGCATGACATCGAACCTTACTCAATGTTATTCTCTGGTGTTTCACTACTAATCCTCTGGATAACACATACCATATATGTTATAGCATTTCTAGAGGCAACTTAGTTTTATAGTTCTGTAAACATTTTTATTCTGACCTAATACTTCTCCTTCAACTATTGTAGTTTTCTGAATATTGTCTTTTGAGCTTACATTTCTAAATCTCCATGAGCTTTTTATTGTAGTTATTTTGAATCTGAAAGGCTCCGCTATTTTTAATGAAAATAAAGAAAAATAATGGACACTCCTCTAATTGGAAAAAATATTATACCGTTATTGAATAAACTCTTACAACGCCTTGCCAGAACAATGATGCAGGGGTCATTTGAGTGATTAATGTTATCTCTCAAAAATGCTAAGAGATTCAGGGACTACATTAGATTCCAGAAAGGGTCCGCACCAAATATCCCTCACCCAGTTATGACAGGTGCATTGTTTTATCTGGCAAAAAAAGGGAGATAAAGCACAAGAACTTTAAACCATTGAAGAAAAGACAAAAAGCAGAGATTTAGATGCATCTGCCTTGTCAGTTTAACACAAAAGGGCAGGACAACTGCAAGCCTTCAAATGACAGTTTTTAATGGCCAAAGCAAAAGCATAATCTCATTAAAAGGGATGGGAAGATGCAAAGCTGCCCAGGGGCTTCTAAGTGTTCTAGTACTATTTGTTCACCCTTTATTTAACACCACTATTAGAAAGCCTAATGGACTGTTTATAACACACTATTAGACATATGGCAAGATCCCTAGTAATTGGAGTGTGATATATAGTAATGGGCTATTGTTTGTTTGGTGCCATCTACAATGAGGGCAGTGCTGAATACTTATTTACTGCATGTTCCAGATATAAAGGCAAAGGAGATGAGACTGCCAGACGTAAATGTTAGGGTGGAAACAACCTTTCCTGAGACCCTAGAAGCTGAAACATTAGCTGCTTGTTTTATCTGGATTTTTTACACAGGACAGTGAGTTATTTGATAATATCAGCTTGAGGCTATGCTTGGATCATGTTTCTTCAGAAAACTGTCTGGAAGGCTATGTCACACAGCAGTGCCATTAACTATGTATTACAAATGCTCCAACAAATTAGGTAATTAACTACAATTCATTTCTATAGGAGGGACCATTTGATATTACTATTCTTATTATGGTAGATTAGGTTTAATGAAGTTGTATTATGATATTCTTTCTGAGCCATTAAGACCTATTACTGACTATGGGGAAAACATACTTAAAACCAGTTTTTTTTCTTTCATGTTTCAAAGACATTTCTGAAGTGATAAAGACATCAACAATGTTAAATTTTCTTTGCTTCTTCTTGAAAACAATTAGCAAATTTGCATGACTGAAGGTAAATCAATATAACTCTTGCAGGGGAATCGGAAAGAAAATAAAAAGCACTCTCACTCCTCCATAATCCCCATTTTTGCCAGGCTATCCTTGGTACACCTGTCTGGAGCATGAGCACATTGTAGGTTTAACCAACCATTTACTTTTGCTGTAGCAATTTAATGGTAACCAACAAAATAGGGTCATCTCACCTCCACAGCTAGCCATAATTATAAATTCTCAAACAGCACTTAATATTTGTTTTCTGGACTTTGTAATGAATTCTAATAATAATGTCTACATAGAAGAACAAAATCCTGTAAGAGATTGATCATGTTCTTGATGTCTGTCTCCATGCTGGGGGCTACTGGGCTGTGCCTTTGCGAGGGAAGGTCTGGGGCTGTTCATGCTGCAGGGTGGAGGAACATTTGCATTCCTTTGGGGAAGACCAAGGTAGGCTGCCAGCACTGCTGGCTGGTGGATTAGAAGACCAACCCTGACATAGGAACAGCCCTTTTTTCTTTTTAAATCAGTTGATGACAATTCCTATCTTCTGAGAAACAAAGGAAAAAATGTAGAACTCTGGACATGTAATGATTCTTAATATGACAAGGCAATATCTGTGCAGAACAAGAGCTCGCCTTTGGATGCCATGCTTTGGTGAGGGATACAACTTGGAGAACCTGATTCTTTTTTCAGAGCAATTTAATCTCACTTCCTGCCATAAGTTTTCAGCTGATAGACATTCAAGTCATAAATAATTAAAAGGTCAATTGTGTCTACAAATTCCTGAAGTGTGGCATCTAGAGGGCTTTTGCCTAGGAATAAAGGGCAGAAAAGAAATGAAAATAATTTCCCTGAAAATGAAAAATAGGCTCTTTCAGTAATCAATAGTCAGGAGTAATCAATACCGCGTTTAAAGAAGAAAACACATGGCTCCCCTTTAGCATGGGTTACCCTCATAGTACTTTCTCATCCTGTGACTTGGAAAATTTCAATGTGTGTGCATATACAAACTCTTTTCCATCAACAGGGTCCAAGTTTCTTCTTGAGCCATATTACTGGGAGATTGTGGATATGGATTGTGAAAAAGATGGGAACAATCACACACCATTGTCTCCATTTCTACCACATATTATAAATTAGGCATGCTCGGGTTTTTTTGTAGCGGTCATGCTCCATAATAATAATCCCATCCAATGAGAAAGTGAAGTATAATTGGTCTTCTTTACTGAAATAGTATCATCAAAATACAAATCACTTATCAATGTTTTTTAAAATATTATAATAAAATAAATAAACACAGTTAAATTTGTGGACAAAAAGTAAGCACTGAAAAAGTAAAGTTAGAAAAGGACCTTATAATAACAAATTACTGAGCAATAAAATAAAGAAAATGACACTTCATAAAGAAGATGACTAGTGTCTGTCATATATAGGAAAAGAGAGAAATCGAAAGTAGAAATCAAATTAACTGAATTATTTTCTCCTGAATCTCGATTAGTATACAGGGTTGTTTTCAGTGAATATGTGTAACTGAGAGTGTAATACAGTCCAATGGTACTAAGCAAATGGAAATAACTCTTCAGGTTTTACAGGCTTTCTTTACTACAGCTCATCACCACAGCGAACATTTCATTGTGGATCTAACTAACACAAACTGAAGCTAATCAGATGGCTTAAAAAACAATTGATGTTGCAATATATTCTTCCCCTCCTCCCCCAAGACATTGTTGAGTGCATTTTTGCCTTTATAAACACTTCACTCCAAAGCATCTACTGTTCTTGACAACTGAAGGGTCAGAGGGGGGACAATATCTTGCACAGCTCATTACAACCACAATCATTAAAAACGCATTCAGATACCCACTACCAGACAGCAATAGAACTGTTCCATCCCAAGGTTAAACTAAAATCCAAACCAGTTCACTAAAGGTTTGCTCATAGGGCAATTTGTTTTCATCAGCATGCTTTTCTTCCCAGTGAAACATCCAGTGAAGCATATGTTACAACAGGGTAAAAAACCTCAACCCTCTGGATAAACAGTTCTTAGAAATGCAGTGCTTGTCAGGGTAAAGTGGGTCAATTATTCATAAAAATGTACAGTTGACATAAGGAACCTCCAAGAGAGATTTAGAAATTAGTTTCCAATCTCTGAAATGAAACCAGGAACTGAAAAGTCTCATAACAATTTTCAGAATAAGGCATTTATTCAGAAAAATGTCATTTGATAAATTAGATAAACAATGGATTTAAACAACTTGATGTACAATATGAAGCATGTATTTGAAGGACAAAAGTACAGAACACAATGGGAAGGGTCAAGGAAGTGTAGGAAACCATGATACTAAAATGTGAGAAGCATTTTGAAGGACTTGTGTTTAATGTGAAAAACAGCCTCCAGAGCCCTGTGCAAATACCTGCTAATCCACCCTGACCATAAACATTCATCTACCTTCTGATTTTTTTTTTATTTTTTTAGTCTGCCCTTCCTCCTTTGACACTTAACCATGCTAGATCTCAATTCACAATTGTTGAAGGCAGCTGTAAGTAATGGGTTCCTTCTGGCCTCTGCCCTTATTGTCTCATCTTTTAAGGTTTCAGTTGTCTAAGATTTTTGCTTTGACCATGATGCTTTGGATTCATTTTCACTTTGGGGTGGTTTTTTTGAGTGTGTGTTAACTTCAGAGTGTTTAGATAGTTATATGCTTACTGGTGCAAGGCAGCCTATCTACCTCTGATATTATGCTGTCTTAACAATCAAGGTCCTTTCATGTCCTGCATTTGCCTGGCATGTAACTGACAACAGAAATAAGCGCATCTGTGTTTCACAGTTCAGAAATAACCATGCTGTCATTGTGCAGCAATTCATCTGTTCCTTCTTGAAACTGGCAGAATAAATTTTCTAGCCTCACCTAAATTTATCGAGCAGTAGTCCAGTTATGAGAGTGAGGAAGTGGTTTTTGAGTATAGGGTGCTCCTGATTGTTCCTCAGGCTTTGAGTTGTCTATTCTCGCAGATGCCTCATCTCTCAGAGAAGGTGGGATTTTGTGTACCTTCACATGCTGCTGCCAGAAGAAATCACAAGAAGTTTTGGAGATAATTTTGGAGCAAATTGAAGGAGTGAGTTGTAGTTACCCAGGAAATAACAAAAACAGTGGGGTAATGCACACCTGCAGGTTTAATACGTGATACTAATAGTGGCAACTAATCAGACCACAGCTAGAGCCAAACAAAGCCATGTTCCCATGCTGGCCACTGAAAATGTCCTCCTACTTCTTCTGTAGCAAGTGTACAGATCCAAAGATTAGTATGAAGACATAATTTTGGTGTCTTCTCCGTGCTGCTACTTTATATGTCCTCTTCATTACCTGCCTTATACTGCCTCAGCCACTATTCAGTAAGTAATGACATCTATAGGAGAGTTAACACACCATGATTGTAATGTTCCCTCAGTTATTAACATTCTTCATGCTTTACCTGCAATCAGTATGTTATAGTCTTTCCATAACTGCATCTTACTATTATTATTCCTGCCTTTGCCACCCCAAAATAAGACATCTGCAAGGAGCTTTACACAGACTCAGTTACTGATGCACCTGGAAAAGATCCAGATTCTGAGCAGGAAGATTCCAGAGACTCTTGATTACATATTTTCATAAATAGGTAAGTAAAAGGAAATTGAAGAGCATGTATTTCTAGGTACTGAATATTTATAACAGTATTAGACTGTAGTAGTGTATTCTCTTTAAAACCTATAAGCCTGTCATTAATGATTAAAGAAGTAATCCCTGTTTTCATTAAAAAGAGGTACATTTCAACTTTTCATTTTTCAAAGAAATGTTTGGAAATGTGAATCAAGTGTAATAAATCTGATGTCACTTGTCTGAGTCCACAGAGACTGAAATAATAGCCCTGACATTGACAACATGCCCCAGGCTACTCAGCACAACATCAGTTGCAAGAAACATTTCTCAAGGAAACAGAACAAGGGGCACTATGTGTGTGTTCGGCAATGCAGAGTGCAGTGGGCCCTACTTTCCCACACACCCAGTGCAATTCACTTGCTAAAGCTTCTGGAGCCTCTTTGTTACCATCCCAACCTCTGTGGAATGAAAGACAACAGTCATTGAGAAGAGGAGATGGATGACTTGCTGACACACTTGTTGAGAAAGCCATCCCAGGGGACTGTTCTTCATGGGAGTGGCAGAGAGGATTATGGCCGAGAGTTACAAGAACAAATATATATATTTATCTCCAGTACACATCAGAGGGCAGTATGTGTCTTTGTGGCTCTAAACAGAAAGTTCTACCACATCCAAAGGCAGGAGAAGATAGTCTGAAATGCAAAGGAATCTTTGCATGACAAATCTTTCACACCCACTGTTGATCAGGAGCATTGAGAAATATAGAAAAGCAACTATTTCATAAACATGCCAGAGCTTACTAAGAAGATGCTTCTCAAGACAACATGCAAGGACTGGACAAAACCACATGGAAAACAGAAATATTATTTTCTATGGTTGCCTAAAGCCCACATTTTTGTCTGAGCAGGGAGCACAAGCTTCAAGTCCAGAACATGAGCTGGGGAATCACTACAAGATGAAAAAAATCAATGATCAATTTTATGTACATGAATTAGAATACATATTTTTTTTAATTGCTTTAATTATAATTTGTTTAAATTTATAATTTTTCCATTTATGTGAAGACTAGATCATTACTACTACTGCATTTTAAAATGGATGTAAGTGTTACGCATGACACACTCTGGAATAAGTGAGTCATCCTGGAATTTCAAAGCACCATAGACCCTAGGATTTAGATGAAACAAAGCAAGCTTAGGCCTGTATCCCATAGATCAAGAAGCGAAGAATACTCTAAGAAATAGAATTGTGCAAATAGATTTTTTTTTCCTTTTTCTTCATGTGAAAAGTCTGGGTCCAATATGCAGTGATTTTATCAGTGGAATTGGATTGGATAAGTATTAGCCCAAAGATAATGCCATCTGCAGCCAGGGCAGATCATAGAACCATAGAATGATTTGGGTTGGAAGGGATCTTAAAGATCATCTAGTTCCAACCCTCCTGCCATAGGTAAGGACATTGTCTACTAGGTCAGGTTGCTCAAAGCCTCATCGAACCTAGCCTTGAATACCTCCAGGAATGGGCCGTCCATAACTTCACTGGGCAACCTGTTCCAGTGCCTCACCACCCTCACAATAAAAAATTTCTTCCTAATATTGAATCTAAATCTACTCTCTTTCACCTTAAAACCATTATACCTTGTCCTGTCACTACACTCCTTGAGAAAGAGCCCCTCCCCATCTTTCCTGTAGGCCCCACTTAAGTGCTGGAAGGCTGCTGTAAGGTCTTCTCAGAGCCTTCTCTTCTCTAAACAATCCCAACTCTCTCAGCTTGTCCTTGTATGGAAGGTGCTCCAGCCCTCTAATCATCTTTGTGGCCCTCCTCTGGACTTGCTGTAACAGATCAATATCCATCCTGTGCTGAGGACCCCAGAACTCAGTACTCCAGGTGAGGTCTCACAAGAATAAAGTAGAAGGGGAGAATCACCTCCCTCGACTACACTTATTTTGATGCAGCCCAAGATACGGTTGGCTTTCTGGACTGCAAGCAGACAGGAAATGATGTCACAAGAGTAATATTTGCAATGAGTAAAACTGAACACATCTTGTAGCAAAGAACAATGCTTTCACGTTGCTGACAGCCTTGGACTGGATGGCAGGTTAGCTGCACATCCAAACGGGACTTCTAAACATGGAATTGTCTAGACTAAAGCACATGAGGGTGGAAAAAGAGTGACTTTCTGAGTCTAACTTGACCTTGGAATAGATTCTTAGGTGAATAGTCCTCTTTCTTTCTCCTCTCTCTTTCTTGACATTTAGTTACTAAGGTTTTCCAATTTCCCAGGGGTTTCTGACTGATTGGTAAGTGAGAAAAAAATGTTTAGAAAGATTCAAATTTAGTTTTTCATGTTCTTAGATAATATATTCAATGAAGATCTGAATAATCCTTTATTTATTCTAGAAAAGGTTACTCACCAACTGAATCTGACTGTTTCTACCATTGATATCCAGCACATAAACCGTTTCTCTTTCTGATCACAAATTTATTTGTGCACCTGAATTCCAGACATAATAGATGTTACTGTGAGAATTATGCATAAAGTCGTTGTCTGCTATTTGGGCAGTATCCTCTAACTGGGAGTAAAGCCTATTTATCCCTAATTGGATTGTAATAATAAAAGTAAGTCAAAGAAACCACTCTGTGGAAAGTGGTGGTACAGCGGTAACTAGTACCACACAACACGCATACTTTCATGTTTATAGGGATCTTTTCTTCTTGCTTAAGAAGGTTTGAAGTTTCTGGTCACATTTACTCAGAACTGTAAAAAGATTTGCAGCATACTTCATAGGCCAACAGGTTAGACCATAGCAACCACAAAACCCAAACACCTCTCCCTGTCAAAGAAAGTTGGAGACCTCCCATTAGATGTACAATGTCCTGATGATGTTATGCAGAATGCTGCAGCCACAGTACAATGAGATTACATCTAGTGTTTGAGATACAAGAAGGAAGATGTTTTCTAGGTGCGATAACACAGCTCATGTGACAAGAAAATGGAATTGTATGGGCTAATTAATGCTCATTTATGTCACATATTTTGACCATACTAATAGGGCGTTTAAAAATAACGTTTGCTGAAATGCCATAGGATAGACTGCAGTAGAGGCTGCAAAAAGGATCTTGGTGAAATGATGGGAACTCTAAGGAGACTGATTGATTGATTGATTGATGGATTGATTGATTTATTGATTTTATATAAACTGAGCTAATCCAGCTTGTAAAAAAGAGCATGTAGAATTTGGGGGGTGGAGGGATAGAATAAAATATGATAGCTTAAGAAGTCTGCAACAAATTCCAGGAGTTGAGAGAAGAGAAAAGAAAGGTTGTACACAAATTGGTCCTAGCTGGATGAACAAGTATATTTTTTGTTAGTTCTCTTGTAAGGAATAATCAGCATTTTTATATAACATTTATTTGCATCTGACAGAAGATGTCAAAAAGTTAGGTTTTTAAATGCTATACTTAAGAGTCAAACATTATTCAGTCTGGGTTTATGATATATGTGGGTGATATTTTCAATTTCTTTTTTAAATGTGCTTTTGACATCACTGGAGCTTCCGGGATTCACACACTTTTTCCAGAACAGAAAACAGGCTTTTCCTTTTCTTCAGGATTTGCTTACCCAAATCTATATGCTAAATCAAATCAAAAGCGTACAATTGTCTTAACTTATTTAAAGTGATTTCTAGTCATTGAAGCATGTAGTTTTCTTCTGGATAAGCCTTCCTCCTTAGCCATTTCCCCTGTCACTCTGGAACAACATTTCCCAATTTTCTGAAATCAGGGTCTGCTTCATGATAAAAAGACCAGTGCACTTTAAAATCCAATTAAAATTCTCAAATATAGATCTATAATAAAATGCAGTCTAAACTGCATTTTTAAGGAAAATGTCACACTTCCATATTAAGTAATGTGCTGAGTTTTATTTTGGGATTTGAAATGAATACTACAGATCATTCCTTTTGAAGTTCAGCATAATATTACTGAATTGTAACCTTTCAAGTGCTTATTATTGTATTTTCAACAAGCCATAGGCTCTTTAGATCTTGCTTACTTTTTAGTAAGTTTTGAATTTCCTGGCAGATTTCTTCGTCTTATCTCCTTGAATGGAAAGAAGGAGAAGCGAGAGAAGGGATGGTACCTTCATTATAAACCTTCATTCAGAGACTCCCTGAAAGCAAATAATATGATAAAACTTAAATTACACAGATCGTGAATAACTACTCTCCTTCTGCATTTTCTCAATAAATATGATTAACATTTGTCGTGGAAAGTAATGAAAAGCTTTCTACATTAAATAAATTTATCAGAACAGAGATGCAGAAGGAAAGGTTGCGCCTTTATGAATGTAATACTCAATTAATACAAAAAAAATCAAATCTGTACAATTTTGCCATTAACTTACAACTTTATTTCAATTGCATCATGCATACAACAGGAGGAAGATCATGTTGAATAAGCAAGAACACAGGAAAGGGCAGAAGCTGGGATCATCCCTTAAGACACTTTTAGTAAGCAATGGAAAGAATTCTTATTCACAAGGACAGGTGAGCTCAGGCATATGGAAAGTGTGACCACAGCAGCACATTGAAATGTTTCTTACTGTTCTGGATTCAAAGACCTTGTGAATTTGATTCCAGCATATTGGCCTAGAGAGGGGGAAAAAATCTCTTCATAAAAGTAGATTATTTTTTTTTTAGCATCAGAAAGCTTCAGCCTTAGAGTGCATTATTTCATGCACTCCAGAAGACAATCAAAAGAACTCTATGAAAAGAAAATTCAAAGAATATCTCATTTATGGTTTTGAATTGTGACAATCAATTCTAAACAAAGGTATACAAGTGGTGCTCTGTTTCCTGTTAGTGATGGTTTTAAATGGCTATTCTGTGCTCTGTGATTGATATTTAACAGCAGAGGACATGTTCTTGGCAATGCAAGTTATCTGTGCTTCTGGTTATCATGAGTCATATTTTCATAGCAGTTAAGTTATTTCTTTGAGGAATATGAATGCTATTCAAGCTTTTGCTTTTCCACTGTCTCTGCAGGACTGTCTCAGTTATCCTAATGGCATCTGTTATATCTTAATTTTATAGCAGTAGAGGCCAACTGGCATATTACTAGGGAATAATTTCAGGGTGTAGATGGAAAATCTCATTAGATTCGTTGCTGCTGGCTTTCCTATCCTCTCCATGCACTAGTATTTTTCAGACAACAGTTATAATGTCACAAATCTGCTGATTTAATTTGAGATCAGACACCTAGCTTGTCATGTAAGTGTTGTACAGCTGCCAACCACACAGGAAAGAAATGGTTCTTAATTTGCTAGGAAATAATTCTGTAGTGTCAGCTTTATATCTGGGTTATGAGGAAGCCTGCACAGTAATATATCATGGCTTTGCAGTTAATTGCTGTTTATTGTACCAAAAACTTTGGACTTTGATATGGTTTCAGCTACAGGTTCACTCAAACTTTGCAGAATATTCCTTAGCCCCCTGCTAAATTTGAGGGTGAATTGAAACTTATACTGTGGATGTCCCCTACATTACGAGGCAGCAATCTTTTTATCTAGTGGTGTTGTTTTCCAACTAGTATGGTAGGTATCTAGCATTCATAAGGGTTTTCTTCTGGCATAGAAAGTCCTGAAAATGTGACAAGGCTGAATTCAACCCTTGCTTAGGTATTATTTTTGGTTAACTTGCCCACAGATGTCCAGTAAGGTAAAAGACCTGTTACAGAGGTCATATGCCCTTACTGAAGTATAATTAATGGGACTGAGAAATAGTACCAAAGTGAACATCCAGGGCAAACCCAAATGTACAGAAATCTTAAGAAGTGGAAGAAATCCATCTTATTTCTATATATTATCTTCCTGCTGTTATTGGCAAACTCTGGTTTCCGCTCTTCTTGATGAACGCTGTGTCTTCAACAGTTGAAATTGAAAACTGAGTGTCAAGTCCTTGAGGAGAATTTTTTATCATGGTTCAGTGACTGAATTTATTTTTCATTATTCACAAATCTACTGAAATTATGCACTTTTTTGTCTTCTTTCTATGCAATAGTTAAACGTTTTCATGTTATAAATATGAATTATTTAAGAAGACTCTTTTGGTAACTCCAAAGTGTTTTTCACTTGTGGACGAGCCAATTATATCTGACTCGCATTAGCCACGCAAATTGTAGCATTGTGTATTGCATAAGGTCCGTACTGCAAGAAAGCAGAAATCCACAATATTTAGACACTCCAGATGAAAGAGATCTATGCCTCCACGGGTCAGTATTAAAGTTTAAAATATTGTTAATTGTTTTGGCTTAATTTATCCACGCTGCCCTCCACATTCTAAAAATGTAAGCAACTGCGTTTTTCACTTTTCAGGACAGAAGATACTGGATTCACCACATTACATCCAACAGGAGAGTGTAAATACAGCCTCATACCTCCATCTACCCACTGTATAGGCAGTGGAAAATGTCTTATGCTCTTCTTTTGTTCTTCATTTGATTTTCTCTTTCTGAACGTTTGATTTCCTTTCCCTTGTTTTTTCTGTTACCTGCAGAGCAGGCTCAAAGCTTCTCACCAAGCTAGTCATAGTGCAGGTATGCTGCCTCACAGGCTTCCTTGCTTCTCCTGCCTTCTCTCCATCCTTACATTTCTGACAGCTATGGGGCTTATATTTAAGCTATCTACAAATGTACCCTTGGTCACATCTTCCTGCTCATTTTTTGCAGCCAAGGGAACTGGCAAATCTTTTTCATCAGAGAGTTCAAGTTGGACAACACACCTCCCCAGGGACCACTACCAACCACCAAGATATCCTTCACCTGGAGAGAACTTATTTTTGCTTTTCAGTACCTAATTTTAATGTCATGTCCAAAAACTAATAAAGGTACCTTTTCTTCCTACGAAAGGTATGTTCTAAATCATTATTTCCTCCTAGAAAACTTAACTTTCCACAGTGCAACTTTCACAGCAAAGCCCCCAGGAGATTCTGTCTTCCCTGTTTCCGGACTCCAAACATTAAATCCTACCTTGCATCTTGCCTTTACAAAAGCCAAGACTCCACCCCTTATTTCCTGTCCCTGCACACATTCCCCTTCTGCCTGGCCACCTCTCTTCCCTGTCACTCTGCATATTTGTTTGACTCCATTGTTTGGTCTCTCCAGGAGTGGCTGGAAATGAGAAGAAGTTGGCAGTAGCAGAAGTGCCTCCTCTTGGTGCAACCCATGATGTGCTCTGACTCTGCTCCGCACATTTGCTGCATTCCCCAGGGAGGTTTTGGAGTGTTTAGCATGCTTTGATAACATGTGGTCTTTAGTGTTCAGAAATGAGTGCTGTGCAGCATCTGCAAGGAATTTTTAAAATTGAATTGCTTTTAAAAACATCTAATGGATAATTTGTTAGATACTATAGCACACCGTTCCCCCGAAAGTAAGAGAAAAAACACCCTTTGAAACTAGGTCTGTTAAACAAAAAAAAAAAAAGGTAAGCTCTGGCTGGTTTCCATGACTACCATCTACTGTACATCAGTATTTGCTGTGAACAGCATTTTAAATGGCCCAGGGTGAGTTCTCAGTGTCACCTGTGACATATCATATGCCACACTATAGAAGCAGTTTCGGCTACTGACTGTGACATTGAGATTTGCTGTTATAAAATCTTGAATAAATTAAGTTCCAAACAAATATTATACATAGAATGCAAAGCCATCAGCTGAACACCAAAGTTAGAAAATACCATAGTAAAAAACACATGTTCTCATATGCCTTCTTTTCAGTGTAGATAATATACAGTTTTCTAATGATAGAGCTTCTAACTGTTATGATGTGTGCACAGAAAAACATGCAGTTTTCTAACAAACTTAGGTATGTACATTTTCTCATATGTTGATTACATTGCAGACACTCTGATCATAATGGGTGGATCAATCTCTAGTGGTCTTTTCCCATTAAGTTCTTTCTAGAATAACAGCTTCTAAAAGCTCCTGTCATATCTAGGTATTACACGTTGTCATCACACACCTCTTCCCTTGGCAAGGCAATGATTGCTTTATTTCTTTGAGTCCAATTTACTAGAACCCTTGAATTTTATTTTTTTCCATTGGCAAATGTTTTGAAATTAAAAAGCCAAGTGAGAGAGGGAATACTTAAAACTTTCTACTCATAAGGTGAAGGATGCAGTCCAGCATGTCGAAGAGTCAACAGGCTAACCTCTCCCCAGCTGAACACTGCCTGAACAGTTAGTACACCAAATCAGTTCTGGTACAATACTCTGGAGCAGTGAGATGAATACAAGTCAGCATTTTGGCACATGCTCACAATTGTGCCTCCTTGCAACTAGAAAAAGTAGCTCTTTCCCTCAGCCTTAATATTTGTCCAGTTTCAGGAGGTCTCTAGTGTGCCTTTATTTTACTGTGCTCACACAAGCAGAGAGTCTTCTCAATGCTTACTGTTTATTCTAAGTATCTGATCATTATGAATCCACAGCAACTTCATTAGAACAGGGCGAAGTATAATGAATTTGCTCTGTATTCACAAAGACATCTGAGGTAAGTGTTGGGGAGTTATTTTGTATTGGGTGAGCATTAATAAGAAAATGTTTTAGATGAAATGTTGCACAGTAATTAATTCTGTATTAGGAAAATAAGATCTTAAATGTTAATAGCATGCTTTTTTAATATTAATATCTGCAATAAACTCCCTCATTTCCTTTTCAACCAAGAAGATATTTCCCATCATGAAAACATCACATTTACATCGCTTTGACCTTTCTATGTAATTAGTTTTCCTTCTCTTTCTCTTACTAAATTGTACCTAATGCTTCCAGTTTGTCAGAAAATAGGAGACGACGTAATCTTAAATGGCTTGCAAAAGCTTTTACCAGTGATTGTTTGGACACATAGGGCATTCTTAGAAAATGCTTATCTTCAGTCTTTAATATCCCAATACTATTAAGTTCCCGCTGGACTTAGTCATGAGTTAAGGAATACCTTTAAATACTGCACTCTCTAAAGTAGACAAATGATAAAATCAGTAATTTTGTTAATGACACTTAAGGGATGGTAAGTTTCAATACTTAAAATCTGACATCTCTGCAATTAAGTAAAATGGGAGAGAAGATGAGCAGAGATTTAAAACCCAACCAGTGTCACATTTTCTCTGTCAGATATGCTTACTGTGAGTGCTGACTCCTAAGGTATTCAAGCAGAGGCTAAGACGTTTGTGTTCTCTTTCCTCTACCCACACATTGCTTAACTTGAACTTGTAGCAAGCATCATGGCTGCAGGAAGCTACAGAGGCTGTATTACTTCTGATCTTCTGTCTGGCTAGTAAAATATATTATTTGGAAGGAAAAGGGGAAAAAAAAGTTAGTTACTGGTCAAAGGAAACTACGCGTGAGAGGCTGAGTTGCTACCACTGAATGCATGCAGAAAAAATCTTAATGAAAAAGTAACCCCATCTTCCTGAGAAAGACTTAACACAGCTAAACTCATTGAGAGGAAATAAGTTGAAGTTTTGTTAAAAATCACAAGGATCACTTGAGGGCTACAAGCTGTCAGATGTAATGACTGAGTGAGCATGTTTGCCCAGAGCCTGTAAACTCTCAGTAGAAGCTTTTGGTCTTATTTACCATATGGTTACAGGCAGTTGCAATTCATCCAGGCCAATGTTTTTGACAGGCAGCCAGATACCTTCACAATTCCACACAGAGAAGCTCCAGAGTTGAATGCTAAGCAGTGAGCATCATCACTCTGCAGAGATTTTGACACTAACACCCCCAGTGAAACCATGTAGCTTTGAGTAAGAATAAAGTAGTAGACAGGGATGTGGCAAACAGTTCAGTTAATTGCTTTGATCAAGAAAGAATCTATTTACTTACAGGGACAGCTGCAAATTCTGACACAGTAGCGGAGGTGGGAATCTGCTTTTGTTTTATTACATGCACACCAACAGTGTGTGACCCCAGCAGTGTGGCAGATACCTGTGACTGAAGTTTTTGTAGCAGCCAGAGCTAAGTGTGACTTAGACTTGTTTGCTGAGATGGATTTATCAACCTCTACAAATAGTTGTGGGTCTTGTCAAATCTACTGATGAGTAAATGTCCACCCACAGACTATACTGTTAACATTTACTTAATTGATTGTGTCTGGGAACAGAGTTCACAGCTAGCGAAAGTGATCTTTTTTGGTGTTACTTTCCTATCCTATACACAGTGGTGCCTAGACTGATGCATCAGATACAAGTATGCCATTCCTTGGTCCAGAGATTTAGATGAAAATCTAGTAAATTCTAAAGCTATTTTTTGCTATGACTTCTTATGTTTCTACAAGTAAATTATACTACTTAGATACTTGTCAGACAACTTGCATGCTCTGCTCAGAAAATAGATATTAAAAAATGCTAGGAAACTGACAGTCACATGTAGAAAATACAATAACTGTTCTTACTTATACCCACTTTAAGTTAAAAAAGAAAGGCAAATTTCTCAGTGATGAAAAAGAGACACGTCTAACTGAAAGTCTTTCAACCTTGTTTCTCAGATACATCTAACAACCATTTTACAAAATTTGCCTGTATCAGTCACTAGAGAAATTTGAAAAAATAATGGTGTGCAAACGGTTTTTACCTGAGGAATGGGATTCATGGGAATTCATGTTACTCATGAGAAAAGTAAAACAAATGTGTGTATGTGTGTATATAATACATGTGCACATGTTTATACATGTATACATATTTACCATTTGTGCACAAATCAGCAGCTTTTAGGGGAATTAGAATTTTTAATATCTCTGTTATTAATTATAAGAGATAGCATGCAGAGAGCTGAAGACATTGCAGCTAAAAGCAGGCTCCTCATTGAGTTCATCCGAAGTATTATAATGCTGCCTTTTTCCCTAAATGTTTTCTGAGCAGGGACTCAGGTAGGACATTTGTCCAACACTTTTCAAGAGGAAATAGATAACAAATGTTATGCAAGGCTAAACAGAGGCAATCACTATTTTAGTAGTGTTATCAAGACAGAATGTAAGGCTGTTAGTGCATCCAGCTAGGTTTTATTGTGTCTGATGGTAATAATTTACTTTCAATAGATTTAATGGGCTGAGGTATTATGCTATTATCATGTCACTGCTGTATTAGGAAAGAATACTAGTTTGAGTGCTAGCAGCTTAGTTAGAAGAGTTTCTTTGAAGACCATTATCTTTCACGCTATAGAAAATGATATATCATTGTTATTTATAAGGGCATAAGAAAAATGAACTTCAGTACTGTATTAACAGCCGTGGTCCTAATTCATGGTCTCTAATGTAACAACACTGAATACTAGAGTGAGTGGTAAAAGATTAGCTTTGAAGAATAAGAATTTATTTTAGATGAAGAAAGACTGTAGAAAGATTGAAGGCAGATCCTTTAGAACTTGTTGACATATTTTACAAAGCATGAGCATGTTGAATATTTTAATTTTAAGTTTTAAATAAATTGACTCTTCTGTTTATTCATTTTATTTTCCAATTAGAGAAGTTTAGTTAACTATAGGATACACAGCATGATTTAGGTTAATGATACAGGGGTTTTGTTTGCAAGCCAGACCCAATTCTGCACAAGCACGTGATATCTATACCAAAAAATTTTTGCATGTGTTAATGTGACGTGAACTGCTGTCTGTCTTCCAGGGAACCCTTACATCTTTCAGAAACTTGACTTTCTGCATTACTGTCCAGGGGCTGCATATGTAAGGGATGTTGTCAGTGTGGGCTTCCTAATAGATAGGACTGGCTGCAGGGCAGGATATGGCCTTCCCAATAATGAGGAGGTCAGCAAAACAGCACAAAGCAGCATTTCCTATCATGTGACCTGAGTAGGTGCCAGATAGGATAATGCTGTTACGGAGTAACTGTCCGCATAACCCTTGTGATAAATTTGTTCCTGCTCGCAGAGGTCTCTTCTCCTTACAGAATCATAGAATTGTTTAAGTTGAAGAAGACCTTTAAAGACCATCGAGTTTGTGTTACATTTATTTCCCTTGGGTCACAGTGGGATCTGTCATGCACAACAGTCATGCACGTCTAATTAAAGTGATTATTCCAATTTCTAAGGCTACTGCTAGACACTGTCTGCCTGCATTGAGTAATTATAAGAAGGATCCTAAGAGACTGATCATTTCACATACATTTTATATTATTGATTTTTATACAGAAGTAAAATCAACAGGAGTTTACTTAAGTATATAATTTTTATTTACTTCTAAAGGAGACTTAAAATTCAGATGGAGAATTTTCCATATTTAACCTGGAGAACTATCAGCTCTTCAGCTTCTGCTCACTGCTGTAGGAAAGGTGATATGGAATAGTTTAATGTTGTCTCATTTTGGCTTCATATCATCTGATAACCACCTTAATCTGTGAAGCTTTGTGACATTACGTTTCTATAAATACGTATTCCCTGAGGATGTCCTGGTACAGGACTCAGGTGCTGTATCTCCTGCAATTATATTGTTTGATAGAGTATATTTGTGCACTGCCTGCAACAGCTGAGACATCTGCATGGCCCATCTTCCCCCAGAGAGGACCAGCATTCTGAGGATGGAGCCTGCAGGCTGCATATGGGCTAGACATGTAGGAACAAAGCTACACGTCAGCTGCCACAGGTGCTGACCAGAGCAGTGTATGCTGCAGCACTGTCTGAGGAGACACATCGTGGAACCTTCTTAAACAGCTTGATATTAAAAACCTCCAATTGTAGATGCACAGAGATGAACTCCTAAATTAGCTAACTGAAGATATATAACCTCCAATCCTTATTCTCCTGGGTAAGGGTAGTGAGAATTTCCCACAGTGGCCTGCTAGCCTATGCTAACACTTTCTGCCTAATAGCGTACTCTGTATGTGCACATTGCATTTTTATGTGTTATTTTTTAGCTTGTTTAAAAATATTCAAAAGAGCCTGATACACCGTTGAATCTGCTTTTGAAGATTTTCCATTAAATCTGTGGCATGATGTATTTTATATATAGATTATCTTGAAATAATAAGAGAATTATAGTAAATGAGGAAAAATATACTTTAATTATTTTTGCACATGCATTAAACCTCCTACTGTTGCATTTAGCTTAGAGAAAATAAGCTATCTGCCTCCAACATGAAGTAATTTTCCCTACTACAGTGATCAAGATATTCCCAAAGGCAAGCTCTGGAAAAAGAAAAGAGCATTAGACATTTAAAGCTTCAGTGGTTAAAATGTTTACTTCATAAATATTAAAGCCAAGCCAAAGCTTCTAACTCTCCCACTCCTGTAAAGGATGGTGTTCAATCACAGCAGTGCAGAGAGGGTGTCAGTGAAGATGCTGGAAAGGATCGATACAGTTCCCTAGCAACGGGGCTACGTGCCTGGAGTTCCTGCATCCACAGGGACCCTCCTGATCCACTAAATCAATGCAGCAGTTTTGCTATTGTGCTAACTTGGAGCGAACATTTCCACCACTCTTATTTCTCAGATCAACCCAGAGACAAGAAACAAGTAGCCATGGGTGGGAGGAAGCTAATTATATTGCTTCTTCAAAAAGACGAGTGTGTTGCCTGTCAGGATAATCCTTTAAAGACAAAGAGAACGAAACCTCAAATGCACTGATACAGTTATTGCTTTCTAATATCAAGTGATGGACCTAATGTTAATGTTATAGAGCAATTGCAGTCCATAGCAATGGAGTATAGCTTCTGAGCAGAGGTTGTATTAACTGTGCTCACAGGGCTGCATAATTATTATGGTCTGATGGAAAATGCAGACAGTGAAAAGCATACGTGGCTTCTTTGTTCTGCCATTCTTTTAACCTTGTTGAACTTTATAATTCAATTGTGAGTTGATTAAAAATAATTTAGTTTCCTATTATGAATCAGCATTTTTAGGATACTTCCATTCTGTGTGAGAAAGCACCAATGCAATATATACAGATTTCTTTTTTGTCCTCCCTGCTTGTTCAGAGCCAATATGGGGTCCAAATAAATATCCAGTTTGGTTACAAATTTGGTTACCAACCGAAAAAAAGAAGATGAGGAGAGGCAGACATCTAGAAGTCAAAATAAGATTAAACTCTGAGGCTTGCTGAGACTATTACTTTCATCAGAAAGTTGTAAGATGAAATGGAACACATATGTTTTATATCTGGATAAGGAGCATACTTTACTACTGTTATCACAGAAGTACGTGTTAATCTTGATTCTGCTAATAAATTTAATGAGATTCCATTATTTTCCTTCAAAGGTAGTATCATGAGTATATTTCTTGTATATTTTCATTCTCTCCTCTTTCCTCTTTCTCCTCTTTAAAGAAAACACAAAAAATCTTCCAGTTTTGTGTTCAATATTTTAACAGTCCGACTGACTTCTGCCTGACATGGCTAGGTCCACCAGTGACAGAGATACTGGACAGCAAAAGGAGCCAATTTGAGCAGCAAGACTCCTTGCTACTAAAGCTATTTCTCAAAATACCATAGCCTGTTTGTGAGTTGAAACTCACTCTTGTCCTGACGACAGATTTTTCTTTATTACAAAGTGCATTGAAAATGCAAGGTGAGACCAGAATCGTTACTTGGTTCCTTTGAGTGTGTATGAAGATCATCTTACAGAAACCTGTTTGAGCTGCCTTCACTGTCATACAAAAAGCATTCATATAGCTTAGAAATTCTTCAAAATCAGAAAAAAATGCAGTACCTGCTGAATACCATGCATTGAGAGTACTGCATTCCTCAAAATAGATAATTAATATTTACTAGTGTTTCATTTCCACTACATTGAAGTAATTTCCATATAGCACATTAAAACCCAAAAGACTGAAGGTTGTAGAGGCATTGTTAGTGTTTTTTTTTAATTATCCCCATGCTAATTGAATTGTACAGGTGTAACTGTGAGCCAAATTGAGCGCTCAGTCACAGAGGAAGACAAATTTTTCATCTTCTGAGGACTATGGCCATAGGCCATTAATTTCAGAAGGAAGTCTCAGGCTAGCAGCCCTGTCAAGAGGCTAAATGAGGGTAACAGCAGTTGAAATAAAAACCAAAACCCAATGAACCCTGAATACTTGCTTTTCTTTTTTTTTTAAATTATTATAATAGTCTGGGCTAATTGCACTACCTTATCTTTAGTTTTTTCTGGAAATAGTAATCGATATACAAACTTATTAGTTACCAGGCAATCTGAGTAGTTTAAAGTACATACACTTCACATTTATCATTTCACTGTGTTAGCAGGCAACCCCGCTTATTTTGAGAGAGACGAAGGCCAAGGTGGCATCTCTTTTTAACCTCACTGTTTCCATGCTGCACTGCAGGACAGGGCAGGGTTGCATTATTGTGAATCCCTGGACAAGCACTATCCCACAGCAGTTCCTCTCTGTTGCAAGAGGAAAAGGATTTTAGATTTTAGATCTTGTATATGGAAAGATTTTTGACACAGGACTTGTATAGTCATAAACGTTGACTGTTGCTGATATAAAAAGGTCCCGTAAAGGTCTGACTTGACTCCAGTCTATGCAACGATATCTACAATAAGTCCTAAAATATCCTACAGGATACTAGGATTTTTCTTGGTCTTAGGAAATCTTTGGGTTTAGCCAACTCTATACCTTAGCAAAGGAGTATCCTAGAAGCAATGGATTGTATTAGAGCTCACCTGTTCCTCACCAATATAATTAACCTAAAGAAGTTTTGTAATCTTATACAGATGAAAGCAGGCTTGGCATCTTTATAACCTATGGTGGGAGGGAAATGGCTGTCCCTTCACCTTCTACCAGTCCCTTCACCTTCTACCAGACTGGAGAAACAAAGAGAAAGAAAAATTATTTTGTCCTCCATTGCAGTCTTGTTCCAGGTAGGCTTGTGGGCTCCTTATCGAAGTCCATGCTTAACACACAGCGGTGGATATGATCCAAAATGGAAAGGAAGGCCGATTCTTAAATAACTTTCTCTGAAAAAAATCCATACTCTGCTATAGGGAAAGGTGCTTTTTGTTTTTTTGACAGCCAAATGTTTTGACAGATCCACTGTGAAAGATGAAAAAATCTTCTTTGCCTTTGAAAAGCTACAAGTGTAATTGAACAATTTGGGCTCACTGAGGTGTGGAAGGCACAGCTAGGGAGTTCTGGCACAATTCTTCAAGGCTTGACAGCTCCTCAGGAACAGTCTACTTTTTGGTAAGCTGCTCATCAGAATTCTCTGTAACACTTGGGATAGCCCCAGGGTCTTAACAGATTATCTTTTCTCAATAGAATGCTGTACAGCCTTGGTGCACACACCACTGTACCACTACCCGCAGGACTGGGGGTTGTATTTTATGGGGTGGGAGGCAATTTCTGGATGCCTTATGCAGTTGAACTGAATGTTTGTTTGAGTGTAATGAACATTCAACAGCCAATAAAACATGAGGACTGCCTAATTAGACAAAATAATATCTAAAAAGGAACCCATAAATGTAAGTTCCAAAGAGTCAACGGGAAGAGAAAGACAAAGCGTCTTCCTAACGTGACTCAGTGCCCACTCAAGCTCAGCATAAGATGCCTCCATCCCATTAGAATTACATGGCTGCTGATTGGGACTGAGCAGTAGGTTCCCCTGTCGAACAGCATCTCCCAGTTGCCTCCCTGTGAGCGGAAAGCCTCAGCACAGAGGGGGCAGCAGCACCAGCTCCCTCTGCCAGGTGATCAGCCTAGGCCCTAGGCAATGCCAAAACATCCACTACACGTCCAGAAAAGGCTACTGTGCTGAAAAGAATGGAAGATTTATGACAGCATGTGGAAAAATAAAAAGAGTAGGGCTAAGTAACTCACTGATGGCAGCCCCTGTGGTGGTTGTATTTTATTCAATGACTTCTCATACAGCATGCATGAGCAGTCCCTCCTGGAAGCACTATTTCTCCAAACCTTCAGGGGACCATCTGTATATACAGAGGGTTGTAAAGTCTTTGAGATATATGAACGGAACAGTAAAACAAGTACTTCCAAAACCTCAGACATATACAAGAGTAGAGGCAGCACTTCTATCTGTACATATGGTAGACCAAATAAATCCCGATTACCTGGTCAAACTATCATTTATCTTTGCCTAGCAACAATTTATGTTGGAAATAAAAGAAAGATGTAAGCATGCTTATACTGAAAATAAAGAAATCTTTTGTTGAAAATCAAACTCTGCAATGATTTTCAGGTACCAGCATGCCAGACTTTTGTATCATCAAAATATTAAATTTCCTGTAAAGGGAAAACATTATATTAATTTTTAGAGATTTTCCAATTTTTGCAAGACAGCGAAGAATAATTTTCACTGGAGGTCTACGTTTCCTAATTCTGAAATCTTGCTGGATATGTACAAAGTTGAGGCACTGATATTTGTAAATATTGGATTCAATTTACTTATTCAAAACTTGAATAAACTTTTTTTTTAATATGAGTGTATGCTCACGATGTTTTGTGTTAGAGACCCAAGCATAACAGATAGCAAGCATCAGTAATAACTAGCGAGCAAGGTCTGTTGCCTTCATCTTTCCAGGGGTTTCTCTGTTGGATCAACAGAACCTACAATTTTCCACTCCACCGCTATGCAAAAGTCTAGAGCTGTGCCACACAAATTGTCCACTCAAGTCCCTGTTACTTTCCTTGACAGGAAAATGAAAAGTAAGTTCCCAGACTGAAGACCTTGCTTGCCTCAGATTAGTATTTTTGGGAAGAACAATATAATTTTCACCCCAATAAGATGTTGTTTGGATTCATGCAGCTTTATTAAATCTTTTAGGGAGTGAAAGCCTGTGTTTTGTCTCACATCAACTACTCTTCACAACCAGAAACCTACTGCATAAAGGTATATCGTTATAGGATCAGATGGTACTAGTGCAAATTAACGTGCAATGTAACACTAACAAAAAGTATTAGGGAAGTATGCATGATAATAAGTGTGCCTAACAAAGGAAAACATTAATGGGATGTAAAAAAAAATAAATTAAAAACTGTTTATAGGAAATTTCTTTCAAGCTTTGTTGAGAGGCAAAGTATTTTCCTTTGGTTTCTCACATAATTATATTATATGTTCCACTTTGTAATTTGCTGTTGTGTAGACCTTATCCGCTTGCTGAACAGTTAGTAACCAAAGCAGGGTTTCCACATAATGTTTGGTAACAACTACTATATTTTCAGGTATTTCACAATCTCATGTATGATAAGGCCATCAACATTTTCCTTAATGAGAGAAATCTCATACTTCTAGACACTGATGCAATTCTAAGTTTTCTGTCAGGACTTTATAGTATTTTATATTTAATATATTCAATTTAAATATATCGATATTTAATTAATATTGTTTCTGGTGTGAATCCCTGCATATGACCTGAAGTTACATTGCATGAGATCAAAAAAGGATGCCTATCCTGCTGATCGGCTATAATTCTATCAACATTTAGAAGAAGCAGTGTTGTTAAGAAAGAAAAAATTATGAAAGGACACTGCTTATTTCATATGGGATCCACTATTACCTTTTAAGAAACCATGTATTTGTCAGTTCAAATGGACTGAAAAAGTGTAAATGAAAATACAGATTTGGGCCAATTCTTTTCATGGTCAGGATAAAAACAATCTTCCCCTTTTGTTAGGTATGAGAATTATTTCACAGCTTTTCTCTAGAAGTGTAAACTCAGACTTTTTGGCACTAGTCAACAAATTAGGTGGTAGGAATAATGTTGGAATCTTATGACTCTGGGCCTTATTAAACTAAAGAAAAAAATGTCTTTTCATTCTTTTTTGCTTAAGCTCTAAGGGCAGACAATGTTACTGTTATGTCCTGTGATTATCATCCTATATTCATCTGTATTCTTCAGTCTTCCACACATCCAATTTGTATGTATGGATTCATACAATGTCAGCCTTCAGTGGGACTACAAACTATCAAAGAGCAAAGAATACAACCTCTTATTTTAAGAAATCTTGATCTATTCTAAGTACATCTTAGATTTCAAAAGCAAGACTGATTTTTTTCTCTCTTATCTATTTTGCCATTGGTCAACATGCAATCCTAATTCAGTTGCACATACTATCCTAGAGATTTCACATCACAAACCAGAGATAAATTTGTTATTTCAATTACAGCAACTTTTAGAGGCATTCACTAAGATGAGGTAATTCTAGATATTGGACATACTTGTTTTAAGAGATATGTCCCAGTATTCTTATAGACCTGGCCTAAGATCTTACACAGCCTAGTTATTTTTTGCTTAAGTACTCCTTACTGCAGAGTTACGTCACAGGCTAAGAAATACAAAAGAAAATTCTATTTTTATAATTATTATTGTCTCTTCTCTGTTTTGTCCGGGCCTTTGAAGAAGTCTGTGGCAGAATGAAACTTTCTGATCAAGCACATCGATATCCATAATATTCTTTATGGCTTTTGTCTAAAATAACCATTGATTGCCTGCTTAAGGGGTTTGATTGTGAAAACTAATCTTAGAAAAATATTTTTTCCAACTAAGGCAATGTCTAAATTTGTTTTCATATGTGACTTACAAGTGATGAAAGCAAACCACCTGGGCTTTTCCACCAATTTAAACTACCAAGTGAGACAAAAAAGGGCAAGACAGTATGTACAACATTGAACCTAGATTTGCTTTGTCTTTACTTTTAAGTGACATAAATCACAGTGAGTATCAAATTCTTTCTCATTAAATAGTTCAGTAAGGTTTTAGCAAAGTTCTCACCTGGATTCTTTCAATAGGATAAAGCAACATACATTTCATTCTTTGGTATATCAGAAAATGTAAATTCCCTGAAATCTCACAGTAACCATCAAATGTTTTATCATTTACACCAGTATCAGTCCAAAAAGACACTTACTCCTGACATGCACTCTTGTGATGTTAAAAATAGAGACGAAAAATGAACAAGAACCAATAGAAATGTGGGTTTCCTGTCATGGATCTACAGGAGATTTTTTCCTGCTTCTTTGGCCTAAATCACCTATTTCAATTTCAAGTGTTTTCCTTACACATAATATAATAAAAAGATGAAACCTTAAGGGTGTATTTCTATCCTAACTAAAGGTGTTAACTAAAAGGTAGACACTATCAGTGTCATAAAATATCTTTACTTAAAAGCTATCTCCTAGGAACAAGCAATTAAATTCTATTTAGAACTGGTTGAATATTAATAGTTTATGTCTTCCAAATACTGAGGATCAAGCTATTTCTATCCTATGTTTTCAGTGAAATGACTGCAAAAATAGGGATAACCAGATAGTTTGATGCCTTATTTTAAAAATGCTACTAGGATTAATAGCCATGAGTGCAATGCCATCTGTCAGTGTCCCACAGCAATATATCATGAAATCATCCAATTAGCAAATTCAGGACGCAGTTTAATTAATCAAATGTAAAGCTTCAGATTGAAGACCCTTTATTTCTCTATTCACTTCAACAACTCCTTATTTCATTTAATATGGTGTCACCTCAGCCCTCTTTGTTCTGTTCTTTGCGCTATCTCATCTTCAGTTTGCATCTCAAAGTTGCATTTTAAAAACAATGTTTTTCCACAGTTTTAAGCATTTTGCCTATTATATATACCAAGAGCTAATTTAGAACTATGGTAAGTAGTCTTTTTATTCAAAGTAGGATTCAGCTAAAAAGATTAATCATATTTTTGACCTTCTCATTTGAAAGATCAAAGTATTTCTGGCTGTTGCTGCCTAGACTTTATTCACTTACAGGTTCAAATGGCAACAAATTGCATTAAGCACAGCAATAGCCTTCATTTGTTATCTTTATTGCTCTAAAGAAACAGTCTGGGAGGTTCTGTGTTTGCCTGTGCATGTTTATGATTCAATGAAAGTCCATAACATTGTGTTGGAAGAGAATATTGTGGAAATTGTTTTTTTTTAAGTTTGGATGATTTATTAGTTTGCAATAGGAAACTTTTTTCATAAAAATTTATAACTTCATTGATAAAAAAATTTTACTACTGTAAAACTACTATGATGTGAGAGAATATTTCCAAAACACATACTATTCCTAGTGGTGATGGCAGAAATTTTAAACATGCATATGTATTTGATTCTGTAAGAATGAATTTATCACTTCTCCTTTTGTTCAAACGGTCAGTAATAGATACTAATTCTACCTCATGATTCCGTCCTGCTCCTGTCAAAATAACCACAGTGGAAAATATTTCTTTCTGAGGATGCCATACAAGAATAGAAATAGCATTTTAGTGTCTAAAATGTTTGTCTTGAATGAACTGGTGTTAGTTCATTGTAACACAATAAACGGTAATCACAGTACTAAGACATCTGGCCCCAAAGTAGAAAGGTATATTTTCAGATGTTATGGGGACAACCTTACATTTTTATTGCTGTTTACATCGATTACTGGTCTGCTTTTTCATCATTTATTTATAGATAAGTCCAGAAATATATGCTTTAAAAAATACAGATGAAGAAATATAATGGTTATAATGACCTCTTGATTCTTACAGCCATGGATCGTCACTCATCATCTATCATTCATAAATGTTCTGTAGCTGTATTAACACCTAGAACAGAATAGAGGTTGTTTGCATTGCATCCTGGAATTAGCACTATTGTGACAAAAGTCTTTCTGCAGGTCCTTTGACCTTTTCTTTATCTATGCTACCTGCTGGGTCAGTAGTCTGGGAAAAAAATTAAAATAATTAAACCGACATTTAAAATGATGTTGAAATGGTTCTCATTCATAACTCTGAATGCTGGCACCCTTAGATCAGTGACTGGAAACCCTAAGTCTTATTTCCATGCTCACTTACATATACATGTTCTTTGATCCTTTCAGTGACAGTGTTTGTGAGTAGTAATAAAATTACAAGATATTTTGTACATCAGCCTGTGTAAGATACAAGAGGAGAGTGATGAATGACTGTGGGGAGAGCTGACCTAAATTCAACCCTGTGATCAATACTTCAGATCAGGTTGGTAAAAAAAAATACAACTCATCGTCAAGCAAGACTTAATTGTAGTTCTGTTTCTTCCCTGATGTTTCATAGCACGTTTTTCAGAAAAGAGAGTGGGATCTTCTATTTTTTGCCATGCCACCCAGCTCCTGCATAAAATGATCACTAAATTTCAGTTCTGCCTTTATGCTGAAAACCCACAGATCAAATTTTCAAAGATGTTTCCTTAACCTTTGAATGCAAATTCCTTATTTTCCCTGTGTTATTAAAGGAATTCCTCCAGTGAGAGAATATGAAAAGTAGGTGGCAGGAGGATGTGCTATCAGGCCTGGAAAATGCCCAGCTGTTTAACAATATGTGAAAAAATGAATAGAGTCTATGCCTGGAAACACAGAAACTACTCAGTTTGTACATTGTTTTTCCTCTTCAGTATTTTCTCACAAGTTTTTAAATAACTATGAGCTGTTGGTGCACAATAATATAGGCTGGAATTCACATTTGCACCACTGATCTTTCCCTCTGCCCTGTTCCCCTTTAAGAAGGGTCTGTGTTCGAGCTTTCTCAGAAGATTTTGTATGCATTCATCACTGCACAAATGTCGTTCTCTAATATTACTCACAAGAATAACTTTAGAAATTTTAAAGGTCTTATTTCAAATGGAAAAGAGAAATTTACCAGAAAAGATAAGCCATACAAGGAAAACAAAGAGCTTAATTTACAGAGGGATGTAGTCATGGTAATTAGCTGCCTGAAGTGGACATGCAGGTAGGGCTGTGATCCTAAAATCAATCCCTCAGTTGCTGTCTGGTCCCATAGGACCTGTCTTGCTGAGGGCTGTGGAGAAGTGCTTGCACTCCGTCAATGTGGTGTCTCAGATGTTTGCATGTCAAATCACCACTGCTCCACAGACAACTCTGACCTCTTAGGAGCACCCTAAACCACACAAGACATCACCAGGGAGGATACTTTTAGGGTAGGAAGACATGTACTCTTTTTCCAAGTGGTTGAGGGGGTATATGGGAGATGTGATCTAAGCTTTGCCACCCTGACACAATTCACAAGCCATCATCCACCCAGTGTCTCCTGGAAACTCAGTCTGATATTACTTAACCAGAGGAGTTCAGCGGATGGCTTCTGGGAGAGGTCCATCATGAGTACTGCATTCAGCCCCAGTGGGAGTTTTAGCTGTAAAGACCTGGTGTCACAGGAAATCCAAGAGGAAGGGATCTGAGTGGCAAGATCGATACATCAGATAAATTCTGGCTCCACATTCCTTTTTGTGCTTCAAAACATCATGTCAATCTGATATGAAGAGGACAGAGGGCAAGTAAAGCAGGCACATGTCCTTATGGTACTTGCTCTCATGGAAGGACAAACAGCTCACGCAGTCTTCTTCTGCCTATCAAGCAATGCTCACATTCACACACTTTTCACAAGTTCAGATAAATGGGAGTTGTACACAACAGACTAGTCTGCAGAAGAAAAAAGGTGACCCAGCAAACCTAAGTAGAAGAGACAAAATAACCCCATATACTTAATCAAAAAAAGGCTCATGAGGAAGTGGATAGCATTAAAACCTCGCTGTAGCAGTTGATCACAACCTTCTATTCTGTGGTGTGACACTATGCTTCTCTGATCATACAGAGGTCAACACATAAAATTTATCAAAATTTTGCTAATATCTGCTGTCGTGTGCCTATGAAGAATAGATAAATCACTAAATTGTTGACTATCAGTAGCAGAAAACCGGATCATCTTTGAAGCAACAATGATTAAATAACAGAATTTTAATATTTCATATTTTATTTTTTTTGCAACCTATTGATTTTTTATGCAACATTCAGAAAATTACTGTGTTCAGTGTTTGTCAGCCACTGGCAATGCTCAATTTTTATGTCAGTTTTATAAGCTCTGCACTGAAAAATGGGAATATATATGTCTGTTACTGTCAATGCAAGGGTATATTTGTCGTAATGTTTGTTAAAATTGAATTCTCCTGCTCTGCTGATGGTCAGGAGTTGGCACAATGATTTTCCTTACTGATTGGAGGTTGAGGTTTGTTTGGCTGACATATCTGTGAAAATAGAATGTGAAGTCTCATTTGGTGCTGCCTCCTGAAGATAATTTTCTTATTCCATGCAAAAAGATGATGCTTTTGCAATTCACCAAAGTTCTGAGGTGGTGGCAGACTTTGGTTATCTGGTCTGTGATGGAACAGTAACTTCCTGAATGGAAGTCAGAAATTGAGAGCTTATCAGAAAACTAGCAGAAATAAACATAATAATTGTCCTTTCCTATATACAACATGCTTTAAATGTTATACATACTGGTTTATTTTGAATGAGTAACTCAAGACCTTTTGGAAAGGGTCCCTTTTACTAGCAAGCTGAATATGACTTTGAAATGGAAATGTGATCGCTGATCAGGAGAATGGAGGAGGACCTTCTTCTGCTAGAGGAACAGAAAAGATTGCAGAGAAATCATAGCCTCAATGCTCTATTTTTTTCCTTATTTTATTTATTTATCCAGTTACTTCACTGTTACCAGATACCAGAGACTGGTATAGCTAATGATTGTGACATCTACATTTTTCATTATAACACGGATGGACATGGAATTGGCTCCAGTCAAAGGTGTACTAAGGTAAGTAACAAACATAAATTAAATTAATATCTTTGATACAAAGTTTATGTATCTCAGCCTATATGAATTCAGAACCAAAAATCTGCTTTTATGTAGTGCCATTTTATTACATGTTGACTTTTTCCCATATTTAGCTAAGAAGAAAAACAGAAATTTGGAAATATCTTTGGATGTGTACATACTACCAGGGTGCTTCTTTGACTGTAATTAACGTTTACTCCACAGTTCTTCAAATACTGCATAAACGGAGAGGTCAGAGATGGTATTAATACCATGTTGTTCATGGACTTTATAGATTTATCATTCCAGGCTGTAGCTTTTCTACAAAAGCATTTCTGCTGTCAGCAACTTGAAAGAGCACATATTTGTCTCTTTGTTTTCCATAGCCAGCTATCAGGATTATGGATTCACCATGCCATAACAGCATTTGTTTCAGCTCAGATCAGGAAGGAGCATATTTATGCTTGAGCCATTCTAAAGTGAATTTATTGACTCAGTGCACCATAGTCAACACCAGAACAGCTTTCCCCTACCCCTTTTTTCTCTTCTCCCATGACATGTGCCTTGTGCATCCTTCAACTTTATGTAGTTATTTTTGTTCTTTCTCTGTGCTTCCTTCTCCTCCCTTTTTCCTTTTTTTCCTTCATAAGTGAGCCATCATTGTGATTTTGTTCTCTTTGCATTCAGAATGAGTTAGCCACTGAAGATTGAGTGTAGGGAAACACAATTACAGTAGGAAAATGTCCTGCTTTGGATGGGCTTCAGAACAAACTCATCTGATGTCTAATGAATCAATATGTAGTTACTATGGCAACCTTCAGTGAACATGTATGACCTTGCAGCCATGGAATCCTTCCTCTAAGAAACAGGCAAACAAGAGTATTTGCTGCATGAACCTTCATATTCCCAATCAAAACCTGAACAATGCCCTGAACACAAAGTCCAGAAGAGGTTCTGCCTGTATAGCATGAGTTGCTGAAAAAAAACCCCAAACAAACCCATAAGAAGACATTGCCTTTCTGTCTCTTTGTGAGTCTACTGTGTTTATTATATTATCTTGAATCATGGCTGTTGGAGGACAAATTAACAATCATAATGAATATGCGTCATGGCTAATCTTGGGCTATATATGATAACTTGTTTTGGCAAGAAGCTGAGCTGTTGTCAACTATTTTATTCCTGGCTTGCAACAGTTAAGAACACATTGTAAAATACGGTAAAAACAAAAAATAATGAACAAGAGCTGGTGAGGGTAGCAGTGCTACTTCATTCATGCTCGGAGGATAATCATTGCCTCCATCGACACTTTGGGGCTAACAGGCTCATAAAAGAGTAAGATGCTCAAATAGTATAATGACTCCTGCCTTGATATTTTGTGATATTCACCATATGCAGGCAATAGAATTCTTTCTTGTTTTAATAATGCAGCTCTTGACATATAGCTACGTGTTATTTTCTGATTGTTAATTTTTATGAGCTTTCTTTTTTTTGTATTACCGACACATGGCACACTACAGTTGTATACTTTTGCAATTTTGCTGTTTGAACACATCATAGAAAAACAAAAGCTTGTATTGCACCTAGGGACACTTTAAAACATCACCTAATAAAAATCTCTAATATGTATTTCTTGCTCTTCGGGGAGGTTTATGTACAGCAGCTTTCTTTTCTGTTCCCTGGTGAGTCTTGGGAACCATATCTGACCTTAGTATCAAGCAATTCAAATTGTTTGTACTTTTTATTCTCTCCGATTTTGGTTTTGTTTTGTTATGAAAGAATTATACAACACCGAAAACTGGGACAGACAGGTGGAATCAGTGCCTCTCTCACCTGAGGAGAAAAGATCATGCTACGAACCTGCCAGTTTGCTGGGTGAGATTGGTTACAGAAGTGGTTGCAGAAGTGAAGATGGACAGGAGTTATGAGTGGATGGAACCTGTGGAGGTAAAAACCTTTTTCTCTAACAAATAAGATAAATCACACCAGAAAACTCCTTTGTAAAAACTACATGTCATTGTAGAAACAACATCTGGCCATTATATGCAAGGTTTTTAGATCTGTTTAAGTAAACTACAAAACTGAATTTAGTGCTTATTTTGTGGTTTTCTTCTGCAAGTAGTTCAGTTTAGTTTTTGGCACTTTTTCCTATTTTTTAGCATTAAATAGTGCCCTGATACTGGTTTATATTATATTGAAATATTTCATTTTTGAGTCTTCACTAACTTTTGATTAAAGCAATGTGATATGGCTACAGTTACAGTATTTGACCTTCCAAATGACTGTGCTTTTTCCAAAAAATAGTCCAGTTGGCAAGAACATGGCTTCAAATCAAGACCCATGTTTTGTGTCAGACTGCTTAGCTCTGTGAGGATCTAGAAAAGATGGGCCAGGAAGAGATCAGACTGGTAAGCTACTGTTCAGTATGGATGTCAGATAGATTTGGAGTGTCCAAGGGCAGGAGAGCTACGAAAAAAAGAGGGAAAATCAGATGAATACAGCAAATATTTTCTTTATTTGGTATTTTTAACACACTCCAAGAAACAAAAACAAAAAAGCATGGAAGGCAGCATGATCTTGCTCTGTTCTATAAAAATCTCTGACAGGACCTTGCATCTTTCAGTTCATATGAACCCACAAAAATACTTTTATCAAAGTGCTAGGAATATTTTACCATGTCTTCTGTGCTCCAAGGAGCTAGGCTTTCCGCAAAGAAATGGAGATGCAGAGCTGTTACTGCTGTTGTCAAAAAGAAACTTGCTCTTTCTTTTGTTCCACGCTATATCTGGAAGGAAATCATACCTAAGAAAGGTATGTATTACAGAACAATAAGCAATCTTTTGCAGGAAGAAGGGTCCTCCAGTGCAATAGGCAATGTTTTTCAGGAAGGAGGGTCTGTCTTTGCAACAATCATGTCCCACAACCCCCCAACCAAGTCAGGAATCTTGGAAGTCATTATGAACTACTGATTGGAAGAAAATCCAGAACATAACATCTGCCAACACTGAAAACTATCCAGAGAAAAGAGTGGAAAGATGCTCAGTTTAGCTCAATTTAAATACAGTGACAACAGAGCACTGTTATTTTCAGAGCACCTCAGAATCCTTTCCCACCTGCACTGCTCTTTGCTACTTTGGATGTTTCCAGCCACACGTGGTGTTAAATTGAACAGATCGTGTCAGAGATAAGACAGGTAAAAGTGATAAGCTGAAAACTTTTACTACCAATCCATTCATTTTTTATAGACCCTTGCTGCGGAGAATCTTCTCAATATTACCTTGCCAGAAATATGACTTCTGAGAATGGAAGATGATGGTTTCTTGGGTCTGATTTGTGCATGTTCAAGAAACCAATCTCTTATGTGGCCACAGGAAAGCCTGTTACCCATAGCAAAATGTCTGACTTGAATATTGGTTAACTATTTTGTGATGGTAATTATTATATGGTAATACAGTCTGAGGTGGACAAGCAAGTAAAAATGAAAATTATGTGTATAATTTACTCTCCTCCAAAGAGGCAAACTCATGAAAGAACAAACCTGTTTTAGTGGTTTTTTTGAAACACGCTTCATTGAGAATACAACTCACTGGATTAGCTAATATTTCACCAGTACAGAACATAACAATTTCTTATCAATACCAGTTATGACAGTTACACATATTAGTGTACAGAACAGCACAGGCTGCAATGCCATTGATTACCCAAAGAAAATAGAAGGAGGCAGTGTATGGAAAGACATAGTCAAACCAGAGTAAAGACAGCATAATTGAGATGGTTAGGAGCCCGTAAAGATGACATATGAGGAGGGACTGAAGGAGTTCTGTTTGTTCTCCATGAACAAAAAAAATTATGCAGAAGGTAGCTGATCACTAATCAATCAGATACCTAAAGATAGGTAATAGAGAAGGTGGAGTTGGAGCCAGACTCCTCTCAGAGGTATCGGTGAACATACAAGAGGCTCCTGGTGCAAGCTGTAACAAAGGAAACTCTTACTAGGGAGGGAAAAATTTGTAAAACTGATGATGGTTTTTGACGGATGAACAGGGGAATCGTAGAGGTCCTTTCGAGTTGAAACTATTCTAGGATATATTCTTACATAAATAGAATAAGTCTGTTCTCTGTACACCGCCTCTTGCTGCAAAGCAGTATATCTGGTGCTTAAACTTCCACTTCATAAACCATTAATACTGGGATTTCATTCATTTGTCTTTGACATCAGAATTACAAAATTACTCCTCAAGGCATTTTCCCTGTCAACCAAAACTGCTGCTCCTTTGAGATAGATGAGAAATATTTGCAAGGCTACCTGTAAGGTCTCCATTGTTCAGGCTTTCAAACTGTGCTACTGAGGAGGGCCATTTAGCACCTTAAGAGCCTGCTCAGTTGTTGTAATTCATTCATCATCTTCTTCTCTTACTCCTTATCTGTATGCTTTTATTCTCTAAAATACGATTAGGAAGTTGCTTGCCAACAGAAAAGGTGTTTGAGGCAGGTTAGTGATTGAGGGAATGATGGAGATGTGGAAAGGTTGACTTAAGTGAGATACAAAAAGAAAGAATGAAGCAGCTGGTGAAAAAGTTGGAGAGAAGCATGAACAAGACCTACGTAGGAAACGTGTTAACCTGTGAAAACAATAAGAACTGAAGGTAGAGGCAACATCTTTCATATGAACTGGATGAAACCTTGAAGCCTGTTTAGCTTGGAGAAGATGGAGAGGCTAAGCACATGCGATGGGAAGGAAAAGGAGTTAGGAAAGTTGGAAGTTGGAGAAGGCCTACTCCTTCTAAACTTTTTTCAACAGTACTTTCTTTCACATGAATCTCATACTACACCAGTGTGAGATGAAGTTTCTCAGCTCTCAGGTCCACAGGAAAGGCACAATTATTGCTCACTGTTTTTTCATTTTACAGTAGAAATTCCCATTTCTTCCCATAAGCCCAGCTATGGCCATGTAGCTACGGAAGTCATGCAGGCTGTCAGGTCTTCCCTGCAAACCTAGGTGACCAGGATGCTTTGCGCTACAGCCATCCCTCAGTTTTGCTTTCTGTCAGGTAGTGTGTAACCTACTGCTTTTCCAGGGCCAGTGTGGGCACAAGCAGGGCAGCCCCACAGGAAGCCAACCCATAGTGGGAAGCAGCTATTGGTGAAACTGGAGAGGCAGGGTGCACCAGCCCCCAGCAGTGGTTGCACTCTCCTATTCCCCTGTGGGGAACTGAACTCTCCAGGGCTTTTCTTTATTCTGTCTCTTCTCCCTTCTCTTCCCTCTCTTGTTTCGTTCCTCTCTTCTCCTGCCCAGCACAGCAGAGCAGTCTATGACCCTAACAGTCAGAGGGGAGGTTAATCATGGTTGCACAAAGAGAAATTTAGAACTTAACCTACTCTTAATTTTCCCAGCTGGATTTTATTCCTTCTGATAGTTTTAACTTAGCCAAATTTGTCTTATTAATTTTATGCATTTTAACTGGCAACTTACAACTTAACAATTTCAGTTTCAGAGTAATAGGAGAGATGTGTCAGACAAGAAGATACGTTGGTCAAAATCACATAGCTTTGAGCTGAGTCTGTTAAATTTGGCCATTAGTTTTACAAGAGCCTACAAACAAAAGATATAAAAACGTATGCTCAGGAGCAACCCTCAGAGAGGAAGAACAGGTTTGAAAAACATGTCCAGGAATTTGTCTGTCTTTAAAAATATTGCCCATATCAGACAGATCTTTGTGCCAAGCTATGAGCAGAAGAGCCAGAGCTGGAAGTCACTCAGATCACAAACCACTGCACATAGACAGTTTCTCCTCTGCCTCCACAACAGTGGTTAACCAGAAGGCTGGTCTGTACATTCCCAGCTGAGGCCAGAGCCTCCCTGGCTCCAACGTGGTGACCGGGGAATCCCCAAGAAAAGCAAGAAAGCCTTTGCACCTGATCATTTTTCTTCTGTTTAAGCAAATAATTTATATCAGGTTAAAAGAGAATGTTACAAGGTCTGTTTTAGAAGAATAAATCCCATCTTGGAAAACATATAAAACACATATAAAATAAAATATAACATATTGTATTTGAAGAAAATGCAATCATTTGCATTAGCCAGCTGAAGTCCAGTATTACACAGAGACAAAAAGGAAGCAAAAATATTCCCTACAGGTTTATCATTTATTTTGACTTCATTTAGCAGCTAATTCTTAATGATTTTTATTAGATATACAAAATCCAGAGATGCATACTTCATGAAGAACAAGTAAAACATTGAAATCCTAAGTGCCATGTTTCTTTCGGCTTCCTTTCAAGCATCTTGTATTAAGATCTATAGTACAGAGAAGGCAAAGGAAGCCATTTACAGAGCATGTCAAGTTTGCTAGTTCTTGTGTAGTTTTAAAGATACACATTCTTGAGTGCCATCTGCTGGCATTTTATTAACTATTTCCATACTCAAACAGAAAGTGAACCTGTAACCTCTAGTGCCAATCAGAGAGAGAGAGTATCAGACTGCGCATCCAGGTGTGTGTCAGTATGATGACTCCTATACTTCAAAATCAAGTACAAGGAACTGAATCTTAATATTTGTTCTCCATGTGCAATGATAGAACAAAAAATACTAATCTGAAACATAGAACAAGAAATCAGATACTTCAACATCAGATACTTGTATTCTTAAATACAAGCGCTTTATGAGGAAACTAAATATACATATACATTTGTAGGAAAAAGAAATTGCTTAATCCAAAGTGGAAGAATTTTTGGGTTTTTTAAAACAAAACACCAAATTTATTTTGGTTTTCTAAGCAATATTTTAGTTTACCTTCACTTTTGAGTTATTAAATAATTTTTGCCTTTTCAAAAGGAAAATTCAGATAAATTTTTTAGACCAACCTGTCATTTTAAAATGAGAAATTAATTTAGCATCAAATTATGTTAAATTAAATATTTTGGTATATTCAAAGCTAAACATTTAAATTTTATTTAATTGATATGAAACCATCTAAAATTTCTGAATATCTGAACTTCGTGGGTTTTTTCCTTGGTAGGTTAAAGGCACGTGGTGTTCATTTAAGAATTTTTACCCATCTGTAGGTCACTTACTCTATTTAGGTTTGACCCAAAGGAAAAAAAGACACAATTTGGTATAACTTTGTGGGTTTTTAAGACAAAATTTATGCATTCTTTTCCAAACTAAACAGATAATATTCATTGAATTTAATGAGAATTTGTGTTTGCTGCCGTATTAATTTTAGCATGATTTGTCTAACAAGTGCTAAAAAAATTAGTTGGGAAAATTTGTCATCTCTAAGAATCTAAGTTTTTACATCTGTACTCCCAGCTTACCACTGCTGCTGAGGAGGTGTATCCATATTTTATTATAAGGCTAGAACCAGTCAGAATAACGCTCACCTAGCTTGCAAAGTATTTGCAGACAAAAGATCCCAGTCAAATTTTAAATGCCTCCATTGCATCATAACACTAGACTTGTCGCTTCAGAGGCCAGGGATGCTATCTAAAAATGTGACGTTATGGAGTGCAAAGCATTTTTATAATAGTCTGTAGTCCTGTGCTGTAGTGAAAATGGGTATTTTGAACTGAAGCTGAAATGAACTCTTTCTAGCACTTCTAAACTGATTGAGTGGGTTGGTGAGAGAACAGAATAGAAGGTCTATTATAACCTTTTTTGCCTCTGCTCTCCTGCTGCCAGAGTCTGACAATGAATCCTTCAGGTTCACAGGGGCATAACAAGACCTGGTTCTTATTGTTAAGGTGCCACTAGGAGAAAATGAAATACACTAGAAAATGTATCTCTATATCCTTACTGTGTGGATAGCAACTGATGTCTTAAAAAGAAATGAAAAAGGTGTAATATGACAAGCTTTTGAAATCAAAGTCATCCACAACACAATCAGTAGCAAGCCTCCACTTGTTTCCCTATTAATAAGCCTTTTTTGGCAAGTCTGTAGCTAGTAAACCAAAGAGGGGATTAAAACAGCAGAAGCTACTTACTCTATTTTCCTCAAGGCTTATTTCCTCTAAGCCTGTCTGCTCTCCAGCCACCCAGCAGAGTCTGCAGCTTCACCTGTCAGGCCTATGCAAAGAAGCCCTGATAACATGCAAACTCTTTTCCATCCCTTTTTAATGAAGGAAATATTTTCCATATATGCTGTTTAATCCCAAACTCTGGCAAAGCAAGGAAAAACTCTCTCCAGCCTTCCAGATCCCAGTGGTATATCCAACATCGTTTGACTAAAGATGTCATTTTGTTTGTCATTGTTTAATTTTACAATGATTCCTTTAGACAATGTTTTTTTTTTTTAAGTTCATCATTTTTCCCATCTTTAGAAACTGGATAAAACTACCCCTAAATAATTCAGTTTAAAACATTTATTTGAGATGAAAATAACATTTGAGTTGCTCCTAATCTCCTCTACATCAGAAAAGTTCTGTCCCTTGGCAATTCTGCTCTCTGTGGTAGTTTGTTACTTATATTTTCTTGTATGAATTTTGAGATTCATATGTTTTGCAGCTCTCTCCATGATGCTCATTTTGGTTTCTCTTCTTAAGTTTCAGCTTCCCCGTTGTTAAATCTTGTTGTTTGGCAGTCTTGCAGTGAAAATTGTTAAGCCATTTTGCATCAGCAGCATTTTTCTGCAACAGTTTTAAATACATATAAAGTGATTATTTAATGAATTTTTGTCTTTCTCAGCACTGCAATCCTGTTTTTAGAGTAAGTTGCATTTTATTGATTAGGGAGGATCTGTTCCAGAGCAGTACACCTTGAAAGAAGCAGACACCTAGTGACAAACATATCAGGCAGCACTCTTCAAGGGCAGCTATGTTACCCTTACAAAGCAGCAGCTGACAGTTTGCATGACTCAAGTAGCTCATCACAGTTGTTATTCTGTCCGTAAAATGCTCAGTTATGGGTCCTATGACCTTATGAGTTAGCTGGGCTGTTAGTATAAATGAGAAGAAGACCCAAGCATTGAATCCCCCCTTTAGAACCAGCCTCTGCTCACCGGCATGTTGATTGCATAGCAATTAACCTTGAAGGCTGATTAAGCCAGTGAACGCTGCAATGCAACACATTTGCAGCCTTACCATACTAATTTGGGATGAAAACCCAACGTGCCATATGTCGTGTTGGGTTGTCCTCTGATCAAATCCATGGTGAGGCTTGTCATCTCTTCTTTTTTTATTTAACTTCATAAACTCTCAATTAAGCCTCTGCAATGATAGCCATGTAGTAATCTATAGTGTTTCTAGCCAAGGCCCAGTCAGTTTATTTCCTACCAAGTGAGACTAATCTTATCAGTAACATAAATATCATTAAGAAATCAATTCTAGGAGATAGTATCGTTCTTTCTTCAGCTTAAAAGTAAGCTACATTTCTCTGTAATGGTGCCAGTACTCCATGACTAAAAAGTCTGCAAGTCTCCATGATTTATTTGGACAGAAGTCCTAAGTTAATCAGGTATATTCTCAACTTGCTTCTCCTGATTCACAGGGATGTCAGCAAATAGCAAAAGCTTCAGAATTCCCTGAAATGTCCAGATAACCCAGCAAATGTAAGATGAGAACATTTGTGTTGAAGATTTTTTGCTAATTTATTGAGTTTTACTTTTTCTGTTAAGCCGGAAGGTAAAGCAAAGATGCTCGGGGTCAGATATGTTTCAGTCCGTTTACAGTGCTCAGCAAGTGGATTAATTTCCTGCTACTGAAATTACAACTTCAGGACAATCAATCTTTCTACAGCTTGGAACATTAAACATTGCTGTTCATTTTCAGTTCCCTTTCTGTGAGTGACTCAAATATTTTCTTGAAATGTAGCTGATTTCCTGTGGCTCTTGCTGTGGCATAAGGCATCACCAGATTGCAGAGGGTGATACAGGGTGGTCACCTCAAGGCAGCCTTCCAGATGGAGAGAGACAATGATCTGGAGAGGTTGCTGATGTCTCTATTGCTGAGCTAAACATCAGCCTGCCCTCAGCAGTTGGTAAGAAACAACTGACTGTAGGCGTTACAAGACTAAAGCAAATGATTTACCCTTAAAACTAATAACAAAACAATTAGGGATTCTTTTTCACTACCCCAGTCACGGAATTTAGAAAACTTTTTTCACCTAAATAGGTCACTATTATCAGAAAAAATAGTGAGAAATGCCAGCAACACCCAATTGTAAGACTTGGTTACTTTAACATAGAATGCATACATTTCTGTCCTGTGCCATTTCTCCCTGACAAACAGTAGAACTGGAACATCAAATATTAATAACGTTTAAAGAATTAAGTTCAGACAATCCATAAAGTATAAACCTGCAACAAGAAAAAAGAAAGCTAATAATTTTAAATAATGGATAGATTCAAATAAAGCCAAATCTGCTTATAGATATTCTGTGAGAAAAATATACCTAAATTGTCCATGTTAATTATTCATAAGAAATTACCTGTCTGCTGTCAGATTCCTATGAAAAAGTGTTACAAGTGATCAGCCTAAGCAGACAGTAACATTTTACATGCTTTAGGGTACCCTGCCTCCAGCTGCTAATGTAGAAACACACAGGTCTCTTTTATGTGTCATATCTGCCAGTCCCATATGTATGTCTCAGACACCTTGAAGCATATCAAGGGACACTAGTTGCCTTTGTTTAGACCTCTGAAAAAAAAAAAGCCAGATAACCCATTTAGTCTCTAGTCATCTACCTTGCAGGACATGAATATCCCTAAATCTTGTGCCACACCTGCCATATGGATGTCCTGGAGAGCTGTATGGTGTTGACACCTCTATGGAGCATCCTAGGCCCCTCATCAGCTCAGTGGAGCACAACAAAGAATTCAACTGATAAACTAGGCTCTTAGAGGAAGATAAACCTCACCCTGAGGTCCAGGAAGATTATCTTAGATTTATATTATTTTTTTCATTGACTGTAGATTTTACCAGTGATTCCACATTACAGGTTAACATAGCGTACAGTAACAATGGGCAGAAGTATGCTGTGAACTTAAAAAGTCATTCTAATTTATCCAAACCTTTAAGTTTAAGAATGAGATATTTTTAGTGGTATTTCAGCTTGAATATTGTGGGATCTATATCACATTATTCCTACCAATCTAGTGCCATTTTTCTTACTACAGTCTCAAAAGCCAATTTCAAAAATGTTATTTTTAAAAAGATAAAGTAACAAAGCAGATATTGGAAGGGATAGGGGGGCAGAAAATACCATGTACAAATCCATACTTGTGAAGATTTAGCAAAGCAATACCTGGATAAGACAGCTGAGGAATTACTCTTTTCACATTGTAAACATATAAATGACGTATAAACGTTGCTGTGTTTCTCAACAGATTGTCTTCCTGTGTTATTCTTCAACTACCCCAAATAATGAGTGTTTGAATACAGATCATGTCACTTGCTTATAATGTTGCTACAGTTCCCACATTCAGAGTTTAAATCAATAAGTTAGAAACTGTATGTATTATGGTACTTCAAGAAGTTAAAATTACCAGTTTGGACAAGCTGGACAATAGTTGTTTAATTACAATAGATGTTTAATTGCAATTAACAGCACAGTTTGTAACAGGTAGTTGATTTCAGAATGTTATAGAATGGTACCTTCAACTTTTATCAGATTTTGAGTGCTCAGAAGTTACCACTGCTGTTTATACTTTGAAAACTAGGCTTCTTTCATGCTTCTAGAAATTCAGAGATACTTGTTAAATACTGTGTTTATGGAGAATTTCTTTACAGCATAGAAAGATTCAAAATATTGGAAGTTCAAGACTCTATCAGAAATCAACTGCTAACAGACTTCTCTAAGCTTAAGATTCAATATATCAGCCATTTACACTTGCCTTAATTTATATGTGGCCAGATACCACTAGGTGCCTCAGAAAAAGGATTTATCTTTTTCATTCTATTTATCTAAGACAGGAACACTATCTGAATTGCTGTGGTGGCTGAGTGACTGTGGAAAGACGTCAAGTTGCTGGGAGAGCTTTAAGAGGTTTTTTAAATATAAAGAAGGCCAGATCGCTGCTACAGTTGCCTAACTAACCAGAATGGCAATCCTCAGGACAAAATGTCTGTGGTGCATAATAAATAAATTAAATGGAAGACTATTATACTGCTTGTATCTGGTGTAATATACCTTCTTAAAAATCCTTTAATACAACCACAGTAGAGTTTGAGAGCCTCTCAGCAGACTGAAATAATATAACAAGAATAAGAGTCCTGCTAGATTTGATTGATTACCACATTATGGCAAAATTACCACTACCACCTAAGGGCAAAATATTTTTTCTAATAAAATAGTGAAACCTACTTTTTTTTTTTTTTAAATATTTGACCAGCTGAGTTTGTTTCGTAAATTGAGCTCTCTTTTTTTTTTCCTCGTTTTTGATGGTATTTTTATCCCCAAAGTATTTCTGTTTCTCAAGTCTCAAAGAATTATTCTGGAACTATGATAATAAGTACAAGTATTTGTAATTAGTGCCACTTAATTTAGCGATTAAAGCCTTATGGTGTAGCAGCAGAAAGACACTGTTTTAATAACTCCTTAAAACCATAATTTCTATCACATTATGTGCTTACCTGCTCTTCAAATAATGAACTTTCTCCTCTCCTTCTTCTTAACTACCTGGAGAGTACCTCCACCAGCTCTAGTGGAGTTTTAGTTTTTATTTTTATTCAGTTCTTGTTTACACCCTAAGAAAGTGAAGAAATCTGAAAAGGAATTTGCAAATGCACCTTTATTGACATTGGAGTGCAATTCAATGGTCCTCCTGCTCTTAGATCACCCAGTTGCTATTGAATACTCAATCTGTGCATGTCAGAAACTAATATTCAAATTAGAGTGCAGTTGGTGGTGTAAAATGCTGGCACAAAAGCAAGTGGATATAAACCCATGAATAAATGTGTGGATGTTAAAGGAAGATTTCAAACACAGAGATCAACATGGAATTGCCAAGTCACCAGACTGTAACACGGGATTTAGTCTATTAGAGGGAAGGACTCAGGAGATAATTTCAGACCTTTAATTCTTTGAGAACTTCAAACTGAATTCTGTCTTTCTTCTGCTCTCCTAAAAAACTTAGTATGGACAAATACATACTTCAAGGTGTATTGCAATACAGCAATGGGCTGGGAGGTTTCAGCACCCTTGGGAAATGTGAAGAAAGTAACCACCCTCCACTTTCTAGATGGGTTTACCAAAGCTTCCCTTTTAGAAACAGCAACCTGATTTTGGTATGTTTTCAGGTTTCACCATCATTCTCATGGAGTGTCCGGAAACCTGCCAGTTATACCAAACATATTACAATTTAATCTGTAGCTATACTAAATAGCTATTAAACTCAGACGGACTTCTTGGAAATGCAAAAAAGTAGGCCTTCAAACTAATGATTTGGTGCAGATAATAGCTCTGTGCACCCAATTGTTTAACTTACAAAGTACTAGTGAGCAACAGATAATGAGCCACATAACAAACGCCTGCAACCACTTGTTCTTATTTTTAGCATAAGATTAAATAAGGAAAAAATGTAGCCATTCCAAGAACAAATATAATTTACAGAAGTCCATAGAGCATTGTGCAAGGATTAAATAAGAACGAGTTTCTTGACAGTTTCTCTTTTAAAAGGAGGAAAAAGTACTTCTAGCAGTATCATATCAGGACAGAATCAGAAACAGTAGTATCACATTAAAAGCAGTGTTTTCAAGGCTTTTGGAAACTGCTAGTTTTCTGGCACGTAATTATATCTTATTTAATGATGCAGAGAAAAAAACAGGCTGAAGGAGAGCATTAGCAAGAAATGAACTTTTACAAAGGCAATTAACTTCATTTTGCTAGAAGGATTTTCACTTCAGTCTTCATTTTAGGGCTTTTTGCATGGGTCAGAAATCTGTTCAACTAAATCCTTTTCATCCTAGATTTAGCTTACCAAAACTTATCTCAGTGCACTCTCTCTTAAGATTTAAACATTTTCTTGTTCAAGTTGCTATACTGGAATATCTCTCTTAATGGAGTCTTGCAGTTCTAGGCATCAATCAGCCACTCAGCACTCACTATCATGCAGGCAGAGTTGTACTTATGGGAGACTGAAGTACAGTCAGTCACCAGACGGTTTTAAATAAATACAAGAAAAAAATCAAGTAACGACAGCAGGAGGAGGTAATATCTGGAAAAAGTGATAACTTCCAAACTTAATTTACCCAACATATAAAATTAACAGCATGGTACTCTGTATTTTTTTTAAGCCTCAACCTGACTACCACATCGCTCTCCACTTTGATTATAAATTCTTCAGTACATGTTTGCAGGATAAAAATACTGTCCTTTGACGAAGCTTCATTTTTTAAAACGGTTGGTACCTCAGGAATACAAATGTTTAAGGGTCAATGTACTAATTAATGAGAACCCAGACCTAACACCAGAAAGAGCTGGTTAGTGTGTCTGTGGGGAACATAAGCTATATGGTGTACACTGCTTTCTAGACTCCCAAGTAACAGGTTCAGAAATCTAGCCAGAGTACCATGAAACTCCCTTCCAGGCTATGAATCCATTCGCTCTGCATGAAAGGGCCATGTTCAGGTGGTTTTTTTTAATTAAAGTCAGGATACAACTATGACACACATGACAGAGATGATACAAGACTACATAGACGTGATCAGGAAATAGCAAAAAAGTGCCAAAAAACCTTAAGATGCAACCAAGTAAACCTGGCTTGAGTTAGGTAACTCAGCTTAAGTACACCTGAAAATAGCAAATAGGCATTCCTCATCAAAAGGATGATGAATCTAATAACCTTCTCAAGGAGCCAGTATATCCTCCACAGTATCAAACAACTGACTGCTTGTGTCAAGTGGACAGCTCCTCCTGCAGTGATCAAAGGAAACAGAGCTGTTTTCCAGTGTTTTCTCATGACCATGAAAGCTTCTAGTATTCAATAAGGTCTTCAAGTATGTACCTGAAATCCCAGATTGAAACTCCCCAGTGTCACAGCTTCCCAAGAAAATTCAGAAATAAACTCTTTAAAAAACCCCTACTTTTAAAATTTTGCTGTGTTTATCTTTATTTTCCACATGCTTTTGTGTTTTTAGAAACCTTTAAAAAAACAGTTTTTGAAAGGATATAGTTGTATTATACCAAAAAATGCTTCTGTTAGCTCAGCTCTTCACCAAAGAAAGAGAACAGCTTTGAATCCACACTAATTCAACGGAAAAATGCAATAAGAAATTGAGGAGTACGAGAAGAGACAAGGCTCACTGGGAATAAAATATCAAACATAAACTCAGCACACAGTGGATACTTTTAGAAGGATGAATGTGTACTTTTATTATGATAATAACTTATGAACAAAGCCGTGGAGAACAAAGCCGTGGTGAAGAATAAGACAGAGGTGATAGAAGAGCACATAGACATCATCACGAAATAGCAAAAAAGTACCAAAAAACTTTAAGATGCTACCAAGTAAGCCTGGCTTGAGTTACATATTGAAATAATTCTGTCATGACTGAATTCAGAAGCCACAAACTAAATAAATGAATAAATACATTCGCATGCTTCCCAGTCTGGAAGTGAGGCTATTTTCCTTAAAAGACTTCTCAATACTTACATATACGACTTGTGAATTCTTTGGAGAACAACTCCTACAAAGGTTTTCTCTTTCTATACGTAATTATCATGAGGAGTCAGACTGGATCTAAGTCAGAATCATTTACAGTATCAGTATAAATTATTTTACTGGTTTCAGCTGAAATACAAGACCTCACGTATTACTTTCTGTTCTCGTCCTCTGGCAATATTTTGAGGAAAGTTTTCTGAAAGAATTGGGTATGGACTTTCACCATAGTTAACATGAAAGAAAAATTAAAAATCATGACACAGTTATGTGAAAACAACAAAACTATGAAAAATTATTGCCTTAGACTTGAAAATAAAATGATATTCAGGTGTTCAGACTGGGTAACAGTGAGAATTTAAGACATTATGTGGATGCATTTACATAAGAATTTCTGGTTCAATTGGTACATTTTAGAGCAATTTGGTTTTTAGCACACAGCAGTCTTTGAGAGCAAAAGCTGTACTACTTTTGGGAAAAAACTAATTCAAAAGATGTACCACAGGTGCCTAATTCACTCCAGACACTAATTTAGTCCCTCTGAAACGAACACCATGAAACATGTTTTAAGTGGATATATGCAGCAACCAAATTTTTCACATTATAGGTCTGCTCACTTTGTCCTGAACTAATAGCTAATGTAGCTACAGCCAAAGCAGACATCATTTATTTTGGTATCTTACAAGGAAATTCTAGTCTTCACCATGCAAGAAGCAAATTATTTCTGAAGTTAGTTTCATTTTTTTTCAATTTGGCAGGTTTTATAGCGCTCACACCCATGTCATACTTCTCTCCTTCTGGTTTGATATCTTTCTGCTACTCATTAAAGAAACGTGTGCTAATGTAGTCTGGCAGCCAGGCAAAGGAATGAACACCCTGGGCAGCAGTACATGCCACCCGCATATTACTATCTGCCTGTGGGGTTGTTTCTGCTCACAGGGAATAGCTTCTGTGACATTGGAAACTCCCTCTCCAAGGAACAAGGAAGAGCTACTCGTAAGAGATTGGATGCATCTTACAAAGCAGTGCAGAAGAAGTCTTTCTGCCAGGTTTGCTATCCTTATATGAAATAGCATTCCGTATGGTATTTCTCTCCTTGCTTTTTTAAGGGGAGAATTAGAGGATGAGCATGCCCAGCATATCGTGAAAGATGAGGATCCTATACTCTCCCAAGAGATCTGAGCAAAAGGGGGCCCCAGTTCAAGTGCCTATAAATTAGTGCATGCTGTTTGGGAAACAGATGAGGGTGAGATTAAAAAATTCTATGCGAGCATAGAAGTGTGGAATAATTTGGATTACAAACATGTGGTAGTTGGCTTACAACTGGACCACTGCATTGGATAAGAAGAGGCTGTTTAAGACAGACAGGCTGGAAAGATTGGCTTACTTGCATAGACCTGTTGAAAACTTACAGGTCAAGATCAAGAGCAGTAGCCAACAAGGGGATGCTGTAGTAAGCATCTGCTCCAGATTGCACAAGAAAACAAGCGGAGAAGGTGGACAAACCATAAAACCTAGAAGGATCCTCCAAGTTGGAAGCTCTTGCTGTCATGGGGGACTTCAATCACTCCATTAAAAAAAAGGAAATGTCATTCCCATCCTCAAAAAAACAAGGAGAATCTGGAAAAATACAGAGTGGTCAGCCTCATCTTTATCACTGGAAGGACTAAGGAGCAAATTTTCATGTCCCCAGATACATAAATAAAGATGAAGAAGGTGAACCAGTGCATTCACAAAGCGCAAATTGTGACTGAGCAGCCTGATCCACTTCTGTTATGGCTGGCTCACCACAAGACAGGAGAGGAGTGGATTTTGTATACCTCAAAAAAGACAGGGGTTTAAGGACAAACAGTCCTACTAATAGCCAAAGTGAGGCAAAATGTCCTAAATGGATGGCTTATAATGTCTGTCGAAGACGTAGCTGGACTGTTGGGCTCAGAGAGTCATGGCCTATGGCAGTCAACTACAAGTGCGTGTCTTCAAGTGTCAGTATGATTAGGCTCAATCCTGTTCAATATCTTCATCAGCTATCCTGCACACTCACCAAGTTTATAAGACGACACAAAACCAGGGTGTATGAGAAAATGGTATTGACATATCTGAAGGGAATGCTGCCATTCACAAGGACCTTTACAGGAGTGTCCCGAAGTCCAGCAAAGACAAACACAAAGACCTGCACCGTTAACAAACAGCTTCAGATGCCTAGGCACAATGCTGCAAGTCCTGATGGGCCACAAGTCAAACACATGTCAGTGTGCCCCTTTGATGGCAACAGATCTATATATTTGTGTAGCAAAAGCAAAACTGAGAGCTGGAAGGATGTGTTTATGTCCCTCTGCTCAGCTCTAGAGAGGCCCCATTTGAAATACAAGTTTGGGCTCCCTCAGACAGACAGCAAGACAAAGTCAAAAAGGAGGAGGGAGTCCAGTAGAAGGCCAGGAAGATGGCCACGGTCACCAGAGCACCTAGTGCAAGGAGAGGCTGAGGGAACAGAGCTTGTTCATCCAAGAGAAGAGAAGCCTTCCTCTTGCTCTACTCTGCTATCTAAATGGGACTGTAAAGAAGGTGGAGATCTTTTCAGATATTTGTAGGGAATCAAAAAGAGACAACGGCTGAATGTTGCAACAAGGGAAGTTCCATTGGGCGTATGCTGTGTTGTGAGAGCAGAAGGAGAAATTGCCCAGAGAGGTTTTGGCAACTCCATCATTGGAAACATTCAAAATATGACTTGATGAGCCCTGTGCAACCTGAACAAACTTTGAAATTGTCCCTGCTTTGAGTGGGGTGTTACAATTCATGACCTCCAGAGGTCCTTTCCAACATACATTTCTTATGATTCTGTGCTTCTTCTGAATGAATATGATCCTGTTTTCTATCTGATAACCCTAGTATTTTGAAAGCATGGGGGTTTTGACTGTGGAGGGTCAGAAAAGTTATTCTCATTTTTAATTTCTTGTTAAGGTAATTATGGTGTTAAACAGGAAAATTTATATTTATATATTGAACTTAATGTGGACCAGAAAAATGTTCTATACCCATACCTTCAAAATTCCTGTATTATGCATCTATAGTATTCTACATAATCATTCTGAAAAAAGTCATCCTTAAAGACCTTGAACCATGCTGTAAATATCTGGGGTTTCTAAGCCTTTTTTTGTCAAGTCAGAGTTTTTATACTTCATGAAAAACTTAAAAAAATATCCTTCTATGTAGAAAGGAAAATCACCACTTCTGCCACTCTCTGCTGTCCTAAATCTAAACTCTTCTTCTTTGTATAAGGAAATGGACTAGTAAATTGGTATCGTGCTGAAGCTGGAGACATTCTTGTTTATCAGGAGCTCTTCTGAGAACTAGCTACACTGCACCCAAAAAGCCGTACCACATGAGTTTTAACTTCTGACTTTTGTCTTGAGATATTTATATCTTGGCTTTGAAGAATTGTGCAAACTCTGCTTGCATTTGTACCACATGAATTTGCACCACAGCATATATTTCTGGAATTTCAGGATTTTTTTGGTAAATCATTTAAATATTCTGCTTTGGAGATTTGGGAAGCATTTTTGCTTTTTCAGTTCAGGCTTGTACTTGAGAAATCATTCCTTATTAGAAGCAGAGGAAAGAAGAGTTGCAGCTTCCTTCACATTCCTAATGCATCAAAATCTTCTATGGTTTTAAACAAATCACTGGTCACTTTTTCTACAGACTCAGTCCCAGCAACTGGTCTTGTGATTAAGTCTTGTGACTTAAAAGTCACGTAATATTTTCTGCCTGTGTTTAATTTTATTACCATTTGGCAAAAGATATTTTGTTTGTGTAGTGTCAGTTTGAAGTGTGCTTTTATAATTATAGCGTTATTGCCTTTTACTATCTGTTGTAAACGTTTATCCAAACCACCTCAGCAGATAGATACTTCTGAAACCTGATAAGCAGATAGATATAGTTCCTGGTCAGCACTGGGAATAGCGCTGAATAGGGTCAACCACCATCCTATGGGTGCAATGATGATAATGCTTTTGTATATTGTCATGTATGGCCAAATGTGTGTGGCAATTCACAACAAATTCAAGAAGATATTTATGAAAAGTAAATGTAATGAAATATTCAGACCTCAAAGTGTGATTCTGTGGACAGCTTGGGAACATACATACAATCGATGAGGTAAAGAGAATTAATGATGGGTTATCCGTCTTGCCTTCAGAAGCTGAGACAGGACATTTTCCAGGAATTCCTTGCCTCTGTGACAAGCTGTCAATAATCTTCAACACCATACTAGCTGCTCTTCTCCATTTTCTGCCAATGGATGCCCTGGGTAACTCTGTACTAACTCAAGATTAACCTTGGCAGAAGCTCTTGCTTAAAGAATCTCAAGCATGTAAAGCTTGTCAGGAAAGCAGAAAAGGGGAAGCAGGGAGGAGTTGAGTAGCAGAGGCCAAAGTTGAGAAATGGCTGCTGGATGGAGGATGTTCACTAACAGATCCTTGCCCCAGGAGCCACCATCGCAATTGCTCAGATTTCAACAGTGGCAATGAAGATAAAGCATGTTGAGAGCATTGCTGGAAGTGTTCACCTGGAGAAAGGCCTTACAATTCTCCCTGGACAAGGAAAACAGTGTGAAAGCTTACAGCCTTAAATGTAACTACATGCTTTCTTCACAACAGATAGACACCACTTATTATGTAAAGCTAGGACGTTTCTACTCTTCATGGCACTGAAAATTTGGACAGTAATTTACTCCTAATGCCTATGGATAAGATGTATTTTATGTCTACAAATAGTTCTCCTTTCAGTTAGGTTTAAATTTTGCTTCAGAAAAATTACCCTTAATAGTCATTAAATACTAAATTGAGTGGAGTAAAACAACTTGCAGACTTCCCAGATAAGATTTTATTCATTTTATATTTCAGGCAAATAGGAAGAACCAGCACAGTTTGCTAAATCATTCTTCTTGCTTGATCAACAGCCTGTGTATAGAACTTCCCAACAGCCAGAAAATTCTTTGATTATAATTCTTCAACACTGTTAATCTCCCAAATTAAACTCGACCTATGCACAGATGTCTCACCACCTTGAGCACTATTTATCACAATAAAAATTAAATATAAGCTTGGCTTACAACAGGCTCATAAATTGAACTTCCTATTAGATACTTTATGTCCCATTTGTTATGAATCTCTTCACAATCCTGCCTATAATTACTAAAATGCATCACTTGAAATTTTTGCTGAATTTGTGTTTAAAATATTTACTATTTGACACACATATAACTTTGAGAATAAGTTTAACTGCACCTTAACTTAAGAGAATCTATAATGTTTTTTTATATTTTTTCAAATTAAGTCAGAATAACTTATGCCTCCCTAACATCTGATATAAATACTCATAGATCAGTAGTATGAAAAACTGAAATTTCCGACAATCATGTCTGCCAGTCTTATATATTTTGAGTGCTATCTTATGTTTCCATTAGACATTTTTCCTGAAAATAATGTGAGGATAATAGGCTTTTAAAAATCTTGGGCTGAAATGAAGTGTTCTGGCTGACACATTCGTACTGTAATTTTAGCTTGGGTTTGAGCTTACTCTTGAAATTGAACTCTCTAAATAATTCTCATTCATATTTTAACCTTGAAGCCACTCAGCCAGCACACCATGTGAGGAAAGGCAAATGCAGGACAGGTGCTGGCTCCGAACTCAGCTCTGACCTCACAGGTACTGTAGACAGAAGCAGCTCAGACCACGGTAGATAGGAACCCACACCCACACACCTAAATAAGCCATGTAAAACAATCCCAATGGGACATGTTTTTGTCAGTGCCTTATTGGATAACAATGATCACATGCCTCCCATTGCAATGATCATTTCGCGAGTGCTTGCTAAATTACTTATTGTTATGTGAAATACACATCATAATGACAAATATCAGCTCACAGACATCCAGCAACACTGCATTAACATGATCATTTATTGTGATGTCACTACTTTACAGAGGAAAATACTACAGAACTTAAATTTGTGTGTGAGGGTCCTTAGGTGTCATTTTCCTTTATGGAAACTAACCCATAATTGTAGTTTTTTTGTAATGAACCACATGGACCATGGCATTCTAGCTTTCCAAAGAAGCTATGTAGAATACGGTCTAACCTGTAAAGCTAGTTGGACCACCCAAGATACACAGTCCCAAGCTGCTTCTTTGTGTGAATCCCACAATTTTTCTATCCAGCCACTCAAGCATGTTTTATGCCAAAACACCACTATGAGTCTGCCAGTGAGTTACTGAAATTCAATGACATCTGGAAATATAATTGTGGTGCAATCTAATGGATGAAGCTCAGAGCCAGGAGCTTTCAACTCCTCACTGCTCATCCAATGTTGCTGCAGATATATTGCCTATTATTAAGGCAAGCTATTTAAATGCCATGCCCTCCCTGGTTTACCATGCTGTACTAATAGGAGAAATTAATGCCATGGAACACTGCTAATTAGAGCATTGTGCAGTCCCACTGCTGGTCAGCCTGGTGAAAATTTGCTGAATGACAGCTAGTAGCAAATGTGTATTCTTCAGCCATGCTACAGAGTTTTCTATTCAGAATTATTTTCTGAAGATGGAGCAAAAGAAGCTATCATTTTGACAAGTTTGTAATAAATACATTTCATATTATAATCTCTGTGGATAACACAGAAATTAATATTGACAGAACTCAATTATTTACATTAATATCCAGAATGACAAGGTTTCTCTGTGTCTGGGTACTTTGAAGTTTAGCAAGTTAAAACATTCTGCAAAGCACAATTGCCTACAATTTTCTATCCAGCAGCTTGTCTAATATCTTTATGCAAATACCATAATTAGGAGGAGGCCCAGTGAACATGAACATTTCTAATTACTTCCATATTGTCATGTGATTTAAACCTGAATCTTCTGCTTAGTATTAAAGCATGTTTCAAATTATAGTACCGTCTCTTTAGCTGTTTTAGCAGCTTTAATATGGTCTACAAAGGAAACAGAAAAGATAAAGGCTTATGCTGCATATTTGCAACCTAGTTGTAAATGTCAGGAAAGGCTCTAGTTAGGAGATATATCCCCTCCTCCTCAGCATTACATTTTCAACCTTTTTCTCTAGCAAGGTCAATGTCCTGCAGATCTAAGACTGCTGCTGCTGCTCCCAATCACGTCACCTTTACCCTTTGTTTTCCCATCTATCACATAAGACATTTTGTATTCTTGTACTTAGCTTATTAGATTTATAGAGCAGGGACCATCTCTTGCATTTTGTGCTCTCTGAATCTAATCTATTGTATATTCATAAGGCACATTCACCACTTAAACACCATTTATATGTTACTTCTAACTGTTCACATATCATAAATTTTCATGTTGTTTAAATAACACCATTAATCATAACATAGTAATCTAGATTAAATCACACTTTAAGGAGAGGGTTGTTACATCCAAATGTTACAATCTCCTGTTTGAATACAAAACCTTCCAAGGCTTTTATGTGCAAGAAGTGGTAAAAGCATTTCTGTTTTGCAACCAGAACCATTTCTTAGCATTGAGTCTGGGGCATTTAGAAGCCCCTGCATGCACAAGCACAGTGGCACAATAAGGGACAAATGCACCTCGCTCCTCCCAGGAGGATGCAGAGGGGTACCCGGGCAGTACCCAAGTGGGATGCAGAACCTGGCCACAGCTGTCACGAGCTGCACTAAATCTCTGCATGGCCCTGGCAATGCTTCTGCTCCACAACTTTCTGAAGCGTGCTGTAAGGGGGCCCCTGGATGAAGTTTTCTAATCCCACAGATTTGTTTTGGAGAGGAAGGCAGGAGTAGGGGATGCTAAGCCTGAATTCTAAGATGTCATTTACAAATAATTTATCTAAAAGAGAAGACAAACATACTTTTCTCTCCAAAGCAAGGACAATGATAATTTCTGGAGTGCTGGAGTGCTATTACCATGTAAATTCAGTTTGTTATCCTTCCCGAAAAGCTGGCACTCTCGCCACAATATCCACGGGTTAATGGCTGCGTGATGAAAATGTTACAGAAGTTGGCATTTATGCCTCTTTGCAGCTCCTTAGATGGCACTGCACCAGCGCCCATGCATGGGCATGGAAGACCAGTGTCTCCAGCACCATCATTCTGGTACATCCAAAAAAACAACACCATGGAAAGACGGGCAATCTACTCACCATCTCTTTTACAAAGAGCTCAGCTAGAAAGAGGATTGCAGGATGGGCTGCAGGATGATTTAAAGCTGATATTGAGATGTTTTAGTTAAGTATTTTCCATGGCTTCTACTGGATGCTCCATTCCCGCTACAGCCTAATCTCCAACACCACCTCTTACCCCCCACCACAGCTCAAAGATGTGCCACAAAGATTTGCACTCTGAAATCAGCGTCCGTGTAAAATTCAAAGTAAACACAAACAGAATCTCTGGGGGCAAATTTGTAACTTAAACCATATAAAGTCATGCTGAATTAATGGCATTCAAGTCTTTGCATGTAAAACAATTCAATCTTAAAGAAATCTAATTAATTATTCAAACTAGAGTGTTATTATTATGCTAATATTTTAGTTTATATGTTTTTATCAGTTTGTGTTGTTATCACTTATATTCATGGCTTAAGATGATTTTTTTATCAACTGTATATAATAAGGCTAATATTCACTGCATGGATAAGAAAATGAAACTAATGAAAAAGTAGAAGAAATGACTGTGTAGGGCTATACTGGAAATATTTTGAGATGTTTTAATTTTCATACACTAACATATTACCTATTTAAAATATAAGCATTTCTTAATTTACATTAAGATTCAAAATCAGAAATTTGAATACAGAGGATTAAAATTATCTGTAAAGAAAAGATATATGCCTACATAAAAATAAATATACAGAGATTTTGCACTGTACCAAATTTTGGGTGATGAAATTTTCAAAATCTCTCAACTCTGGTCAATTTAAAATGGGATTTCAGTGCAAGCTGGGCTAAATTACTGAAAATACTACACAGCAATTGCATTCAGTAGGTCCTAAACATGCTATATGATGATGTTAGGTTATATTTTGTTTCACAGTTTCAATGGAGATTTATATAATCTTCAGGTTGTAGCACACCACTAAGAAAACAATACACAGATACTTGGCCACTGTTTACACATTGCGTTTACTAATACAATAAAATAGATGAATATGAACTAAAACAAACGCTGGGGAACATTCCCCGGGAAGAATGTCCATTGTCTAATTAGTAGGGGCATGGGACATGGGGATGGTCCTCAGCACAGATTTGGCCCAAGCCAGCCAGTGTTTCACAACAGTCCCAAGCACAGCTCAGAAAATAAAATCAGTCACTACCAATAGAGAATCTGCATATGGCTAGCCCTTTTTAGATGCTCCTACAGTGTGTGCGTAGGCCTTTCTTTGACAGTTGGTGTCCAAGCCAGGCAGTGGCATGATTACATACTAACAGAGATGGAACCATATGGTTCATAATGAAACCCAGGGAAAAATATGATCTCTTAACCAAAAATTTCTGCGCAAGTTCCTAAGCTGTCAGCTCTGATTTTATTGTAAGCACCTTGATGTTTTAAATTTTACTTAAAAGCGTAAATTTTGGAAATAAATTATTTAAATAGTAGCTTACTTTTTAAAAGCACCTCAACAGGTCTTTTTATTATTTGTATCTTTTATCTTATTTTTATTTTTATTATACTGGGAGGGGCTGCGACTCATACCACAACATGAATTAATTCTAGCGTCGCTTTTTGGAGAAAGCCAGTACCATGGGGGAGCTGAATAAGATCACTTAACACACTGGCCATGCTCTGTGCTATTAACCTAGGAAAGAGGTTTCCTGTCGCAGGGATCAATTTGCTCTTTAGCTTCATTTTCCCCCAAGATTCTGCAGACTAAAGCCACAGGAAACCTGCAGGAAAGATTTTGTTAGACCATAGACACAGAGAAAGGGACTGAAAAAAAACAAAACAGAGATCTATCTAGCCTTTAAAAGAACTTCCATTGACTTTAAAAGGTAGATGCCAATTGAATACAGTGCTTGACCTTAAGGGAATTGTGACTTTGCTGCAGAAGTTGCTGATGGGTTTTGATGTTCTGACTAACAAACGTCAGCATACACTGATGGTCAGTTCGTGCCTACTGACATCCACTAACTCAAAACTATTTTCAGAACTTTCCCATGAAGTATTGTAGAGTAAAAACTCAAAAGTGAATAGCGAGCTTGCAGTAGAGAGCATGACGTTTCTTATGCAGACGTACGAATAAGCTTTATATTGATAAATTTTGAATGTTGATGCTTTATATGAGAAGTGTGTAAAAATAAAATTACTATTTTAATAATATCTTTTATTGGCTTTTCCCCCAAATTATACTAGCAATAAAGATGAATGTTGCAAAGAATCAATTTTAGCCCTGTGTTTTATGCTGACCCTTCCTGACATCTGAGATTCTGCAACATTGGAAGCTGACATTATTAGTTGTTCAGCTCTATCAAACTGGAAATTTCACCTCATTAAAATGCAGTTGCTATGGAAACACCATAGTTCTGTGATTTTGCTTGCAGGCGGTATAGAAAAAATCTTAGTACCAATATTCAAGTCAATGCACATCAATTTAAAATACTTTCTTTGGTACTGTGATGCTTTGAAAATGAAGAAAATACCAATAGCAAATGTAAGTTGTGCCACTTTATCTTAATGTACTGGAAGACTAAAAGACACTTTTCAACAATAATCTTGGGTATATGACACAGCAAAATAATATCTAGACAGAGACTTCTTATGAAATCATATTTTTTATTGAAGCTAACACTTCTAAAGGCCCAGGTCCTATCTCTTTTTTTATTCATACTTGCTTTTTTTCTTTTGAATATTTTTATTCTAATAGCTTTGTCCTTGGGGCTTGGGGGCCTCTATTCTATCTTGTGAACTCTAAAAAACTTACCTTTCAAATGTGAATCATGCCATTATCCTTTATGACAAGGAAAAGGGGATTTCACAGTTAATAAGGAAGCACAAAAAATTACAAGCTTCATTCACTTCACCAGGTTAGCATTATTTGTTTTATTGGCTTTTTGGGCATAGTTTTATTTTCTTATTCTATTTTCTGTCATTTAGGTCAGGAATATTTACTCAGCTTATCATATTATTTACTTCAATAACACACAGAAAATGGAGGAAGAGAGCACACGAAATTGGGCAGAGTCATCTATGGGGCCAACTAAGCAACAGGAGGAATTTAGAAGAAGATATATTCAAGTGGAGAAAGTGATTGGAAAGGACTGATTCAATGACATAGCTAAGATATTGAAAATCTTAACTCTTCCATGTGATTGGGTAGGAATGTGACTAAGAAGATTTACACTCTACAGAAATTTTTATTCTACCAGCCGGCCAGCTAATATTTCAGGATGTCTGACAAGGACACTGCATTATATTATGTGTAGTAGGAAAATTACTTATGGGATATATAGGCTTACCCATTTTTGAGAGTATCAGAATCCTACAGGTAGACAGAGCACCAATAATATATTACTGTCATAAACCACTTCTGGCATGAAAGGGAAGTAAGTTGCTGTCTACCAGTTTTATTCACTGATTGTTATGCAGGACTATAAGATCTTGATTTATTTGCCTTTGCAAAATGTAAAAGAAGACTGATCTGAATACTTCCTTATTCAATATTTGTGTCAAAGTCATTTTTATCTCAGGTACTGTGCTATTCCGAAAGGTAAGATAGTCCAACTAATTATTTGTCCAAGAAGATGATACAAGGCAACCATGATCCATTCTTTATACGCAGGTAGTTTTAGATCAAAAAAACTAAAGCAATATTCTAGCATTGAAGAAAATAAAACACAACAAAACACAACACAATGATTGGAGAAAAATGGGAAAAATTACTTATGAGTAGAACATGTAATAGGGGCAGATGTCAGTTCCTAAGTCCTCAGGGTTGCATGGCACAATGGGTAAAGGCAAGTGGAGGCTCCACTCCAGCAGAATTGGCCTGTTTGCAGCTGAGTTATGCCTGACTGACTACTTTTCAGCTGCTCCTTGGTACATACAGCCTCCACAACCACTGCTGTTCTCTTATATCCTGGATGCAGATGTACAGTAGGCCAATCTTTTATTGCAAATGAGGTGTAAGTTTTCATTTGTTATTAGAAGTCACTAACTTTGATGACCAGCAGAGTCTGTAAGCTATTATCTTGCTTATCCTTTCACTTATTTTGGGAAACTTGCAAAGTTTTGTTATATAAATTGCCTAACACAACTTGGACACCATATACACTTTAATAATAATTTGACATTGCTTTGTTTTCTGTTATAAAGCCATGAAACCTCTTCCACGATGGTTCTACAATCACCCTCTAGCCAAATTGCCATGAATACAGACTCATTAAAATGTATGAGTTACATATTAATAACACACACTGGGGTTTACTACGTTCCTTCTACATTCAGCTAAGTAACTGCTGAAAAGGATACAACAGATGCAGCAAAACAATCTTAGCTAAAGACATAAGGAATTAATTTTATTAAATGCTTCTTTTTTTCACTTTCGTGTTTTCATCTTCACTCTAGCTCAATGATTCTTGCTGCTTTTAAATTAATTCTCATTAATTTCATAATATTCTCCTTTGCCAAATAAACATCCTCCCAGATATTTATTTCAACTTTTTAAAATTAAATAAAACTGGTGTCTTTTCCACAAGAATTCTATGCTTTATCCATTTCTTTTTTATTGCATCTGTTCTTCTCCAGACTGTTGAAATGCTGTCATGCAGAAAGGAAGGCAAGGCAAGCTATCACATCTTTATTAACTACCCTAATCTCTGGGCTCAGAATTAAAAATGGAGTTCTTTGTTCATCTTCACTTATGGCCTGAAAAAAACTTCAATAGTGCTTCAGGGGAGGAATCAGAGCTGTGACCCCTGGATTCAAGTTGCTGGTGCTTCAGCCTGACTGTGATACACATCCAAATATATTTTCTGTCAGCTGCATTGTCTGTTGTCTTCATAGGCTGGTTTCTGTGGATGTTGTGTTACTGTCCTCATGTATTACATGTAGAGCATAGATGCTGTTCAGCTATGGATTTCAGGAAGAGGGGTGCTCATGGTTTGGACTGTCACTCCAGTTTAATGGTACTTAGGTTTCCTATGCAGAAAAATTACAGTGGTGTACATTTCAGCTGAAAAATCCATCCTACATACACTTTCTCTTATTAGAGTTTAAACCTTGAGTTAGGCTACCTCATTAAGATTTCAAGCTTTGTTAAATATTCAAATGTTCATTTGCTAATGCTTACTACCAATTTAGTGCCCTGACAAATGGGTTAGAGTTGCCCTCCCTGGTTCAGTAAATATGGATTCATTTATTCGTACAAATGGAGAAGCCCTACAGTAAAGCTCTCTGCCTAAGCACACACTATCACTGCGTGCTAAGAAAACCTCATTGGGAAACTGGAGACTGTGATTTGAAGTCCTTTTCCCTTTCCCTCAGAAGACCTGATCTACAAGTAAGATCAGTGGAAGTCCTGTTCTGATGGTCCTATCCAACATATTAGCCATGCCTGGCAGTATGCTTCAAGTACCTCGTTATGCATATGTCCAACAGCCAAAACATCCCAGTATCAACAGGCAGCAGAAGAGAGATTAGAGGTGTTTCAGAGGGATGTAACTGTAGCACGTAGGTGCCTGCCTTTTCTATGTCTACTTTCTCAGTGACTACAGTATCATCCTTTTCATATTTGCTCCTTTATATTGAACATTTCAAAGTAGTGGAATAAGATTTCTCTCCTTTGCTTCAACACATAGATGTATCCCCATATAGTTCTGATTTCTAAATTTCCTTTTGCTGGGATTCAGATACAGAACTCTGGAGCACTCCTACAGGCACTTCTCTTGTGATAGTTTTATCATTTTTCTGTGCATTGACCTTGCCCCTGTGCTGCTGTTTGCTATCTCTCTTTACATTATGTCCATTTTCCCATACATGTTATTGCTAGTGCATACCTTCTTTTATCCCTTGCCCAGAACATATCCAGCCACTGCAGGTGCTCAGTTACCTCAATCAGGCCACAGCTTCTTCCCTTTCTGTATCATTTACTCGTTACCCCTAACACCTTCAGTGCTTTCTTTTGACCTGATATTTCATGGAACAATTTACATACTGTTAATTGCCTCCTGCCTCCCTTCCCATTAAGTTACCATCTGTTATACATTATCCTCAAATGTTATAAGCAGTCCAACAAACTTCCACTAAAAAATATGGGCTATTTCCCTTCATTTTCTTCTTCACTCGAGATTTGGCTCTGTGTAAAGCATGTGTGCAGCTGTTCAGTCCTTGCTCAGAGGTTTATCTGCTACCTCAGACTTTATCTGCCATCTCTTTTAGCTTTCACTCAGTTTCTTGATTTTTCATTCTCCTTCTTCTTCCAAAGATGAAAGACTGAGGAATAAGTGTGCCCACAGTCTCTCTGCATCCTCATCCAGCCTTTGCTATTGCCATCAAGTTGGATATCAGAGCAGGCATGCTTTCAGCTTGTGCTATGAACTTGCTTGCCCATCAGATACTTCGGTGAAATGCAACAAGCTGCCAGGGGAAATACTTTCCTGTGTTTTAACATCTGGTTCAACAGAAAATTTTCTTCCCTTGCCAATGTGACTTTATATTTGATCCTGAACTATAGTAAAGAGTGACTTTCCTGTAACATTTCAGGCATCTGTCCTGAGGCTTTTCATTTTACCACTTCTAGCTGAATGCTACAAAGATCCACATATCCATGGCTTTCCTCCTGATGAGGGGGGCAAACATGGCTGGCTGTCCAACATTGTCCAGCAGTGTTTCCACAGCCAGCCAGACCACAGAAAGATCAGCACTGCCATCCTCTTTGGCTGTTACTATTCATCTTAGTATTATATGGAAGAACACTATTTCAGTTCTACAAAATTCTGTTTACAATTGGTAAAATGGTACTTCCAGAATCTGTTCAGAAAGTTATTCCTTAGACCAGGCTATTTTCTGTGAGTTATTTGTATCTCTATATTACAGATGGTATACAATTTGTTCACTAATTTCACCAACAAGAACAACAGTCTGTTCCTCATTTAATGTATGTGTGGCTTGCTCCTCTTGGCTTTTAATTAGTGACCTGGCCCTCAAAGGTTTCCTCATTTGCCACCTCATCTTAGTACTTTTCTGTTATACATTTGACGCCTGGTCAAACATCAAACCAAATGACCCTTTGGTATAAGCATCTTATGTTAGCCAACAACTTCCTCCCAGAAGTGATGGTTCAGATCTACAGTCCTAGTGGAGTTCAAGGGAACTACATCATCTTGGCTGCGCTTCTCCTTTCTGTGGGCTGAAGGCAAACTTGGGGCCATCTGTGAGAATTTAACGTTGTCCCTTTTATTCAGGGACTAGGGCACTGCCAAACTTGTCCTTCTAAAATAATTATTGAATGAAAACTTTTGACTTCTGCAGATTTATTTTCCTTTAGGCCTCCCTTCTCATGTTCTGAGCACAAAGAATGCATTTATTTCATGTTTAAAAAAAGGTGCTGTATCAATGTCCCCTTGCTCTAGTCTGTTAGTATATTATGATTATATCAGAAATCCAATTCTTGTCTTCCTGAAGATGAATATGCTATGAAAAATGTATGTAAAACCAATGATAGAGGTGACAAAGTCTACATGCTATAAGGAAGTAAAACCTTCACAATTTTGACTTCTTTTCAGTTATTTTCAGAGACAAATGTTGCTGATAACAGTCTAAATATTTTAGCTGCCCTTAAGACTTTATAATAAAAAGTGTGCTATCATAGAATAATGACAGCAGAATAAAGAATAAAATAAATCATGTGAAAGTGAATAACATTGTGAAATATTTTTTCACCTTATTTCAGTACTTTTAGAACATATCTGACACTCAAATGAAGTTAAAAAAATCTCACAAGAAGAAATATGACACAGCAACAAACTAATATTATTTTATAATGCATGGTTGACCTAAACAAAATTGGAAGTATAATCTCAGTAGGTGGCATTTCAATGATAGATCCCAAGCACTGGAAGCTGATATTCTGGATGCCCCCTGCATTACAGTTTGGACAAATTAAAATCCTTATGGATATTAAAAAAACCCACTTCTCTCCTCTTTAATGAAATTTTTAATGGATTTTATAGAAATGAACCCCCTTCCAATATTCATGATGGCATTACAGAAACAGAGATGCTCTAATATAGGTTCCACAGTGATAGTCTGTTTTCCTAGTGAAACTGGTGGCAGAATTCTAGTGTTCTCAGGACACATTTAAATGGAGTACAGGCGTAGCAGCTGTCAACAGATCTATTTAAATCCAGCACTCTGATATTGTGACACTTCTGATTATAGTTTTACACCACAGAACTTAGGGTAGAATCAAAACTAGATTTCATTGACTTTCTATTACCCCATTTTGGCATGTTCTGCTGTATCTGGGTTGCCTCAGGTTACAGGGACCGTGTGAAGCCTCAGGTTACAGTGGACAGTAGAACACTGTATTGGTCAGACAGAATGTGGACATCTACTCTCTGGTTCCCTACATGTCTGACTGGAGTCAGACCTTCAATATGCCATGTGTACGCAATGCACAACCTAATATAATTTATGCAACACCAGCATCACAGAAAATCACTGAAATTGCAGCCCATATGTCTAAGGGAGATGACCAGTGAACATTGGTGTTACTGATTATTTAAATCTTCACTTCAAAGAAAAGAAGTCTCTCTTTAAATGCAGCAGCACTCTGCAAGACAAAATGTGAGGCTCTGTTTACTTGGTACTTGAAGAAGATGTGTATGAAAGTGGGGTATTGACTGGCTTGATTTTTTTTTTTTATTTTCCCAATTACTTTTATATATCAAAAAGACATGTTCAAGCAAATTTATTTACGATAGATAAGAAAAGATTTTTAAGCAATGTGCTTGAATTGACCCTGCTTTAAGCAGAGCGTTTGGACTGAAGGCACCTCCAGAAGTGCCTTCTAACCTCAACAATTCCATGACTCTGTGTTTCAGTCCTCTAGCTAAAAAACATCCAAAGTATTGGGGAAATGTCTTGCTGCCAAGCAAGATGAAGATAATTTTAAAATATTCCATAAATAAATAAAACCAAATAATTTTTTTTTGCATTATTAAAGCATTGCACGCTAACTGGATTTCATCCACTTGGTGTAGTTTACAGTAGTCAGCTTAAATTTCTAGAGAAAAAGTAATTCCAGGGAATTCTTTAAAGATGGCCATATAAGGCAATTTTGAAACATGTTTCTCCCCCCCTCCCCCCGCTTTTTTGAGTAAATAGATTTCAGTTACAAAGAACCCAGTTTTTATATAGGAAAACATGTTTATAAAGAACCTCCCAACAAACATAAGACCCTTAATCTTGACTGCTCTTATGCTGTGAGCATGTTCACATGAATGTTTTCTCTAAGCTGTGTTGAACTTCATGCCATCTTCAGTCTATCCTGAGGCAGGAGAGGCCAGGGTGCCAGAATGGTTCATATTAAGGTCAATTCATGTTATTTAGGATGGCTGTAAAACTGTCAAATAGAACAAAATAACTGGATTGTTTCTGTAGGGACTACTGCCTCTAGAGAAAAATATGCCCAGAAGACAGGAGATCAAGCTTTTTTGCTTCTGTGAACTAGGGTTCTAGGGTACCATACGTGAGCTCAAAACCAGAGCAGTAAATTACAAATCAACTATACTGTTGACATACACTGTTTAGGCTCCCCTCGTGTCATTTCGAGAAGCGTGTGAGCTGGTACAATGCTTGACTAAAGGATGCTGGTTCCTAGTCCAGATAAAGATATAACAGCACTGTCCATAGTCACATGTTCTGTCCTTCATTCCTGGCATCAGCCATTTGCTCAAGACTAAGTAGTGATGGGCAACCTATTTTTACTCCAACAGTATCTTATTAGTACCAATAATATCAACTATATATTTACCCAGGTGTTCCCAACACCCATTGATAAAAAAAATATTAGCTCCAATCTCACATCAATCACAACATGACCTTCCACTACACAGCTGCCTTAAAAATAAGCTATTGTATTTTAGTGACTTATGACTCCGTGTTCAAGGGCCCATTGTATATTTATAAATTTTTAGAGGTCCAAATTTTTCCACACATTATCTGCTATGAGAACTATTTGGGACACATGTATTTTACCAGTCTTCTGCAACATTCCTAAATTTTCACACACAAAGAGACCACAAGGGCACTCTGAAGGCTTTCTGACAACAAAGTTCAGAATGCCTATGTGTCTGTGGGCAGGCCGCCTTCCTTTGCCTGTCTTTTGTCCAGCCTCAGAAAAACACTGGTAGGAGCTGGGCTGTAAGAAGGGAGCCTGGATTTCACTAGGTTGTGCAGCTGTGAACAAAAGAAACCTGTTGCCAGTTTACTCAGGCTGTACACTTCACAGATGGTGCACAATTATTGTTATATCCCATTTCTCTTCCAAAGACAGAAGTGCATCAATAAACACATATATTAAACAGGTTTGTTCAGAGTAAGAAAATTTAAAAACCTTGTTAATTTATATCAAATACTGAAGGCAACCCATGAGAAAACTCTGAGAAAAATGTGATTATGGCATTTTACAGTATGTTGTGTGATAAACATCAGAATTTTATAAAAAAAAAGACCAGCTCTAAAACTTGTAAACAACATTGTCCAGAAACCAAAAATTGAAAAGAACTGGTTTTAGACTATCTGGCTTTACACACAGCTTGTGACTAAGCTGCCTTGATGCAAATTTATGTTATCTTTGTCAACACAATGTTTACAGCCTGAACACATTTAACAAACATTTGATTCAGCTGTAAAAGTGAGTTTCTGAAAGCACAGTCACAATGCAAATAGATGCAACATGGGTGACTTCAAAGGCCATGTGCCTTCCTGTAAGAGAAGCTAGATTGCCCTGTTATGTCTCATTCTTATTTATATGAGACCTTTTTGCACTGTTCCAGAAATAAATAGGGGCTTTAAGTATAAAACAGTTACTCTTGCATCCATTTGGAGGCCCATTCACAATTTTTTGTTGGATAAAACAGATAAAACCCAGATATTCTGCTCATAAACCCCAGTACACCCCAGTACATAGCTGTTGAAACCTCAGTGTTAGGGCTCAATGACTTAGATGCTGATTTCTGCAGGTTACGGCCTCACAGGATTTCATCAGAAATTGCAAATGAAATGCTACAGAAACACTGCAAATGGAGTTTGCAGATGAAAACAGAAAGGAAATGTTGTTTATTCTGGGAAAATGGATGTAGAATGAGCCATACAACAACAAAGCCCCTCACAAACCATCACCAAATTAGATCTTAGACCTGAATGCATCAATTATATTTGCACAGAAGCCAGAGTGCTTCCCAAAGGCACATAGTTTGTAAGCATGTGCTCACACCTCTTGTAGATCATTCTCCACCATAAGAATGACAGTATTTCAAAGATTTCCAGAAACTGAAAACTACAAGTGTGGTCTGGTCCCATGTTGTAAGTGCTCCAAGGGACATCTCTGTTTGCTGAAGGCAGTTCAGCAACTGAAGAATTCCTACCACTATCAAGATCATTGTTTTACAGAGAAAATCTAGCTCTCCAGAACTCTCTGCTGGATGAAAATTATTTATTTATCTTTTCAAATGTGACCTTATTTTTCTGATTTCTAGTTCACATCTCAGTCTCTTTCTCTGAAGTATTTGAGATACCATGACTAAAGGGCACTTTAGAACATATAAATGACTGTAATGCATTATATTTTATGCTTGGTTTACATCTTTTTCAATTAAAATAAAAAAAAAATCCAATCCCTATGGCTCACTGTCGTCAGCTAGCATTATATAAGGTGACCTTGTCCTTACACAAGAGAGTCTGCAGGTTATGTTTTTGGTTTGGGGATGGGTCTGTGGTTTGGGTTTGGGTTTTTTTGTGTTGTGTAGAATGGCTTCCAAAAACCTGACAGCACAGTATCAAAAACCTGGCAGCACAGTATTAAAACCAGGAAGGGAGCAAATAGGACATATACAGGATCCATAGGGCCTAGTGACTCTTCTCTGCTCCCAGTTTGGAAATTTCCTTCCACAGTGTGGGCCACCAGTATATGATATGTCCTAACCTGGAAAACATTTGGAAAATCCTCTGCTTTTCCACTTTCCACTCTGGACTTCAGTGTAATGATAAGGTAACTGCTGTGTAGCAGCTCTAGTTGCCTGCAGTAAAGGCAAGGAAGAATTTTGTATCCCTTATGCTCAAACTCTGTAAAAGATAAATAAAATTACTTTGAGGTTTTTCAGTGGAAAACCATATCTTCTTAGACACTAATATTTTCCGTATATATTCACTGCTCTTTCCCTTTAGACGAAATGAGTGTCCACAAGCCCTCTGAACCATTATTTCTCCTTTCTCTTCTGGCATTTTGAGCCAAATCAGCATCAACATAATTCAGAGTGTTGCCTGAGGTGATTTGCCTAATTTCTTCCTCCTCTGGCCCAGAGTAGGAAGTCACATTTCAAAGAAAAACAGTTACCTCTGCAGAGCTAGCTATTCATTTACTAGCGTGTTCTGGTTCACAGCTGAGGTACCCCCAGGGATCATGAAGGAGTTATACTTAACCATAAAAATATTAACCATTCAAATGATGTTAAACTGTAGTAAGCAACAGGGAAAAAGAAGAGTAGTTTTCAACTCTTATTTATTGACTGTTTTTAGTAAATTTCCACCTTAACATGTAGACATGGTAGAAATAACTACAGCAATCTCTTAAGGCATTTTAGTTTTGCCTTTCTAAGAATAGCCCAGTGAGTAGTGCATGTTTGCCCTTTACTACAGTCAACTGAATACTCAACCTGGAGAAACCTACTAGCATGGATAGTTGGATATCATGAATATTTAGCTCCAGCCATGAAAATATATCATTAATTAGAGAGAGTTAAAACATGCCTATCTCATTAACTGACATAAAGAGAGTAACCTTCTCAATAAATAAGTCCCTGAAAATAAAAGAAATTGTTTTGCCCACTAAAACAAGCAATCTTCGCTTATTAATACTTTGGAAAAAAACCCATATCACTCACTTTTAAACAAAGTGACATTGGGATATGAAAACAATTATAGAAATCACTGAACTTTATTCTTGTTTCACGTTGATTTGAATCAAGCTTCATATTTATTTGAATCAAATGCAATTGTTTGAAGCCATCTGCAAGACAAGTTTTGGGACTAATATTTGAGAGGAGAATTTAGCGCTACTGCAGAAGAATAAAAGATTTGCCAAACACTCCAGAAAAAGGTAAAATCAAAATGAAGTTGTTCAAACCACCATCTGTCGGACATGGAAGAACTGATACGTATGCTGCTTTGAAGACAATTTCCAGATTTAATAATTCTGCTTTGCCCAAAATGTGAATTGGAACGCTCATCAAGGTTGCACAAGAATGTGACCATATACTGAATGGAAAAAGGGCTAAGGAAACAAGATGAGAAAGGCACACAAAGCAAGAAGGCAATCAGTGATGAGCATGATGGTGAGAAGTACTTCTCCATAGCAGGTTTGTTCTAAGGAACTGTTTCCCCGTTGTCCTTCTGTTTAAATCCTGTTCTGCTGAAACCATTATCATGGTCATGTGCCACATTTTCTGTCATGTTACAGAGATCTCATCTGCACTAATGAGAAATGAGCAGGACTCCAGTGTTACCAATTTATGCCTAGCAGTGCATCTCTTCCATAGAGTTTTAGCTGTCTCATTTTTTTTCTCCATTGCCTCTGACATATAAGTCGTGGTATTTATGGCAAAAATACATGCTACTTAAAGGAACAGAACAGGCATCCAGTGTAAAAAGTGTCAGAAATATCTCTCTTTTCAAAAGAAATCAGCTTCCTGTCTAGAAATGTCACTTGGCATTTTTACTTTGCTGCCAGGAAAAGAAAGTTCTCCTTGCTTTCCAGAAGGTGAATGCTGCACTTGATCTCAGTGCGTTACTCTTGTACCAGGAGAGCATAGCAAAGAAAGGAGGTCATGCAGATGCTACAGGAAAATACTAAATCACTCTCAGCAAAAGAAGCCTCTGATTTTTCAGCTGGCTTTATTGAAGATTTTATGTTACATTCATGGATGAGGGAACAGGTTCAGATAAAATAAGTAATAACTAATGGGATGATGTCTCAGGATCACAGATAAGAGTATATCTCCTCTGGATCTGACATTCATCCAAGTATTGTTTGAGAATATCTGGCTTTTCTTGATTATGCAGGATATAAAATTACATTGGAGAAATGGCTTCATCTATCCATGATTCTCATTAAGTCTCACTGTAGTTTACAAAATTCTTATTTATAGGCAGACAACTACAATTCTGGTAAGTATCTATTGTTATTACAAATTGAAAAAGTTCCTAGTAAAATTAACAAATAGATTGATTTTTACTCTCTAGTGCATTTGATTTTCTAGAGTGGAGTGTTACCATCTCATACTATCCAGATTGTCCCCTTACTCTGCAAGAGTAAGAGCTCATTGCTTTAACAGGCAGTATTTTCTCCTGGTCCTCTGCTATAGTAAAAAAGACTGGGAAATTTGGGTACAGTTAGAGTGCTGTGACAGCTGCTACAGCTCTTCTCAGAGTGGAAGAGCTTGCCCATGTATCTTCACACATACCTAAGTTTATTTCCATCTGTGCAATGAAAAACAAAGGAATTGACCAAATGGTTAGAGTTTCTCTGAAATAAATAGATCTTACAAGAACGAGATGTTTAAATGTTTTGTTCAGTTCAAATTAGATCTGACAAGGCCTAGAGAAAGCAGAAGACCACGGATTTTATTACAATCACTTTAATGTAAGCAAAATTGCTTGGGTTTGATGTTTTTAATCCGTGGTTTTAAATTCAATCAATAGAAAAACAGATTTGTGACCTAAACGAGGAAACTAACAAAGCTATCACCTATGGCCTCCTTTTTTATTGTCTCAGAAGATGAGCAAAAGCAATGCTATATAAAGCTATCTTTCTTTTTTATTGCACACTGTAGTGGCACAACAACAGAAAGGTTACCAAGAGAGCAGTTCCTGAAGCCAAATATATAACTGTATTTCAACTTATGCTAGGAAGAGTGTTCTTTTAACTAAGGCAGTTTTGGGGCACTGTCAAATAGTTGTATATTTTATTTTAAGAGTTTGGACCAATGTGATTTACATTAATTACACAAACACTATTTTTCAACTCCCTGTCCTTAGGCATCATTTGAGATTAAGTTTCCAGCATCCCTATCACAGTATCTTAATGTTTTTTTAGCACTGGTCTTCCATTTTCAGAGCCAATGAGAGTAATTAAAGCTAAGAACTCTATTCTAAATACATGCTAAAGTAAGATTACACAAGTCTTAAAAGCTGCTGCAGCATGATACATTTTAAATATTTCTCTCAAATCCACATTGCAGTTTAAATCCTACCTGCTTTTTACTGTGTCAAATTATTTGGTCATGGGAAAGTCTGGCCAGTGTTTTATATTCTTCAGTTAAGTGTGAGGCACTATAAGAAGAACGCTTTCCTGAATGACAAAAAATACTATGACATGGCATGCGTATTTCTAAATAAACGTGTACCCACTATCCTGTAGGTATCTTTCTGTTTTTTCACCTTTTATATATGGAAGATGATAAGCATGGAGCCAATCATTTGGTACAGCAACTGAGATAATAATATGACTTCACAGAGGCAGAATTCTCTTATGGGATTTCAGTCTTAAACACCATCCCCTCTCCCCGGACCTGGATGGTGATTGGCGGCAGCGGCGGGCACAGGGTCCGTCAGTGAGCGTCTCCTCCCTCGCCTCTCGTCCTGAGGCACCCCGGGGTCCACGCTGCAAGCCTTGGTGCTCAACGGTGAGGAGCGGTGGGAGGAGGCACCGGGAAAGGGCTAAGGTGTGCCTTGGGAAAAGGTTCTGCACCCAGAGGGCGGTGGAGCACTGGGACAGGCTACCCAGGGAGGCAGCCACGGCACCAAGCCTGACAGTATTCAGAGAGAAAAGAGGAGGAGGAGGGGAGACCTCATCACAGTCTACAACTGCCTGAAAGGGTGTTGTAGTAAGGTGAATGTTGGTCTCTTCTCACAAGTGGCAGGTGACAGGACAAGAGGAAATGGCCACAAGTTGCACCAGGGGAGGCTCAGATTAGACATCAGGAAAAATCTCTTCCCTGAAAGGGTTGTCAGGCATTGACAGAGGCTGCCTAGGGAGGTGGCTGAGTCACCATCCCTGGAGGTATTTAAAAGATGGGTAGAGGAGTTTCTCAAGGATAGGGTTTAGTAGTGGACAGGTACGGCTGGACTCGATGATGTCAAAGGTCTTTTCCAACCAGCCGATTCTGTGATTCAGTAATTCTGTGACTATGGATGTGAGATGTCTTCACATCATCTCTTAAATCAATTTCAACCTTTGAGTTGTCTATTAATTTCTTTTTCTGTTAAAATTCTGTAATAATAATAAAATTATTAAGAAATCTAAGGACAATGTTGTCACATTATTTTAATTTGCTTTTGAAGTGCACAATAGTCACTTAGGAGTACTTAAATGCAACCAGAGCAGGCTAGCAAGCAGTAGTAAAGTTCACTAAGCAGCTAGGACATGTATCACTTTTATCTTCTGCAACAAATATTGCCCTGTGTACATGTCCTTTCTTTGCCTTCCTGTTAAGTCCTTATTATTGCCCACAAGTATACGTTTAAACATGCATGTAAATTACCCCTGAACATTTGAAAAATAAATATCTAAGTGATCTAAAGTCATTTTTGCTTCTGTTTTTACAGCAGCTACTTGACAGCAAAAGTTCGCACCCTTTGAGTTGGTGATCTGTCTAGTGTGAAGTTGCTGGATGGCACCAGTGACCATCTTGGATGAGGGAAGCTTCTGGCTTCATCTGCACTGAGTGTAATAGGAGGCAGAAGCTATTTTCATACACAGAGTCTTCACAGAATTTTGTTGGACAGAAATGTTACTTGTTCTCCTGAAGAACTTTCATTAGTGTCCTTAAAATCGTTCTGAAGCAGCCTGCCCATAGGGGAAGGCAGCTGCCCAGGGGCAAAACATAGTTTAATTGCACTGCACATGAACAAACATTTCCTTTGACTTCATATGAGTCATCCTGCACCAGAAAGAAGTGCAACCATCTTTGCAGTCAATATTTGCAGCTATTTAAGCTAATGATGACTCCTCCTTTTTTTCTCTTTTCTCTATTGCAGCCACATTGATGGAAAATATATCTTAGTTTAAATACAGTCTGTGCTTATTCAGTCAACTCCTTTCACATGTTATCTCAACTAATTGAGGCTTGACTATATATGTCTTTCTGGTATACCTAAATGCTTTCTGTCACCTAGGGTTGCATTTATCATATGTCCTACTGTCAATTAAAGATAGAAGTCAAGATTGCTGCTTGTTAATTTTCTTTAAGCTTTAGAAATATACAGCAGAAACCAAGGAGAGTTTTTTTTCAGGAAATGTTTCCGGAATGGGGACAGACTAGAAAAATCAAAAAGGTATTTGCTATAATAAGAGTTCAACGTAGCCAACACTAACCACAGTTTACCTATTCCTTTTTTACTATATATCTCAGTGAGAAATATTTACAATAATTATTCCCTTTTATTCTTATTAACATTGAAGAAATCTTATAAATATCTTTATCTCTCAGATTTTTAACTGTACCAGATAGACAAGCACAGTAACTTTCATTGGCAGTAGCAGCAAAAGGGTTTTGGTGTTTTCGCTCCTGTAGATTATGCTCTAATACATCTAGAATGCAAACAGCTATTCATGCTTTAAATTAATTCTAAAAATTGGGATAGAATGGCAATAGGAAAATGAATCACGCTGGTATAGTGACAAATTCCTTCCTTAAGATTTCCTCTTGATTCCTTCTTCATGTTCTTTATGAGTGCACCCAATTCACTTTATCTCTAGCTGTGGTCTAAATTCTATTAGAGAGGAACTCTCTTTAATCTAGACTTTTTGCTTTCAGAATGTGCCCTGTCTCAAAAGAACGAGCAGAGTATTATCAAAAACCTAAAAACACCGGGCAGTACATTTCACCTCTTTCACTTCAAATGGGTAACTGGGAAGTTTATTTTCAAAGGACTTGAATGATATAGCTCCTGAGAAAGTCAAGCCTTTGTGAAACCAGCTCCTGAGTCTTCTAGGAGACAAATTTTGCTCTTTGCTAAACAAATATAACTTTCAGTAATACTATTTTTATTGCCCATTCTAAATTTGGAGTGTTTATTGTTTTTGCTCTAAACAAATAAGATATCTCAACATCTGCTATGCTATTAGGTCACCTAGTCCTGCACTGACTTGTTTAAAAAACCTCTTGGTTTATACAGTTGTCCTTTGTTGTTATAGTGTCTTTAATAATTGTGCATATACTGAATGTTTTCTGGCTACATCTCTCAAAGCCATTCTAGGACCTTTATACTAACAATTTGGTTGATAGTTCTGGTTGTCACTTGAAACAGAGCTCACCTGAGAATACAAACCCTATCTTCTGGATGCTTTCAGAATTGATGTGATTTCCTTGGAAATAAGTCTTTGTCAAAGGTGGGTAGTTTGTCCAAACAACCATTTCCAGCCTATATGCTTTAAAAAATAACATATGATGTCTCTTTAGCAGACTGAAATTCTATTCGTTTTTACCAATAACAAATGTTATCAATATTATACCTCTCATAAGCACCCCAATTCCCCTGTCGTGTGCAAACTGTTGGATGCACATTCTGATACTTGTTTCTGTTGCACTTTGTCCACTGCCAGCAGAAGTTTCAGGGTGAGGGGAAGAGGTCGAGCTCCTTCACGCAATCTGTACATTTTGGTACCACTTTTATAGAAGCTTATAAGTAAGCATTAAGAATTGACAATTCCATGCAATTTGTATTTCAGCCTGGACACACAATGGTCCAAATCCATATAGCAGTAATCCATTTAGCATCTATCCTACAGAGTGAGTATCCTAGACTTCGTTCAAACAAGCTAGATGTAGAGATAATATTCAGCACTTGCAATTTTTTATATTAAAAAAGCCAGAGATATATTCAAAAATGTTGTGATGAACATTAATAATGGAGTAATATCAAGGGCAGAAACATCAGCTGCCTGTCTGTCTCTATGATACTGAGTGACTGCAAACAATAGAAAACAAAGATTATGATCATAAATGAAGAATAATTTTCTTAATATCAAACTCAGAGTGAAGGAAAGATTCTCACTGGGGAGCCTGTTGACTGCTGCTACTGCATCTTACTATTTCTTCAGATTTTGGAGGCTTTTTTCAGATGAAAAAACTCCGGGGAAGAAAATAATATCAAATAGCAAGGCTGGCAAGAACTACTCTTTTTGATACAATTTGACTGAATAACCTTCAGCTGTCATTCTGCTCTTGCTTTGGTTTTATGGTTTGTCTAAGTAAACTTTTTTTAAAAAGTAAATAGATCTTGAAGAATACATTCCCTTTATACACTCATTTGCACTTGTTTCTCAGAGTCAAGCCAGAATTTTATAGCCTGAGCCAACCTTTTCTTTACTATTACACTTCCTGAATGACAGCAGTATTTCTCTCTGGAGATTTTTGAATGTCCCATTAAAAAAAAAGTACCAGAAGAGTGGTCATTGAGCACATGGCTACCTGGTTACACAAACATCTGTTCTAAACATATGTAGTTGGACTGGTGCTGACTGCTTATTAGGGTTCCCTCACCCCTTATTGAGACTGGAAGTGTATATTGTCAGGGCACAGTTCATCGTAGATCTTACAGAGGGCAAAATTTCCGGACACAGGTTATCTTTTTTTCCCCCTGGATGGTCAGTACTTTTCACAACAGTCTGCTACCCAGATACTGTGAAGTGCAGTCACAACACAGGCTGCATAATCACGTGTTCCTCCTATGCACAAAAGGAATCAACCTGGATCCCATGCCAGAAGTCTGTCATGAATTTCACTTGGCAGTGTCTTCTGGCAAGCCATCCTGGTCTTGGTATCTTTGCAAAGTAAGCCATCAAGACCAGACATGACAACAGTGGTATGGAAGATTGTTTTTGTAATATTTTTGTATTTATTTTAGAAATCAAGAAGTAAAGCCTGAAGGTTTTTCTATTGGAAACCTTGGTTTTTCACATCACTGTTTAACCTGTTTAGTGTTTAAGCAATTCTCACAATAATCTATTCCTCTTCTGTAATCACGCTTCCACATTTTTAACAAGAACAAACAACTGTTGTCTATCTCAATATTTCCTCCTGCTTTTTTTGCTAGTAATGAGACTGGAGAGGAAATAAAGAGAAAACAAATATAAAACATGGCATAAATAAAGGATAAACATGTCATTACAGAAGGAAATGGTTATTTATGAATTACTCTGACAGTAACTGTAAACATACAGCCTGGATAGAAGTTCATCCTGTTTTGGAAGGCTTACTTCAAGTTCTTACTAGTAAAGAAAATAGTTAAACTTACTAATGCTTATATAATACATGTGAAAGCATTATCCTTTTCACAAAGGATGACTGCCTTGTTAACATATTGTAGGTAATTTTCCCATGCAAGAGCAATGCAAATACATATTCTTACAGTTTTAAAGAAGAGCACAAACAGCAGGAGATCAAATGGTTTGGATTAGGGATTGTGAAATGGAATCTGTTAAAAAGCCCTTTTGTGTCTCTAACCTCAGAGTTTATCCATGCAACATAATTTGACAGATACATGAAATATTGCAGATTGGCATTTAAAGTGACAAACATTTAATGCAGCACCTTTTCTTTACTGAGAATTAAAATATGAAATGAAAAGTCATTTATCATATGGGAGTGTCACCCTACATCTTTTTTACTACAGAGAGGTTCTAGTATAATTATATCGTACATGTCAGCATTTTGACCTTGAAATGTAAAATGATGAAATAACTGAAACTCTTAAAAGTTTAGTCTATAAAACACATTACCTGTAAAGAAAACAAAATTAAACCCAAAATAAAACAACTTCCCTTGCTTGCTCCTGTTAGTAAGAATTGAAGACACTGGGGACCAAATGGGTATTGCAAAATCTCAGTGTTTGCATTTAGATGCATGCTCCAAAATCAGTTAGAAAATATAACGGTTTAAAACATGAATTATAAGATGTGCAACAGCATGCTTCCTTTTCATTTAGTTAGATTCATTGAAGCTACATAGCTTCTGCATCAATAAGATGCTGCTGAAGGGATATAACTTCATTTAGGTTATTTATAGCTCTAGAGAGAGCAAAAATATTTTTATTTACATTTTATTGGTTTCTCCTAAGTAAATTAACATAATGCTATACTACAAGACCTTTGATGGTAACAAACATACTCAGAAAAGAAGCCACGTGAGAATTCTACTTACATGATTCATATCACCTGAAGCTAATGGGACACAGTAGAGATTTCAGTTTGCATGGAACTGAATGCACAATCAAGCTCTTAATATCGAATACTTTTTGCTTTTTGTACAAGAACAGAAGATATTCCAGGATTCACTACAAAATGTGCTAAGGTAGACCATGCCACAGCTGCAAAAATAAGTACAGCAGTAGAAATTCCCTCTTCCAGGACAGTTATTGTTACTGATGATTCTTTCATAAAGGAATCATAATGCAGATACAGGTTCAGCTTCATGTCAGCCCTGCCTTCTTACATCACTGATGACTTTTTCTGTCACACAGGAAGAACAAGGTGCCTATGAATCCTGTTCTTCATTGTAATTTCATTAGAGGCAAAATCCATCTAAGCATTTCCCATTCTTTTAACTATTTACTTTTTCCTACAGAGTCTGACATAAGCATAAATGAAGAGGACTGCAGGATAAGTGAGTAAATTGAAGAAGAATGATTAGCTGGAATTAAGCAAATATGATTTTTTTTTTTAACTGGCATTATCACTTGGAAAATGTTAACATTAAACTGGAGCCTGAGCGTGGGAACCAGAAAGGTTAGCACACTATACATGGGTGCTCTTTGTAGGAGAGGGGGGATTTGAAGAACCTTGTTTTTCTCCAGATTTTAAATGCAAATCTCTGTACAAGACCACACCTTCTCCTGCTGAGGATTTGAAGGCATGAACCTCCTTATAATCCTTATAATCACCTATTCCTTTTGCCCAAAGTTCAAATGGAAGAAAGACGCCACTTGTTTCATAACAACAGTTCAGCAACTCAAATGCTCACTCACAAGTAAAGGAAATCCAACTTTTCTCTGGCATTTGCTAAGATAGCAGCAAACTAAGCCAAAATCTCCTACTTGTCAGAATATGGCATTAAGCTCTGGGGTGGAGGTGTCCTGGTGTGGACCACCCTCAGCTGCTCTTGTTAAAGCTCATCTATTTACTGTGAATTTCCACTGGGACAAGGAATGGATCATGAGTCATATATACAATTGGCTAACTATCAGGTTGCAAAATTCTTGGCCTTCGATTTTTTTGGCTCAACAGCTTTGAGGCACATGGTACTACTCCAAAACACAAAATCTGAAGGATACAGTTTCCTGAAGCTCCATAACAGAGGATCCTGTTACTTTCTACAATGTCTTCTCTTGATAATTTTTAGATACATTGACTATAATTTGTGTATACCACTATTTTGGCCCAGGATAGTTCATTTTCTGTAATTTTTTTAAAATGTGTTCTAGTTACCATTTTTATTGCAAAAACCTTTGTATTTGTAGCCATACAAAATTATCAGTGATACCATTTTTTGAAGAGAAGGGGGGAATATGGTGCTTTATTGACACAAATAAGACACGGGATTTTGCAAAGGAAGTCATTTCCGAGTTGTCATTTGGATTTGGCCTTTTTATATTCTTCCTCTAAGTCTCAACCTCATTTATCACCAGCAAACACCTTTTCTGCCTATAAGCACTTAGTGCTAAGCTCAAGATTCCCAGACATCCTTTCAAGAGCAAAGCTTCTTCTACTTCTCTGTTGAAGTCATGGCTCCATGCCAATTTTCCGTAGCAGAGAATTTATTCAGGCCATTCTGATACCATTTCACAGACCATGTCCTCATCAGACAACCCTGCTACTGGAAGACTTTGCTTCTGTGAGCTTCCTTTTTTTACTTAGCTCTTTATAACATATTATGTAAAAAAGAAGTGCTTTATTTTGCATTCATTTCCAGCACCTTGATATCTAAAGAAACAAAGACATCTACATATAAAGATATGGACATACCACCACTGCTGCTAATACATGGTGCACTAGGATGAAAAATTAACACCCAGTTATGACAAGTACTGTACTTAAACAACTTTTAGAGCTGGTTTAGTGTCAATTAATAATATGACAGTTTTTGACCCACTGCAGCTTCTGAATAGATTTAAGCTCCTCAGTCTATACATCTTTCAGATCTTGCAGCAATTTACATTCAAGATGAGAGACAGATGAATAACAGAAGCAATCTGAACAAATGGCTGCAGCCTTCTGATCATTTAATATTGAAATGTTACTTCCTGATAACTATCCCCACGTGATAATCAACTAAGTGGTGAACCAAAGCCACTTTTATCCTTTTTCACCTAACATAAAGTATTTACACATATAAGTTCTACAGGTTTAGACAGAGTAAAGGAGAAAAGTTAAAAGCACTGTATCCACAGATAGCTAGTATCTAAAATTCTGCATATTGACCACTCTTATTAGGTTCCCTGGAATTAAAACATCATGCATCACAGGTGAGAATGCACAAGTTATTTTAAGTTTTGTTCTAACTCTTCCTCTCAAATAACACCAAACTTTTATCATGAAGATCTGAAAGAAAGATTCATATACTAAAATTTAGTTTCTCCACTTGAGAATGTTTTTTACACCTTTTCTATCTGTTTTCTCAAGAGATACACTGTAGGATAACTTTAATCATGAATATGTGCTTTTGATCACTAGGAAAAAAGCTTCATAGGGAAATACTTGAGTAATATAGGTTATCAAGGTTAGAAGCAAACCCTAAGAGCTCTACAAATTTCACCTCACATTTTGTGAAGAGTTTTTCTTTCTTTTTTTTTGTTTTCTAAATCTCTCTATAAATAAGAGGAAAGGAAAGCAGATTTTCAACCAAGTAGTTTTTAAAATATAACTTAAATTTTCACATAAAACAGACAATATTTACGCAGATCAAGATAAACGTCGTTTTCATAGTAGTTTAGTCTCAAGATTCTAGGGTCTTCACAAGATTTCTAGGGTCATCATAAGCTTTCTAGTCCTATGTATGTGCACCCACTGGATGATTCTTCTGTCTTTCACTATTATTGAGCACTGATGGAAGACTTTTATGTAAGTTTTGAACTAATTATTACTTTTAGGAAAGGATAGGTTTCACATGGCTCAAGGAGACAAAAGTTTCCACCAGATCTCATTCCCCCTGCTGGTATTGCCTACCTGGAAAGTTAGTTAGAAATAATATATAAAGCAGATGCAGCAATAGAACCAAATGAAATACATACTGGGACATTTCTCCCATATATATAACTGTTTAAAAAAGCAAATACAAAGACAGAAGCCTTTGGACTTGATTGCTTTTTTAATTGCTGTCAAAGAACAAGGAAATATCAAGGAAGCTAGAGAAAGAATCAAAGGATGTACACAGAAAGAATCAAAATGGATATATATCATTTCGACTTTTATGAAGGCAAATCAGGTGAGTGTGTACAGTAGAAAGAGAACACAATGTTCAGAAATATACAAAATAACAGGTAAGTATGAATTTCTGAAAAACAAAGCAATGTATTGCCAGAGTTCTTTTTACATTTATTTGAAATTAGGAGACAAAAGAAAGAGCAAAGTCTACACATTTGTAACTCTCTGCCATGCAAAATGATGGGTCTACCAAGGTGACAAGTAAGGTAAGAGAAGAGAGCTACACATATGAATTAAGGAACAGGTTCTAACAAGGATAACAGGAAGTTGGATTAGGAGGTAGTGCTTCAGGGTTATCTTACCTTTGTCAAATCTTTATTTAATTTGTTTATTCAATTCCATGTTGCTTCTGGAATGTGAATTTACATTACTACACACATATTTCAATCCAGATAGAGCCTGATAACAAATTGTCATAGTTTAACCCAGCTGGCAACTAAGTAATGCACAGCCACTTGCTTACTCCACCCCCTCTTTTCCCTCCCCCATGGGATAGCAGAGGAGAATCAAAAAAAGATAAAACTTGTGAGTTGAGATAGAGAGTGTAATAGGACAGCAAAGGAAGAGAAAATAATACTAACAGTCACTAACACACTAATAATAATAATAATGATGATAATAATACAAGAATATACAAAGCAAGTGATGTAATGCAATTGCTTGTCACCTGGCGGCCAATGCCCACCTTGTCCTGAAGCAGCAATCCCACCCCTGGCCAATTAGCCTTCCAGTTATATACTGAGCCTGACATAATATGGTGTGAAATACCCCTTTGGTCAAACGGGGCAGTTGTCCTGGCTATCTTCCTCCCCAGTTTCCTGAACACCTGCTCACCAGCAGAGAGTCCACTTAAGAGGCTGAAAATCCACATACCTTGTAACATAAATTATTTTTTTCTGAACATAAGAAGCTTTCATTTCTTGCTTTGAGACTCTTCAGAAATATGGGAATATATAGACAGAGAAGAAGGGAAAATTTAATAGTGATCAAGTGGGATAAAGGTTAACGAATAGCATGAAATTTTGCAAGACAATGAAAGCTACTTGTCATGAACACTGAGGAGTGTTGCACTGTGGGATGCTCTGCCCCGGAACTTATTAAAACACCACAAGATTGTTCTTCCCAGACAGAGCAAAAATAAGAAATAAAAAAAAAAAGAAAGCTCAGGGTAACAATTCAAGCTCAGGTTAACAATTCTTCATCCTTACTAGTGAATAGAAGTTCATAATGCTGCCCCTCTTTTTTTTTTAATTTCTGTGCTTCCATGTCACTATTTAGGGAAGACGTGTGGTTAGCTCTTCAAAGTATAAGTTATATTTTGTCAGGGTTGAAGGAGAAATGCAGTCACCTTTAACAGAGGAAAAAAATGAACATGTATACAAAAGACATATGCCCTATTAACAGTGCTCTTAGAGCATCAGTTCTTGTACTCTCAATGGGAAAGGAGAATGAAGCAGGGTGCGGTTCTAAACTCAGCTGGACCTTGGGAGCCACTGCCTCACACCACAGGCTCTCTCTGATGGTCTTACACAGGCAGAGGAGCAGCTCTGAGCTTCAGGTGAATTGCCAAAGGCACCATAGCACAATCCTTCTCATCCTGTTGAAGGTTACTACTGAGTAGGCATGGAGCAATGCCCTGGTCTTGCCCCTGCTCAAGGTGAAAGCTCACACCAATCTCCTCTGTAATGTCCATGCGAACTCAGTGGAGGTTGGAGCTCATTTTCTCTTCAAGAGGCATATCTGGCTCCATAAGCAGCAGCCATTTCTTACAGACATTCAGAAAACAAACTATTGCCCCCTCACCCCCACCTCTGTAAAATGGCAATAGGGCAGTACTCAAAATAAATTATAAATGAGCTCTAATGTTATGAATAAACATGTGATATAAAGGGGTTTATGAGGGTAAAACAGTATGCACAGATCTGTCACAAAAAATCACCCATAGATTAAGCAGGCAGGAGAAACTAGTGGAAAATGATTTTTTTTAGAAACAATATATCATCTTACACCAAACAACTCACGAGATGCAAAGTTACTGCAGCTCTATGTCCCCACGCCGAACCAGTAATGAGGCTGAAGATGTATTCCTAGTAGGCACATGCACACAGAGCACACATATACACTGCGTATATACATATAAACATGGTTGGCCACACGCATATCTCAGACACTCAAAGCACCTGCACGAACATAAACAGCATGAACAGCCTGATCTTGCTGTCCTCTCTGGCTGACCATGATGGAGGTCTACTAGTGAGAACATATACACACATAAATAAAACATAGATCCCTGTAGCAATTGGCATTATTCAGTCTTCCCAGTAGCTGGGAGAAGCTACTCACACATATGCTCTCACTCCCAGAGACCTTAAAGACCCACTGAAGCCCTTGGCTCTCAAGGCTACTTCCCTTGCTCACTGTCTCCAACTTCACTGGTGATCACTTGCTTACCGGTACACCTGCACTCACTGCAGTTGCTGCACCATGACATGTGAGCCCTCTGACTAATGGGCTGGTTCCAGTTGCTGCATTCAGACCTTCATACATTCAGACCTACATACACCATACACTCAGAATGCAAATGCCCAGGAAAGAGATTGAAATTTAACAAGAAGATAGAACAGACTGCACTGATCAGGTATGGGGCACAGGCAGACAAGCCACAATATTTACTTTAAATGTCAGGAAGTGTAATAGTAAGAATTCCAGCTACACACCACTGCAGTTATTAGCAGTTCCAGTGACGAGCACAGTAACTCACAAATTTAAAGTTTCTTTCCTTAAATAATTTGGATTTTATGACTGATTCACTGGGTGAAGCCCATGCTATTGATTGATTAACATAGCTGCCTACTGACCCAGAGTAGTAATCTCTGCCATGTAATGCATCACTTGCAAAAAAAAAAAAAATGCCCACTGTTATCAGCTGAACTGAAACACAGCTCCAACAGTTCAGAGTAACTTTCCTTAAGGGAGAAAAACTAGTTCAGTAGAGGTAGGTGAAAATTTCAGAGAAAAGAATCAGGTTCTGCCAGCCTCCTATTGACAGTACCGTGCTCTGTAATTACTTTTATTGATCAATGGAACTATTCAGGCAGTAATGTTCTTTGTGTAACGGAACAAAACTGGTTCTATGTAAATTCAGATTCAACATGGTTAAGGTGTACAATCTGGCTCATTTGTTTTGTAGCTACAACCCACTGGCTTTCTAAATTACTATGGAAGTATCAATAGCTGTTCTCTCCACCCAGATATTCCATCTTGAGTTAGAATGCACGCTAATCCACCAGTAATAAGAACCATCCCCTTCACAGAATATGAATAAATAAATAAAATCTTATTAGAAAACTGGATATGTAAAAAGATACTTATAGATCAAAAGATCCTAACTATGTCTTGGAGAAAATAACACACAGATGATTCACAGGAAGAATCGCGCTTCTGAGGAAGAATGTCCTGTTTATGTGCTTGGTGTTTGAAGACCTTTGCCAGATTTGTGAAGAGAGATTCATCTATCCCCCTGGGGTAGAAAGGATATCAGCATTCACATACACAAAAAGACAGCTACTAATATCTGAAACTCATGATTTCCTTCTGATCCTTAGTTGTCAAGGGATTTTATAGATAGTCCAAGATAGAATGACATTACAAGTGCAATGAAGAATCCTGCAATGCACAACAATTCACAGTAAAGACAGAGCTCCCTGATGTGTTTCAAGAAGATGTCTGAGTCATAACTGGGAACTGTAATGAATAACAAAGCAACAGCTAGAAAAGGTCATGAGAAAGGGAAAGAAATACATGCCCTACTTTGGCAAAGTATTAATTCTCTCTGCCACTACAGACAGACTCTGCCTGCCTGTTCCTGAGCGTCATTCACCTCAGCACAAACCTCTTTAAGACAACTAGACACCTTCATCCTGAGCATCATCTCAAACCTCTATTTCTTTCTGCAGTAAAGTCAAGCACTGATATACTTGACCCTGGATATAAATGCAGATAAAGGATACTTTGCAGCATAAGTTACAAAAATACTCTCATGGACAAAATTCTGGTTCATCTGCTTGTGCTCTCCAGTGAATGAGTAGAGCAAAGGGGGATGGAGAGGAAAAGGAATATGAAAGGGAAGAAATGCTCTCATTTCATTAAAAAAAAAAAAAGTATGAGACTGTTCCTCAGTAAATCAGACAGAGAAAGCAAAGTGGTCACTGCCAAAACACACCAGCCACGTTTCCAGCAGAGTGGCAGGGTAATGATATCTTCATTCATCCTGTGCCTGGGGAAATCGAAGTCAACAGTATGTTGTCCATAAACAAGATAAGTGCTTCTGTTAACACGGGGCAGCAGAAAAAACGGTGCATTATGCATTTATCGAAATATCACAGGAGTTTCTTTCCAGAAAAAAAATCACAGAGGTTGAGTGGGAAATCACAGTTTTAAACCATTATATAAAATACTAAAGGTATTTTTTTAGGGAAAAAGATACTATTTTCTTGTTCAGTTTCATTGTAATACATCACATCTTTAAAACAGGGAAAATGCAGAGACTCATTTATTCATGGATCAATAATATCAGACATTCTTAAAAACAGTTTCTCTTGCTGGCTAAAATTCACCATCATAAGATCTTTAACACCTTTTGAGACAATATTGTTTCTTTGCAAAAGAAGAATACAAAGGCTGATGCGCACAGTTTTACATCTTATCAACTTCTTGAGGTCTACTTTCTTCTACCTACAGCTTATCTATAGAAAGATTAAAGAGTGTAGAGAGGGTATTTGTATGAAAATTGCAGCAGTGCAGTCCCAGTGTATGATGCAGCTCAGAGAGGATATCCTCTCAATCAGTTAGTTGACAATACCTGTTTTGCTTCTTCCAGCAAAATCCTTCTGACAAAATCGCCAGTGGTGATTTATGATGCCATCTTCTGGCTCAGCCGCTTTCACCAGTATCTTGCTAGGGTTATTTACTAGGGATGCATATCCCCTCTGTCAACTCCAGAAAAGGAAGGGATGAATGGCAGGGTGGGGGAGATGGTTTTGCAAACCTAAGCAAGCTTATGGAAGACCACAGAGACTTTTAAATTCATTCATACACTCGTTTAAGCTGACTGAAAGTCTACTCTGATGATTTTTCAAGCATAGTCACCTGCAACCATGAAGAATTTCAGATCTTTTACAGAATCACTGGACAGGTACTATTAAAATTTTTAGAACCCACTCACTGCAGTTTCTAGATTACGAACTTGATTTTCTTACCTGTAAGCAAGCAGAGGTTTTTATCTTCCTATGCCTCTATCGCTCATTCCTGCCCTCCTTGCACCTTTGGTCAAGCATTGTTCTACCATCACTTCCTTGTCAGTTCTCCTCATTGCTCTCTCATCACCTTCTGTTGGTTCAGTTAACCCTACTAATGTTTCACAAAACGAAGTACAGTGTCTCAACAGATCTGGGAGAGCCAAGGCCACCTGCTAAAATGTCAATATTTTGTAGCATCTTTCACGCTTCACAAAACCAGATTAAAATGTTAATTTTATATGGGTGTGAATATATATAAATGAGAAATTTTATATCTATCTATATACATGAGCAAAGGACATATAACAATAATACATGATATTTTTGGGTGGAACATGGGTAATTTGGTAGCTAATTGAAGCATCACACAGAAATAAGGCAAAATCATATTACTGTGTGATTTAGGTATTTTTGGTAATCACTAATACTCAGTATAGTCTCCCGGGTAAAACATATCCTATAGCTGTACCTATGATGGTTTTCCTCAAACTTGCTGGTCCCCAGGCAGCAAAACCAAATAAGTAAAGCACTACTTTGCTTTTCTTATAGACCTTATGGGGAAGAAAATGCATCTGCAGAAAGCAAAATACTAGTTTCAGAAGTTGGGACTCTGGTTTACAATATTGGCAATCAGCAGAAGTGGCTCTCATATAGCAAGGAATCTCTGGAAGCAACAGTTCCCTTAAGATCGTGCTGAACTACAGATCTGCACTAACTTTAGCTCTGATACTAAAATGACTTATGTTGGTCAATGGGATTGCTTGCCAGTTGCTTACAATCACAAGTAACCAGAAGTCAGCAAAACCAAGACAGGGATGACTACTGCCTTCTACTGTGGGAACTACTTAAGTATGCTTTGAAGATTCAGTATGCTGGTCCGCCCCAAACTTGCTTCATTTGGAGGATTTGACAAGTCTTGTTTCAAATCTCTATTGCTTCTATCGCTTTCAGGAATTCTGATTCTCTCAGTGCCAGACTGCGACCAACGTGACAAATCATGAGCCAGCACAGCAAATGTTCTTCACTGGATTCAAACACCACCTTTGAACAAGCAATGTGTGTCAGAAAGAGAGTAAGCCTTCTAAGAGGAAAAAGTTCATGTGTAACATCAAAGCCACAAGCCAAAAGAACAATTTTGTTGTTGACTCTACTCCTCAGCAAGCTGATTTCCCTTAGTAGTTATCGCTGTTGCATTGAATCTTTATTACGGGGCAAATAGATTGTGACATTGCTAAAGAAACACAAATGGCTGATTAATTTCTCCATATAAAAGTTAATAGCATACTCATTGCACAAGTTACTTTAGGGTTGCTGAATATATAGATCCAAACATTTTAAGGAGCAAGAGTCTGGCTGCTACCTTTGGGATAATTTTGACTTGTAATCATTGTGACAACAGCTATGTGAAGGACAGTTTGTGAATCCTCAGCAACTTCAGACAGTCTTTATAAATGCTCTTGAGTCTTAACTACAAAGAGGTCTCTGTTGTCATGTCCAAACCCGAGCCACTGTTGATAGCAGAGTATTTGCAGCCTCAGTCTCCTCTGCCTGCAGCCAAGAAGCTAGGGCTGCTGCTTTGCCTCTTTCCATCATTGCCATAGTCAGGGAAACAAACAAGAACCCACATAGCAATGCCAAATGGGACAGTGAGAAACGGACTGAGATATTTGTATGCATGTGTATCTATCAGTGAACACACAGGTTGGATCTATCAGCCTCTAAAACAATCTGTAATGATTTAGTACCTCCAAGTTACATACACTTATCCTGCACTTGCATCACTGAAATCAACTACTGGCACAAGGACAGGATCAGGCCAGCATGAAAGCATATTCCTAGCGCCATTGACATATGTGTGTTCTCTACTGTCTACTATTGTTCCCATGGCTTGTTGGGACCTGTTTTGTATTAGAATACAAGTTGCTATGGGCAAAGCGTATGTGTTCTTGGCCATACCTACAGCATCCTGATCCCGGCTTGGGGCTTAATTGTTTTTATTGTGAGTAATGCATGCTAAAATCAGTCACATAACCCAAGAAAACAAGTATCACTAGGCAGTTTCTAAACAACCTGCAGCTGGGAATTATTCATGCAAAGTATTCATCAAGCATCCAGTATGACAAAAGCAAAAAGGCAAAAAGGCTAACCATATGCAAAGCTGTCCATGGCAAACTTAAACAGAACTCTGTTTTGTGTGAAAAGGCTTTTTTCCCAATTGCTTAGAAATTTTCTAAGTGTTAACAGTTTTGAATAAAAGTTTTCTGTTCTACCTATGAACTGAATTATACCTTTCCCTCCTAACATTTCTGTTTGAATATTTCAACCATTTCTGACAATAAGGTTGGGAGAAAACAATACTTCTGTTTGGCATCAAATGAAAATCATAGAATCATAGAATCATCTGGTTGGAAAAGACCTCTGAGATCATCAAGTCCAACTGCACCTGTCCACTTACTAAACCATGTCCCTAAGAAACTCATCTACCTGTCTTTTAAACAGCACCAGGGATGGCGACTCAACCACCTCCCTGGGCAGCTGTTCCAATGCCTGACCACTCTTTCAGTGAAGAAATTTTTCCTGATGTCGAGTCTGAACCTCACCTGGCACAACTTGCCGCCTTTTCCTCTTGTCCTATCACCTGTCACTTGGGAGAAGAGACCAACACTCACCTTACTACAGCCTCCTATCTGACAGTTGTAGACAGTGATGAGGTCTCCCTTCAGCATCTTCTTCTCTAAGCTAAACAACCCCAGTTCCCTCAGCTGCTCCTTACAGGACTTGTTGTCCAGCCCCCTCGTCATCCTCATTGCTCTTCTCTGGACACACTCCAACACCTCAATGTCCTTGTTATGAGGGGTCCAAAACTGAACACAGTACTTGAGGTGTGGCCTCACCAGTGCTGAGTACAGGGGCACAATCACTTCCCTGGTCCTGCTGGCCATGTTGTTTCTGATACAGGCCAAGATGCCATTGGCCTTCTTGGCCACCTGGGCACACTGCTGGCTCATATTCAGCCAGTTGTCAACCAGCACACCCAGGTCCTTCTCTGGTAGGCAGCTCTCCAGCCAGTCTTCCCCAAGCCTGCATGGGGTTGTTGTGTCCCAAGTGCAGGAATTGGCACTTAGTCTTGTTGAACCTCATCCTGTTTGTCTCAGCCCATTGATCCAGCCTGTCCAGATTCCTCTGGCCTCCCTTCCTTCAAGCAGATCGACATTGCCACCCAGCTTAGTGTCATCCGCAAAATTAATAAGGGTGCACTCAATCCCTTCATCCAGTTCATTGATAAAGACATTGAACAGGACTGGACCCAGCACTGAACCCTGACTGGTTTCCAACTGGATTTTACTCCATTTACCAACACCTTCCAGGCCCAGCCATCCAGCCCGTTTTTTACCCACAGAGGGTGCGCCCGTCCAGGCCAATGGCAACCAGTTTCTCAATCAGAATACTGTGAAAAATGTTGTCAAAGGCTTTACCAAAGTCCAAGTACACCACATCCACAGCCTTTCCCTCATCCATTAAACGGGTAACCTTGTTATAGAAGGAGAACAAATTAGTCTGGCACTACCAAATATTTTAATACTAGTCCGAGTTTTCTGGTTTGAAAGGGAATATCATGACCAAAACCACAAATCAAAGATAGTTCTGTAAGAAATGTTTAGAAATATTTTGATGAAACCTTTATGCATTGTGAATATTCTTTGAATATGTTTGTTCAATATATATTACTACTTTTAGAGAATTTAACTGGGGAAAATAAGTCATGTATATTACAGTTATTGAGAAAAGAAGTACACACAACTTGCTAATTATTAAAATTAAGGAGGATCCAAAGCATGTTGTTACAGGCATGTTAGTGATATGTATTTTAGTGACTATGGTGTATGTTAATGAGATCAAGCTAACCCTTAGTCTTGTAATATAAAATGAACAAACTTTCTTTTTGTCATTTCCGCAGAAACAATTCCATAGTAATCAACTTATTGGAAAATGTGGGCAAATCAATTTGTCTAAAGAAAAACATAGTCAAGCTCTATCCTGGTGGAGCTAGCACAGATGCTTAACTACAAGTATGGTACAATTACAAAAAACCATACTTGTCCTCTTGTCTCATGTTCAAAATTGAAGGCATCTCCATTCCCTAGGAGGGCTCTGCTTTATATTTCCTTAGCGTAACTAGTAGCAACCAACGGATTTTACAAATCACTACTTATGAACCTTGATATCTTGTTTCTTGTAGTTCCTTCCCGAGCAAATCTATGATTAAAAGCAATCATATCTGTCAGCCCCTCATCATATGTGACTCCTCCTCAGTAGCACACATAAATGTCAACAATTTTAGAGAATAAACAATTCTGCACAGCGCATATACCCAAGAATGGACCTTACTAAGTGTGCTTATTAGAGAGGTAGTCCCTGAGTCTAAATTGAGTTCCCTTTCCTGTCATGAGTATGAGCACAGTCCAATCCAGAGAGCACTCCTGGTGAACATTTTCTGACCTACACCATATTTCTCTGCAGATATGTATGCATCATTTCCACCACACATTTTCAGTGACTTGTGTTACACTCAAAATGGTAGTTTATTTACAAGTTACGACCTAGCAAAGATCCTTACATATACTAGTGTAAGATGTGTCTTCACTCCTACCATCTCTAGCAATTATGATGAAGCTGTCACAGAAACTGACTATATTCATTATGGTAGCCAAACCTGAAAGCAAGAAGGCTTCATGATTTAAAGAGGACCAGCAGAAGAAAGACAGTAGGTCAGTATATTTACACTAGGGCAGTATATGTATACTTATAGATCTTTGATTTTTATGTCTTTGTGTTATTTGCAACAAGATTTTACTTGCTTCTGAAAAATGGTCCTTATTCTGATCTTATTGAACACACAAGTTCATGTATTTCAATGACATAAAATATAAAGATTATAATTTCTAAATTTCTTAAGTTTATGGAAGATAATTTGTAGACATTAACGAAAATGGTAAGAGAATTGTAGAACAAAAATTAGCATCTGAAGAACTGCAGAATATACACAAATAACTCGAGTTCTGTATTACATTCTTAATGTAACCATGAATGACAAATATCAGCACAGTTCCAGATAATAGGTTCCTAGACACAATTTACTTCATGCAAAATATCATAAACAATCCAATTCTTGTCCTTTGTCATTCTGGAGAGATGAGACAGTAGAGTTGGTTTAGGTTTATCTGTGTTTGTTTGCTGTACAATTTACTGTTGAATGTTTGAGGGAGACACAGAGAATCTACGATCAAGGCATAACAGAGTTGGATCAAGATCTAACAGCACCTGAAAGTCAAACTGTATTGTAGAAGGTCAGCAAGGACTGCAGAGCCCTAAAAGGGACTGTAGGAGAAATTCCAGTGCCTCACATCCTCTGTAAATCTGTCCCCAGGAACAATTCTATTAATCTTCTAAAATTTGCGTGTTTTTCTGGGGTGTGAGACATCACTTCTCAGTTTTTAGAGGACTCAGTAGAGGTTCTATAATTGGGCTAAACACTAGCAAAACAGACAAAAAATGTGATACAGAATTGGCAGAAAAGTAGTTCTTCAGAGCAGACAGGTCACAGGAAAAGTAGAATATGCTCTTTGTTTCTTAACCTAGTAATTCCTGATCAGCGGGTCACAGAAGACATTTACAGTAAACTTTACAGATTTTATTACATTTCCTTTTGTGAATACAGATTCCTTCCTTTTCTAGTTGCCAAATTAGTGTAGACTTTGAAGTTAGAATCATAGAATCGCAGATTGTCCTGAGTTGGAAGGGGAAAGGATCATTGAGTCCAACTCCTGTCTCTGCACAGGACAACCCCAACATTCACACCATGCAACTGAGGGCATTGTCCAAATGTTTCTTGAATGTTGTCAGGCTTGGCACTGTGACTGCTTCCTTGGGGAGCTGTTGCAGTGTTTCACTACCCTCTGAACGAAGAATGTTTTCCTAATATACAACCTAAACCTCCCCTGGCACATCTTCTTGCCGTTCCCTCAGGTCCTACGACTGGTCACCACAGAGACAAGATCAGTGCCTGCTCCTCTTCCTTCCCATATAAGGAAACAGTAAACTGCATTGAGGTCTCCCCTCAGTCTCCTCCAGGCTGAACAGACCAAGTAAATTTAGCCACTCTTCATATGGCTTCCCCTCTAAACCCTTCAGCAACTTTGTGGCCCTCCTCTGGATACTCTCCAGTAGTTTTATGTCCTTTTTATGTTGTGGTGTCCAAAACTGCACATAGTACTTGAGGTGGGACCGCACCAGTGCGGGGTAGAGTGAGGTGATCACCTCCCTAGACCGGCTGGCAAGGCTGTGCTTGATGCACCCCATGTTGGCCTTGGCTGCCAGGGCACACTGCTGGCTCATGTTCAACTTGTTGTCGAGCAGAACGCCCAAGTCCCTTTCCGAAGGGCTGCTCTCCAGCCTCTCAATCCCCAGTCTCTATGTGTATCCAAGGATTGCCATGTCTCAGGTGCAAAATCCAGCGCTTGCTCCTTTAAAATTCATATAGTTGGTGATTGCTCAGCCCTTTAATTTCTCCAGATCCCTCTAGGTTCAAGTATTATCAGCCAAACATTCAGAATACACAGGCTCAGATAGGTATCTCCATAAAGCTATATTTCTATTTTATACTCTGATATTCACAGGCCAAAAAAATATCAGAACACTTTCAGAAACTTCTATTTCTGCTGTGGGGATCAACCACAGAAAAGCTGAGAAACTCAACAGTGATTTCTCTTGACGTTGCCTGCTCTTTGCGAATGTGAGCACTCAAAAATATAGCTCATGAATGAGCCCAAATTCATTATGTCTTCAGGAATTTTTTCTCTTTTGTTTTTTTTTGGTTGGATTTTCTTGTACTTACAAGAAGTTCTGAAGATAAGAAAAAACAGTAATAACTCTGTATGTGACAGATAGGTGGCTGGGTTAAAAAATAATAAGGAATTTAAAATTGTTTATGCTGCTAATATTAATATTAAATTATTCGATTATGAACTTAATAATATGAACTTCCCAAATGACTTGATTAAATTTGAGGAAAAGTGTAGCCTGCTTCAGTTTTGAATTCAAGAACTGTGCCATGAAAATTATTTCCTTTTCCTTTAGCTGAATGGAGCTAAAACCAGGTAGAAGCTAGGATTTTCCTAGTTCATAGAAACCATACATGAAAATATAAGCCTAATTTATACTACATAATCTATTCTAAAACATAGAAAGAAAAACATCTACTAAAACTTGTTCTCCCTCCTTGCTTTCCTTGTCTTTTTGCTTCCAAATAAAGCGTTTCATTTAGGAGTACTTTAAAACCCCCCAGAAGAAATACTTTGGGGTTGGTGGTGATTAGCAATGCCTTTAGTTCCCCCCCGGATCAGCCTGTTTTTCCTGTCTCAGAGCAGTATCATTAAGGTAACTTTCAATGCCAGATTAATGCTCACTGAGAGCTCTCTGACGCTGCATATGTGACTAAATGACACATCTTACACATTGCACGTTTCAAACTGTGAGAACTGAAGGTATTTAATAGCATTTATTGCCTATTTATAGACATCCTCTTTTATTTCCTCCCTCTCCCTAACCTTCCTTTCAATCCATAAAGCTACGCAGAACTGATGGATGGCACAATTTTGCTCAGGAATATATCCATTATTTTAGGAAGAGTTATTTTTCAAAGCACTCATGCAGAAACTTGGCTGGGAGACGTGTGATCACAATGGTACTCTAGGTCCCTTAGGACACTTCTCTTTTGTTCCTGAAAAGTAAAGATGCTAGAGAATAATTTAAAAACAAACGAACAACAACAAAACCAACCCCCCAACCCTATATATGGCAAAGAAAAGCAAATAAACATTGGAATATTTTGCTTTTGTGCGTAATTTTATTCCTGAATTGGGCACAAGTATGCTGAAGAGAACAATTAGATGCTTGACTAGCTCTGAGTGTCCCGAATTAATGCTTTATTTCAGTTTGAGTGTAGTTCTGAGACAAATCTTCTGATCATCCCCACTAACCAGATAGATTAACATGAGTGCTCAGACCTTGTTCCTTTCAGAAGAAACCAAACCAGAAGATCTGCTACCAAATCATGTTCCTCCAAATCCTAAATATTGAGTCCACAGTAAAGCTGTAAACCTCCCCTAAAATGCTTATGGTATGGGTGTCAGATCTGTAACACATTTATTTGCTCTCCCAATGCTTCTGTAGTGCTGTATTGATTGCCACTAAGAACCTTGCCTCTATGGATACACGAGGATAAAATTTGTGCACACAGTCATGAAATCTATTTGTGCAAATAAGAAAAACTTTTGCTTATGGTCATTCTGGGAAATCAGGTTCAGTGAGTGTTCTTTCTCAAAAAACAGTCACTCTCCAAGTGCTGCACATTGGTATTTCAAACCATATGAGAGAGACACTAGCTGAGACCAATAAAAGCTGAATCTTTGGGATATTTTAATCTCTTAAAATGAAAATTTTAAGACCATTCTTTGTATGTGTATATAAGGATATGTCTAACAGAAATTACTGTACTGAGATTTTCCAAAGATGTCATCTTTGTCACAATTTTCGTTGTTGTTATATTGGCATGAGTAACTGCATACTTATAACGATGTACAATTTCAAATTGATGCACCAACAACCCATTCAATTAAAAAGACTATTTGCAGAGCCATATTCACAGTGTTTCCATATGCCTTTAAGGGAAGATCATAGCAAAGTACTGCAAAACCCGATCTGTATCTCCAGAATCAGTATAATTCTTGTTTGTTGCCAACATGTGTGAACTGATCATGAGATAGCTCCAGATCTGTGACATGTATATGCTTATAAGTACCTAAAAATGATTAGGAAAAACAGGATTGATTAATTATTCCATGAAAGCAGCAGTGTGTTGCTATGCAGAAAGTAGAGCTTGGCATAAAAAATCATTTCTGCCGCATGTGTGAGTTCTTTCAGAAGTTGAGGTAATGATAGCTTTATATTCAAGACATTTTTGTGAATATGTAAGTACAATTGTGCTGTTCTAAAAAAAGGGAAGTATATAAAAAATGGAATCCATATTTTCACTGCCTTTGGGAAGCAAACAGGCAAGAGCTAAAGATAGTTACTAATGAGAAAAGTTTTGTAAAAACTATTGCTGTTTGTGAAGAACTGAAAAGGAAGACAGAATGGTGCACAGCTAATTAGAATTTTTAAGTCAGGAAAATGTCTTAAGAGTGGGAGGAAAAAGTGCTGGCTCTGCTGCAGAGTTTTCTCAGAGATGGAAAGCCCTAGATTTTTAAGAAACAAATTATTGAGCAAGCAGTTACTATACCGGAGAAATGAAATTTCATGTGTAGGAGGTTGAAAAAGAAAGAAAGTAATTGGTATTTTTCAATCAAAATATGGTGTACTTTTCCTTCCAGAAATTAATTTTGTAAAACAGGTCTATAAATAGTCTATACCATGCTAGTATAGTGTAGTGTTGATCACTGTTCCAGAGACACAGCTACAAAACTCAACAAAGAGTATGGTGTTGAGTATAACCAGGGATATAGTTTACAATAGAAGAAATATGGTTTAATGTGACTGGCTTCTCAACTCTTTTTCAGAAGGATATGCTGAAATTATTTCAAACTATAAAATATGAAGAAAGATCAGAATAGTGAAGTACAGTTTTAAAGATTCTTTAATTATCTTGTTTCAGACATTTCAAGACTACTCTAAGAACAGAGAAGTCCCTCAGTAATATATTTTTCTGACAAGTATTGTAGGTTGAAGTGAGAGGTGAAGTTAAACTAATCTATGTTAGTGTCTTTGGTATATTGTTGTTTTCTTCCTCAGTGATGTCATTATATAGAAACTGATGAAAGTATAGAATAAACATTGGATGAATTACTCAGATTCTTGAGGTTTCTGTATTTGGAACACAGTTTCAGTGGCAGAGACTACATAAAAAACACTGTTGTATGCAAACAGTGATTTTATCAAGGTGAAGAAGACTCCAAAGACTCCAAAGGTCTTCAATGAAGAAAAAAATCTTCATGTTTTCAAACATATCAGATCTGTCTTCTGTTTACATTCTGAGATTCATTTGATATAGGCAGGTTCTACATTTACCCTGGTAGTGTGTAAAACATTACTCAAGAATCCAGTCAGACCCTTAAGCACCAGAAAGCAGATCAAGTCTGCTCCCTTAGTCTTACTAGCTGCCTTTGTCCTCCATTACCTCAATTTATTTGGGCTTTGTTTACATGGAGGTTTGTGATAGGGAGTGCGTCACTTTACTGAAATTATATTTCATAGATTAAACTGAACAAATAGCATTTTGGTGAAGATGGTTTGAACTGTAAATCATATATGATGACTGATGAGATACAGGGTTTGGGAAAAGAACGGGTGAAATAGCATGATTAAATATGCTCCAGGGTGACTGGAATTAATTAATTAATTAAAGACTCACATTAAATTCAGCAGTAGACTTGCAGCTTATTTCTTGCAATACTTTCTTTCTTTCAGTTTAAATACTTGCACTGCAATATCTTAACTTTATATAGGCATTGTAGAAAGAGAGTTGTATAAAAGGCTAGGGCCGCTTGCTAGTTCAAGCGACAATACATTTTATTGAAAAGCCTTTTAGGGGTCTGTGGAAAACAACATCACTTGTATCTGCTCTGCTAGGACCATAATTGTCTATGTCCCAATTTTCTCTGTCCTTCAAGGCCCCAGCATGATAAATTCTGGTGATGCATCTCATTTTAAGACACAGCAGTAGTGGAGCCCATCACTTTATCAAAGACATACTTGGAAATAAATATGACTTTTCAGAAATGCTGCAGAAGACTTAAGTATAAAAATAATTTTAATCATAATCACAAAAAAATATTCTTCATACCGCACATTAATAATTTGCCAGCCAAAAAATACACTACTTGTTTGCTCCAAAGCAAAAATATAGATTACTTCACTATGGTTTTAAGTACCATGTTGCATTGTGTGAAAATAAGCTTTACAAAACATTTATCACAGATTCACCAGTACTGATTCCATATTGGTGATTTTTACTTTTATATGAGCCTAATTGTTGCCATCTCATTTTTCATAAAAAAAATCTAGAGTTACCACTTCATGAGACAATTTTTCATGTGACTGACCATGCAATGGTATTATTACTCCTGGAGGTATTTAAAAGACATGTAGATGTGGTGCTTAATGACACAGTTTAGTGATTGGAAGTGTTAGGTTTCAGTTGGACTTGATGATCTCAAGGGTCTTTTACAACCTAAATGATCCTCTGATTCCATTGCCATAATGGCTTTGCAAAGGCAATCATTCTAAATGCTCCTTTCCGGAATTTCATTCTGAGCAGAGTCCATAGTTGAGATAATTTGGTGCAGGTGGGAAAAAGGAATCTAAATATTTTTCTCTTTGTATTCATTCTATGTGGAACAATTTTTGCTTGCAAGGTCAGAGTAGAAGGACAACTGAGGATCACAGGAGGATCAGTCTGTACACTGCGATACAGCAGCTCTGCTGATAGGGTGCAGAGGTAGGTTGGAACTCCCTGCTAAAATGGTGCATAGCTCAAGAAGTAGCATTATAGGCTCTGTAGATGGAATATTAGAGATCACAGCATTGGCTACAGAAGTATTATGGGAGCTGATTGCAGTACAGATCCTCTACAATGACCTCCGCAAGGGTATTTTGCTCTGCTTGTGGGAAAAAAAAAAAATCACTTTTCAGTCATATTGAATGAGATGGAGCCTCTTCTTTTCTCATTCTGTAGGTTTGCTGTGTTCATTGTTTAAAATTGGTCACCCAGCACCAGCATATTTATAAAAACTGATTAATCACATTAATCTAGCAGTTGGCTTGTTTGTGAGGTTTGTCTGTGATTTACGAGATAGGAAATTAAACTCGGCATAGTGAGTAAAATTTGATTGTTACTCTTTCAATCATTAATTGTATTTCACTTGTAATTTTCATACTGTCAAAAATACATTCCAGTTTGTAATTAGTTTAATAGCTTTTGTTTATTTGTTCATATCAAGTTTCCTCTTAATTTTAAGAACGTTTAGATTTCCGAATCTGAAGACTCTAATTTCATGACAGAATTACGATTATAATGCTGATAATACTTTCCAAGGAAGTGTTTAATTATTTGGTGTGGATCGAACCAAGTGCTCTGGAAGAAAAACGGAGAACAGAGAATACAGTATCACTTACTCGATATTTTAGTATCAGTATGGACTTTAGTTACTTATTCTGACCTGGATTCTCAAACTCTGCTGATATACAGCCTGCATATTCCATATGCAGAAAGAGAAATCTATATGTATAACCAGTTCCACACACACATACACTTCCTACATACATCTGCAGTTACTTTTCTCTAATCACATCAGTCTAAAACTACTCAGAAAATCACCTACCTTCTCACATTGCTTATGAAGTTATGAATGTCCCTTAGCTCAGTAGTTTGGACTCACTATATGTACTTCCTATCTATTTTCCCACATTTATTTCCTCCTCAATATAAATTACAACTCTGTTACCTTAAGAGACAATGTATTTATCATACAAATGCCATGCAAAAGCAAAATATTAAGGATATTTTGTTAAGTCCTATCTTTAAAACAGAAGTTAAATTGGACAGATTACAAAAAAATAAGTGAAAATATTGACAAATATTTCAGTCTGTACAATATTAAAACTAAGTCAGTGGAGCAGAATAAATTTTGATAGAAGCTTGATTATTATTGTCTGAAAAGTATTTATTAATGTTACATAATCTGTTATGTATAGGTGTCCTTAATACTTAAGTATTCATCCAACACCTCTAGCAAATAACATGTTTTACAAGGAAGGGCAATGTCAAAAACGAAGTATTTTTACAAAGGTTTCATTCTGCTGAAAAGAGATACAATCTATGCTACTGTATGTCAAATGTTCAAGACCAGGTAGGGCTCTAGCAGTGGTGACTTCTGAGTTACCTCAGACCTGGAAAGTTCATCCATTTCTTCTCCTCTTGCTCTGTAAGTTGTTTCAATAAAAGACACTGCTTCAACATATAAACTCACCTTATAAATACTCAAAATCTCTGAAATGGTACTACAGAACCTGGAATCTAGCCAATATAGAATAAACATGACATTTGTTATAGTTTTTATCTTATACATGAGATTAGTGCCAACATCCTAGGCAAAGTGTAATGAATTACAGAGATTGAAGCGATTGCATAGTTGGGACAGTAAGAGGAGGCATGATCTGTGCAGATACCCCTGAAGTTATCATCAAACAAGTGCTCATTATCAAAGAGGCTGACAAGTAATTGGAATGGAAAGGAAAACCAAAGCTAACTTCTTTCATATGATCAGATGTAGAACTGACTATTTAAGGAATTACTTTAATTGCTGAAATTTGCCCTTCTGGGCCTCTCAGCTAGGGTCCGTTTAGCTACAGGTTAAATATCGCTTTCTTGAGTTGGGAGTTTTGATGAAAACTGTCTTGGTCTTTTTGCGTATCCTGGAAGTTTTACAATGTTCTGCTATGCTGTGCATGGGCTCATTCAACTCATGAGAAAAATGTGTTTTCTACAGCACAAACCAACCATAAGGATTGGTTAATGGGTTTCAACAAAACGTTTGAGATTTTGAGAAGCAGGGAAAACTTATTTGGGTAGTTGCTATTGCTCATTGCATGTAACTACCTAGAAACTTAGAGCAATGTATTAAATACAACTTTTAAAGTTATCAGCCAAAACCAGTAGCAAACAATCTTACAGAGAAGAAAAATTACAAAGAGAACAAAGGGTAATCATAACTGACATTTGAGCAGTTATTCCGTGTTTTAGTGACTGCACAAAATGCCTAACAGCAGCCATCAAAGCACAATTACTGAAAGTGTTATACTTTGTAAGCACTATCCTATAGGTTTGTTCAAGGTCTCAATAAGAGCTGAGTATTGTAACTGTATTGAGATAGGGCATCACAGGATGCACTTGTACAAGTAATTTAAAACACCCAGGCATTTCTAACTGCCTATCTGAGGCTGTAGCAGTAGCTAATGGAAAAACACTAGACAGACTCTCCAGAGCCTTTCTGTTTTCCTTTTGTTACTCATTTTCCATACAACATTGGTCAAGTTACTTGATTTTTCTCTCCTTTGATTCCTCTCTCTGCAAAGCAGATCTAATCATACCTGTAACATGTTGTAAAGCGTTTAAGCACATGATGGAACTGCACACATTCATCATGCAAGATGTGGACAAACTTGCTTTCCTAAGGAGAGAAATGCTAAAGAGATGTAACCCGGATTTCCATGGGTAGGTACACCGTAAGTCACTTCCAGGCTCTAAGCTTGCAAGAGAAAACTTCAGTAAGCCCAAATGGAGTATTTCCTTAAGGTTTCATGCAAATACATGGGCTGAACCCTTGTTGTGTAATATTTTATTCAAAAACCATCATGTTAAAGATGTTCTTCACCTCCATGCCAGCTTCACTTCTATGCCAGCCAGATTTGGTGCACTAGAGTTCTGTTTTGGGTTTGCAGTAAAGGCTTAACTCACAGGTTGTTTGTGTATCTTTCCAGCTTAGGCTGGTACATAGTTATTGGCTACTGGAGCAGAATTAATATAAGCACCTGAGGAGGTGGTTTCTTCTGGTCAGCACATGGGGAAAAACATGTAATTCCTATAAGAAAGGTAGAACTGTCTTCCTAAAACTGAGAGATACAAAAATAAATGGATGTGTTTCTATAGATCTTAAAGTTGACTTGGAGCAGAAAATTTAAGGCATTTCAAAAGCTAATCAGAAAATCAGAAAATGCTAAAGTAGTTCTAATATCCACAGAATTAATGTTAGCACCAATTAACCTTTGCTGTATACACCGATAAATTATTCAGTCACTTAATAGCATTTAATTTTAAGTGAAATTGTATAGGTCCCTAGGTTGCAGATAGAGTTGGTTTAAAATGCAGGGTCTAAAATGCACTTAAGTGGATCACTGAGCAGCAATGAAACCTGGAAGGCTAAAACCATGCAAAAGGGCCTGCAGGTAGGCAGGGAGCAAGTGAGCAAAAGGGATGCTCTGCTTTCACTTCCAGGCAAGATATTTGCTGTTTACAGAATGGCTTCCCGGTTCCTTTCGACTCTCGGAAGAGTAATGAACTCTACAAGCAGAATACATGCTTAGAGTAGATAAAGAGCTCTGGAGGGACTACACTGTTTGGCTACCTCCAAAAGACATGAGTCCCTCAACAGTACAAAGAAAAGAAGTGGTATGACCTGAAGATATAAAACATACTATATATGTACATTGTAAAAGGTGTTGAAATAATTTCACCTGAATGAAGACACTGTCTTGGAATTTAGTGCCCTGATCATGCTTCCCCTCTCACCTGGGAAGTGTAGGGGCACAACATAACAGCGTGGAGCTCAATCAACCTTTTGCTTTTACATTTTTCTCTGATACAAACACTCTGGAAGCTGAAGTCCCTGTTCACATTGTAGTTAATGCTAGACTAGCAGATCCTGACTGAGTCTCTTGATTCATGTACTAAAATTATATTTTATTCAACCACTTTTGTCTGTTTTATGATAATTTATACAATTTAATGTTAGTCAGACCGCTAAAAATTGAATAGCTCAGATACATAATTTGGAAAACTAAGCTATGAGACTTCTGAATGGAGAGCTAGTCACTCAAGAATGTGTTTGTTTGTCGTTTGGCTAAATCAGGCCCAGGCAATGTAAGTATCACCAGCTGGAAAGTATTACTATAACAAAAATAAATTTTAAAAAAAGGATTCCAGAGAAGTATACTTGAGTACACACTGGACTATACCACTACTTAAATACTCAAAATGAAACATGTGGAACTAAATATCTGTATAGGGTCATCCTTAAATTTGCAAGAGCATGAAGAAGCCTTCACTAAAGGAGTTCAATTTCCTTTGAAAGACACCATAGAAAAGTCCAGCCAAGTTTTATAATGGCTGAGTGAAACAGTTTCTCCAGCATAAAAACTGGACAGCTTGTAATCCAGTATTACTGCATCAGGCCAGATGTGCTGGATCATTAAAGGCAGTTAAGTTAAATAGATAAGCAGGAAATCCAGACTGGCTTTACAAATCTCAAGTGAAAACAGCTACTTCCACAAAGCCAGTATGAGTAGTCCACTGAAAACAAATGAAAAGTTTACAAAAAAAAAATTTTTGCATCAACTTAAAATTTTGAAACTTCTTTTGGGTGGAACAAACTCCCACAACTTCATTTCAAGGCTCATTCTTTTTCTTATCCAACTCCAGAAGGAATATCTTGTCTTTTTTCCTCTACAGCCATCATAAAAAGTCATCAGAACCTGGAATACTGTTGTTCTTATTTCAGGTCCTACCTGCAATGACAGCCCATAACGATCTTTTACCAAATGTCTAACCAGAGGGCTGGCGCACCTCCCATACAAGAGAGTTGGGCTTGTTCCTCCCGGAGAAGATAAAGCTGCATGGAGACCTTATAGTGGCATTCCAGTACCTGAAGGGGGGCTACAGGAAAGATGATGAGGGGCTGTTTATCAGGGAATGTAGTGATAGGATGAGGAGTAATGGTTTTAAACTGAAATAGGGTAGATTTAGATTAGGAAGGGATTTTTTACTGTGAGAGTGGTGAGGCACTGGAACAGGTTGCCCAGAGAAGTCATGGAAGCCCCATCCCTGGAAGTGTTCAAGGCCACGTTGGATGGGCTTTTGGGCAACTTGACCTAGTGGCAGTGGGGTTGGAACTGGATGGTCTTTAAGGTCCCTTCCATCTCAAACCATTCTATGATTCTGTTCTATTACAGCATAAGGTATTTATGGAAATTAGGAATATCAATACTCTATTTTTACATGATCTTTTTAAGGGGATATTGATGGAAGAAAAGTAATGGAAGAAGCACTATTTTTACCTCATTTAAGGTACATTCAGCCAGCTAACATATGATGGTCATCCTGAATGAGTGGTCTTGTTCAAATGGCCTGCTGAAAGCAGAACAAAACCTCTAAATTTGAGCCAAAGATACTCATTCTCAGGAAGAAGCAACACCCATGCTGATTATTTAAATGGCAGATGTTATATATTCGTATTTTTAATTGATCATTATTTATTTTGCCTGGAAGCAAGCTTGCCATTTTCATACAGTTTGTTGGGGTTTTTTAACAGTTTTATGCCACTGGGTAGAATTTGCTGATGAAATGCAGCCAGAAGAGCTGTTCGAGTAATTGCACTTTCAGGGAAGCAGTTAAACCCTCTCCTTCATCACTCGCTTGCTGTGACACCCACATACTCTTATTCATATGCAGTGTCTTATCTCTTGCTGTCTGGCCTGTGAATTATGTGTCTGCTTTTATGTTTTCTGCCAGTGTTTGCTCATCACTGATTGGTCATTTTTCACCTCTTGAGATACACAGTCATCACAGTTACCAGTTGTACTTCCATGATAGAAAATGAAATATTTAACCCCATTTCTGCTAAAAGAGGTTGAGGACTACTCTAGTCAAAACAGGCTTTTTTTTCTAATTGAGATCAATCTGAACCTGAAAAATTAGGTAATGTTCCTTAGTGTTTTGTTACTAAAGTTATTAGAGTCAGCAGCAGTCTTGGCCTCTGTCCATGAAATACTGGGTCACAATAAATCACTGTGGGCTTAAGTTTGGTCTTCCATATTACGGTACATATAAGGCTGAGTGGGGGAAGAGACAAATTAAATGGAGATGTACACCAGTGTGTTCAAATCAGAGAACACTGCAGAGCAGCAAATAGTGTCCTAAAAGGAGCAAGAGGCACTTAATCAGAGAGGCCATGTGAGTGGCAGGAATTACTTGCTCTCTAAGCTGGGAGACACTAGAGCATCTGGCTCCAACATCGTCATTAAGCCCCCATAACTCCCCTCCGCTTGCACTGCAAAGAATCAGATATTGGTGGAGTGACTTTCTTCCTGGTGTTGCTGCCAAAAATACTTCAAGGCCATGTGTGAATGGAGGAAAAAACCCAACAGGTTGCTTTTTGGACTGAATTACTGGCACATAAAGGTACATGCATTTTAATGAAAATTCTGCTCACTGAACAGAGTGTTCCAAGAAACTCATATACCTATTGGATTTCCAACAGCATATCTTAAGGGGATTCCTCCATTTTTGTGGTTTTTATTAAGAAATAAATTGTTAACAAATTTATTACATATCCTGAGCATGAATGCCTAATCATCTGGCTGTGTGTTTCTTTACAGTGCTTTGTTCTTGACAATATCAGAAAGTCTCTAGGAGTGCCTATAACTGTAACACTTACGCAAATTGCTTGGCCCCAACTGGATGGCAACAGAAAAAAAGACAAGTTAACACCTAGTATTGATTACAAAGGAAAAAACAGACTTAAAAAATTATCCATTTATGAAATGCTGAATCATGAACACAGATACTCCAGAAATCTTGCCAGGGTGTATTTCCCAACCTGTTTGAGTTTTTTTCAGTAGGCCATAAGGGATTGATACAAATTAGTGCTTTCTCTTTGGCAATAGTTATTAGAAAAAGATTTAGCACATGATAACAAACCCGTCTCCACTTAGGAAATTACATTTTCACAGCCCTCTCCCTGCAGTAAACCCTTGTTCCTCTGCTGTCTGACACAGTTAGGATTCCAGCTTCAGAAGCACAAGGCTGTCCAACCCAAACTGTGTCCATCCCAAAATGAAAGCAATAGATATCTGAGCAGAGAGGAGATGCTCACTAATACCAATAGTACAGGTCATGGCTTCATCACAATATCATGGCTTCCCCTCTAGACCACTCAAGAAAGAACAGCACATGCAGCAAGGTAAGGGGAATGCCAGATTGGACAACTCTTCTGAAAAGCCCCTGGTTAAAGTTTACTTTGATGGCACAAAAGAAAAGAAGTAAAAACTTGCTTTTCTGCAGATTAAATTACTAGTCACCCAGCAGTTCATTTGCCAGGACGGCTCTGGGAACAATCAGCACATTTGCTGCTGGAAAGTATAAAAAGCAACATATTCTCAGCTATGATTGCATTTCCTGAAATGGCTGTGCTGCCAGTGGTGGTCTATAACCTTTGTATATTCAGTATTTAAAGTGCCCTTTCTTTCATGACAGCTAGAATTAGTATGAAAAAGTTAAGGAAAAGACTGTCTGGTATGAATTAAAGCCATATGCAAAAACATTGTAGAATATGCAAAAATTCATGCCCTTGTCTTCCTGTGCAGTGTGCAGCAGTATAAGTATATACATCTTCAACATTGTAAGCCTGAAAATGCACTGTTGCAGAGCATGGGACAGTGTCTTGTAGTACTTCAATATATAGTTACATAGCTAAATAGTGTTGTCAGTGGGAACTCGTTTTATAGAACCAAAGCAAAGGGCTGGGAGCAACCTGTGGACAAGACAGGTTTTGCCCAGCTGACCTCTGCTGCTAACACTTTCCTGACCACAGACTCATTTTCAACTGCACAGAGAGAAGAGTGTGCTAAAATAAGATGATCAGAGGGTTGGAGCACCTCCCATATGAGGACAGGCTGAGAGAGTTGGGCTTTTTCTGCCTAGAGTAGAGAAGGCTCCAAGGGAGACATTATAGCAGCCTTCCAGGGGGCCTACAGGAAAGCTGGAGAGGGGTTCTTTATCAGGGAGTGCAGTGACAGGACAAGGGGTAACAGTTTTAAGCTGAAAGAGGGTAGATTTAGATTAGATACTAGGATGAAATTTTTTACTGTGAGGGTGGCAAGGCACTGGAATAGATTGTCCAGAGAAGTCGTGGCAGCCTCATCCCTGGAGGTATTCAAGGCTTTGGGCAACCTGATCTAGTGGAAGGCGTTCCTGCTTATGGCAGGGGGTTGGAACTGGATGATCTTTAAGGTCCCTTGCAACCCAAACTATTCCATCATTCTGTGAAAAAGGGCATGCTCCTGGCAAGCAGATCTACCATAAAGCCTGAATATCCCAGGGTTTAGAAAGCAAAAGTCTAGACAAAGATGGGAATTTTAACATGATTTGAAAGGTTCAAAGGGATCCTGTATGCTTTCTCTCCCATTCAGGACCTAAGAATATCTCCCATAGTAACAACAAAAGGCCTTATTTTTCCACCCTCTACATTTTATAGTACAGATAGGCCAATTTTTTAAACAATTCCTATTTACATTTTGTGACACTCTGATAAAACAGGATGTTCCATTCTGGTCATCTTTGTTAAATACTCCAGAATAAAAAATTGCAAAGTTCTCCTCATATGACATGTGAATTTTCCTAAGGTCTGGAAGATTTTTAGGATACATCTTTTAAATGAGTACTCCATTGCCAAGTATCATCTTCTGCCAGTTGCAATTTTGGAGAATGTGACTGAGGTCCAGTATCTTTAAAGAGAAGAAAAAAAGCTGACTGGAGATGGAAACTATTGAAACTACATGGTTTTCTAATGCAAGATCCACTTTCTATATTGAACATCTGGGAAAAAAAACCCCAAACCTTTCATCACTATGAATATATTATAAAATAACCAAATCTATTGTATTTCACATTTGTTATTTTGACTTAACAAACATGACGGGTTGAAAAGATGGAGCAGCTAAGAAAAAAAGGAAAAATAAGAAAAAAAAACAGAAGGAAAAAAGAAACCACAGAAAACAAAGGTGATGGAATGTTCAACTGTGCAAAAATCTGGAGAAAAGTGAAGATGACCTCTTCCCTACCCTAAAGGGCTGATTCCTGGTGGCTGGGTTTCTTTACCAATGATGACCATGCCAACCTTGCAAGAGAGCCTTTGCCTTCCCCTCTGCTCCACAGCAGGAGTGACAGTCATGGAGGAAGGAAGACAGTAACACAACTTGGGAAGCAGCAGGATTGCCTTAGCCATAGCCCTCATCTCCTCCTCAAGGATGCCTCTCCCAGTTGGGACCCCTTTGAAAGATCCCACTAGGCTTCCACATTGCTTCCCACTGCTGTTTGAAGACTGTCAAATACTTTTCTGGAGGCAGCTAGCAGCACATCACCTCCAGGAGGTAAGCAAGGGGCAAAAGCTATTCTATGTCAATAAGGCATAATTTCAGGTAAAGTTTACTATATGTTGCGGAATACACAGCTTGGCTTATGCTGTGCAATTGCTTCCTGTCTCCCTGAATGATAAGGACTGTGATAATCCATTGGGACAGTTGCTCCAGGTTTTTTCCAATGCACAACGGATTAGACAATCAAGGTATTGAAAGAGGTTACACTTAATTTCCGAGCTACTGCCAGAAATCATGATCCTGGGTAAAAAACTCCGTGCGTGTGCACAGATATAAACATACCTATCCTCCATGTTATATGGAACAGTCAGTATATGGAGTTGCCAGTAACTGTTATTTCTGTTGCCTTTCAGGATAAAAGCACCAGAACAGAAAAGGCACTGAAGCACACTTTTGGTCTCAGGGATGTAATTACATATTTTCACATTTTTTCCCAAGTCAATAGCTTTCTAGCAAGTTTTAGAAGTGTGATAAGTTATGCCAAATCAACAGTATACAGTTGTGGACATGCTCCTCTGAAAAGTGAAAGAAGCCCTTATTCCTGATCCATTTGCTGTGACCTAAGTTCAACAAGTAACTGTGAAAAAGGAATTGTGCCAGCCTCTTTGTTATAGAGAACCTTTAAATGGTCTATACTTTTCATTACACCAAATTATAAGTAAAAATTACATATTATTAGGTTATTTTTCAGTGACTAGGCAAATACTTTCTCAACCACAGAAGTTTTGAAGAAATTACTGCTGCAAATGTTGTGTGTATACCACTCTGCATTTCTATTTCAATCTTTTTTATATAAATACACTTTTATAATTTCCTTTTTAAAAAAATACATCAGGAATCAATAATACTCTGAAATAACATGAAAGTATCTTTCATACTCTAACTTTCATCTTTCAATTACTTTTAAAAAAGAGTGGAAAAAATCTCTTGCACAACATTTAATTAAAATATTATGTTAATATTTAAAACCAAACATGGAAATACTCATACCACGTGAAAATCCCACAGGCTATTATAACTTTCTCTGACTCAACACATATAAAATACTGTAGTATAAAATTAACTTCATGCTGCCAGATAAATCATGTATCATACTCATGTTACTACACATTTTACTATTACAGTTAAGTAAATGTTCACTTGAAACAAAGTATATGCTACATTAAAAATTCTATGTACAAATGCATGTATATAAATTATGGTGGCATTGGTCATAGCTCTGTGGCTAAAACTGAACTGGATTTTGCATGAAAAGCAGGAATTCTTTTAACCATCAATACAGCCTGCAAACATCAGCACCACAATCAAGAAGTCACAGGAGAACTTTATATCAGGGATTCCGTTGGCTCATAATTTATTTTCACATTATTGGAGCATTTTTTCTTGATTTGCAGAAAAATCCAAAAAGAAGGAGACATCTATTTCCAAACAAACAGACAAAACATTTTTTACACATTTAGCAGCTATCCTTTTTCATTATAAGCATCTGTAAAGATCGCTTTCTTAGCTTAAGATTATTTTCACTAATTATTAACAAATGTCATCCAACCTAAGATGATATTCACTAAATATATACGTTAGAGTTATCTAGGGAACGTTTATTAGGAAATCTGTTTAAAACCATGCTTTTCAAGAGCACTTACTAATATGTACATCAATGAATGTAAGACTGACAAGGAATATTCAGCTTCAGTTTTCATTATCTTTTTAAATTTTGCCTACTAGTCCTCTTTTATTCCTGAATATATTAAAAAAAAAATCTATCCAGTCATTGTCTATACCTTCCAAAACAGCTTGTATTACATTATCTCCTTTTGGATAAAAGCTTGTTTTCCTTACCCTTTTCATATTCAATGGAGATTTTTCCTAAAAAAAAAAATAAGTTTACTTCAATTTTTCATTTCAAATTTTTAGGTAACTAGTATTCAGCGTTATTACCTCTATTCAGTTTTCATCTACTTTTACACCATGCAGTCAAGTCCCAATAATTTGGGAAAGTTTCTGATTGTATCAGCACCATTGATAGGTATTGATGTCCTATTTCTTATCACAATGATCATTATTACTTTGTACTATTCCCGAGAAAATTCCTGGAAGGAGCCCAGATTCTTTTTCCCTGCTCACAGAGTAAAGACAGGGGCTTTTCTGCTGTACATCAAGAGCAGTTTTTGAAGAGTTCACCTATTTCAGCATACAAACAAGATATTATCTTCAACTCTCTTTCAGTCTTAATTTCTGTGATTCTGTGAGTTAGTGTCTGATTTTTATGAGATGTATATACAGACATAAAATAATATATACAGATATTTCTAGGTATTTGGTTACTATGGTCATATAAAGAAGACAGATTAGTTTACTTCAAATCATGAATTTCTCTTATTTCATATAACCATACATCTCTGTACTGCAATGCAACTGTTTGTTAGTAGGTTTGTTTCTCTGGAAGGGAAACTGAGATAAATATTTTATAATAGTTCATCTATCTTTATACAGCAATGACGTTTTCCATATCAAATGATTTATTTGTGATAAACTAACCATATGGGCTCTGAACAGTCAGTTCCTAAATTCTAATTGCTAAAGGCATTGAATTTACCCCGTCCCCAGCCACCCCCATGAAATCTATTTGCAAGAGTATACAGAGCTTCAGCTACATATACTCTTTCCAAAACTGTATCACCACAGGATTATGTACGGAAACACATCTTATTCTAGCAATGGGATACACTGGTGGCTATGATGTAAGGTTCCACGCAGGAACACCATGAAGAGTTCGCTCAAAATTTACATTGCAGTTACACAAGCCTTCCACTAGATGCCAATATATTACAATAGACATAATCGAGGTCAAATCATACCAACTCAAGAAATAAGGAGAATAATATATATTTTTTTCATATATGCTCTTGGCCTGTTCTGGATTAAAACTTCTACAGTTAACCCTCCACCAGATTTGTTTTAGCTGCCAGTTCTTGCCACAGTTGAGCTCATTATTAATTTAAAGATATGTAATTTAAAGTGTAATTTAAAGATTTCTCAATGAAGTATGTCTGGTTCTGTAAATTCAGCAGACATCTAACCAGATGATACTCTAGAGCCTTCTGAACAACTATTCACCTGCTTAACAAGTCTGGGCAAAACTGGCATAGACAATCATGTTTCCATTCAGTCTGAACTTTAGGTACCGTGTGATCTGGCGTGACCGCCAGTGTGCCATGCATATCATGATGAACTGCATCTAGCTTACAGATAAGCAGGGAATCAATGTTGGCCCAACACTATCTACATGCAGCACCACTGAGGGAACCTAATATATTTTATACTCAGCATAAAATAAACTGGGGCAGTGATTACAGGCTTTGGTTCCCCAATATTTCATTGTATTGGAAACTCCTAATTTAAGCACAAGTCATAACCTACCCTGAGGAGCCTATGCACATGAAAGACTTACGATATCCCTTAGCAACTTGAAGCCTCCCATTTGTCTTACAAAACCTATAAAAGCATGTTGCTGCCCTATTCTACAAACTGGATTTTATTTCTGCTATGACTGGCAATAAACAGGTTGGGAACTACAATTTCATTACAGACTAACCTCTGAAAGCAATGATGCAACCTTTATATCTGAAGACTTTAAAGAGCATAGTGCATGGCAAATGCTGTGAAGGACTTGCTTGCTGATTGCCATCACTTGGGGAAGTTATGTAGATGCTATCTAACCACCAGTACATGAGCGCTATACAGCACTCTGCACTATTCAGCTGCCACATTCTCAGCCTCTGACTCCTCTTTGATTTCTGTCTAATTTGTTTTCTCTGGCTGTAACACTGGCTGGCAATGCCCAGGCTCCTACAGCAGCAGCTCCCTAGTTGCTAGTGACCAGGGGAAGCATGGGCTCGGTAAAGAGGGATTCATGTCAGGACAAGGCACAGCACATCCCACTGACCCCATCCCCAACCTTTCCAGCACAACAGAAAAGTCACAACTTGTGAACTAGAATGATCTCCCAGTTACCAGACGCGTGACACACGATATGCTATGCAGACACCAGGAGGATCAGTACTAAAACATTTTTTACTTAAATTGCTTAGCTGGAGTTATTTTAACTCTACGCTTTAGTTTCAAAGAAGAATACACTGTTTAGTTAAATTTCAAAGTCAGCGTAGGTGAGCTAGGCTATTTTCCCTCATTGCATTCTGCTCACTATCCATCATGCTGGGTATTTAGGCACTGCAATTTCATTTTTATTTTGATTCAAGGATTTCATATCTTGTATAACAGTATTCTTCTGCCTTCAGTTTTAGATGAGTTTCATTTGAATTCTCTTGCATGAGAGTCCTGATTAACATAACTGAGGCTGTGGCCTTATTAATATTTTTTTAAGAATTATTTTTACAACCATGGTGTTTTGGCTGGCTTTATAAAAGAAATTTTAATAAATGACAGAGAAAATTTGTATCCATGCCATCCATTGCAAGGAAAACCAAGGAAGCAAGAGAAGCTGTTAATAGGTACCTACTACTCTGGAAGTTTTTTTTCTCATTGTGTAACATTAGGATGGGGTTTTTATATGATATGTATTTTATTTTTCTTTATATAAATATGTACGATGCTGCATCCGGGGATCATCAATTTCATAGGTTACTAACATCATACATTAAAATCATTTGCATTTACATAGTGAGTTGCTACAGTACTATTGTCTGTATTGTAGTTACACCCATATCCATCGAAGATTCCTAATTTTCATCCTTTGGATTAGCTATAACTACTGATGATATCCAGATATACATTGGGAACCAGAAAAACTTTTCACACAAGCAGACAAAAAGCTTACTTACGATTTTTGAAATGCATTATGATGATCAACAGAGGGCCTTGCAATATAGAGTAGCTGTAGAGATTTATGTAGTAAAATAATAGGAAGAATATGAAATTTGGGATGTGCACAGCCAGAAAATCAAACATTGAAGGAAAACTAATAAATCTTTCAAACTAAAATATTACTTTGAAACACTAACAGATAACTAGCTTATTGGATTAAACTAATGGCAGTAGAGTATTTTGTAGTTTCTGTAAGTAAGATGTTTTACATATGTACTCCTTTATCCTTAGAGAAGAAAACAGTTCTGAGATTGCATTTCATTCAGTGGTATAACAGACCAGTTGAGTAGGATTGGTTCCTGTCTGGCATAAAAAAATTTTCTTTCCCCTTGGATCTGTCCTTTCATAAAGGTCAGCACAGCCTCTGCTTTGCCTCTGTCACTTAAACCAAAATGAAATCAGTAAGTATACTGGTATATTTCCTAACCCCTTGGTTCCTAAGGGTTTTTTGCCCTTCTTTTTTAAAAACACATGCTGAATATATGGCATTTAATTTTTTTTCATAAAAAGAAAAAAATGAGAAAAATCTATTTCTTACTGAAAATGTTTGCTTTATGATTTCATAATATTTATATTAACGCAATCTTAAAAGAAACCCTATAGTGGTATTTGGCAAGTATTTCTTCCCTTGCCAGACAGAAAGTTATTTTTACTTAAAAATTAAGACACTTGTTCAGATGCTTCCTCAAAGATATTTCTTCCCACGCAACTGTTCTGTCATATGACTGCTAACAACAAAAAGAGGATAATTTTACTGCACTGACTCTTAAGGGATGTTTTCAATAAAACAAGCTGGCTGAAGAAAAATCCTAGTGCAGTTTCAGTTATTGTGAACTAGATAATTTAAATGCATTTTGGTGCTATACAAAGTTCCAGTTGTTTGCATTACCTTTTAATATTAGCCTTTATTACAAGTTTTAGCCCTGCACTACTTTGTTTCTGAGCTCTCTAGTGATGAACTTCGTATTTTTAAAAATTAGTCATAATTTATACAGCATGCAAAGCTAACAAAGAAGTCTATATTATAACCTTGCAACAAAGTGTAATTTGAAGGGACACTGTAAGCCACATGAAAATGTCAATATTATTCTCTATCTGCAAATATTCCTTTTGCTTGCATAATCCTGCAGAGTATCATGTTGTAGTATTTGGCTGCTTCTAGCAAACCAAAGAGCAAAGTGGTGGAGAGACCAGCAGTAACATATATTATAAAAAGCCACTAAGCAAAAAAAAATTTTTTTGGCCTTGGCAAAACCAAAGTTACCAAATTTAGTCTCTGCTTACAAGTAGGTCAGTTTTATATACATCAGGTGAAGTTTTCAGGAGTCAAATAAAAAGACACTGCCTAGCACTTCACCTTCCTCCACAGCCCCTATTACTCTCAGCACAAAAGGAAGACAAGCTAACAATTCCATCCTAGGGTGTGATCCACCAAGTGTTTGTACATCCACACATCCCCAAATAAATAAAAATAACATTTTACAATCCAGAACATATCCCTTGCCTTAAGTCAATTTTTTTCATATATTCTTTTAATTAGCCTGTACTGCCCCTCAATGCTGGCCATGGGTCCATCAGATGCCAGGTTCAGGTCAACAACAGTAACTTCACATATATACAAACCCACTATGGATCCTGGTGGTGAAGCAGCTTTCTTTCCGCACTAGTCTAAGTAGCCACTGACCAGTTACTGCATGCAGTAATCAAGGCACTTGGCCTCTTAGAGTGAACTGTTTTGTACTTTCGCTCTCTCTTTCACACACGCATACATGCCAAATCCTGAAATCCTTTGACTTCATTTCTGAAGAAGAATTTTTAGGTTTGTAACATCTAATGATAAAATAAACAGTAGTTTTCACTGCAAAGAAAGAGACTGTTCTTGCTTAAGAACACTTAACACTTGAAAACAAAGTTATTTCTATGCTTTGACCACTAAAAGTTTTCTGTAATTTCACATTTTCTTTATGTACCTACAGGTTTTCATACTTCCAGACCTCTGTTTTTTATGTTGAACGCTCCTCTGATCCAGGAATCTCCCTGGAAGGGCTTCTTCACAGGCCTTCCCCAGTATACACCCTCGCTCAATTAGGTCCACATTTCCAGCATAGGATTCAGCTTAAGCTTCATGTGTTCAACCAGCAGTTCCAGCTGACCTTCTTAAGGGACATTTACTTGCGAGAGGAAGCTTTTTTAGTGGCACTACTTTTTAGTATGCCTGACTCTTCCTGCAGACCAGTTATTTTTTAATACAGTAGATTTCAAAATTCTAAATCATTCTGATATCCATTATCATTCACTAAGTGATTTTATATTTTTTTCCACGTAGACACGCATTGCTAGAAGATGGTTCCAATTAGTGGCTTTGTTGTTTTGTTTGTGTTTAAATCAGTAGCAAGCGCAGCTTTGCAGACCCAGTTCAATGATCCAACAACTATTCTTACCTTTTATTGCACAGCAAAATACTTGCATATTTTGTTTCCAGTTTGCTTCCTGCATTTCTTTCCTCAGATATGCAGCACAATAAACTATGCTTGCAGGTAAGGAACTGCTTTTTTTTCCTAATTATCTGAACAGCGCTAATAGCAGTGAGACACTTGTGTCTGTGCACTGCCACAGCAAAATTTCTTTGCACTGCTAATAATTCCTTGGTATAGTACACATTGATATATAGGAATAAAAGGGAGGATGAGGCAGGGATCGCTGTTTTAGGGGATCAGAGTGATTCCCTCACTGTTGCGCCGTGCCCAGCCCAAGGAGGCTCGGCTGCTCGGACGCGAGGGTGGGCAAAGCCCTTACAGCAGCCGCTCACTGTCTACGGTGTTTCAGTTGAAACACTGGCTTGGTCAGAAGAGAACGCAGGCGCTTCAGCGGGAGTTAAGGGTGTGCCGTTTGACAGGCTTTGCTGCTAATATTTTAAAGACAGCTCTAGCTCCCTCTTGTGGACCATTAGCGATAGGCAACGTTTTCCCTTAAGAACAGGACCTACCGTTTACACATTTACATATTCCCGGTCCTAAACTTCATATACTAATAAGCTAAACTCTTTTAATAAATAAATTAAAAGGACACCACGCTCTAATTTCTAAAAATAAATACTTTATCTGCATTGTCTTCTTACACTAAACCACGCCATTCATCAGCATGGTGTTCCGTTTCTTCATCAGACTTCAGTAAAGCTTCACAAGGCTCCTTTCTCTCCTGCACTTCCCCTGCTCTCTCTTTGTGAGATTCACCTTGCTGGCCGACCTCTAGCTCCTGCTTGCACTGCACCCGAAGATCGAAGATGCTCTTCTTGCCTGAGCTCTCCCATCGCACTCAGCATCATGACAAATGATGACTACATCTAGGATAAAGAGAACCAATTGAGCTCTTTTGGAAGCCAATATTTATACTTAGTTCTTGTGGTTGCTTTCTGAGCTGCTTCAATTAGTTTTAAAATATCTCTTTCATAGCAGTGATATAAAAAGTGACACTGGAATCCAGTACGAGGACAGTTGATGCCAAATAGAAGAAATATCCAGTTCCCTGTTCTTCCTTCATATTTCTATTCAGTTCTCCATGGATGCATAAAATACAAAGATGACATCATCTTACTAAGTGCTCATGTTAATTTGATGGTCCTTCGTGATCTCAAGTCCTTTCTTTCTGTCACTAAACAGAAGAAAAAGCAAAATGAAACAAGAATCAGGAGGGGGAAAAAGCATCTTGTACACTTAAATCTTTACATGTTGTGTCTGACTGGTGAGAAAGAATCTTGCTGTTTCATTTTTACATGAAGTTTTCTATGTGCTGTTTATGTAAGGTATTACTTGATATATAAAAATAACCACTATTTTGTTAAGGTCAGAATTCCACCATGTCTCATGTTCATCACTGCATTTAAAGTACAGACCACATGCAAGAAATCAATTTTTGTATGATATGTCTATAGAGTGGTAATAGATATTGCAATTGATAAATAATAAAACAAAACCCTACATAAAAAGATGGATGATTTTAGACAGAAGAATCCCTTAGAAAAGAGTTACTTTCATTTTTCACAGCCCATACTGAAACAGTGGTATAGTTCCAGGATAGAAAAATGTTGAATTTCACCTCTATGGCTGCAAAGATAACAAATACAACAGTTGCTTCCTAGGAAAGTCCAGTCAAAGCAAGATATATAGATGCTCTTGGAGAAACAGTGGACACTTCCTACATCTCCCAAACATACCCTAGGCTTGTAAATGTCTAAGCAGTCCCAATGCATTCCATGGCGGGTTACTGGATTATCCCAGATTCAACTGTTTGGATAGCCTAATCTTTGTTACTATGTGACCACTCATGCCAGCAATAAAGTAAATAATAATAATAATGCTGCGTACAATCTCCCTTGAGAGAGTTTAATAATTTTGATTTGAAACTTCTGTGCTAGTGAAATCTGACAGAAAAAATAAACAGCTTTTGAAAACTCATGCTCCTCCTAAATTGAGAATGATACAGTGGTAATGTATCTTCACTTGCACTTTTTATGTGTCTTATTTTCACTTTAATTATCAGAGAAATTATTACCCCTTGTATAGAATCTAATTTTCAGAAGCACAAATGAGGCTTAAGAAATAAGAACAACACATTTTCATTCTGGTTCTTGTGACTGGTCGTTGCAATGTCTTACTTTGGTATTTTGATGCAACTCACAAACAGCAAATTCACACGCAGCAGGAATTTACCCTCCTACCCAGATGAGCTGTAAGAAACAAATGGCGTACACAAATTCTGCCAGTATTGGTGGTGCCCAACCAACTGGAGCTCCCAGAAAAAAAGAGGTACACAGAATATTTTTTTTCCTGGCAAAAACATTGTTTAAAATATGATAGTACAGGATAAAAAAAACCCAAACCAACCCAAAACCCCAAGAGTGCCTCCTTATTCTACACTTGAACATAAACACAAAGCGCATCATGCACGTTGTTCCACACATTAACTGAAATTTGCAAGAGGCTTACAGGAATGCCGAAATCAATGTATGTGTTTCGTTAGAACCTCCAAAACTCTGATGAAATCATAAATTTAGTCTTGTTACCTTCATTACAGGCCAAGACAATATTTTATGTGTACATAAATAATAAAATTATATCTTAATTGCTTGTTCCTAGGCAACCACTGATTTTAAGATGAGTGATCAATTCTTGGGGAAAAAGAATAAGCTAAACATAACCAGGAGTTACCAGTTAGCCCTTTAAATACTCATTAAAACCAAAGAATCACTATTTTATCTCCCCATAAACTACTCATTTTAATTCACAGCTTCAAAGAATCACAGCAGGTACATTTGTGTGGTTCTGCTGTATCAATCCCTCCTTTTAATTAAGTAGGGGATATAAAATTTTTCTATCAAAAAAGAAAATAAAATTCAGTATAAGAGACAGAATTTAGTGCATTGTAAATAATTTATAAAGTTCAGGACTAAAAGGTACTATTGGCCCATTTTATCATGTCTCCTACAATCTTCTAGCATGACCATTTTCACATCGTTACTACACTTTTTTTTGGTCTCATTTTATCTTTGCCACAAGCTAGAATAAACACTTCTTCTAGTGGAAATTGCTCCAGAAATGTGGGGGGTTTTCCCTTCCTTAGCAGCCATTTTCCAGTGTCTAGCATGAAATTATTTGCAACCCATTTACTTGCATTTGTTCTGGCATCAATCACTCATTAGTTTATCCAGCTCCTTCCCACTGAGCTCAGTCTCTAGGTTCATCCATAAGTAGTAATCCCATCCTCTGCTTTTGGTAGGCAAAAGAGCCTATCAGCTGTTAGCTATAGGCCTAATTAGCCTGTTAGTTTCTGTTTGCATCAGAGGATCTCTGTCCCCTTAATATCAAGTGTCTGCATCAGTTCTCTCAGCTTTTATCTTCCTTAAATATGTTCCCATCCCCTTCTTCCAGATCTGTATTTCAACAATGCCTTGCCACTAATATTTCCTCCTTTCACGGAAATGTTTTTTCTGATGACCTGCCAATTACATCTGGTTAAAAGCGAGAAAGAGATCTGGCATGATTATTCTTTAAACTATACAAAGTGGCGAGGAAAAAAAAAACAGGCAGTCCTTCTACAGAACACTTCAGACATCTGTACCAATTAAAGAAATGTAGGAAATTGAATAGAAGACCCTAAACATATTAAATAGTAAGTGTGATTACCCATGCCAATTAGCATAACTGAGAATGGGTGGTGCAGGCTGGGTGTGCAGCAGAGTAAGCCTGCTCACTAAGACAGCTGGGGTGGAGGAAGAGACATGCTGTTACCTTGTGCCAGAAGAGAACCTCTGCGGCACAGGGGCAGTGGAAGCTGTTATGCTGGAAGTGACCAGGTAAAGGTGTGCTGAGCCAGGACCCAGAAGTGTGACCTACATAGTTGTCCAAAAATCTGACTCTTAATGTTGGGAAAGAAAAGCAAATACTATTAATGATCGGAGGGGGGCATGTGTTTGACAGAAAAGGTGAAGAAAGGAATGAGAGAAGGAGACTTCTAATGCTCAGCAGTGCTTCTAGGGGAATCGGCTGTGTATACACAGGCAGGTCAAGCAGTAGGATCATTGCACACTGGTTCAGCATTTCAAGGAAAAAAGAGGAAGAAGAACAACAGCGGACACCAAGATAGAAGACACCAGTTCCAAGGAACAGATCATATTTCACTGGCAGAAAAGTACTACACTTCTTCATAGAAAAATTAAAGCAACCGCAACAGCTAAAAAAAGAATAAGGAAATTTAAAGAGATCTGCTTGCAAAGTTGTGGGTCCTCAATAACTGCAACTCAAGAAGAAAATATATAACAGGAAATGCATAGAAACAAAAAATTTTTGAAGATGAAGAACAGAATAAGGCTGTCCAAGGCAAAGGTCATAAAGCATTGAAGAAAACACTCTATCTACACACATCCACACATATCGTAAAGGTAAAAGCACAGAAAGACATGGTATAGAAAAAAGCAATGTTTATTCATTGTCTGCTTTAGAGTCACATTCACAAGTTTGCCATTTGCTTTTGTATTGGCTTACTCTTACCAGCTACAGACCATTCACATCTTCCTACTGAAATGCTTATTTTTCTTTTCCTGCTCTCAAAACTATCCTAGCTCATCAAGGTTATTTTCAATATTTAATGGCATGCATCCCTTACAGTTTCACGGCATCTAAGAACTCAATAGCACACTCTCCATCACCTAGGCAAAACATGTCTTAGAGTGGAACCAGACCCTTGCAAGATCTCTCCCAATACTTATTATACTACTTTGACAGTATTATCAGCAGCAAGCTGTTTGAAATCCAAATTCTAAGTCTTGCACTCAGCTAGTTATACGTTGCCGTGGCCATATTTCTCTACCTTATCTACTGTACAAGCATGTCCTAAATAACAGTATTAAAAACCCTAATAATGCCAATATAGATTAAATTTGCTTTTTCCTTTATGTCCAAAAGACAAGTTAGTCTATCAAAGAAAGAAATAATATTGGTTCAACACAACTTGTTGATTATAATTCATCTCATTTTGATCTTTCAAGTACTTACATGTATTTGGAATTTTAATTCCAGAATTTATCTGGAAATTGGTAGTTGACTGGCCCACCCACCTTTCCTCTTCTTCCTTCTCTTCCCCCTCTTCCCTACCAAAAGTAAGCACCATATATCTTTTTTCAATACTTTCCCTGTATTTCAAGTTTGCAGACAGTGGAAGCACCTTTGATTTTCACACAGTTTCAAACAATTTTAATTTGGGGGTGCCCAAAATGTTGGCTGATGCAACAACCCACTTATTCATTGTTGGTATGAATTCTATTACTGCAGAAGGACGATAGCTCTTAATAGTATAAATTACAGGCATGCCTCCCTAAAAATATTGTTTCCAAATAGCTCAAAATCAGAGGAAAACAAACAACCCCCTGTTGAAATTAAGACTGTTGGTATAAAGTCTAGACATTTGCTCTTCACATAACGTAAAAATATAACAGGAATATGTCAAAGTAATCAGTAAAAATTCTGTTAATCTTTTATGTAATGGTGTATCAGATACTCTAGATTAAAAAATGAAAAAAAAAAGATTTGGAACAGAAAATTTAAAAGATAAATATATTGCAATATTATGTTTATGCTAGTTAAGGTCATTACAAAAGAAATGGATACTATATTATTTATTTCATGACATATTTTTGTTTTCTCTCCTCAGTTCTGAATAAAAGTACCTGAATAAGCAATCACTACATTCCAAATAGTAGACAAGAGAGTAGCCTGAGAAAGCGGAATCTTTGCTGAAGACGAGAAAGAATTCCATATCTCAACAGATGTCTAGTCTTTGACATTTTAAATATTCTTTCTTCATGCTTTATGATTAATTTCTTGACTTTCTCTTTCCTGGAAGTCTTAGCTACTCAGTGTCGGACCCTTCATTCCTGTATCTTTTGATCAAGAACGTAATTTTTACCAAGTGCTGGCAGATTACCATCTTTCTCCCCAAAATTCATACGGAGAGATGCTGATCTTGCAGTATATTCAAGATTGAAAGAATCTGCTTCTGTTTTCTGTTTAATATCTTAAAACTATAAACAACTTCGGTACATGAGGTTGCAGTGAAGTACTGAAATCCATTTGTGTTTACACCTCTTTCTTCTTAGTGCAATTCGCTATTTTTTAATCTTTTATTTAAAGGAAACTTGCCAGAGAAATCCTTTCCTGTTTGAGAAGAACTTGGAGGATTCGAGCTCAGGGTCAGAAGGACAACGACCGATCCAAATATCTGTACCTGGAAATCTGTTTTCCAAAGCTGGTGCAATACACAGAATTCAAACAGGCTTACACTACTTCTTGTAGTTATTTGTAACAGCAGTGCTTGACCTCCTCTCAGGAGAAAGTCCTCTGGAGTCACTTTGCTGTTCCTCCTTCCTGTTTTTTTCTTCAGCGATGAGTTCAGAAGCAAAGTAGAGCTAGCCTACAGAAATTCTGGGTTTATATTGTCATCAGTTTTAAAGCCCGAAGGGTTGTTAAAAAAATTCCCATGTTATTCAGATATGGCTACACCCAAAATCATGACGATAGAGGCAAAGATTCAGCATCGTGAAGTTTTACTCATATAAAATAATCGTCACTAATTAGGCTGAGGAAAAATCTATTTAAAATAAATCTCACGTATTAGACCCCAGTGATGCCATGTCATAGCTCTGAAGAAGATGAAGTCTAACAAATAAAAGTAAAAATTCTGAGATAAGAGTGAATATAAAAAAGAATAAAAACAATAAAATTAATAGTTCGTTCAAGTTAATTTAGTTGCTTTTTAACTAAGAAAAAAGCCTTGGGTGGCTGTAATTTTATTGCAGGGGATATTATCCTTATTTTAATGCACGTTCCCTTATTAGCATGCACGTTCTCAAATAATGGGTGGTTGTATCTCAGCAGATATACAGAGCTCACTACTTCATTTGCAGTTACACAAGATTTGTATCTACCCTGCAGAACTGCATGAGATACCATCCTGTAAGCCAGAGGTGTCAAACTCACGGCTCCTGCCATTCTGCTGCTCCTGCAGCGTGGTGCACCAGCAGGAGCATAGGGGCAAGAGGCTTGGTGCTGACGCCAGGTAGAAACATGGTGCCAGGCTGGATAAAAGAAGGCAGAGGGCTGGATTCGGTTGGTGGACTGTGAGTTTGACATCCTTGCTGTAAGCACTTAGTGTCTGGAGCAGCCCCTGCTCAACATAGTTAGCCAGCTGTCTTAAGGCCACCAACAAGTATTCTGTAGACCAGCATTTCCAAAATCCTTCAATGAAAAAAAATGTCCGCAAAACTGTTTTCTTACTACATTTTTCAAACCCACAGAATAACCTTCAGAGAGACAAAGGGCTGCAAAGCAGGTCCAGAAGACACCATTTCAACAGCAGTATTCCCTTTAATCTTTGCAAAATTCATACATGCACACTTATTCAAACACATGCTCATAAATGTAACGTATCATAATTTCTCAGGGCAACACAAATCTGAGGACAAAACTATGAGCACAATACAGTGTCATTCACTTTGACCCTTCCTGTTTAGAAAAGGGCAAGCAAGCAGCTTCTAGTTCTGCTCCATTAGAAAAAAACATCAGGAAGAATCATACAGCTCTGTTAGGACACTTCAGACACACCCCTAAGCCCTGCTCCTGCAGAGTGGTGGTAGCATAGCTCCATATGCAGAAAAAAAACACTTGCAAAGGCAAACGGATGAAACAACACTTGGTTTTCTCTAGCTTTGCCTACCAGGTTGGCTGCAGACTGCAAGATTTCATAATTCTCTCTTTGATGCTGATCACCTGATGTACAACAAACTGCAAGATTATATCAAAGTCACTTCTTCAGTCAAGGCATTGGGTTTCTTACATTCAACTTCCATTCAACACAGAACTTGGAAAAACTGTGTATCTTCATGATTGCCGACTTGCTGCTCAGATCAACCAGTGAAACCAGAATTTTGGGATAAGAAGGTACAAATTCAGTGACAGCATTGCTGAAAAGGTAGTGTTAAGCTAGGAAGAGGAGGCTGCAGCGACCATGAAGTGGGTAAGGAAGTACTCCTTGCACAATGTATTTGTTTGCAAGCAAATTACTAACTGCCTCTAAATAAGCTCTCTTTAGTAAAGTACTAATTAAATTAAACATTTCCAAAATTGGTTTAAGTCAATTATAGTTCCACGGTTTGGAAATTTCAGTTCTTATAATCTTATTCTATGGAGCCTTTGAATTTTTTTCTCCTGACAATGAGAACTAATATCTCACTTATTTTTGGCAAAGAGGATGACGATCATGGGAAATGTCCAATTCTTATATAATCCTCTTACTAAAAAGGAAGAAAATCTAAGGGAAAAAGTAAATATTACATAAGTTTTATACTCTATGACTACACACAAAATATTACTAGAACTCTGACAGTTTTGGTTGCATATTGGTAACTGAGGTAAAACCAACTGTAAAACAACTTAAAAATACATTACATATATAAAAGCTGTAACAGGATTTTATCAAATAAGAAAGTAAAATTTCTGCATTTTAAAAGACACTGAAGAACACCTTTGTGATATTCAGACAGTAGGTGTTGTTTATGGTCTAACTCTGAAAGAACATTACCAGACCTATGTCCAACAACTACTTCATTGTAGCTGGGCTACAAGGTAGTTGATTATTTAACAAATGTTTGAATCTTTGATATTTATAAAAGAATATTTTAAATCCTTCACTGTCAGCACTACACATCCTCAATACTACAAAACATTTAAAAAAAAAATATGGCAGCACTTCTTAGAGTAGTAGCCTGAATAGATTTGTAGACCAGAACTTTAAAATTAATTAGAACAACAACTTGTATTCCAGAATCTGACGCACTTCTATATGGGTTAGTTTTTCAAATTTTTCTAATTGCATTCTTGTACAGAATCTAGATCCAGAAGGAGATATCGGTAAAATACGGCACATTAGGAAAGTCTGCTGTATTTGGAGGGAATTAGTAGAAGTTAAACTACTATGAAAAGTCCATCTAATCCATTGATGAAGCACATACAGTTTCAGATAGTTACATACAACAGGATTTCTCAGTGTTACAATCTCAAATAAACCAGCAGCTATAGGAATATTTATTAAAACTTCTAGAAATACACAACATTAAACTGGCATCCATCCAAGGATATCACCTAAGCCAGCAATGAGCTATGGAGAAAGTTTCATACCCATTGCAGTGCAAGAATTTGATCTGTAAAACATCAGCCACCTAAATTTTCAAGTCGGTGAGACTATAGCTCCTGTTATCAGAGCAGGGTATTTGATGTAATCCCACAAACATGTTTTGTAGCTAACAAAAAGATAAATATGTCTACACAAAATTTAACTTTGCAGCCTACCTAGACTGCCAAGTTTCAGTTGGTATGTGTTGTCCAAAATCTGTTACACTAAACAAGCATTGCATAACATGCCTCTCACAACCTCCAAGCTGGGCTCCACACACCTAAATTAGGAGACAGAAGAAAAATAACAAGTCGGAACAACTGTCGGGCATTCTTGGATGTGGAGATGAGACTGAAGATATATTCTCATTTTTGAAAGTTGCTGCATCTAGACAACTTTCTTCGTTAAAGAGCTACGCAGAATTCTCAAATGTGATTTCAGGTAAGATCAAAACTGCGTTCTTCTCTACCACAGTAGGGGGGTAGTCAAAAGCAAAAAGCATATTTGTTGAATAAATCTTTTTTATTCTTAGCTCATACATTCTAAGTTTTTGTTCTACAAAAGCAGCTGAAATAACATGGTATCTGCAGATGTACAATTACTCACTTCAATCACGAAATATCAAGTGCTTTGTGATCATCAGTATTACTTAGTACCTAAGTGGCAGAGCTCAGAAGTTTTCAGCTTAATGACCTGTTTGACTTGAAGCTCCACCAGAGATAATATATGCGTACAATAAATAATTCTTCCGTTTTCTAGCAGGTATTTGTACCCCATTAGTATCTTCTACATTGTGAAATGGTTGACTATTACGTCCTACCTAATGAGTCATTTTCTTCAGGGCAAGAGGCAAATTACCTATTAGATAAAAAATAATTATATTTACATGCTTCGTTTTTCATGTCAGAGGAACGATTAGGATGACACTTAGTAGTGGTAGTTCTGAGTGCTAGGCACCGCGTTATTAATGATGGCACTGAGTGACAGTGGCACTCAGCTGAAGCAGTTAACTGCATAAAATCACTTTGGTGCATACCATTGGATTCAGTTAGCGTTATACTTATCGGTTTAGCAGTTTATCACTTTACAAATTCAATAAACTATCTTTATCCTTGGCACTTCTACACATACTACATTTTACGTATCTTATTCAGAAGTATGTATCTCTGAAATCAATCTGTGCCCATTCCCCTGCAAGGGCAAAAAACTGCCTGTCTCAAAGACAGCACAGAAAGATGAAAGCAAACAAAACCGTCACTGGTTATTGAAAAGGAAGAAGGGAAATTAGAATTGCTTTTTGATAAAGGACAAAACAAGTAATAAATTACATGAGAAACAGCATTGAAATGTTTCCATCATATGAAACACCTTTTATTTTGACCCTAACTATGTGGAGCAATTAAGTGCTTTCCATGAGACTTTGCAGTGTGCATTCTACACTGCTCCCAAGCAAAGTTCCTTCTTTCCCATCCTACTACAAGCAATCTCAAGACTGTGAGGGAAGGGTACCCTTTAACATTTGCGCACACAGGCAGAGCCAGCAGACATAGGCAGATACATGCAAAAGCCAGCACAAACATTTGATACAGTTGGCAGATCATATAAAGTTTTAACTGGAACGTTAAATATGCTTTCTGTGAGCCAGGCCATGTTTTCTCCCGCCTGTGGCCAGCTAGAGGGAACAAGTTACATGTATCTTAACAAGTATTTTTCTTCAGCACTTGGCCCTTCAGAAGTCAAGCAGCCTGTGTTTACTTAACTTTTCCTAAAATAATCTATCAATAATATTGTCAGACTGGGAACATACATGCCTTTCTTCACTTTAAAAGGAAAGAAACACAAGAATAAAGCAGCATCAAAGAAGCTGTTGGATCATCAATTTTATGTATAATTAAAACTATGCATTGCAGTCATTGTGGGAGCTTTTTCCAGAGTAAAAAAAACTACTCTAGCCCATTTTCTTCCCTCCAAATAGCCCTGAAAGGAAAAAAAAAGGCCTTCGACCTTTTTTTTTTCAGTAAATAATGCTTTGTGAGATATCTTGATAATAATAAAAGCTAAGGATATTGGTCTTAGTAAAGCATGCTTTATTCACTTTTCCCATACCTGTATCATGTAAATTAGTTGTAAATTATTGTGTAAAATCTCATAACTTTTCAGAGAGATCTCTTATTACATAGGTATTGAAAAATGAAAGCTATATTTGAATCCCATTCTGCACTCCAGGAGTATATCCAAATTGTAAGAAACGCAGAATTTAATTTTAAAAAGCATAAACATTGTGGGGACCATGAGCAGCCAGATCTGCCCTATCAAGCAAGGCATCATACAAGCAATTTAATTCCCTTAGAGCCAAAGTATCCTGCATTCCTGATAACGTCCTTAACTTTTCCAGACTGTCTAGTTCATAGCCTTGAGCCAAAAATCTCTACATGGTCCATAAAATAGCACAGCACAAGCTGCACCTCTTGATATCATACATGCTACCAATCCCTCTCTAGCCTGCCTTTTTTCAGGACCATCTCACACCTGAAACCTTCCATTTTGTTTAGCTGCTAACTCTGTTGGACTGACACACAGCATGTGGCTGTCGTTTCACAAGTAGCACAACCAAAGCCTGCCTCACCCCCACAGCAACATGCGAAGAGCTGCCTGACTGAAAGATGAGGGTCATTTCCAGCCTACATACTCTTCCCTCTTCTCCTCCCATCCCGGTTCAAACAGGACCAGTCAAATGTGGTGATGTAATTTAACAAGGAAAGTTCTACATGGGAGTGGGCTGTGGCTGACACCCATGGTGGCAGCTAGCACTATACACATATGCATTGTTTGTCATTTTATTCTTAAGCAACTACTTCCCTGGTTTGCTCCGAGTGCAGTGATGCCAATACACAATAAGAAGTCAACGTGCTCAGCAGTGGCCCAGTCCCTGACAGACACACATTGCCCAGGGCACAAGCAGAGCTTCATCCAAGCTGCTATCTGGGGGCTGTTAGCACCGAAAAGTTAAAAACTGACTCTACCTCTGTCTCATCCAGCCATCAACCCATCTCCTACCATGCTAGCCAGACTCTCACCTGTATCTCAGGCTACCTTTGCAGAAGGAGTTTATCAACAGGCTTATTTTGTTCTGGCAGGCTTCCTCGGGACAGCTAGGAATGCTGACTAGGGAAAAAGAAACAGGCTAACACATGAGTTTATTCAAGGATGATCTCCAGCATTTTCATAATTAGTGTTGCACAGGGAATGTCATGCTCACCTCACCTCCTTGCTATTTGTGGATTTTTCAAACACTCTTTTAAAAGATACATCAATCTGCCATATTTATGATATTTAATTCCTGTCTGTGGTGGTGCAAGGTAACTATGAAATATTGTCACAAAGTTTTTCCAGAACGAAAAGCAAAAGGCTGTAGCCTTCTACTCTCCTATGCCCACAGATCATGCAAAATAACATGGGAAGGGCAGGCTGTCACACCCCAACTACCTGTCAGTACTGGCCACCTTATCATTCATATGGAGCCAGTTCCTTCTCAGCACTCTCAGGCTGGCACACCGTGGGTGCAGAGCGGAAAAAGGAGGGGAGGAATGCTTTAATAAGTTCGTTTACCTGTCCTGCTTTTGCGTTCTCCCCCTGGTTCTTCCTAAAGTACTCATCTCAGCTGTGCCCTTGGGCTTCATAGCAGCAACTTCAACCTTGACAATCCTGACCACTTTACTTTTCTGGACCTGGAAGCTTTCTAAAATGCTTCTGGAAAAGGGGGAAGAATAGATTTAATTGGTACCAGAAGGATCTGGGAGCTAGGTAGGTACCCTACTGAATTCAGAGAGCTGAGGGATGGAAGCAGGAATCCCATTTGATTCTCTAAAGATGTGTCTCAGTGAAGATGCCTTGATCACTTTCTGAAGCTCATGTTGGAAACAGCTTCTGAGCAGGGAGCAGAAGGATGTCCTCCTGGTCTCCTTCCCTAATGGGGCTGCCTTGTCTTGTTCTGACCACAGCAATTTCTTGACTGTCTGGGTAGATTTCCATCTTGAATTCAGACAAGCTTGAAAGATCACTGTAGGATGGAAGTTTCCTTGGTGGGCTCCTAGGTAATTTGCCTACCAAAAGACACAGACAATTGAGGGCTTCTTCGCAGGACAATGGCTAAGAAGATGTCTTCTGACAGAGTCGGTGAGAGGCAGTCCTTGGGAGATGGAGTGGTGGTGATGACAGTGGTGCCCATGCACTATTATGTCTTCATATTGATCTTTATGTAATCCAGTTTCAAGTCAAAATACTCCTTACACAGTTCATAAGCTGTGTTATGAGCACCACTGTAAAATGTTTGCATTCAAACAAGATCCTTATAAGCAGAGCAGGGGGTAAGGAATATTGGGTTGTGGCAGGATAAGTGCAAGAAGGATGCCACATGGATTTGAGACTGGTATTTTGCTCAGGACTGCCTCAAGTATGGGTGAGCCACTAGTACCAGAAGTGCCTTAAGGGACCAGAAAAGAAAAGTGAGAACACTATGGCACAGGGATCTCTTTCTAGGGCATTCCTTAGAAGTAACAGAAAACAGCATATATGATACTATGATGCCTACAAGACTCTGCTTCCATGGAATAAGATGTGGCAGTTCTACCATCTTATAAACCCACTCCTAACCAGGTTGCCAGTAGTGGACTAGCATTCCCCAAAAGACTCATGCTCCCCTACTGCAATCTTCATTCATCTCCTTAAACGCCACAGTCACAGAGTTTTACCTAGACACATCTTTAGCTGCCTTGCTCGCAGTCGTGCCCTAATCTTAACCATACACAGAAAAAAGGCACTAAATTGTATCATCTGGGTCAAACAAGATAACAGGCAACACTGGGTGTGGCACACACTGTAAATGCCACAGCTGCTCAGTACCCATATAAAAACACATCAAATAAAACAGGTGGCAAATGGAACTCTGCCTGTTAAATGGCCTGTGAATTACCAGCAAGTTATTTTCCTTCCAAAACTGTATGGCAGAAATTGAACAAATAAGCCAGGGGTAAGAAGAGACATACGGTTTATGTCTTCAATACTTCTAGAGAGGAAGAGGCTAAAAACTGCTGAGTCAGAAAACTTTTTCTATTGATTTATGAACCTTCATCATCTGCATCTGCTATTGCTGTTGTTCCTTAAATGTCTTTTCTATAAACAACTACCTTGAGAGAAACTCAAATCTTCAATGTATAATGGGGCATTCTAGAATATGTTTCTGAAATCACACAGCTTATTAAAAACTGATGAATTAGACAGTAGGAATTGTGCGAGGCAAATGAATTCTGGATAACCATGTTTAGCTTTGGTCCTTCATCATCATTTTGAAAAATTCAACTCGAATATTTTCAGAACGATTTCTGAATGTCCTTTAAAACAATAAAAAAGCTACTATTGGCCACTCACTAATTTCTTCCTTTTAGTTTCAGAGTTTACATTGTTATTTGACCCATTTTTGTAGGTTAGAACAATTTACAGCGCTTCATAAATTTTCATTTTAGGTCACTTGCCATCTCTGAGAGCTGGTGGTGTTACCTCTGCTGAAGGAGAGAACATAAATCAAAGACTGAAAGGCTCCAACACCTCAGAATAAATGCACACATATCCATGCGTAACTTCAAACTCAGTCCTTTAAAATGCTTACAATGAAACAAAAAGCGCAGTACCTGCACACTGTTCTTATGAAACACATTTGCTAGGTCTTTAGGTAACTTTTAAGCATACTTTCCCTGTAAAGAAATAAATTCAAGTCTCAGTAAGCACCAACTATTTTGATGTGCCAAGGGATGTTTATCAGGTAAATTGCATTAGCACACCATATTTAAATGCTAATTTTGTGCCTTCGTAACCACACCCTTCCTCTCCAACCACCCACTGACCACACGCTTGCTGCAAACAAGAGAGGAAGGCACATTTGTAATGGGAATCTTCAAAGGCAGAGATGTGTCTGGAATTATTTTAGGGTAACTCCAGACAGCAGCAAAATAAATGTCAGAAATAAGTCAAAGATTCGAAGTGGAGATGCTCTACTTTCAGCAGAGCTTCAAATCTGAAAACTAATATTTTGCTTAAAAGTAAGCATGTAAGTTAGGCATCCTGAAACCAGGGCTGAGCAGGCACACACATGCAGGATTAGGCCCACGAAATTCTCATTTACAATAAGTGACTTCCGTTTTAAACTATTTCTTTGTATTGATTGATTATTTTGAAAATCGTTTTTAAGAACAGACTTCTTCAAGATAGTTTACTACCCTGCACTAAATGCAGCTCCTTGGTAATAAACAATGCATGTCATAAGATTAAGTGCACAGATTTAAACACATTCCTGGACCAAACAAATCAAGTAAAAGTTGTTCACAACTGAGAATGCATAGTTAGCAAAAGACAAAAATTCCTGAAGTTCACAATAGTCATCACATTCAAGTTTATTTTCACACAAATAGTAAATAAATAAGAAATAAGTCAGCTTTTTTGTTATGTATGAAAGACATGGAATATCCTTTCCTAAAACAAGCATTTCTTCAGAGAAATGATTTTACAAAAAAAAAAAAGGAGAAAACCTTCTGATAAAAAGTCTTTCAATGACTGTAGTAACACACCCTCAACCCTTCATCAGAATGGTTGTAATGGGACACATACATTTATTAACATACATCCAAAGCAAAGAGAAAATAACCATTAGCACCTTGCAATATATTTCCAAGATTTAAGATCTGAAACTTATTTCTCACATAGACTTGGGTTCTACAAAATTGCCAATATTTAATTTTACTCTTTGTCACAGTGTTTCCACTGAATTTGCTGTCACCTTCCATGGTGACCCTCTAACTGCTTTTAAAATCAGTTCTCTAAAAAAAATTAAAATAGACAAAAGAAAAAGAAAGAAATTGAGTAATATTTCAGGGAGAATTGCCATGGGAATTATTTACCAACCACGTTTTCTCAAAATAAATAATGAGGAAGGAGAGGAAGGAGGGGAAGGAGAAGGAGGGGAGAAGGAGCTCCATAAATACCTTTTTGTACTTGTGTGTGTAACTTTGAAAAGAAAGACACATAAGTTTACACAAGTCATATAATGTAATTGATTATAATTTTGGAAAAACACTCTTAAAAGCACAACATCAAACAAAATGAACTTCCAAGATTCTGAAATGCAATGAAATTTTCATCATTTCAATTTCACTGAATATCTGGAAAGACCATTGCTACTACCAAGCCTTCCCCCACCCCGAAACAGCACTTTTTAAAGTTGGAAAAGCAAAAGAAAATGCATTGATAAAACCCACTCCCTTCTTCGTTTTGTGTCTAACTAGAACAGAAGCAGGATTTTCATAATTTGACCAGAAGAAATATTCCTTTATTTCACATTCGAGAGCCTCATCCAAGGCACTAAAACAGACAACAACCGGCTTGAAAACCTCCACTTGGTGAAGAGGACAATCCCACTACATCTCTCACTGTTATGGAGCTGACATAAGCAGCTGATGTGACCCATAGACACAGTAAGGGCTGGATTACAGGCACATCCCAGATGCCAACAACTGGAGGCCACAAACAGTTCTCAGGCCCATCAGATGCTCCCCAGGTGCCTGCTGAACGCCTCATCTGCAGTGTCAATGGGGAGGAGGAGGGCTACATCCCATGCTTAATCCCCAGAGATTGCCAGGCTCGCATGCAGTCCGTCGCACCACTGGATAAGCGAGCACCACAGCTCTTGGAAGAAGAGTAGAGGCTGCTCTGCTTCATTTAAAGATAGATGTTTGAGAGTGGATTTATGAAACTCAGCCCTCTCCTCGATGAACTGACATAGCACCCCTTCTCCTACCTGCAATCAAACCTTAATTACAATAATTCAACAACAAGTAGCAGCTTTAACAGGAGGGGCAGTGAGAACCCAGAAGATGGTGGTAAGGGGCTGCTTCTTGCACCTCGGCTTGAGCATTTTAACCTAGAGGCTGGAAGCTGAGAGGGGTACAAGCCTTCTCACACTGCTGGACTACCACTATTGCTGCCTTACACCACACCATCTCCTCAACATCTGTAGTGCTGTTCTTAGGAAATTCTTCCTTCCCAATCGTTGGTTTATCAAAATCCCTTTAGTTATCTTTCTTGATAAAATCTTTATTAGCATCATCCTGCAAGACAGGAAGATAAAATAATTATCACTTTCTATTGAAGGAATAAGCTTTTCCATAGCTTGATAACAAAAATTTCCTGTGTGCTTTCCCATGCTGCCAAAATTTTTATCTTTATAGCTTTCCAGAAGTATTTTTTGTTTCCTAACCTCCACTGGGAAAACTACCTCGAAATCTCACTGTTTGAGTGAATGTAAGGTATAATTCTGCATTAAAAAAAAGTGTATCAGCCAGTTCATGTTTTTTTAAGCACACACCTCAATGACAGGACAAATGATTTGTGCAGAAAAAGTAGCAACTATAACTCAACAAAATGTATGTTCTGGTGCAATGACAAAATTAGGTCACTTGGTCTTGCTTAAATACGACAGATGATTACTTCCCTGAACTGAATATCAGTGGGAGTTTTGGGTGTAGAATAAACTTAACTCCGAATCCCAGTTAAGTAGGAATCCTTTTCTGGTTCTGGCATTTTTTTGGAGGGTGGGGTAGGAGAGAAGCTCTCTTTTTTCTCTCTGTCCTCCATAGTTAGATGAGAATAACTTAAGCACCAGACACAATTATTATTAAGAATATCAATAACAGTGAGCATGCTTTCTAAAGTTCCACCAATTTGTCATGACTATAACAGGTATATTTTACTCCAAAATAAAATAAAAAAAATATAACTTTCAACCAATTTGATCCAATAATACAATTATTCACTTATGGTACTGTAAGCTTGAATGCAGCCTAAAGTCAAGTCTAAAGTCATAAACAAATGATCTCTTCAAGCTGACAAGCAACAGCTGCAGAAAGTAACATTCCCAGAAGTACTTAGTCTTTGGAGAACTGAATCTTAACAAGAAATCATGTGCTATGCCATCATGTAGCTCCCCAGAAATACTGGTATTCCAGTGGAAGTTAAAATGTAATGCCAAAATAGCTGATTTTTTAAGAGTAAGTATGACCAGGTCAGGAGACAACTAGATCTTTAAATTTAAACATTTTTGGAGAAACTATCCTCAGAAAATGCACTGAACAGAATCATGGAATATGTCCATCCATGAAAAGATAAGATTACTGGTGCCTTTCAACCTTCAGCTATGTAATTTACAGCACCTTCTTTTACAGTATTTTTGAAAGCTGAATGAAAGGGAAAACTGCACAGATTTGCACTAATGCCCTGCCTTAGACTACATTGTTCCACAAATCACTTATTTGTAATTTTCCTTAGTCAAATTATTTGCATAGTAAAGCTAATATATCTCCTACTAAAAAAAAGACAGCCCTATAAATTGCAAAGGTATTAAAAGGAAGTAGGTTATCTAACACCTGATAAATCCTACAGAAATATTTCAGTTTTATTCTCTCCCTGAAAGTTTTACGCACAGACACAGTCAAGCTGTAGCTTAATTCAGCTCCAGAGGGGGAGTTCTGTATTTACAACTCAGCATCAACTCTGTTTTGCAAAATGGGCAAACTGATATCAGTCATTTAGACCAGGTAAGACTCAGATGGGATAAACTTTCATACCTTCAAGACTCGTTTCATGAGTTCTTGATTAAAACAGTCTGTTAAGATGATATTCAGTCTTAAATTCTTTCTTTTAATATTTCAACCAGTTGGTGTCTGTTCTTTCTTAAAAAAATAGGCAATTATGTCTGCTGAACATAATCTTCTAAGAACTTGCATTTGATTTTTATGCAGGTAATCTTTTCAGAAAAAAAATCATTGCTAAATCACTAAAAGTATTTTGAAATCAAAGTGCATGTAACGATTAAAATATTTTTAAAACTAAATAAAAGTATAGTCAAAGCTTGAATATTTAGGCACCCTCCACACACAAATACATCAAATATCATCCATATCATAAATGTATGCCACAGTCCAGACTTCAGGCTTAGGTCTTCTAAGAGAAACTAATTGGGATTTAAATATGTGATTAGGTCCAAAGTACAGATCACATCACCTATTTGTCACTTCAACTATAGAAAAAGCTCCACATACATTCAACAGACAAACTCTTCCTCTTCTTAAAAAAACAGCAGACAAGACCCCGCCGCTACTGAAGAAAACAAAATTTCTATTAACACTCCAGCATCAACTTTCAGTCATGTTCCCATTAAAGCATAAAGCCGCTGCGCTGACTTCTTCCATCAGTCAAACTAGTTTTAAAAATTTAAATTGAAGTAATTAGCAGCATTCCTCATGTTTCAGCCTGAACACCAGCAGAACCAAAGCAGATGAAGAAGTTTTCCTTTATATTTTACAACCTGACAATTTATTAGCATCTGCATAAAATTCCTCATTTTGTGAGCAAACATAGTACTATCATAAGAAACGGGATGAACTACTTGCCTAAGAAGGACAGTTGATCTTGTTGATATTGTTTTGCATGACTAGAGCTTTATAGCGCAACTTTTTAAAAACCTTTGAGTTTTGCAAGTGCCAGTCTCTGAGAGCCAGAGCCTTGAAACAGCTAGTCATAAATTTCCCAAAGGAAGAGTTCTGTGGCATTCTCTGATCTACACACACCAGCAAATTCAAATGTGCACAGATGGATATTTACTGACAATATGTGGCAAAAGAGGGAAAAAAGAGACCATAAGTGAAACAGTGACAACTTAAGACACATCTAAGAACTAGATCATGTAGTATTAGTGAGGCAAAATACCTGTCCAAATTCAGGATCTGAGTCATCCATCACATCCAGCCTGGCACACTTCAAGGGAATAAGCAAGGCCAGGTGCTTGCTCACTGTATGGAGCTGTGTTGATATCAATCACCGTTCCTCACCCAAATGGTATGGTAGGTATGTGAAATTATTACTAAAGTCAACCTGCTCAAAGCTGAAGGGGTGGAAAAAGCCCTCACTCTTGAATCTTGTCAGAATACTTCTGAAGAAGGATTGATTACACTTTTTCCAAAGAAAAACTTATGAGGATTGTATATCAAATCTATGCTAGGGAGTACAAGCTGCACTGCACTGTATCTCCACATACATGAATGAAGTAATACAATTTCAGTAAGAGAGAATGGGACGAAACCATCCCGAGCAACCTACGCTTTAGTCAACTCCATATATTCGCTCCTTGATATTCACACCTATCCCCTTTTAGATAAGCACCCTCATGACAAGGGAAAAGCATTATGCAATCAGCCCTCTGTGCTCATGTGGAGCAGGAAAAGCGATGTATAACTCAAAACTCAAAAAGCACATTAGACAGGAGATGCGAAGGGGATGCTACAAAGACATTTCCTGCTCTATTTTAGTCCAAGCCTTTTCATGCGCACCTGTATTCTGAATTTATGTAGGAAAACACACCTGGCTACAGCTCTGTCTATTAGAACACGAGCTTCTTCGACGCTAAAACACCTTTCTGAGCCATTCACCATCTTTTCTTAATCCTCCCAGATTTCTCAAGATGAGCTACTGGGGGGAGGGAGGGGGGAGGAGAGGGAAGGTCTGGAGAAAACCGCCCAGCCAGCACCGCTGCAAGCGGTAAGCCTGCTGACTTTGGAGAAAAGCAAAGCAGCATTTTCACTGTGGACTCTAAACACCCACAGTTGGTTCTAATCTGATGCGATTTGTTGGCTGTTTTTTTCACTTATCCCAATCTCCTTCCTTGTGTGCGTGTGCCCATGTACACGTGTATGTAAGACACAGAAAGCTATGGCTTCGTGATGCCAGCCGCTTGGGGCGATCCTCGACCCAAGACGGAGCCCTCTTGGCACTCCCCTCCCACGACCCACCCAGGGACAGCCGAGCGAGCGACAGGGCGCTGGAGAGCCACTCGGAAACAAAGTCCCTCTTCTCCTAAAGAGCGACGACTCCAGGACACGACTGTGCGGGTTTTTTTTTCCCCACCTCCTTTTTTTTTTCCCTGTTAATTTTTTTTTTTTTAAGGCTTTCCTCCCCGCGGATGAGCGGCTCTTTCCACACACACTGCCAAGGTCCATCCTTCCCTCGCTGGCCGCGCACCCGGCACTGGGCGTGTAGCCGGGGCTATATGTAAAGCCCACCAGCACCACAAAGCCCCGCTACAGCCACCCGCGGGGACCCCGACGGCTCCATCCGCTGTCGCCTTCCTCTGGGCTCGTGGTCCCGGCCCCTACCCTTGCCCGTCCTCTCCTCTCCCGACTTGCCGACCTCCTCCGTGGCGCTGCGGCGCTGCCTCCTCCGCGGCGCCCGCCTCTCCGTGCTGAGGCCGCGGAGCCCCGCGGGGAGCAACGCGGCCGCGGGCGGAGCGGAAAGTGAAAGTAGCCGGTGCCGGCGGAAGCCCCATGGGACAAGCCGAGCCCGGGCGCCCCGCAGCCGCCTCTGACAGCTCCGCGCCCCCCGCCGCGGCTGCGGGCACCATGGCCGGGACGGCGCCGCCACCATGACCGCGGAGCCGCCGGCGCAGCGCCCTCCCCGCGGACCATGTCCCATGGTAAGGAGCGCGCGCCGCACGGCGGGCAGAGCCGCGCGGGGCGCCCCGCTCCGCTCCATGCCCCCGCTCCTCACCGGCTCCGCCGACCCCGCGCTGCCGGCCCCGCTGTGGCAGCGCGGTACCGCCCGGTGCGCTTTTAAACCCGCGGTGACGGCCCGGGAAATTCCCAGGTTTGCTTTTTCTTTTCGTTTTCCCCTCAGAATGAAAGTAAAAGCGCCCAGTTCCCATCGCGCCCGCTGCCGGGAACCGTGCGTGGCGGAGGCAGCGGGGCGGGGGGAGCTGCGGGGAAGCGACCCGCGGCGCGCCCCGCCGCACTTCGGCACGGGAAAACCCTACTGCTGCCCGCTCCCCTCGGGGGCAGAGGAGACGTGGGTGGTCTGGGGGGGTCCGGGTGCGCAGGGTGCTGCGGGAAGCCCGCGGGGCAGTGCCTCTTCAGGTTGCATGCGTGCACAGGAAGGCTGTTTTATTTTAATTACAAACGGTTTTTAATTACAAAACCAAGAGGGGATTTTTGACATTTGGGGATTCTGGAATGCTAACTCTTTCTGGATTTTCTCAGAGAACTTTTTGGGGCTTTCCGGATACGGCTTACTGGGAGTTAACTGGAAGGATGGGATATTACCAGTAATACACACTCCCTTTCTTTTGAAGGTCGTGTGGAGTGCTGTCAGTTCTTCTTCTGAAGTTACTTAGCTTCAATAAAAATCCTTTCAGTCTTCAGTCTAAAGCTCTTAGAACATTTTATGACTCCCAGCTAATGGGTTCCAGAGGGCTCATTTAGGAACATCTTAATAGGTTTCATTGCAATCCTGCAATGGATCCAAGGACTGTATCTGCGTGCAACGTCTCTTGTAGAATTATCTACTTTGATTCTGTAATTTCTAAATTTTAAAAAGATTCAAAATCGGTGCAATACAGAGAAAGTAAAAAAAATAAGTGATTTTGCAATTTTCACCTATTATCTCCACTCGTTGCTGAACCAACCAAGTTTTAAGTAGAGTCTGTTAGGTTGGTTTTAATTTAGAAGACTTATTTACGCCCTTTGAAGCAGGTTTTTGAAGCAGCATATCCGCGTTTCTTGTTTCACTGTTAATTTGAAAACAGCATTGTATTTCTTTTTGCATTGGAATTGAGAGATGCATTGTTATATTGCAAAAATGTCCTATATTTCTTCCTATTCTTGTATTTTTTTAAGTTTATTTTAAAATACAAAATCGCATTCCTACAAACTGCTAATTCACTTTGCACAGATGTAGTTAGCATAGAGGTTTACAAAAGTAAATCTTTGTGGAAGTCAGGTGTCCACTCAGAGATTGAACATCATAATAGATTCACCTTACCTAGTTTGTACATTTACTACATGTAGGATCCATTTAGGATCCATTTGGCTTTCTTTTTAGGATGTTAATAGACCTCAGTTGATCAGTATATGGAAAGGGCAGAAAATTTGGGTTTGGGGCCATCAAATTTCCCATTAAAATTTGGCAGGGAGCTTTGCCACAGGAATAATTTTTGAATTCAGCTTGTAGAAGGAAAAATTTTCCAGTCCTCTTTCTAGGATAGGGGGTTCATCACAGCATGGTCACAAGTAATCTCTAGGGGGGGAAAGAAGGCTTTGGTATTCAGGAAAAGTGGAATGCATTCTGCTTTGAAGCAGCAATGTGTGGTAGGAGTCAGCTGGGATGGGCTGTGAAGAGTTGCGTTTCTGTGAACGAAAGATGAGTGTGTGGTGTGACTGTGGTTCCTGCATTGCAGAGGTTAGGTTATGATCAAGTTTCATGGCTATCTCCTTAGTTATTTGAGATTTCTCTCTGAGGCTGGGATTTAGTGGCGACACCCATCTCTAGGTGCTGGACTGGCTGTATCCAATGCTCTCATCCTTGCCCAAGAGGAAAGAAAGTAGCAGCTAGGGTCAGAGCATCCCTTTCTGCGTTTCCTGGCTGCAACCCCACAGTTACTCTTTATGCAGTTGTTGTTCTTACTGGGTAGCAGAGATGGGTAGACACAGCTCATACTAGTCCAGAACATGCTATGGCCTTTGCTAATCCTCCAACCTGAATTTCTAGCTCTGTTTTTTTTCTAAAACTTTCCGTTTAAACCTTATCCTAGCCAGTCTCGCTGTAGGCTGGAGTCCAGTTATGAGCTTCCTAATCGTGGTTACCATCCTGTACTCAGTCTCACTCATTCCCAGCATCAGACAAGTCACCTGCAGCTTCCAGTTACCTTGTCAGTCCCTTATGGTTCTTTTGATATTTTGGTTGTTTCTATCTGTCTATCCTCACGGAACTTGTATTTTTCTGGATGCCATGCAAGGACAGCAGACCAGGTGTCTGAGCAAAGCAAGATGGTTCACTGAAGGGAGAAGCAAAGTGAAGGGCAGTGAAATTTGCTCCAAAAGATAGCAAAAAATCTTGCAGAAAAGGGTGTGTTGCCACCTTATCTCGTGTTATGGACACTAGTACGGATTTGTACGTTTGGTCAGCCTGAAAATGTGTCTAAACACATTTCTGACACAAAGGTATGGTCATGGGCATTTATAGAACTTATCATATGAAAAATAGACAATTAGGATGAGATTCAGCTGCAGATTAAGACACTTAAATGCCTGCACCTACTTGACTGAGACATTTGCCTACATATGTACTAGGTGATTATGGTCCTATTATGGTCAATGGAGAGACCTTGTCAATGCTTGTAGTGAAGCCTGGAGATGAATTAAGCCCAAGTAGACACCAAGTGGCTGGTCAGCTCAATATCTGTAGGCTCTTAACCATGCTGGCTAAATCATCCTTGAGTATGAAGAAGTTTAGACACCCAAATAGTGTTTTAATCAGGAACTGAATCTTTCCCTCAATGTACAAATCATTTGGTTGTACAAATATCTCTTTTAAACTATTTTAATAGATTACAGAAAGTATTTGTTAATACAGCACACACTCTATGGCATTTAATATGTACTTAACTGCTCTTGTTGTAATCCAGCCTTTTTTAGATCTATCTTTCGAGTTCTGCCACTGCTCCTTGTTCTATCTCCAGTGAATTCATCTAATTGTACAATGGGAAGTAAAACAACTGAAATCCGTGTGAAGTATGAGAATATACTAAGCCACGACATCGATGAGCTGGTAGGTAATAGCTCTTGGGCTTTCAAAAAATGTTGATTATCTTTAGATTATAAAAAATAATAATAATAAAGAGCTCTAATGTTAACGTACAATAAGAGACCAATTTAAAATCACACATTGTCCTGGAATGGTGGCTTTATTTGAGGGGGTGTGACAATTCAGTCTCTTTAAAATCTCTGAAATCTGTGGATGCTGCCTTTTGGGTGAACAAATACCATGATACAGGTATTTGTGCCTGTGCACAATGTAGTTAGACACATGTACCATTTTGCCCTAAATAGTGTAACAAATTACATTAAAAAGTACTCTTTTTCGAACTAATTTAATGACTATTTCTTTTTATATCTTCTAACAAGGGAAGAAAGCATTATACAACCTGTAATTTGTTCTGTTTGGGTCTACTTGGACTTTTGTAAAGCCTTTGACATCGTTTCTCACAGTATTCTGATTGAGAAACTGGCTGCCATTGGCCTGGATGGGCACACCCTCTGCTGGATAAAAAACTGGCTGGATGGCTGGGCCCAGAGGATGGTGGTAAATGGAGTTAAATCCAGCTGGACACCAGTCGTGAGTGGTGTTCCCCAGGGTTCAGTGCTGGGTCCAGTCCTGTTCAATATATTTATCAATGATCTGGACGAAGGGATCGAGTGCACCCTTAGCAAGTTTGCAGATGACACCAAGCTGGGTGGCAGTGTTGATCTGCTTGAAGGAAGGGAGGCGCTGCAAAGAGATCTGGACAGGCTGGATCGATGGGCTGAGACCAATGAGATGAGGTTTAACAAGACCAAATGCCAAGTCCTGCACCTGGGACACAACAACCCCATGCAGCGTTAGAGGCTTGGGGAAGAATGGCTGGAGAGCTGCCTGGAGGAGAAGGACCTGGGGGTGTCGATTGACAGCTGGCTGAATATGAGCCAGCAGTGTGCCCAGGTGGCCAAGAGGGCCAATGGCATCTTGGCCTGTATCAAAAAGAGTGTGGCCAGCAGGACCAGGGAAGTGATTGTGCCCCTGCACTCAGCACTGGTGAGGCTGCACCTCGAGTACTGTGTTCAGTTCTGGGCCCCTCAGTACAAGAAGGACATGGAGATACTGGAGCGCGTCCAGAGAAGGTCAATAAGGCTGGTGTAGGGGCTGAAGAACAAGTCCTACGAGGAGCGGCTGAGGCGAGACCTCATCACTGTCTATGGCTGCCTGAAAGGAGGCTGTAGTAGAGTGAGTGTTGATCTCTTCTCATAAGTGACAGGTGATAGTACAAGGGGAAATGGCCATAGTTGCGCCAGGGGAGGTTCAAACTAGATATTAGGAAGAATTTCTTTATCGAAAGAGTGATTAGGAACTGGAACAGCTGCCCAGGGAGGTGGTTGAGTCACCATACCTGGAGGTATTTAAAAAGTGGATAGGTGAGTTTTTGAAGGACATGTTTTAGCAGAGGATGGGTAGGGTTGGACTCGATGATCTCCAAGGTCTTTTCCAACCGGAAGATCCTATGATTCTATGATTCTCCTAGTTGTAGTCTTCTTGGCACAAAATTCATAGAACAATAAAAGGGGTTTTTTTTTGTATTTTACCTATTAATATATCTTTTTTTTAGCCAACAAATAATCAACTTGTAGGTAGCAGCAGAGAAAAGTTTAACTTTCTCAGTTGTAAGTCTTCTCCATTATGGCTTTATCAGCTGGATTTCTTACAGTTTTGCAAAACAGTATCATAACAATTTACTAATCCATGCCAAAAACCTACCTTCCAACTCTTCATCATGAATTATTAACAATTAAATTCATCTGTCATGAACAATTTCATGGGAGAAAGCATGTTCCATAGTTGGATTAGCAGAGGCATTTCTATGAAAATAGGATTCTTCTGACAGTTTGTCACTAAACAAGAAGTCACCATTCTGTTGCAGTCTTAAATCATGATCTCTTTGTGTGAAATACAAGGGATATACAGTGCTTTTCCAAAGGTGAAATGAGGAGCTGTTGTATTTCTTCACACTTACAATCCACTGACACCCTTCATCATGTTGCGTTTCTTGAGATTATGAAGAGTGAAAGGTACATCTCCATAGATAAATGACCTTATTCTGAACAAGGCATCTATGTTGGGGAAAATATTCACAGTTTTATTAGAAGAGATAAGTAGCCCTGTTAGTTTGTCATCTTATTTCTGACAGAAAGACAAATGTTTCCTAGAGAACAGAAACAAACCTTCTTGGTTAGCAGTTACAAGATAGCTGACCTGTAAGAGAAAACAGTATGACAGGAAAAACAGATAGGGTGTCCCAGGCTGAAGGTGGCAATGCCTTGGCACTGCCCAATTGCAGGACAACGCTGGATGCACTCAGTGCCCCAGTGTGCCATCAAGGATTTGAGTGGAGCAATGTCATCCTTCCAGATATACTTTGAAATTCTTCATCCTTTTTAATTGTAATAAATATATTAAAGTTTTTTAGGAGTCTGTATGGAATTAAAACTGTTATCCAATAAAATAAATAAATAACACCTTAATGAATTAATATTTGTGAAAGATAATGGGAATGTGCTGAACTCTGAAGTTTTACTTCCTGGAATAGGCATGCATAAGCAGCTACAGTGCGTTTCTTCATTTTTGTGTCTTCATTTTTTGCAGTTTAAGAGAGAGTCATTTGTCTTCCATGTAAAATCACTTAATAGAAAGTATTATGGACAATGTGTTTTGGGTGAGAGCAACTGCTCAGTAGACACTTTCCTGCAATTTCAAAGTCAATAACTTTCAGTCCCTCAGCCTGGTGATTGAAGGCAGTTTTGGAGATGAGTAGTGAGTTATATACTAGACCTTCATCAGTTAATTTGATTTTCATTAATGCCTTTTCTGAGGCCAGACTTTCCCTTATGTTGCTATAGTCACAGCCAATAAAATGCCTTCAGAAATGTTTACTGTACATTACATTAAAGATGAATTGAGGAAGTCAGTGAGAATGGGTAAAGCCCTTAGCAATTGGCAAGTGAAGCTATAAATATCTAGGGTTTGGGGTGATTATTTATTTAGTTTTAAATCTTGGTGGTGTGTGACTGCAGCCAAATTTCATTCCGTTGTGGTATAATACAAGCAGAGATGTGCATTATCTTCCAATTTTATTTACATGTTTACTTTTTCCTTTCAGTGAATATTTGACTTCCTAAACTCTTCATTTTTAAAACGCTTTCTGGATGAAGTTGCCTGAGATACAGGCAATGTTACTACAAAAAATCTGTGGAAAAACTTTAAGAATTAAGTTGTCTAATATGTTTATATACACACCTAAGCAAGATTTAACACAATATTCTCACGAGCTGCCTTTGTTAAAACGTTTCTGGTTGTATTAGATTATCAGGATACAAGTTGAAGAAGAAAGAAAATGAACTTTGTTGAGTTGTGTTCAGTTGTCATCTTGATGACAAGCATGAAAGTGGAAGGAAAAAATACATGGATTAAACTATGGATAAAAGATTATGGTCACGCAAAGGGGGCAACTGATATTGCTTAGGACACCTTCTGTTAGCGCATATGCATTGTTTTGATGCCAGGGGTATTTTTGAGACCAACATTGACAAACATTGTATTTGATGCCTGTATAAGATTTATATATTCCTTTATGGTTTAAAATGCCAAAGAACCAAGTAATTCAATAGAATATGGAGGTTTAAAATGAGTAGATCTGTGTCCAGTTCTGGACACTGGGGAGCTACTGGAGAGAATCCAGCAAAGGGCTACGAAGATCATGTAAGGGACTGGAACATCTTTCCAATAAAGAAAGGCTGAGAAAGCTGGGACTGTTCAGCCTGGAGAAAAGAAGAATCAGGGGGATCTTGTCAATGTATATAAATACCTGAAGTGGGGTTGCAAAGAGGACAGAGCCAGGCTCTTTTCAGTGGTGCCCAGTGACAGGACAAGGGGCAGTGGGTACACACTGAAAAACAGGAGGTTCCTTCTGAACATCCAGAAACGCCCTTTCACTGTGAGGGTGTCTGAGCACTGACCCAGGTTGTACAGGAAGGTTGTAGAGTCTCCATCCCTGGAGATACTCAAGAGTTGTCTGGTGTTGGTCCAGGGCAGCCTGCTCTGGTTGGCTGTACTTGAGCAAGGGGGTTGGACCATATGACTTCCAGAGGCCTCGTACAACCTCAACCATTCTGTGATTCTATGTGATTCTGTGAATACTTTTAGAAATTGTAATTGGGGTTTTCTTTGCCTGCTTGCCAAGGAAAAGTTCAGAAGGGTACACTTACCCTGCTACAGCTGAGCAGATGCTACTGAACAATTTAGTGTTGACATCGCCAGCTATTAGCGAGAAACTTGGTTTACTTAGTTAAAAGTACTTTCATATTTAAACATATATGATATTTTACAGGTGAATATGTCTGCAGAATATCGTGACAGGTGCTGCAAGAATAAAAACCATGAAAATAGCAAAGTGTTTTTCTGCAATGATACTCAGGTAAAATTTAATTTCCCAGAATGTACTTTAAAGAATACAAACTCAAATGGGTTCTCTTTACAGTCCAGTCCCTGAATAATATATTGTAATAAAGAGTAATATTACCTTTTAATAGTCAAATCAATTCAGTTCTTTTCCTTTTTTGAATTTGGAATCATTCCATTTGTTAAGTAAAATTTATATTTTTAAAATTAAAATATTAAGCAAGTGACAGAAAGCATAATTGTCAGCTCTTGCTGCATACTTTATCATGACTTGATAAAAAGACTGACTAAAAAATCATTCACTATTTTCCTAACTGCATCAGCTCATTTCATTACAGCTATGGTTTCGCCTCAGCATCCTTATGCTATTATTATTACTACTACAAACTGATCTTTGAAAAGATGGCAGGTAGGTCAGATTAGTTATCTGCTTTGTTGGAAAAGACGGGCAGTATGAAAGCAAAAGAACTAATGGTAATAACTGATGGAGGTTTTTTTTAAAGACAAACCAACGTTATAAAGAATTAATTGTGCACAGACTTTTCAGGACATGTTTTTCTTGCTCTCTTTACAGGAGATAGAATCGCTACAGAGTATGGCATGCAACATGCTCAGATTCTTTCATAAGCAAAAAATCAGCAAAGAGTTGAGATGGAAAGCAGCATTAGTGTCATGTGGAACATTACAAATTCTACAGTGTAAGGGTGAAAGACATAAGAAAGAAAAGGTGCGTAGTCGTGATGGTCTATAGTTTATGGGAAGTACGTATGTGAATTATTCCTTAGATCTCTTCAACACAGATTGTCATATCTACCTCTCAAATGTACAACTATTATACATGTTATACGTTATATGCGTAATGAATTTTGCTCTGTATAAAATATGTCTTGTAACAGACTTTAAGCCCACTGCAAAGACTAAGTAAGAGAATGATCTGGAAGTTTATAGTGAAGATACATACTCTGGTTCAGTACTGAAGTACCTGAGCAAATTCTTCAGTAAAAGACAAAGGCCACACTTGTGTGAAGGCGGCCTTTAACTTCTCTAGTGTGTAAAATCATATTTGTTACTTCTCACTGGGGTTCTACCGTAAGACTGTTAAATTTTGCTTGTTTCATCAAACAATTAATGGGAGTTTCTCTTGTTTCCATAATCCCTTTGATCTTTATTTTACCCACATCTCAGTTAGATATGAAAATATATGAATTTTTAGTCATTGGCAGAGTCTGCAGTTTATCACACTCAAATCTAGCACAATAATCTATAAACTATCATAGCAAAGGAAGAGTGTTCTTTTAAGTGTGGCTCACAATTACCTATTGAACACAAAAAATATTGACCAACATCAAAAAGCCTTCCCATAGGCATGAAAGGATACAATTCTTCATGGCTTAAATAGTTGAATTGAAGGCTGCATTGAACTCATTCTGTTTCTTCTCAAGATGGAGACAGTCTTATAATCTAGGACCAGGTCTTCAGAGTAATATTGGTGTTTGCATTTTGCTTAGCCACCTGCGGTGAATCCAGTGTTTGCCTTACCATAAAAGGTATCCCAGTTTAGTCATAAAAGCCAAAGAGCTTCACCCTTGAAACTCCTGTCTAACCTTGTGGGTGCCTGGTTTTATTTCAGTCATGGTCTTGGATGAGATCCTGAGCGCTAGGCCACAGCACTAACCCCTGGGAACAGGTCTGTCTTGTTCCACTCCTCTCAAGGTACCATACACATAGTCATATCTTTTCAGTTGCACAGACTGATTTCATATGTCTATATTTGCTGTGTGTTAAATCCGCATTCTCCCAGTCCAGGGGGCAAGGGCAGCAGCAGTGCTGTGCTCAGGGTGAGAATACTGGAGTTATGCAGGCTGCATACTGCCACGACATGTTTTATGAGTAGCTCAGCCTTCTGGCTTAATTACCATGTAAGATACCTCCATTATTTATTGAATCAGTTTGGTTTAAAACATGTCTATATGAAAAGAATAATTACTTCTCAATTAACAATAGAAACTACTCTTTTTCAGGTTTGCACACAGGTAAATACATATAATAAAGAAGATGGAGAAACAGGCGAACAGTCCAAAAAGAAATGTAATCATGAATTTTGTGAACTGAAAGAAAATATATCTAGCCTTCGATCCTGCTGGAATAAATTTGAAAAAATAATTTCCAGGTGATTCTAGGTGAATCTTACTCTTTTCTTTCAAAGTGGCATTACTTGGTGTCTTTGCATTTTATATGCATTCTTTGAGTAACTGCTTACTTATATGAACGCTTTATGCCAGAATTCTGATGGAAAGCTACTGTACCTTGTTCCTGGAGACGGAATAAACAGAAACGGCTAAAGCAAGCTGCTGAAGTCCAAGTAGTGGAAATGGAAGACCAGCGTTTGGAACAAAGAACTCTGCGGAATGCTGTGTCTCACTTTTGTGCTCTGGAAACTACTTTGAATTTTCTGATCTTTCAAGTAACTTTATAATACTGTCATATGAAAGCAATCTACTTACAAGTTTCCTGCAGTATATAAAACTATCTTAGAAGCTGCAGGTGAACAAAACAGTATGGAAAAGTAGCTGTTTTCGTTATATCTCCATAAAACACATCAAGGACAAAAAGGAGCAATTTACTAAACAAGCAGCTGATCTTCCGTGTGTTATGCTGGAGCAGTAACGTTTTCAGTATGACTATCTAATGACTCTGCAAACTGCTTTAGTTTTGGAAAAATAGGGAAAAGGTTATCTTTTTATCAAACCTGAGGAAGGGTACTGATTTTTGAGAGATGTAGCACACTTCTGCTGGCTGAAGTAGAAGCAAGACAGCAAGACCGATGGTAGGTGATAAAGGAGATGCCTGAATGTAAGTTTATTCAGCTGAATGGAAACTGCACTAGTTTCATGTGTTTGGCTATCCTAGAGTTATGTGCAAGAAGAATTTCTTACCTTCAGATTGTGATTTCTTACATTCAATTATTTTATATAACATGTTTAACGTGTTAGACAAACATGACTTAATGTGTGAATATTTTCAGAGAATAATATATTGGCATTCAACTAATAAAATGTTCATATTTAATTTTGGATAAATAGAAGTATTTTTATAGTTTTTAACTCTTCTGCAGTTTCTTACTTTGATATAACTCCTTTGGTAATAAAATATTTGTCTTCTGTGGAATTGAGGTGTTGATTTTTTTGGTGTCATTACTCCTTTTTTAGCTTTGTTTCACTAAAAGCATTAAAAGCATAGCTGGTAATGTAACTTCCAGCTGCTTGTGACTTCCTATTATAAATTATCTATTTTTGAGTTGCTTGTAACCTGGCCAGTTTAGGTGGCATCTACTTTGGACTGAATATCTTGGGAAGTCTTTAGTTTGTTGTTTCCTCGTTCACAGTGGGGTAACATACATTGTTTTATCTGTGCTAAAGGAAATTTTCTGTGGATGTGCTTTGAAAAACTTTTGGTAGTCAGAACAAAGACCTGAAAAAATGGTGGGATATGCTTCAAAGAACTGTATGGATCTCCTTTGACTGGAATAAGGATCTGCTATACAGAATCCATGAATGCCAGTGTGCTCTACTGCTGATGACAAGGGAAGAGGTTAAGAGCAAAGCAAGTATACTGTTATGCTTTCGTGGAATATACTCTCCTCAGTCCCTTTTCATTTATGGTGAAGAAAATTCTTGAGACAGTATATGTGGTAAAATTGTGATTTTGACTTTCACATATTCTCTTCAGCTCTTGATGAAAGAGATTCCAAATTTAACTCCAACCAGTTAAAAATCCCAACCCGTAACTCTTATGTAATATAAAAGGAAAACAGACTTCCCGATATCATACTGAAAATAAAAGAATGTAACCACTATTTTAAGGACTTTTTTGGAAATCCCTTCTACTGAAAGAAGTCCCAGGAGACCTGAAGATTAAATTTAACTCTGAGACTGAATAGCAGTTGCTTTTTCTTGGAAGTTCAGGAACAGCTGAATCCTAAGATGTATTTCCAAATAACTACTTGGCAAGGAAAGATCAGTAGGAATTAAAAGAGAAATATACAGGTGCATTATTGGCTACCAAAAAACTGGACGTTGAGTCAGCTTAAACGACTTAAGCAGCTGTCCATAACTTAAATCATGATACAAATCAAGCAGTTTTGGGCGTATCCTGGAGAAAAAGTGAAAGTTAGATCCAGAGCAGAAATTTAAATTGAGACATTATGAAACTGTAAGGTTTCCCTAATTGCTTCTCTTAATAAATATCCTGCCTGCTTGATTCTTATTGTCAGATTTAACAAGACTGAGGTTTACAAACAGATCGAGGTTTAACAAGACCAAATGCAGAGTCCTGCACCTGGGACTCAACCAACCCATGCAGCGTTAGAGGCTTGGGGAAGAGTGGCTGGAGAGCTGCCTGGAGGAGAAGGACCTGGGGGTGTTGGTTGACAACTGGCTGAATATGAGCCAGCAGTGTGCCCAGGTGGCCAAGAGGGCCAATGGCATCTTGGCCTGTATCAAAAAGAGTGTGGCCAGCAGGACCAGGGAAGTGATTGTGCCCCTGTACTCAGCACTGGTGAGGCCACACCTCGAGTACTGTGTTCAGTTTGGGGCCCCTCACTACAAGAAGGACATAGAGGTGTTGGAGCGCATGCAGAGAAGGGCTACAAAGCTGGTGAAGGGGCTGGAGAACAAGTCCTACAAGGAGCAGCTGAGGGAACTGGGGTTGTTTAGCTTGGAGAAGAGGAGGCTTACGAGAGACCTCATCGCTGTCTACAGCTGCCTGAAAGGAGTGAGTGTTGATCTCTTCTCACAAGTGACAGGTGATAGGATGAGGGGAAATGGCCATAAGTTGCGCCAGGAGAGGTTCAAACCAGATATTAGGAAGAATTTCTTTACCAAAAGGGTGATCAGGAACCGGAAGGAGGTTGAGTCACCATACCTGGATTTGTTTAAAAAACGGGTAGATGAGTTTTTGAAGAACATGGTTTCGCAGAGGATGGGTATGGTTGGACTTGATGATCTCCAAGGTCTTTTCCAACTGGAAGATTCCAGTGACTAACTGCTAAACACAGTGACTGGTACTGTTTGATTTGTTCCTTCCATTTGAGAACCTTCTCCAGTCTATCCTGAGATTATAAATGTGAAAATAAACTGCTCTGCGGGAATGGGCAAAGGGATGAAAAACATCTTAGGGCATCACCACCACACCTACCTCCCTGCCACTTTCTTTTATGTATTTATTTATTTGGTCACAGCAAAAGAATGAGTAGGTAAAAAACACTATTCAGAAACACATGGAATTTATGGGAAGGGAAAACAACTTAGGTGTTAAAATTAAAAAGAATTTTAGCATTGTTGTTGCAAGGGATTCTGATAAAGTAGAAAGAAGTGACAATCACCCATAAGCAAGATAATGTTGCACATTTCTAACAGCAAGAATGAGTTAGGGCTCTGTAGTTTATAGTGAGAAGGAAGAATTTCTGGCACTTAGGAAGTCATAACAAGGAAGGACACTGGAAGAGAATGTTTAAATCATAGAATCATCTGGTTGGAAAAGACCTCTGAGATCATCAAGTCCAACCGTATCTGTTCCCTTACTAATCCATGTCCCTAAGAAACTCGTCTACCTGCCTTTTAAACAGCTCCAGGGACGGCGACTCAGCCACCTCCCCAGGCAAATCTCAGTTCACACCATCAAACAGACATTTACAGCTGTAGTTCTTTAGCTGTAGATGCAGGAGTCAACCTCTCCTGGCTGGTTATATGTTTCCTTCCAGTTCCATCTCTTCAGCTTTGTGCTAAAAGTGGAAGAGATGTTGGCTTTATGATAGATTTACATTCAGCAGCTACTTCAGTTTTTGGTTTTGTTTATTTTTAATCTCATCATCCAATTGGAATGGTTACTGAACTAGAATAAAGAGGAAGCCAGCATGAGGAATATAATGGAACCTCAGTGGTGACAGGATTCTTGGCAGACAAATTAATTTCACCCACAAGGAAGGGAAAACACATCTGCCTTCCTCTGAAGACAGTGTGGTGAAGTAAACAAAAGAGCCCAGTAGAAGAAACTTTCCCCTAAAAAGAGAAAAGAAGAGAGAAATTGATGTTTACTCATCCATTTTTAGTCAAGAAAATCAGGAACCCAAACTCTTACTACAATTTCTGCTCACATAAGTGAATGAGCTTTACAGGAAAAATATCACTTTCCATTTTTTTCCTGCTTAATCATTTCATCAACAAAACTGCACTCTAACATCATGAAGGAGAATAAACCCAGATGAAGCTTAGGTTATATTATACCTTACAGCCTTATTAAAGATAGGCTCTATATAAACTAAATTCTCCTATAGTTTGAAAGAAGGAAACATAAGAGAGGTAAATTTGTTTAAGTAGATCACACTGATTTAAATATCTGGCACACAGTATGTTTTAAGGTGACTGAGGAATCCAAATCTCATCTCCCAAGTCAATTTAAAAACACTGTTCTTTGAATAACTAAGTAGTTCTCTCCCAAACACTACAAAAGACATTGGATGGTCCTTACATCAGGTCTAGTGTACTTCAGACAAAGATATCAAAATATTCATAAGGCTGAAATGGTGTTATCTATCCCTATGCTATTTTATTAAGACAATTACACATTTGGCTACAAAAATGTGTGCATCAAACTTTTATTGGCATATTTGCTTTACTGTTAACAAGTGGCAAATTAGCATAGGTGGTGATTTAATTAAAACAGAACTGTCATTTTCACGTAAACAGAATATACCAAATAAGATGCAAACAAACCCATGAATTCTGAAAAAAAAAAACCCAAACCACTGGATGGTCACAAAAACAGATATTCAGTGTACCGAGGGGCAAGGCAAATATAATAAATATAATGCTAACAAAATTAATCACTTGAAACACACAAATGAACACTTCATTTAAAAACATGGAACATCAATAAATAAACTTATGAAGATACACACTAAGTGTCATATGAAGGATGGACGCTAAGAGTTAAGAGTAATCATATAAAGTAGGTATTGTAACAGTTGTAGAATACTCAGAACTTTACATATCAGACCCAAATCCTTTCATGCTTCTGCCAGAAATCCAATTACAAATATAGAACTATAGTAAACCATGCAAAATTATTTAGAACTTAAGTTTGATATTCAGGTATATTAAACTAAATTTGATTTGCTAATTCAAAAGCTAATGTTCACATTGGAGAAATATGATTTCCCTATTGATTGTTTCGTAAAGAAGAAACACTAATTTAAAAGAAAATCTGAATGGCAGCATGAAATGGAATGGGGCTAAGTACACTGCTCCAGAAATGTGTATTCTGAAATGACATAACAAAAAAACGCAAACCCTCACACCAAACTAGTATACAAGAATAATCTCTTATATTGTGAATATTGGAAAGAAAACGTCAAACAAGTAACTGCTGAATACAGCCAGGGAATCTTTCACCTAACATTTCTGCCAACAACACAATTGGGTAGTTCAAACCTTACTCAGCAAGCTGGGTGAAAAAAAAACCCAAAACAACCAAAACCAGAAAAAACAGCAACAAAACCATCCCAAGCTGGAATGAGCTATACTTGAAAGGCAATATAACTATTTTCACCAGCCATCAAAATAAATTTCACCAAAGATGAAAATTCTATCCTAACATACAACTCATGTAATTATTCATAGCTTTATCAAACTGAAAGGAATTAAAATTGCAAAAAGTGCTCTTACAAAACACAAATTTGTCAGTCAAGATTATAAAAAACCCAAACGTAACAAGTTTGTTCTTTGTACATAAACAGAGTCTGTGTGATGGAAACTAGCACTTATTGAGAACATTGCAATACACAGACAATACAATTTCATTTTATACTCAGAGTAAGTACATAGCCTACATCACTGTGTGCTGCTACATGCCTTGTTTACTAACATTTAAACTACCGCAGTCATACCTCCTTCCACTGATAAGTATGCATCATGAAACTGTAATCTTTGCAGACTGCATTTCAGGCACTAACCCTCAGTTGCAATAGTGAATTAGGAGCTAGTCTCTCTCAATGAAAGAGAAATTCCATGAAGCTTGAAGATTGGGTCAGAGTTTAAAATACATTTTTGGTTTTATCAGCCAGTGAGTGAGCCTAGCTCCCTGCGGTGGGTGTAGATGGGTCTGAGCAGCTGCTGCCTGCAGCACTGCAGGAACAGCTCGAGTGCCCAGAGCACCATGGAGAGCTCCCCATGCACCACCACCTCCTTTCCAACCAGGAAACCCTCTGGGATGAGCTTTTCAAAGCCGGTCAAGGGAGTTTAATGTTTTTTCTAGTCTCTTTGATAAATCTCAAAAATTCTGCCTATATGTTCAGTTCATAGGTACAAGCTGAATTGGTGGTAAAGTACTTCTTCATGCCCGCTTCCTGGGAGCTGATAATTTAATTTTCCACACAACCATATACTTAAGTTGCTGTATATTTAGAGATCCCAGTTGTATAATGGATGTTCACAAATACAGAATGGAAATGCAAACACCCTCAGGCCAGACCTCAAAAACAGTCTTCACCTATTCCTTTAGATATTATTTTACCCTTGGCTTTTTTTTTTTTAATTGAATGGAAGAGCCTTAGTAAGTACATTAAGAAGATACAGTGGTGGACAGTAAAAGAAAGTCTGTCATGGATTCAGACATTGGAACAGAAATCATTAGAACAGTGACATCAATAAATTTCACTTTGAATAGACAATAACTACTTTAGTCTACTGTTTGAAGCTTCACAATCCTCCAGTAGTATTGTCTTGTTTTGTATCAACTCTGCTTTAACAAAACAATTTTTTACATTTGTATAATTTATCAGTTCTCACAAAATACATCTGTGCTCACCTGCACACCATACACATATACACACAGAGAACTGGAGAGGCAGATGCTAAATGGAGTAATCATGTAATCCTAATTTTACTCGCAAACTCTTAAGGAATTTAGGATTTTAAGTTAAGTATCCGTCAACAAGGCATCCAGGAGATGACACTAGCTAAGTTTAGACTCATCAGTGGTGCACTGTTCATCTATGGGTTTTATGTTCACAGCTATCAATATTTTGATTCTTGAGACGTTTTGAAACATTCCCCTTTCCATGTTTTTTTTTTTTCCAATGAAAACCAAGGCATAAAGGCAGGTGGGAGGAGTAGGGCAAGAGGGTTTAGACCTATGTTGTTAATAAATTTAATTCACAAACTTCTGACACATCTAGTGTACTTAAAAATTCAAAGTCCATATCCCTTAGCAGTGTTATTTTTCTTTAAATATAAGAAATTTGTTTCCAATACTCAGTTCTGCATGGTCATTATGAAAAGAAATCTACCATTTCCTAATAAAGATTCCATTGAGATGGAATTACAGCTATCTGTGCTGATAACCTGTGTAATACAGTCTATGCTCTGTAACATCAAAGACTTCAGAAATATATTTCAGTCAGTAAACAAAATAGGTGTTGAAGTGGAACATATTAGGCTTCTGACAGTCTCACTATACAGCAATAAACTGCATAGTCATTTATATTTGCATTGTTTGCTTATCTTTATTGTAGATTCAAACACATACACATTATCCAACGTTACTGTCAGTCATTTATATTTCAACAGACCTTCTTGTAAGGCCAAATTAAAAGTTCAGGAAATCTTTTTAAAATTTCTCTTTCAGTGAGGTTAATCCACTGTTTAGTCCTTGCTATAAATCATCTAAGTAAATTATGTTTCACTCGAGTAATTTACTAAATGCTGCATTGGAAGCAACAAAAATTATGGTAACTGTACATGGATTCATTTACCACAAACAAATCTGCCACCTACAAGTCTAATGAGATAAACAGTATGTTTTTTTCTACAGTTACAGCAATTCTGGAAAACCTGGAAGATATTTATTTCCTTACTAAACTTACAAAGGAACTGATTCCTCAGTAGACTGACTAACTGATGATCAATCTATGTTGGACTTGTATCTTTGCTGATGGACATTCAGCTTATAATAAATCAGTCTACAGATCTCCATGGCTCAAGTCCAGGACAAATTTTCTAAAGCAGGCTTATCTATGGAAAGGACACAGGATTCCATTTTTTCCGAGAAAAGATAAGAATGTGTCAAAATATGGATCCTAGAAACTAAACTACCTAGAACATAATTTGGCTAGGATTTGTCAGTTCTAGTTATTGTTACCAGTCAATCATCCTACCATGCTCAGTAGCCAGTTTATGTGAATTACGATAAAACAAGACTACACTGAATAAAGGATGATTTCTAAAAATCATCTGTATAAAAAGTGTAAAACAATTCCACACCATTGAGCTAATTCTAAAACATCAATAGCTTGCAGCCTGCAACATCAAGTCTCTCAAATCTCTCATCCTCCAAGACTGGCACCTGCTTTGGAAATGCTTTTCTTCAGCCATGCCTTCCTCATAGTTGTCCCCACTGATAGTAATCACAGCTTTTAAAAATGCAAACAATGAACCTAATACTATAATGGAGTACTACATTATATTTTGTACAAGCCACAAAGACATTATATAAGTTAATACTAGTATATTTTGTTGAAAGTAACGATTTCTGACAAAAAGAGTGTATTTGTTGTGGGAAAGGCACAATTAAGTTCTTTTAGATTGTTCTTTCATGCGTAACTAAGACGGTGCCAGCACTTCAAAGCAAAACTTCACAAAACAAATAACTACATTCAGATACAAGTTAAGTGATTTGGTTTGTGAACGGTTTTAATATCCTGTGCAATTTTTAAAAAAAACCCAACAACTTCCTGACCATGGGCCTGACCATTCTTCCCAACGAATTAATGCAAAATCTGTTATGAGCTTCAAGAGGCTGTTGATCAGAGCCCAAGAATACACAAGATTATAAAAAAAACCACATAAGGTATTGACGCATAAACCTATGGAGCACAGTTATTCCATTATGCACTCCTATGTGACTTGTGATATTTGCACATCTAAGAATAAAAACAGTCACTACTTACATCAAGTTCTACAGTTCTAATAACATACATTTTTATGGAAGTATTTTTAGTACTGAATAGATCAAGAAGGCTCTTTTCAAAATAAGAGTTCAACATTTAGATAGGGTAAGCACAGACTTTGTCTCTTCAATCATTTCCTGAAGGAGAGAAAAAAAATGAAACCTTTGGAAACCTTTTAGATACACTAGTCATGGTGCAGCACAGGAGGAGAAAGACAAGTATTTCTGAACAAAAGGAACTTAATAAAATGATGATACCATATTTGTCCTTATAAATACATAAAAATATTAACAAGTTCTTATTGGAAAACAGAACATGGAAAGCCACAAACAAAATATTGTTTTTCTTACACGTGAACAGAACTCTCAGGTACTTTTTCCACTTTGATTCTTTAAAAAAATCCTAGGAAGTAACAGGCAAGTCCAATTAGGTTACTACTATTAATGAGTTAAAGGGATCCAGACTTTTTGCACTTTTAACTAGGAATTTATAAGGACTTGCTCATGTTGTTTTCACTTAGAACATATCATCTAAGTTACTGTCACATATGAAAGAAAAGCCTCTACAGAGAAACTTTTGAAGCCCAAGTTCATGTCTAGTTCCCTATGGGTATTATCCAACATAAGTGATTTAAATAATCCTTTATCTAGCAGGATTTACAGGAAAAATAACACTGAACTTCTGCTACCTAAGTTAATTAACACATTTTAACCTTAATTTTAAATATTTCCAACAGTGATTAAAGAGTATTTCCTTGAATGGCACAGTTTTAGGTACCTGCTATTTTTACATACACTATATATATTTGTTTATAAATAACCATGTAACCAGAAGATTGCACTCGTAAAACTACAAGATGATGTTTCAACATGTTTGCAGCATGAGGTCTAACTGGAAGGAGTGCTCTAGCTTTCAATGCAGCAGTACACAGCAGATGCTTCTGATTTCTCATTTTATTTCTGCTTTTAAGAATGTATTCACACAACCATTCTTCGAATTCCACACTCACAGCAAAACTTCGCCCATTCCACTGGATACTTTGTTCCACATTCATGACAGAACTTTGATAACTGTACAGATGAATTTCCTTCACTGCTTTTTGAACTTCCTCCATTAACTGAGGATGGGCTGTCTCCACTGTCATATCCAATTTTACCATCAGGCCTGAAAATACCGAGATAAAAAACACTCTCTGTAACTCAGTTCAGTATAACTTGATGCAAAATTATTTTAATCCTTGCAGTGAATTAGTGCTATTACTACTGACATTTTCATGCTTATATTTTCTACTGATTCACACTGGTTCTCCCCAGACCTCCCTACTTATCTCCAAGCATGCACTTTCCCTTCCCTGCAAGAAAACAAAAAATGCCAAAATTTTTGAATCGTAGAATGTCCTGAGTCAGAAGGGACCCATCGATTCCAAGTTCTGTCCCTGCATAGGACAACCCCAACATTCACACCATGCACGTGAGAGTGTTGCCCAAATGCTTCTTGAATATTGTCAAGCTTGGCGCCATTACTGCTTCCCTGGATGAAGAACCTTTTCCTAATATCCAACCTAAACCTTCTGTTGCACGTCCTCCTGCCATTCCCTTGGGTCCTATCACTGGTCACCAGAGAGGAGATCAGCACCTGCTCCTCCCGCTTCCCTTGTGAGGAAGCAGTAAACTGCAATGAGGTCTCCCCTCAGCTTCCTCTTCTTTGGGCTGAAGAGACCAAGTGACTTTAGCTGCTTGCTCATACAGCTTCCCCTCTAAACCCTTCACCAGCTTTGAGGCTTCCTCTGGACACTCTCCAGTAGCTTTATATCCCTTTTATACTGTGGCACCCGGGATCAAATATTTGATTCACTATTAATCTAACTAAAGCGTTTAAAAACTTAAAACATATCTTGTCAAAAGAAGAAAGGGTAAAACAGCAACACAATTTTTATCCTACACTTTAAAAGGGCACATATCAGACAATTTGTGTGCTTAACATGCAAATTTCATTCAATTTCAACTGAACCACTCCTCATTTGAAAGCCCATTCAATTATTTTTTTTAACAGCTCCTAAGAGGTTTTTGACATTTCTTACACTGTCATCTGAGATAGCTGATTACAAAGGTGTTTTGTTAGACGATATATATTCTAAATATGTTACCATAATCATGCCAAATACAATCGACCATGAATGAGCTATTAACTGCAGAGAACAATATTTTCCCAAACTTCTTTTGCAGTAGTTACTCTCCTTTAATGATGGTTCTATTGCGGACATAATCCACAAAATTAAAAGCTACCTCGAGTAATTTTCCGAATTGCTAGTTTTTCTTTTGTTTGTTAGAGCACCCGTGCTCATGGTTCTTCCCACACTATGAGGGGCTGATGTCCGTGTTTTAGTTGTGCCTCTAAAACAGAATAAATATCTGATTAGTTATGTACACACAGAAATACATACAATAATGTGCATTTACAAATTACATAAAAAATTAGTTCAACAATCTACACACCAAGTAACTGTATGAGAAATATAACTTATCTTCTACTGAGAGCAGACAGAAGAGCTCTGACATGAACTTGCATAGTTTGGATAGAGTATAACTTGAATCACAGTGACAGGAAATGGAACAGCAAATCTCTTCCTGTTCATGTGTTTCACTTGCTATTGCACCAAAATATATATGCTCTTGCACTACTGGTCGTTCAGTATGATATAATGTCTACCTTGACAGACTACAAGCCACTTTTAGGACTGGCAGGGCTTTCAAAGAAACAGAGAGCAGCTGACTGCAGTTCTCAGTAGTTTTAGGAAAAAATGCAGAAAGGCCACCATATTCTCAATACTGACCAATATGAAGTCAGCGACAAGAACATTTTTAATTCATTGCCACAAACTTTATTTAGGGTCCATACTTCTCAGATAATGCTCTATATCCTTGTTCTTCAAAGCACAAATATTACTTTTATAAATACAAGTAGAAGGAGGAGAGGAAAGAAAACCTATCAAGCTGGCCATCAAGTGTGACAGCCTATCAAGTTTTTTCTAGGCTGTCACAGTGTTCTTAAAGTTGGCTTCAACAGTATGACCACATTGTGGTAAAGGTGCTTTCCTCAAGACACATGGGTTTTCATGAGAAGCCAGAGTGCAATGAACAGCACATCCTAAACATACAGAACATCTCATTACTCCCTTTGATGGGGAGAGAAATATTAGAATTCCCTAAAAAATCTGAGAAAGAGATAGGAAGGGGCATCCTTTTATCATCAGTAACCAAGTACAGAATTTTTCATCATTGCTAAAAGGAATTACCACTCCCTGGGATTTACTCTTCTTAGGCAAGACTTTAGAGACTGTAACATCCTAAGCATGGGGTTTTTTCTCATTCTTGAATACGAATGCATAAACGAAATTTAAGTTTGGATTGGCTCATGGACATTAGAAAAAAAATTAAAACAAGACTTCATTTCAAAAATGAGCCCAATCAGCAACAAAAATCCAAGTATTTTTTTAGTTCCCTTCAGATGAACTTAATTTTCCTTTCAAAATCACAAACAACTTGGCCTTGATTTCGTTTCAGGAAGTGAAACCAACACTGACAAAACTGAGGAACAATGTAATAACACCTGAATTTATACACATTGCATAGAATATTTCTTTCTTCATGTTATGAGCATAGGGTAAACGTGGCTTTTCAGTTTCTTCTATCATTTAAACACTTCAGTCGAAAAGTGATCAGATGATTACGAATAAAACTGGAAATCAGGAACTAACTCTAAGATTATTTAGATATAATTTCACTTGATTTAAAGCATTCAAGTTTCACAAAAATGGCTTTTACATGCAACAGGTAGAGTGAAACTAAAGACTTTGGCTCACTGGGCAGAATGCCAGCCTTCTCTGTTACTTTTCCCACCTGCCCTTTCGTTTAGCAAGGAGATTCTAAAAATGGTTTTATTTGAAAAAACAAACAAACAAACCACATATCAAAAAGAAGTGTTTCTCAGTCTGCACAGTTATATCAGAATTAAAACCTAATAAAAGTTATGTCAGTCTTTCAGAAGTTACAGAATTCCAGGAAAAAAGCTCTAAATGTAACCTAAATCTCAGACTGCCCAAACAGCACAGATGGTAAACACCATCTTGTTTTATTCCCCCACTTCATCTTACGCCAAAGAGAGACTTTTCCTTATAATTGATTAAATTCCTTAAAATTCATTAGAACTCAAGAGTAGAAACAACCTACTGCACTGTTACTTTACCTGGTATGGAAGCTAAGAAAGTACATAAAGAAAAATTGAGCTGTAGATACAGAAACAGTATGGATTATCACACATCAGGGATGATCAGACAATGATGCAGAGAACAGAATTGTGCCTCAATTCCTATTCAGGCAACTCAAAGTAATTTAAAACAAGTTTTTTCAAAAGTGTTGATGACTCTTTTCTGTCTGGATTTTTTTTGACTTGGGACCAACATACTGCTTTTTCAAAAGTCTCTTCAGGTTGTACTTTGAATCAATCTTTTTCAAACATAATGCTAGGAGTCCTATATATATTTGAAAAAAATTTACATGAAAAATTGTCAACAATTCTTTCCTGTATTTCAACCATTCCCTTCTCCAAAATACATATAATACACCCTCATCTCACTACTCTGAAAATTCACCTGATGTTTTAATACTATACTAGAGAAACTTTCCAGACTAGATACTTTAATGTCTTACAATTAACTGCAATGATTTCTGCTGGTTTGATGAGTAAATCAACAGAAGTAGCAGGCTGTCGCTGTTTACAACTCTATTCATCCCAAATCTAGACACATAATTAGTATCACATTTCATGCATATTTGATGACAAACCTTGAAATTGCATACTTAAGTTGCAATCTGATCTCTAAAAACAGATGTCTTACAACAAAATCAGATATTCTTGATTATTCCAACTTTTATCACCACAGCTTGGTCTATCCTGATCCGTCCAACCTCTGCCACTTCTACCTACTTGTCCTGTTATCTTGTTTGGTTTATTTTTGTTCGTTTGTTTTGGTTTTGCAAAGTTATAGGTTTCAAGTTGTACCACAAGAGGATAAAGGAGCCTGACAGCAGACGAGGCTGTGTACCAATGCCACCCTGAGGTCTTCAAATCTGGACATACCTTTAAAGACTTTTATTATGCATTCTCAATTTCAGAAGAAATAAGATTGAAGGGGACCATCCTTCCTAAAGCAGCTCATGTTATACATCTAGTTGAATTACCACTGCTTGTAAAATGAAAAACTGAAAATAAATTGTAAAAGAAGCTTGCCTTTTTCTGTTTATGCATTCACAATTTGGCTGGATTTTGCTATGAAATACTGAAATATCAAGCTTGCTTCCTGGACAGGGTGTTTTCAGATATTCTTGACAGCTGTCACGGTCACCCACAACAGCTCATAGTTCTGTGCAAAATCATAAATAAGTTCCTTATGACTAATAGCATGCATGCCAAAGTCCAGAAACTTTTGCCATAAACTGTAACCATTCACACTGCTATACTGAATTTAACAATGACTAGTAGCTACTCACGCTTGTCCAATGTTGTTGGCACATTGCAGGACGTTATTCAATGTTAAGAAGGCAGGCTTAATTCACAAATGCAGCTGACATTTGAATAACAATAACTGTGATGTTTTGATGTGCAGAATAAGTGCCTACACTCTGAAGGAAGTTCTCTCAAGAAGAAAAAAATCAAATCACTACTCTATGGATAGGGGTTATTGTAAGCATATTTAGTAATTCAGCCAAATTTTCAGCCACATAAGTCACAACTAATTTATCTTTGCAATATGCTTTTAGGCATTGTTTATGAAGACTCAGCTCATCTGAATTGCATCTTTAAAATTGTATCAGAGGGTTAACTACAATTGAGTATCTATTCCCCTTTAAAAAGACTGGAATACCCTTTCTTCCAAACTTAGATCTTAACCTTGCAGAATATTCAGAAGTATATTCAGAATATAAGGATATTATATGAATTGAACTTAATAAAATAATTTACTTCTCATCACAAAGTCTGCCTTGCTTACATTCTTGGGCCACCACAGGTATCATTCAGAATTGGAGACAGTTACATATTTGACTTCACAAGATTAAAATTACTTTGTCATAAAATATTTGCCTGCAAGCAGATAATTGTACAGTTATCAGGCTTAAATGTTTACTTCAGCTTTACATAATGCAAATTCAGTTTTATCTCAGGTTTACAAAGATAGATATATTATTGTTAGACTACAATCAGTGACAGAAAAAATAAAATCCAAGAAAAGTCTTCACCTTTCCTGTTCTATTATGAAGCTGTTCACCTAGCATGAAACAGATACTTAATACTAATTATATTACATACTCTGCTCCCCCAGCAGAAGACATACTGGGCAGCAGAGGTCTGTCAAAAATCACACTTGCTATTCTAATGCTTTGGAGTAACATTTCTGCAAAATAGATAAACCATGCTTATATGTAATACTTACTTCTTTATAGGCAACAACTCATTTGGTCTTTTGATGGTACTGTCTGTCTTTCTATCAGTGTCATAAAACCTTTGCACATCTCCTCCAGTTCGCAGTGGTGGGCCTAACTTGTCCATCCTACTACTAAAATATACAAAGGGGTACTCATAAGGAGATTGCTAGATTGCTATTTAAGTTATCACAAAAAAAAAAGTACCATAATTAAATACTTATATTCTCAAAGAACATCCATTGACAAAAAAAAATGTGCAAATCAGACTTTAATAATCCAGCAAACAACAGGGTTCTCCTTACTTTAGAGGAAAGGATTTTATAAACTTATATTTAGATTAGGTTTCCAATGCATTTTTCTCATTCTTTTTTAAACAAAACAAAACAAACTAATGCCAGTTATCCTCACAATCTGGACAATGCACTCACATTTGACCTTTTTTCCTTTAAGAATAGCTTTCATAATGTCAAAGTCACCACATCTAGAAAAGGAGGCTCATAATTACAAGTCATAGTAACTTTACTAAGTTGTTAGAAAATAGAGATGTAAATAAAAGCCTCCTTAACTTTAGAATAAGCAAGAAGAGAAATTTTTCTTTTTTTTATATAAAGGTTGAACATTGTGCCCAGAGAGGATATCATGCCATCCATTCTCCTTTCTTTTACAGAGATGAGAAAAGAACAGAGCAAAGTCTGAAAAAAAAAGAGCTTTGTTTAATACAAAAGCAACCCACTTGAGATAGACAGTACTATATACAGATGTAATATTATAAAAATTTTACTATTTTGGAGTACATCTCCAAACAAAAAAAGAATAAATCAAAAATCAAATTTTCAAAACATTAATTAAATAAAACCACTAAAAAACCCCACATCATCATCCCTCCTCCTTATGGAGAATTGTGGAAGCGTACCTTTGCAGCAACCATTACTTGAAGACCTGATTTTTCTAACAGAAGTTCTGCATTTTTATCATCTTAAACCATACTGTAAAATCTGCAAAAAGTCCATTATATCTCCACTTCTACCTCAATAATGCAACATAAGTTTCTTTATATTAAAAAAGCGCCTAATAACTGAAGCCTAAACTGGAAAACTATGACAGCATCTTTTTATTGATCTTTCTGAACTTAAAGAACTTAAAGAAACAAACCAGGTAAGACTGATGGAAACGTCCAGGTATCTGAAGCTTAGTTCTTCCGTAACCTTTCCACCCCTAAAGGGATGTCATAAGGGAAAAAACAAAAATCAAAACGAAAAACCCCACATCCTCACACACAGAAAAATAATTTCTTAAAGTTTTCTATTTCTTGTCACACAACCTTCATAAAGTACAATGCTAGGAAAATTATTAAACATCTAATTGCTGTCAAGGAAGCATATTTTTCTAAGTATAATATTTAATATATTTTAAAAAGGCTCTTGTGTATCTCCATATCATACTACTTTTCATACTCCTTCTACAATAACTTCATCACAGTATCACAGTATCACAGTATCATAAGCTTGGAAAGGACCTCTGAGAACATCAAGTCCAATCTATAGCCCAACACTAACACCAACACCAACACTAACACCAACCATCATCTAAACCATGGCACTCAGTGCCTCATCCAGTCTCCCCTTAAACATCTCCAGGGTCGGCGACTCCACCACCTCCCTGGGCAGCGCATTCCAATGGCAAATCACCCTTTCAGTGAAGAACTTTTTCCTAACATCAAGCCTAAACTTTCCCTGTCGAAGCTTGAGTCCATGCCCTCTAGTTCTGTCGCTGGTCACCTGAGAGAAGAGACCAACCCCTGCCCGACTACAACCTCCTTTTAGGTAGTTGTAGAAAGCAATGAGGTCTCCCCTGAGCCTCCTCTTCTTTAGACTAAACAGCCCCAACTCCCTCAGTCGCTCCTCACAGGGCTTGTGCTCCAGCCCCTTCACCATCTTCGTTGCCCTCCTCTGGACACACTCCAGCATCCTGACATCTTTCCCAAACTGGGGGGCCCAGAACTGTACACAATATTCAAGGTGAGGCCTGACCAGTGCCGAGTACAGGGGGGGCGATAACTTCTCTGGTCCTGCTCGCTACACTATTTCTGATGCAGGTCAGAATGCCTGGGCACACTGCTGGCTCATGTTGAGCTTCCTGTCAACCAGCACTCCCAGGTCCTTTTCTGCCTCACTACTCTCCAGCCACTCTGTCCCCAGTCTGTAGCTCTGCATGGGATTGTTGTGTCCAAAATGAAGTACCCGACATTTGGACTTATTAAACATCATCCCATTAGAATCAGCCCATCTCTCCAATCTGTCCAGGTCCCTCTGTAGGGCCATCCTACCCTCTAGCAGATCAACCTTTCCTCCCAGCTTGGTATCATCTGCAAACTTGCTGATGATGGACTCAATCCGCTCATCCAGATCATCAATAAAGATATTAAACAGGACGGGACCCAATACCGATCCCTGGGGGACACCACTGGTGACCGGCCGCCAACTGGATGAGACACCACTCACCACCACTCTTTGGGCTCAAAAGGCACAGAACCTATGAAGTTTGCAACACGATTTGTTTTTTAGAAGCTTCTGGTATGAACCTTGCAATCCACATTAGATCTGTAAAGCATCAAATAAAACTTCCTCATAAGAAACAAAAATCCAACAATGCTACATGATATACACTCATTATAGAGACAGCAGGGAACACTCAGATTTTAGTTTCGTCAATTTAGCCCCAAATAATGCAGACTGTAAGGTAAGTTTCCTTAGAGTTCCTATTTTCATTCCCACTCCCAAACAGATGTTCTAGTTCAAATTAATTAACTCAGTAAATGCTTATTCAGTTCCTATTTGACCAAATACATATTCTTTACATATTTCCCAAGGACTGAGAATCAATACTGAGGTCTTCGACGCTGCAAGAAACATACTCCAACCTACCATGATTTTTTTTAGCTCTCTTCTGGACCTTTAACAATTTAGCAACATAATCTGTGAACTCTAGGCACCTACAGCGTAGAATACCAAAGACACTAACGTAGAAGCAGTCACAATACTGCCAAAATAGGGAACTACACTCTTCTTCCAAACTTAAAAACCAAAACACAAAAAGCTGATAGCCCTTTCACGTACTGATAAAAGCACAATCATATGAATCTTCTGAAATGCACAGAGCACCAAAACAACTTCTTATCTACCTTAATTTCATCAAAGAAAGCTAAGTTATAGTCTTAACAAAAAGAACGATCTATTTTAAAAATACGACATTTTTAAAGGCTACACATGCCGTATAGCAAATATATAAGTAGAATTTTAAATTTACTGATACTGGTAAGACGTGCCATTTGCATTGCATTTCAGCTGTAAGGCATTACTGGAAGTGCCACCAGACATGATTCCTAGGAGGCATAACTTTAATGACCTTAACATTAAATAGCATGGTTTTTACCCAAAATAAAACTAAAAAGTAATTTCTAAGGGTTCATTTGCCATACTAAAAAAATCACATAATTTTCCAAGTCCTAGTAAAAAAAATACTGTTCATAAATCAAACGTATAGACATTCTGTACACGCAAAAGACCTGTGGCTGGCCACACATGGTGGTGTCAAGTTCTGCTAGGCAAAAGAGTTTGCATGTGTGGTGGAGTTCGCTTGTTTGCTTAGCCTTAGTATAATAAGGAGAACCTATCCATTCTTTTTCCTGAAGTTCTCATTATTGTTGACAGCTTACTAGAACTGCCCTACCCCTCAAAAAATGCAAGGCAACAGTAAACTCTGTACTCTTTCAAAATATGTACCAAACTTAGGTTCTTAGCATGATTCACTACCAAAATATAAGCCTAACTACAACTTCGGTATAATTGATTTTCCTTTTCCCGGCTCTTCAACATAAAAAAGATAAAATCCTATTTTCACAGAAGTGAATGAAGGTTTTCTTACTGACAAGACAGTCACACTCTACTCTTGCACTCTCACTTGCTTCTCTAGGACCCAGAAATGATGCCCTTATGCTACACTTCCACTAATACTTATAATAGCTGTAGTTTTACTCTGTCCAGACAGAAAAAGAAAACTCAGCTGACACATCCGGATCTACGCATACAAAGTAAGCCTAACTAACACTAACCCAGCATATTTTGACAACACTGCGGTGTGCTCTCTCAGTAGTCCTGTACTTGGGGAGCAGAAGAGGAGAAAAATTAAAAAAAAAGAAATAGTATAGCCAAAATGACTTAAAATAGGAGTTTGGTTGCACTTCTGCTCATACAAAATAAAAACTTATAATGTGATATTGAAGTTGACCTTTATATGAAATGAAGTTCAAGAGCCCTTGTTTTACAGAACTAAACCTCAGAGACCTAGTTCGTTTCAGCCTTCAACTTAAACACAAATGCAAGAATCAGCTTCATGTGCCTGTCACAGTCGTTTCGGACAGTGGTTCAAGAGCGCCACCTAAAGAGCAAGAGGGAAACTGCACACCTGTTTATTTTAACTACTTCTGGCCGTTATATAAGCCAGCAAGTAGCTGTTTCTTGCCACTTTGCATATTCATTACAGAGAACAAGTACCATGATTTTACAGAAAGAACCAGTATCGGATTAAATTGTTCCTTCTCCAACATCCATATAATTCATCCTTGATATCGCACAATATAATTGTGCAAACTGTGAGAACTTGTTTCTTACAGCAAAAACTGGAATTTAACCTCATCAAAAAAAGTATGTAGGCTCTTAAATATTTGCCAAGGGGGGGGATATCAGGTGATCTCTTAACACTTCATTTGAAAGACTACCCTTAATACAATACATATGTTAACACTGTGCTCAGTAAGTCAGTTCACTAACAACTCGGAAGAGCATAACATCTTATAGCATGAGCTTTTCCTGACACAGACACAGCAGAATGCCAGACCTCAGGCTATGGCTTGTCATTTTCCCATAAATCATAAACGCAGCAAAAGAAACACATCTTGTTTCATCCTAATGAAGGATATTTCTATAAAATTTTAATATCACTTTCATTTTATAATATTTTTAAATCATTTTCATTTTATGAAATAATTCTATCCACAATTATCTTAAGCCTAAACTATAATATGTTTTAGTGTTTAAAAATCTGTGTCTCTACACTATTAATTATTCTCACTCTCTGACTTAGGACGTTGACTGCAAGTGTCTCAGTCTCTGCTCCAACATAATTCTCCAGGTACTTCAACAGAACTCTATGTTAGTTTCCCTCCCACACCCCAGTACTAAGGCTGAGATCACCAAGGCCAAAATTATCACTAGTGACCAATCTGAGGCAATCAACTGTTTGTTCTATGTTGTAATTGCTCCTACACCTCTGTTTCAACATAACCCCTGAAAAACTTGTTCTCAGAAGTGAATGTAAAGTAGCCAAAAGAAAAACAACTGCTAGATCTCAGGTTAGATTTCACTTAGGAAAGAGACACATTTCAGCCATCTGCGGTAAGACTGATTAGTATGACCAGCAAGAAATCATAAGGACTGGATGGCAAACATGAGAACACAGGTTTCTTAGAACAATGAAGTGAGAAGGATTTCAGGCAGAAACACACTCATCACATCCATACCCTTAAAAACTGGAAATTGTGTAGGCAATTAAAGTGAGGTTATAAGTCAAGCTAACATTCACTGTCTCTCAGCAGAGATCATTATCTGAGAACTATGCCAACCAGAAGTCATCTGTTTGTAGTTAATAGCATGTGTGAACAGAGAGAATGTGCGCAAACACCTTTCCACATATTAATTGCTATTTGGCCTAGCCACATCACAATTCATCTGTCAAGCTTCAGAAGAGGAAATAGAAGATGACAGAATACGAAGTAGTTAAGTTCAGTGAACAACTGACTGATAAAATTAAATAGAACTTCAACTACTTCTGCATATTCTATAATTTTTTAATGCACTTTATTTTTATCAGTTGACCTCCTTTGCTTTTTTTAACGCATCTTTGCCTGCTCCAATATTCCTTAAACATTAATTGTGTTTATAAATAAAGGATAAACTCAAAACACTGTACTTCTGAAGATCACGGGCAAAAAAAAGCAAGGGAAACACCACAGAGACTTCTAGTACTAGCACAACATAAATACGAAATCAACCACAAACGACAACACTAAATAGAAACTTACCCTGCTTGTGGGTTTACCATTCCCAATGAGTTTTTATGAGCTGGTGATAACGTCTGAATTTTGCTCCCACTGGATCCAGATGAAGATAGTGCTTTACATGAAGAGGTACCTTGCAGTTGAAAGCAAGCATGGAAATATAAGAAAACTTAAGATTTTGCTGCTGGAATTCTAGAATTCATTATATAATATTTAATTGAAAAAATTAAAACAAGAATTTTAGTAATATCAAGATATGAACAATTGTCAAGATAATAGGAAAAAGCAAGTATGTTTCCAGAAAATATGCAATTGAGACAATGTTCCAGATTAATAAAAAACATTGGATCTCGATTATTTTCTTTTTCTTTCTGAAGAAATTAAATCTTGAATGTCAAAGTATGTATGAAAGAACATATTTGATATCTGATGATATCTGAAATCAGAGTAAGACCAGTGTTTGCATGCTTAAAAAATGCGTGGCTTGACTACGTATTTTCACCAATTCATGACCATATTCAGCACAAAAATTAGTTACAGAATTAAGCAACAGAAAAGTATCAGGTGAGAGATCAGTATTAGATGCAATTATGCATTACTAAGCAGCACAATTTTGCAGGTTCAACTCAGAAAAAAACCCTAATTTGATCTGATACATAAAACAGAAGAGAATCCTATATGCTCAAGATTCTTATTGGATAAATGCCAAACAGTGCCCCCTACTTTACTTTAAATGAGTTTTTACAAACGACTGTATCAATTTCAATAATGGAGTATATAAAACAGACACCGCCTTATCCCCAAATCTAACACTGAACTCGTCCTATGATTTTTTTAACTTTGTCAGTTTAAATCACTGGGCAATGCTGTAGAGATCCTTCCAGATTTTAAAATTATATTACTTCTACTTCATAGTTTAAGAACTAATATTTAGAAAGGAAATGGAAAACTCATAACATTAATTTCATACCTACAACAGTTTTGCTAACACCACTTGGCTGTGGTAAGCGTGATGATGATGGTGGTGCTGATCCTACAGAAGGCATCTTCTTAACTGCAGCAGGTTTGTACTGTAACAAAATACAACCTAGAAATTTAAGTTTGATTTAATTGCTATCTATATAACACAACAGGTAGTTATCTCTGGTACTGTGGGAAAACAGACCTAATTTACCTAATAGGTAAACTGTTACTGGTACAGGATTATGCAAATATTTTCTGTTGGTCTGCTTTCTTTTACATACTGATGATACTAGTATGAAAAATTAACTTTACTTAGTAACGAAACATTTTTTCATTTGACTGTATGTTTTTGTATATTTTCCACTTTTCTCACCTTTTTCCACAGCTGTCTCCTAAGATTAATATTATCATCTTATTACCAGCTCATTTTAAAAAGAATACTCAAGGACAGGATCATTTTTGTCTTTCAAACCTTTCCTTCACCTGTGTGCTCTGGACCAGTCCCACCACTGATTTGCAATACAGTGCAAGAATCACTAAGTAACTGCTGTGTTTAACTTTTACAGCTTCCAGGAAAAAAAAAGCATTAAGACCAAATGAAAAGACACACACACTTTAACTCTTTATTTTTTTCCATCATAAGTTAAAAACTGCAGCTCTTACCTTAACATGCCTGAACTCCTCTAAGCAAAAATTAGCCAAAATATTGCTCTCAGTTGCCCTGCAGTCATATACCTTTGTCCACTTGCATTGGATTCAGAAGACTTGTGCAACAGAAATTCAACTTCCTTTACAAACACTACATCCCTACCTCAAGCTGCTACCTTTACCTGTCATTCTCACAAATCTGAATTACGACAGTTTTTAGCTTTGCAACTGCTGCCATTTGATTTATGGATCTCTGCGGCTCTTGTAAGAAAACAAAAACCTCTTCTATGCTTAGTGTCTAATTTCAGTCTAGCACATATAATAAAATTACAGAATAAAACAGTTAATTCCATTTCAAAACAACAGAAAATTTAACCAGCTTGATTTGATATTGAATGCAAGTTACAAGTTAATAAAGACGATGTAGTTCACCTGTGTTCGGGTAGGAAGCTTCCCTTTGGTATCAGCTGATAATTTCCCTTTGTTTGTAATACGTGCTGCTTGTTCCTTACAGAAATTGATGTGTCTGTCAGCTGCATTTTCATTGAATCTCCTCTGACAATATGGACACTGAATGTAATCTTAAAAATAGAAAAAACTAACATTAATAATGTGTTTAAAAAAACCAAAACCTCTTAAAGGCCAGCCCCAACCCCACCCCCAAAGAAAATTAAGGCCTCTTGAATCTGAAAACGAAATAGAGAATGATGGGGAAAAGAATATTGTCCACATGGAACATAAAAGATGTTTCTTGTTTAGTGGATAAGAATAAGAAGTTCAGTGGCTGAGGATCAGATAAAACCTAAGTGAAATCAGAAACACTAAGGGAGATGCTATGCAGCAGAGAAGGTGGCCAACGAGGTGTATGGACATGGCAGGGATATCAGCTGGAAGAAAGAAGGAAAAGGCTAAACCAAAATATCACACACATGGTTCAGTTTGTTCAAGATATGAAAATGCATTAAAACTTTTCCCAAATAAATAGCAAAAGAGCAATCTGGTTCCTCTGGCAGTTCTGAAAGGGCTGAGAAACACTAATTGCAATATCAGAAATTATGGTGCTTTTTTAAAGAAAAAAGCCACAGAAATTTAACACAAAAAAATCAGACGAAATTCAGTCAAAATTAGGAGATATCTACAGAGATATGCAAAGTAGGGTAATTGGTGGCTGTTATTACCTTACAAGATTAATCTGGTGATATTACAAATAGTACCGCTTGCAGGAAACCTTATAACTAACATTGGGGGAAAAAAAAAAGACTATGTAAAGGTTTAAAATACTAAAAAGATCCCACATCTGCATGCTGGAAATAATAATCAAAGTAAGTACATACTACACATATGCAGTCAAGTTCAATGCAAGTAGATTGACTTAAGGTCCTTAATATCATGAAGCTATTCTGCACTTCTTCTAAGGAAAAAGTAGAATAGGAGATCAAGGAACCAGCAATTCTGCTTGTTTGCAAACTCAAATCATGCAATTAAGTAGGAAATACTAATACAGAACTCTTCTTTTAAAGGAAGAAGACTAGCAGCTACTTACAAATAAGTATGCCAAAGACAGAGTAGGAGAGGATGGATGTACTCTTTGTTACCATGCATAATTCTACCTCTCTCCTACATGTAAAGTGCAAAAGGAGCAACAGTAGCTGCCCCTGCTCTATTTTTGTTCTGTTAAATTTGTGAGAAGAGAATCCATGTACCAACACATGCATCTTCTCTTCATTCCTTGTTTCCTCCTCCTAAGCCTCACACACTGAATAAAATTGAAGCCAGGGGACTGGACACAGCAAGACTCGGGTTGGAAAAGGTAAAAAACAAAATGAAGAGAAAGAGACACCTAATAGCTTTCTTGTCCCTTTACCTTCTATCTGCTTTCAAGTAGGCCAAATAGTTACTTTCTTTGCTCGAAATTCATTTGTAGTGTCTAGAACCAAGGAAGCACCATTTTCATAGCTTTTTCAAGCTAGATTTAGTTCTAGGCTTTTCTGCTTGCGATTCAGAACCTATGCAACTAGAGTATCGACAATCTTTTCCATGATCAAGCCTTATGTTTCTTAACCACAGTAGTAGCCATTGAGTTTACTGTACTTTAAAATGCATATGGCATTTCAAGATAGATTGTACTGAACGCTGAATAATACCACTTAATTTCCTGCTATGAATGCCCAATTATAATCCTTATACCGGACTACCACGTTTCCTGTAGCAAAACAAGGAAGGGAACACTCAAATCTTCACTTGACCACAGACAGCCATAAGCAAACAAAGGATTTTTTTCATTTTCCCTAATCTTTCTGAAAATAGCCATTGAGCTGATCAAATATTTTAGCTCTTAGGACAAGAGGAAGAAATACATTTTCCAGATTATCAGATCACAGATGTTAACTGAAAAGTCTATTTCCTTTTCACTTGCATTAGACTGCTTTAACATTTTACCCATCCTCAGTTCTGAAGGCACCCAAGGATGATCACTCCCTTGTTAATACAAGTCCCACTCATCTAACATAGCCAAAACGCAAATACCCTCGTCACATGAGAAAGGATCATTAAAGTATTCAGTGCATACATGAAACTAAACATGAACTCAACAAGAAATAGGAGAGGCTACATAAGAACAACATAATCAACATGTATTCCTACAACGTAAATAGGCTGTAGGTGTCCAGCATCTGCAGCCAACTAAAAAGGCAGTCCACCCTTTCTGAGCAGTTTCACTGTGGTGGACAAAAAAGGTATTGAAACAATTTGTCCACTTTATGGTTTATAATGTGGTAAAAAGATGCAAGATGGCCACAGCTACCTTTTGATGCATTAAAACCAAAGCTAATGGGCAGTGAAAGCTACACAGGATGTTAACCAGCCAGACCCTCAGTCACAAGCCACCTTCTGCATAGGGATAATCAGATAGTCATCCTCAAAAAATTGTGAATATTGTAGCCCAACATATTCCTTTCCAATTCTAATTTTTATAAGTTAAAAAAATTTATTAAGAACTTCATTGTTTTACATACCAGGGTCATATGATGGTGGAGGCGGTGGAGGGAGTTTTCCACCGTCTTTAAGATTGAGTCCTTTGGCTGCTCGTATAGTTGCTATAAATTCCTCGTGCTTTCGTCGCCAATTGGAAGGTTTTTTGGGTGGTTCTGGCTAAGAAGCCAAAAAAAAGAGGAACTTTATAGGTATGAAGCTCTTACTTTAAGCTAAGCATGTGTCTCATTTTAGTACACAATACTATGCTAGATTTCTTCCAGTTCTTTGTTGATCTCATTATCACAACTAAGCCTTATTACAATGCATACATAGTTTACCTAAAAAGTTCATACGCAGAGAAAATTATAGCATACCCGTGGCTTTAGAGGTTTTACTGTGGGAATGTCCGTTCCTTCTGCTCTCTGTCGGCTGGAATCAAATGTCTTCCTTTTCTTGGCAGAAGTTTTTTGGCAAATGGGTCCATGCTTTTTCTACAAGCAGAAATAAAGTAAAAGGAGAATACAGAACTTGGTTTCGAAAACATCAGTTATTAACATGTCTTTCCCTCTTTCTCAATATGCCAATTAGCAAACAAGGCTCAACTCTTGATGAATAACATCAGATTGCTTTCACTCAAACATTTATGCCAGTCATTACTTTTAGAACAGAACTACAGGAATTTATAAATGTAAATACAGTGTAACAAAAACCTGGGAGATGAAGAAGAAAAGTAGGAGGCATCTGTGTTTGCTCCTTGCAAACAATAAATCTGATGGTAGGCAGGCAGCGTTTGCACTGAGTGGCAAGCCAAATCAGAGGTGTTTGAAATCCATACTCATATTTAAGTACTCACCTATTTCTATTAACATTGGAAAACAGTATTTTGAAGATGACTAACAAACCACTTCATTTACAAGCTGAACCTACATAATGCTAGGGGCTTACATCTGCAGAGGAAAGGAGTGATACTGTGACCCTACAGAAGACGAATTTAAAAGTATGTATTTTCAGAAAGTGATTGGATGCTGAAATAAAATTCCTTCTAAGGAGCTTCAGAAGAGACAACTAGAACTGATAATTATTTGGGGAGGTGTGGAAAACAACAAAAGCCCCACTGAAACCAAGCATTGGACGTACTTTGTTTTACTACAGTGACCATTGCTTAACTCTTACATCAACTTATGCGCTCTAAAAGCGGTGTTCATACCACTTACCAGTGCTGCCGGAAAGAAAGTCCTTCCACAAATCTTACATGGCAACAGATCTCCAGTTTGCACTGTTACCTCTCCTTAAAAAAAAAATACTTCTATAAGTAAATTTGTTTAAATTCATGATACATATTTCTTTATAGATTGCTAACCTCATATACTTAAGAATAATAACAGTTGTTACTGTAAAAATATACATTCTTTGAACTGTTCAGATGAGAAAGGAAAAGTTGATACACAAATTCTTATATACTTTTGGAAGCAATCAGGCTCAGTAACATGTCACTATCAACTCTGATAATTTACAACATGAAACTCGGCACCTTTAAAGGGATGCCTGTATGTCAACACGCAAATACCAGATTAACTGTAAGTCACAATGACAGCCCAAACACACACCAAGAATAATAACATTTATTGGATATTTTCCTGTGTCTTTGCAACCAGAGAATTACCTGCTATAGTATCAAATATAAGCACATCCCATTCCTTAATTTTCTCTTCTAAATTAAACTATTCCACTTTCTTGTGTAAAAGTCTTTAATGTTATTTTTACTACATATTTTATTCAGATTATTAGTGACAGTTTATAAAAGCATTTCTGACACTACTATTCAAGCATTAGTATACTGTTTACATTTTTGTTACCTGACATACAACAGATTCACAGAAACAAATAAAAGATCAACAAATCAAAGACCAAGCCTATGCAAGCAAATACATTCATATAGTACACATTATGCAATGGAGTCATGCAGAGATGAAAAAACCCACAAGGTTTCCCAATAACAGGCATCTAATCTATTTAGTACAGTATCAGAGATAATGGGCTAATTTTATATAACATACATCAATAAAGAGGCAATAAGTTTGGACTGAGACTTTCTCTGTACTCAGTCTAGCTACTGCAGACAATACAGCTCCCTCTATTTATAAAAAGTAAAAAAAAGCCATTTTTAAATTGATCTGTATCTTAGACAAACTAGTGGCTTAAACAAATGAAGTCACAAACGTAGCAACTTTCAATGATTTAATTAGTTTTTGTTCCCAGTTCCTCAGTGGAAAAAAATTTTCCATCTAAACAAATAATTTTGTCAATTAATTGTAGGACCAGTCCTAAAGAAAATGAGTAATTTGACAAAACATTTCATGGCAAACAAATGTAGATTCAACCAGCCATGGCTTCCACTGAAAACCTTTTTTTCCGAATGTAAAGATTAAAATGTAGTGAGATTTCTAGTACCAATATGTAACTATTAGGTCTATTTCTGCCTTTTTCAATTATTTGATTGAAATTAATCATCAGTATGTAATTACATATAGTGTATTAATTGTATTAATATACTACAGAGCACAATCCATTTTAAGAATCACAAATCATGTGAAGCGATCTGCAGTTTAAGACATTTATGTTCATACCTTTAATTAATTTTTATACCTGTTCCATGTAGACATGAATAACACCTTGTCACATCACAGCAGGACTCTACTGACAGTAACTGAGTTTTACAAATGAAGTCATAATCAAGCTTCCTTTTGTGCCATTTAAAGGTATCAGTGTTCAGATTTACACAAACAAGGGGAAATAAGAAACAGAAAACATGTAGAGATTCTGTTTTTCTTCTACTCTTGCATCTAAATTATACTTGCACGATATCAACGTTTATTAGGAACTTATTTTTTATTACTGTATTTTTTCAATCTCTATTTTAAACAATTATGTCTGATTTTTTTTTCCACAGGCCTATCTTCTTAAATCCACAAGCCTGAGCACGACTTTACTCACAAGTAATAACAGGCATACTGGTCATACATAGCTTAGATGGCTGGAATCTGCCTTTACCATCTTCCACAATGGGAAGCATCAAGGATCGTAAGGTTTTCCCAGATCTCCCACTCAAAAATACAAGGCATGTACAGATTTATTTTGTTTGTTTGTTTCATTACTTCATTCTTCAGTGTTCTCAACACTCTTAATAATGCTAACAGACACCACTGCAAAATCACTTCTGCTAGAGTTCAACTTCCTTGCATTGCATTATTCTAATACGTTTGGCTTTGCAGAAACAAGTCAGAAGGGAAATACAAAGTGGCACTATGTCTTTAAGAAATTAGCTGAAATAGATCAGAATTAGAGATCTTCAAATCAAGTGTATAGTGTAAGATTATACTATAGAGAGAAGGATGCTTTCAAATATCTGCCTCAGTAAATGAAGAAAAGCTACATTTTCCGCCGTTTTCTTCAGTTTGCTAAACTTTGAAATTCAAGCTTGTGTTTACATTCACCCTTGAAAGAAGTAGACTTGATAGCTGCTCACCTGATTGAGCAGTGTTTACATACCACATACCGATGCTTAACAAATGCCAATTAGCACTCACAGCAGCTACAGTTACAGAGATGGATTTCCTTACAGCACTTTTACCCTCCTCTGCTGCTGGCAGGTACTCAATCACATTTGTCAAGAGTTATTTCTACTACCAAAGCCACCTCCACCATAGTATAAATCACTGACCCAAAACACAAAAGTTATTTTAAAAAATGGAAGTTCCTACTGAGAATTGGAAGCCTACAGTCCATTAGATTTGCACACTTATCCCTTCAATTTTTTAATCATTTCTATGTGACTTTCCTCAACTTTAAAGTAAAAATAAACCCCAAACAACCAAACCCCACCATAAACAAAACAAAACCCCAAAACCTTAACATTTCTCTCTCTAAGTCCTTCCCTAACAGAAGTGTTAGCAATGTCATCTACATGAAATCCAGCAATTTAAAAATAAAACACGGGAATAAAATCGTGAAATTTGGAAAAGAGCTGTTTCAGGATTTTTTTGTTTGTTGGGCTTTTTGTTGTTGTTTTGGTTTTTAATGCATTCATAAATGATATCTAATGACTGAATTTATTTTCCTGAAGAAAACGTAACATAAATGATTATTAAGTAGTGATGTACTACTGGGAGGAGGAGGTTAAAAAAAAGGGAACACTGAAATCAAGAAACCAAAGGATTTGCTTGGCAAATGGGTCAGAGAATAGAGACTGGTAGTAAGACTCTGTAATAGCAATTTTCTTCAGTCTCCTTTAAGTCTAGCAACAATGCAGGGATTACCCTCATTTTGGTTATATAGAAACACAGAAGACCTAAGATTCAGCAGCTGCACTTTTTCCTTTTGCCATCTTTAATACCCCTAATCACCACCAGTTTACATGCTTGTATTAAACATGAATGTTGTTAACTTCGAAAATGATGGACATAATTATTACTGTTATCTAATCTAAACACACTTAGGGAAAAGAGAAATATGTTGAAAGTCATTATGTGAATACCAACGGAAGAAGTAATATTTCGGTTGAAGTGATGCCAAATCATGAAACACAGCTTTATATCCTATTCTCCTGTCTGCCTGAGACCGGGTCTCAAAGAAAATCAGAGTTCAACCTAGTAAGATGCTAGGTATCTGAATTAAACTAGAGTGGAAATTTTTTTAGCAACACTACAATAATCTCAACACTTGTGTTTCTAAACTGTCCCCATCAGAGCTCCTCCTCCTCCAGCTACTTCCAGAGTACACAACTACCTTTCAAATTATTTTTTTCTACTGACACATAATTATTACACAGATTCCTTTGAATATGGTCACAGTCTAGCTACCCATACTTCCTATTCTTGGAGTTCAGCTGTAAAGTTTCAGTCAACATCACAGCCTGACAGCACAGCTGTACAGTCAGTCACCCAGATATAGCACAGTGCTTTCAATACTGTTATGAGTTCAGGCTTCTTTGAAGCCTACATTTCCAGCGACCAAATCTTTCATGTTAAAATACAGCAAGTGATTTGCAGAAAGTGCAAGCTGCCAGTTTTCAGATTTATCTTTCTCAGTACAACGTGTGAACCCACCAATACATAAAAGTTTGATTTGACAGTCACAAGCATAATGCAAGCTCTTGCCTTCACGATTAGAAATTAAACAGTTGTGTAAACAGACTCCACACCTAGACAGAGCAGAAGTCTTCAGTACTGCTGAACTGAAGTTTTATTAAAGTTTTCTCTTTTGAAGAGCTTTGTATGTCCACCTATGTGTATGTAATTAGATACCAAGATCAGGATGCTACAAAAAACGAAGACTGGACTTAGTGTCAGTAACAGTATTTTGTCATGTTGCAAAATCTGACTGACTGCTCTACAAAACCTTTTCTTAATCTGCAGCAGTGACAGTACTGAAAGACTTGGGCCAGACAACTGTGAAAATCATAACCGTCAAACTTGCAGAAACACACTACTGTTATTTCCAGCCTTCATACCAGGTACCTATTTGAAACCAGCAAGTTATCTGCAACTATTGAAAATTACTACTTGAATAGTGTTTGCCAAGTTCTTCTGCAAAATTCTACTTATTTCTTCTAGCATAACTGCCCTCCCATCTCCAAACCCAAGGTATTTTCCACTTAAGAGTTCCATATACTTCAGGTATGAAAAAAAAAAGCAGTGCATTCCCCACATTACTTGGAATCTGTATTATTAAGCCACAACATCTAGTTCTTTGGGGACTGTCAGTCTTCAACATATGTCCGCTAATCAGTACTGATTGGGTTATATTTTTTAATCAACATGTTAACTAACAACAGTCTGAAAAGACTAATTACAAATATCACCTAAAAATGATACTGATTCAGTGACATAGGTAGGGGGCACTTCTTTGAATAGCCAAATGCAATTTTCAGAAATAATTTTTAAAGAACAATTTTAAAGAGCATTAAATAAAATAATAAAAATATGAATATACAAAAGTAGAAGAAAAATATACCAGTGAAGACTGAAAAAAAAGCTGTAAGTTTTGCAAGTTTTCTTTATTTTGCCAGAATGAACTCTGAAATGCAAACGAAAGTTGGACAAATACACGACACTGCTTAACGATAGGCAGCACCTGCCATACTTTGCTAATGTTTCCTGGATAACTGACAACAAGTATGACTTACTCTACCCAAGTAAATTTTTTCTGACCTATGTTATTCAGCAGTTTGCAGGAAGACGAAACCATAGCAAGCTATTTCTTTTAGTATTCAACCATTAACATACCCTGATTTTTTTATAATATTACATTATTCACAACTGCATAATAGCAAACATATCTACTTTTATTTATCTACCCCTCATTTTAGAAGAAAACTTCATGAATTCTTTTCTACTTGTGTATTGACAATGAAATTTTATCTTGTATAAACCTGTCATTGTTGCTTCCAAAAGTTAACCAAAAGCGGTGTACTTCCATTCCTTTAAGCTGAAAAGCTTGAGTAAGACTTTTTTAGTACCTCTGCACATTTCTATATTAGCTCTTCAGCCTGACAATGCAAGTGCATTATATTTGTCAAAATTAATGCTATTGCATTGAATGCGAGTCTGATGATGGCAAATTTGGTATTACTTCCTTGAAAATAACACATCACTGCCTAAAAGTGACAACTCGGAGGAGGATTCCGTGAAGTGGGGTTTTTTGTGACTGAGAAATTAATCACACCCAATCAAGAACAGCTGTAATATCAGCACACACACAACTCGCATAGTGGTGTACTCCCTTGCCTATAACCGTCTGTCCTTCTTTACTCCCTTCCTCATACGAACTGTAACTTTTAAGATGAAAACATGCCAAAGTTACACTACACATCCTTAAAAATAACCAGCTGCCCTGGAATCTTCCTCCACAGCCATATCTCACAGGATTCTTCCAAGCAGATCCCTAAACAAACCAAAGTCTGCACTCCTGAAGTCCAGAGATGAGATCCTGCTATTTGCCAAGCTCCCTCCTCTCAGAATCCTGAATTCATTCCCCCACAGTCCCTGCAGGTAAAGCTACCCCTCATTCTCACATCTCATGTTTGTAGGCGTGAAGCCCAGCAGGAGTGCCTCCCCTTGTCAGCTCCTCAGTCACCTGGGTCAGGAATCAGTTCATACCAGAAGCCTCCTAGAGTGCTTGTGCCTTGCTGATTTGTCCCTCTCGCAGGTATTGAAGTGGTTAAAGTGCCTCATAAAGACCAGGGTCTATGAATATGAGGCTCCTTCTAATTACATGAAAGAGGCCTCATCTTCCCGATCAGGTGGCTTGTGGCAGACACCCACAACATTTCCCATACTGGTCTGCCTGCTAACCATGATCCATAAGCTCCCAGATGACTCCACAGAAAGGCTCCATGCATTCCCACTGCCCTCCCACCCTTGCTGTCCTGCTGGTTCTTCCTGAAGAGCCTGTATTCATCCACCACAACACTCAGTCCTTTGAGCTGTCCTACCATTTCCACGTTGATCCCAACAAGACTGCAGCCCTGCAACTACATGCAGATCTCCAATTCCTCCTGTTTGTTCCCATGCTGTTGACGTACAAACAATTCAGAGAGGCACTCAGTCTTGATGATTGTCCAGAAAAATCCATAAGAGCTTCCCCTGTAATATGCATGTGAACACAAAAAAAAAAAACAAAGGCAAACAAGCAGCGCTATTTTATTGATTTGACAATTATACATTATCTTACCTTCTATTAACAAGTTTCAAGATCAACTAAACCCAATAGAATGCATGTGACCTAAAAATCAATGTACATATTATGCAATTCTGTTTTGACATCATAAACTCACTATTCTCCTCTATCAAGCTACAAGCACTGTGATGACTAAGCATGCAGTCAAGGGAAGACCAGCGTTCTCAAAGCAGCCTTAAGCCAAGACAGCTTTGCACCAGTGACCTGCAAAGCAATTCCTGGACTTAGATACTCTACTATCCAAATGGAATTGCTCAGAGAAATCCCAGCCTAAGTCTATCTGTTTACCAAAATATTACTTGGCTAACAATAAAATAATGTGTTAAAAATAATTTTGATAATAAACTTCATTTATAATATATTGATTCCTAGTTTGCTCTCCCACCCTGGAATTTCTTTCAGAAGTAAGCCAACTCCTCTCTCCCATATTGAACTGTTTAGCATACTCCTGGAATCAGATTTTGCTGAAATGCAACAAATGCTTCTCATAATAACCACATCAAGTGTGCACAGCTAAAATGTATACATCTTTCCACTACTTTCAACCAATTGAACTCAATTACTAGATCAGTCCAGTTTCTGCAGTTCAAGCTAAAAATGCAAGAATTCTACAAAAGCTATAAAAAAGATGTAAAATCTGTTAGTCCTAAATGCTGACACACTCAAATTCCTGTCTGCACATATTGCTTCCTTTCCTTTAAAGGTGAAACATATTCTAACAGTGCACATCCCCTATCCTATCAGCCTAAACTTCGTTTTAAGAATATTTCCTTAAGTAAAACATTTTATTTCAATTTTTTCCCAAAACATATTTATCCAAAATAGAAATACAATTGCCTTACAAAAAGTAAATACATTAATCAGAATTATCCAGTGTATTAAATGTCAAAATTAGATCACTTAACACAGGTGCAAGTGTGTCTACTGAAACATAGCAGTTCAGTTCAGTGCACAGTCATATTTATCAATATATAGCTACCAGAGCTAACTTCTGAAAAGAGGATATATTTCAATATTAGTTTTGCATTTAAATCTTTAATATCCAACCAGCCAACTTATTGATTTAACAACACCACCAAAAAAATATTTTTTCCTTCTGCTGGACAGATAAACATGCTTGGGAAAAAATCCCACCTGAACTATAGCGGTCCAAAACAGAAGAAGCATCTCTCAAATGGAGCTTTAGAAAATGGCTCCCAAAGTAAGGAAACTGCTGCATGTGCCTAGTGAGGCAAGACAAAACTGAACACTACAGGAAAGGAATACTCACATTATTTTTTTGTCTTCAAAGCAGAAATAATTTCCTACACTATTAAGGGAAAAAAAAAAAGACTGGGCAGTAGCTTATTCAGAAATTCTGTCAAAGCAAGCATAAGCACTTGCTTTAAACAGTTACGTTACCAACACAAAATCCCAAACTTAGAACGCTTGTGCCATTTCGGGTGGAGTGGAACGTCTCAGACATTATCACACAAGGGTCCACGGTCAAATGCTACTACACCAGAAGTCTCAGTTCTCAGCAGAAGTTGCTGCACAGCAAGTCTTATTCTTATGAGACCTTGCGGGCACACCCAAACTGTGCTGAGTCTAAATGTTTAATCACAATAGTTCCTACTTGGCATCTGCAAAGGAAAGCTCTGTTTGAGACTGCAGGCTATTTCCTGAGCAAGCAGCCACCCATTCCTTTCCAACCACAACCAGTCTCTCTGGCTGCTAGAGCACAAGCTGAACAACGCTGGGGCTGGGTAAATGCTGTCATTACCTACCACAGGGAACTGGACTTTTGCCCTCAGACACAGCTGCCCCTCTGCCCTTCACTCTTTAAGCACCACCAGTCCTGAGCTGCTGGAATAAACTGTGAACAAGTGTGGGAAGCAGCATTTAGTCAGCTCAAGCAGCTGTTACCGCCATCCTCTCAGAAAAAACAACAGACTAGAGACAGGCTGATCAAGCGCCACCATTGGACTGCTCCGACTTAAATGATGTCAGGAATTCAGTGCTTCGATTCCCTCCTCCACCTTCTTCAAAAACAGAGAGCAACAAACATGCCAATGTGACAGCTTTTTTCTTGCCATCCAGCAGTAAAAGAAAGCAACAAGCACATGTTAACCCATTAGAAACGGTCTTGAGATTCAGGATGTGGCTGGCTACTCTGGAAGTGATTTTTAAAGTCACTTGAGAGATCACTACATTTTAAGGTACAGTCTATTGTGCTAAGTATTTTCACCAGCAAATTAAATGAAAAATGAGTAACAGTCAAAGAGCACACAGCCTGTGAAGTAACATGCTGAGCTAGATACTTGAAACTTTCAAAGTACACATGAAATTTGTCGCTTGTAATGGTGCGTGTGCACGGATTCCTTTTATAAAACTTGAAAGTTATAAATTCAACTGACAGTATCCATCTAATTATAACAGCACTAATATGCAAATAAAATAAATCAACAGGCTGCTTCTATGAATACCTTTTCTTAGACCTTCCCTGCTTGGTCCTTCTTTATGAAGTGTGTCATTAGCAACTCCGGTTCTAGAACTGCTGAACGTCCGGACATTTAAGTCACACAGAAACCTACTTTGCCATTTCACTGTACATTTAAACTTGCATACAGTGAACAAATGCAACTGCAAAACTGGAAATACTATTTAGATGTTGAAATGGTGCTGATGCAGCTCCAGAAGTCAATACATATTCAACTTCCCACAATGTGGAAGGAATCATTATAAACTGGGTAGAGCCATTCCTTATTAACAGCTTGCTTAAATAAACAGAAATAAAACAGATCTCGCATCTATAACCCTGAGCTTCGGAAAAGCAAAGCACCAGCTTCTGAGGGTGTAAAGTGCAGGCCAAGCTTCCTGAGCCCAAGGGGGTCTTCCACAGTCATAAAAACACAGCAGCAGAGTGCTGCCAAAAAAAGTACTGCCCTCTGCCATAATGAGATCCCTCAGACACATAACTGTTAGGACCTATTGTACAAATCAGCTCTGGGAACTGATTTTGCTAGGCACTAACACAGCGAGAGCAGGCTGAGCCAGATTTCAGAAGCAGCCTGTAATTCCATGTCAGAAGGATATGACTGAGCAAATGTGCTTCTAAACACTAATCATATCTAAAATGGCATCCAGTAACATTCTTCTGAGTTGCAAGTGGAGCAATGACTGGGAAAAAAAGTGTAACAGCCAATTAAATAATTTACTGTTGCCATTGGTTTCACCTACACTTTTCTTGTCCTGGATACACCTTTCTACAGAAATTTCATCTGAGCCTAACCTAATGTCCATCAAGAGAGGCAGCTTAAACTGAAAAACTATAAATAAAAGCAAAACCGCTTGTTTCAAATGTTTTGAAGCAAAAAAAGGGGAAGTATTATATGTTGTGGCAATTTGTTTAGAGAAAGAAAAACACAGCACTAAGCAATCCACAAAAATAAAAAATAACAAATTCTTCAGTTTAAAGTACTTTAGGAGTCTGGATAACAGTGTGGGATATGAGTATTCACATATGAAGCTTTAGGAACGGCTTATTGCCTGTGCTATTCTCAAACTGATCTCAAGTGTTCAGAAGGAACACTTCACATCACGGAAAATGCTTTGATAAGCTCTAGCATTTGAATGTACTTTCAAAAAAAGGCTGACAGACTAAACACAAGATTTCACCTATGATTTAGCAGTTCTTCCTCCCATCACCTACTGAAATATAAACAAGATGTAAATCGTTTCCAGAAGACTTGCAAATCAACAAATACGGAACAATTGAACAAATTCTACTGCAATAATGACATGATTTTTCAGGTTTCTGCTGCTATCTGTATATTTGCTTTCTTCTCACCCTCTGTTATGAAGGTGCTTGAGCTCATACATAGCTGGCTTTGCAAACTTACCTCACAGCCAGATCAACTGATGAATGGGCTGCAGATGATATGCAGTCCCAACTGCAGCCCAACACATAGCTGACTCAAAATTAAAGCAAGTTTTACCCTTACAGACGAGTAACACACAATTGTTGCAGGATTGTTGTAAGAGTTGGAGTGCCTGATAAAGGATTATTTGACAAACACTGGACACACCCTTCACATTTAAAAGGCATTAGAAGTCAGAAGAGTGTAATTGGTAAAAAAAGAGCCCCTCTAGGCATTTTATTGTCAAATCATGCCCAAATTGATTGTCTTGATGAAGTCACTAGGCATAAGAGCAGAGTATAATGACTGTAAAATCTACTAAAGACAGGTATTCGGTAAGAATTACTTCTGTTCCCCAACTGTGCTAGAAGACATAAAGAACAAAGGCTAGCTCATGCTGAGTCCTACATAAGCACTCAGTTACCTCTGGTGAAGCAGAGATTTAATGACTGGTTTGTGACTGTTATTTGGAATAGGTCTGTATTTTCTCTTAAGCAATATGGTTAAAGCAGTTGGCACATTGCAGCAACGACAGGCCTACTGAAATGCTCAGATAGCAAACTGTTAACTTCATAAATCTGAAGCTGATATCTATGCTATGATGTATATTCTGGAGCCTGATATCTTCATCATATCAGCTATCACAGGAGCTGGGGTTGCTCAGCCTGGAGAAGGCTATGGCGAGACCTCACAGAGGCCTTCCAGTACCTTAAGGGGCTACAGGGAAGCTGGAGAGGGACTTTTTTCAAAGGGCAAGCAGCGAAAGGGCTAGGAGGAATGGGGAAGATTTAGATTAGACATTAGGAAGAAATTCTTCAAGATGAGGATGGTGAGAACTGGCACAAGTTGCCCACGGAAGCTGTGGATGGCCCCCTCCTGGAAGCGTTCCAGGCCAGGCTAGATGGGGCCTTGAGCAGCCTGGTGTAGTGGGAGATGTCCCTGTCCATGGGGAACTGGAATAGGTGTTGGAACTGGATAGTCCTTAAGGTCCCTTCCAACACAAGCCATTCTATGATCCTAAGAAATACTCTGTGGACAGATACATAACCAGCCTTCACAGCACTTAACTCCCCCTAGCATTATAAGCGTTTCCTAACGCCTACTTTAACCATCTGTCTGCAAAAATAAGGCACCTGGCAAAGATGCCCGCCTGACTCCACGCCATGCCCACCCCGCCCAGGACAGCCGCCGCCTGCGGGGATCACTGGGCAAGCTCAGCGCGCTCCGAGAAGGGGCGGCGGGGAGACGAGCGGGGAGGCACCGCCACAGCCCGGCCGCCAGGTCCGAGCAGCGTCCCAGACAAAGCCCCGCGAGGGCGGCCCCGCCCGCCGGGCTCCACCGCCTCCCGCCCTTGTTCGCTGCCCCAGAGACGCTGAGCACCCCTGCGGCGCTCCCGCACCCCAGCCCCGCTGCTCCCCTCCCAGCACTCCCGGCCGAGGCCACCGTGCCGTCCTGGCGGACTCGGAGAGCGCGGAAGGCAGCGCCCGGGCCGCAGCTCCCACCGCCACGACAGCACAAAGGCGCATCCCGCCCGGAGCGAAGGGATCCGCCGCCGCCGCTGTCGCCCCTCACCTTCCAGCCCCTCCATGGCGCGCGACAACCGCCGGCCCCAGCCCCGCCGCTGCTGCTGTGGCAACGCCGCCACCTCCCGGCCCTCCAACAAGCGCCGTTCCCATTGGCTGCACGGGCGGGGAGCGGCCCCTCACGGCCACCGCCCGTCCTCCCACCCAGCGGGGAACGTGTGGCGGTGGCGGAGGCTCCTTACTCCCTGCCTGCTTTGCTACTGCCGCGTCGCTGCTACCGGAGCCTCCCTCCCCGCTCGCCCCCTCTCGCCTCACCGCCCTGCACCACCCCCTCACCCCCATCCCAGCAGCCGCCACCCCTTCGCGGAGAGCCCCTCATCCTCCCTTCCGCCGCGCCCAGGCGGTGCCACCCGCTCCATCGGGGCTTCCCAAGGGAACAAGGGCAGCAGCTGTGAGCGCTTTGTTCAGCCTGAAGAAGGCTCCGAGGAGACCTTTTAGTGACCTTCCAGTACCTGAGGGGGCTACTGGAAAGCTCGGGAGGGACTCTTTACAAGGACAAGTAGTGATAGGTTGAGAGGAAATGGCTTTAAATTGGAAGGGAGAAGATTTAGATTAGACATAAGGAAGATACTCTTCACGATGGGGATGATGAGACACTGGCAAATGTTGCCCAGGGAAGCTGTGGATGCCCCCTCCCTGGATGTGTTCAAGGCCAGGTTGGATGGGGTCTTGAGCAGCCTGGTCTGGTGGGAGGTGTCCCTGCCCATGGCAGGGCAGGTGGAACTGGATAATCTTTAAGGTCCCTTCCAACCCAAACCATTCGGTGATTCTATGATCTCTCTGCAAACCCCAACTTTGGTCCAACTTTGGCATAGTCTGGCAGGTCCTATAGTCCATACGCTGAGGTTATGCTTTGATTGGCATCTTTTCATTCCAAGGGAAGGACTTTTAATAAGTAAGACCAAAGCAAGCAGGGAGAACTAATTGTGCTGCTGAACTTGTCTTATTTTATTAACTGAAGGAGATGCTGTTACAGAATTAATAATCACAGGGTATCTCCTGGTACAGGATAATGTTTGAGTAAGAGATGTTTTTGCGAAACAGTACTAGATTACTGTTGATTAATGAATATGAATAGTGGTTTTGTTTGGATGGGACCTTAACTATCATCCAGTTCCAATCCAGCTGCCATGGGTAGGGATACCTTCCACTAGATCAACTTGCTCAAAGCCTCATCCAGCATGGCCCCGAACAGCTTCAGAAATGGGGCATCCATGACTTCTCTGGGCAACCTCTCCCAGTGCCTCATCATCCTCAAAAAAAAATAAAATCTTTCTAAAACCTAATCTCAATCTCCCCTCTTTTGGTTTAAACCCATTATCCCTCATCCTATCACTGCACTCCTTGATAAAGAGTTGCTTCCCTTGATACATACTGAAATTCTTCTGTACCTTTTACAAGAGCTCTCCACACTTTTAGCAACAAAAATGTTTGAAGATTTTTTTCTTCAAGGCATTATTTTAGAATTAATTCTTAAGATTTTTTTATTTGCTTGGTTTGCATATTGCCACGAGCAACTAATAAAGTTTTCCTATATAAACTACCATAAATCTCATAGAAATTACTAATTTTGCACATGCAAATAATTTCTCGTCTTATTCTAGGCAATTGGTCGATACAGACTTGTTTGCCCACAGAATCCTAGTTGCTGTCCGAATCACAGTGCATCAGGGAATGCAACTCAGAGAAATCAAAACAAATACATAAAACCTAAATTAAATTGGAACTTACGATCACGTCTTCTCTGCCTCCCCCTAGCATGGGACAAGTAGATCCAGATGTTGCATGCAAAACAGCCAGCAGGTAAACCATGATCAATATATGATTAAAATAATCCTTTGTGACCAAAAGCTTGAATTTATATAGTAATTTTAACTACAATTTTTCTAGGTAGTTTCAAACCATACTAAAAATACATTTCAGATTTACGTTTAGTCTATAGAGCTTGTGCTTACAAAATTAGAGGCCATGCCAGGAGGAACTGGATAGCCACCATGTTGCAGAGTCCTAAACTTTGCAAATTATCCATTAAATTTTTAACGTAAAACTTGAATGAGCCTGCAGCTGGCAAGCATTTGCTGTTTACCTTCCCATTATGGTAGTGTATCAGATATGCACTTCCTTGCATGGTATTTCTGTACTTGGACTGCAAGTTCAAAAACAGAGGCCTGAGATAATTTCATCTCTCAGCAGGAAAAACCTTTATAACAAAAACATAAACGTAATTTTTATCTTGTATTCTCAATTTATTGAAGGATTTCATATTATAGAAACTTTTTGTTTAGTTTGGTTTGTTGTTTCTCTTTGAAATTTGTGGTTATTTTTATTAAAATCTAGGGTAGAAGGTAATTTGTGTTGGTTGTGTTAGGTTTACAGTTGGACTCAATGATCATAAAGGTCTTTTCCAACCTAAATGATTCAATGAATTTCACCCCACCCATTTTTAAGTGTCTACAATGTGGTGCTAACATCTGAGCTACTTGTCAAGTTCCCCAGTATAGTCCATAGAGATTAGTCTCAGTAGTTAATATAGTGTACAAGATTGAGGATGCGATCTACCTGGCCAAATATAACACCTGTTTCAGGATGAGAGACAAGGAAACAGTCAACACCTGTAATAGAGTAGTCAAATCCTACCCTAGATTTCTTCAAGCTGAGTCTTGTTCTGAAAGTAAATATACTGCTGAGTTTTGCTCTGCAAAGATGCCATTGATTAACTTTGTCATTTCATTACTCATCTGAGAAGTGGAAGAAATGGGATCTGGCATATAAAATGAATGGGCAAGTGGCCATTCTGCTGCAAAGCTAAAATGTTCTTCTGGTTCTTGCAGCTGGTGTGTGAATATTCATTGCGTAATTATGCATACGGACAGCATACCTTGTAAGACTCCCGATGCAGAAAAGTAGCTGTCTTTTAATTGTGTTTGTGGGAAACAGGGGACTAGTCCTCTGTTATCATGACTGCTGTGCTACATGGATGCTTTCATAAATTTACCTTAAGCCCGTAGTGAAAAAAGGCAGAAGTCTGTGTTATTCTGCTGTAGACCTACTATTCCAGCTGCAAGTTTGTTCTGCAATGACATCCCTGTAACATTTTTTTTTCCAGATTCTCTGCCAAATTTAATAGTTGTTAGTCTGCACCATGTATTCTTGTGCCAACATTGTATTCTGGCTTAAATATTGTCCTTATTTCTTATAGCTTTTATGTATTTATAGGCAATTAACATGCATTTGTTTCAGTATTTGGATTGTTAACCTAAACAAAGCAGACCTCTTCTGAACTGTCCTCAGAAACTATGCTTTCCATTTCTAAAGTCATCTTGATACCCTTTATTTGCACCCATTCTATGTTAACTGATATTTCATACACGATCAGAATCTTAAACTGTCCCTGAGAGGTGATCTTACTGCATCACTTAGGGTTCTTTGCCTCTGCTGGCAGTATTTCTATTAATGCATCTTAGGTTACATTTATTATGTTATGGTAAGCCTGTAGGCACCAGGATATATTTAGCTCCTTTTCCATATCAGTTGTTTTGCAGAGCCAGCAATGATGATAGGAATTTTTGCCTCTAAAGAGTACTAAAGTCCAAACACTTCTGCTCAGAGTCTTCTGTATCTCTGAGAAGGACCAGGAAAATATGTCCCTAAATGCAAAAGTTGCATCTTGTTTGCACACATGTGTTCTAAAGAAGTGAAATATAATACAAACACTAACATAGACATGACTACCCATGACCAAATTCCAAAGGAGAGAAGTAAAATGTAATCTGTGGTAAGCCCAGACATTACCGATATAGAGATATTGCCTAAGACTCAGGCACAGTTTTGAAAAAGGCTCAGGTCTCTTTCTGCTGGCCAATTAAGAGGCAGTGTTTCAACTTTAGTTGGTAATAAAGAGGAGTCTGCCCACAGAGGTGAGGGGTAATTTACAGGTTTGTGATAAAGTACAAAGACTCATTTTCCCTATAGTTTGTGGGCATAGATAGAAGTTATGACTTAGCTAAGTAGGGCTCACAGATAAGAAGGGCTTCTGCAATAAATGGGCTACGAGTCTTATAAACAGTTTAGACAGGCCAATAGGAGCTGTGGAATAACTGTGGCTTACTGTTTATATCAATATAGAAAATTTCCTACACTGCAGTGCTCCAAGTCTTTAGTTACTGTAGGAAGTGACTCTGGGATCCAGAGTTTGACAATACATTGCCCTGGATCTTTGCAAAACTGCACAAATCCTTCATTTGGGGCAAAAGTGTCATAAAAGTGCCATAAAAGGACTAAGTCCTGTGAAATGATCAGAATATCATTACGATTGCTAATGCTCTTCTTCACCATTTGAATCCCTGTCACAATGACTAACATCTTTACAGAAAATCAAAACTTGTTCATTATCTTTCATGTTAATAATGAACAATGGATAAAGAAGGATTTCCCAAAGTGGCATTTTAATTAACACACTTTGCACTTTAACTGGCTTCTGGGAATTCAGATAGGCTTGCACAGGGGGACTTTAAAATTTAAATATTCCTAATAAGATTTTTCTTATAATTAACATCAATTGAAGACTAAGGACAAGAATTATTACTCTCTTACTAAGATAATTCCTCATTTGAATTACTACAAGAGTGCGTTTTGTTCTTTTGTGGGTTATAGCCTCAATTTATATTCAGGATTGGATTATCGTGCTTTTGCTATCAATCTTTTTTAGCAATCTGGGTTTCTTTTTAGTAGACTTTTATAGTTTTGTTTGCTGTGGGACTCCCAAATTAGGCAGAACAAGACCAGAATCCACAATAAAAACAGGCAAGCAGTGCTGGAGTGAACAGTTTTTTCTCTCCCCACACAGAAATTGCTCAATTTATAAAGCTAAACTGGAAGCATAGAGCAAATGCAATGTAGTAATGACCAAAACACAAATAAAACAATAGTTTAAATTCTAGGATGACATGGTGTTAAGCATAGTTTCTTAAGCCAAGCAGCCAGTAGTAGGAGGAGTTATTGTGACTTTATCTGAGGCTGTAGTTCTTCACGAAAGAAAGACTATTTTTTTCCATCGGACACTTTATTGCTAGAGTAATGCCATACCTTCATGATCAGTAAACCAACAATGCCACCAAAACCAGCTGTCCTTCTCCAATGACCATGATTTCTCAGCTCTATACTCTGACCTCTTTCTTTTCCTCCTTGTGCTGGCCCAGACATTCATGTGTTCAGGTGGTTTGGGGATTTAATCCTGCTCCAGAATCCCTCTATGTGATCTGTACATCTTGCTGGCTACGTGAACAGCTGTGCCAGGACAGGGAAGGGGGTTGCATCAAAATCAGAACAGGTGGGCAGTCTTTGGACAAGACAGATCTGACATTTCCAATGGTAAACTGTGTTGGCTGAAATTGAGAGTCACTTCATGTCAGCCTGTAGGATGCAATGACATGGAGGTTTTTCTCCAGTAAAAAGCCTAAGGATTTGCAAAAAGACTGCAAGTTTCTAATCTCCCACCTCTGGTGTTAAATATTGTTCCTGATTTCTCATGTTGTTTGTTTGATTGATTGTTTCTTTTTCATTAGAATGCCTCATCTTTTTTTCTGATCCAGAAGCACAAAGACCTCAGCACTAAAGATACAGTGTAGGATTTGGTTGTGCTGCCTCTAAGGTGTTGTATGGAACTCTATTACACAAGTCTCATTTTTTTTATTATTTAAATGAGTTCAAATCCTTTCAGCGATTTCAGATTTAGAAGGGACAAAATGAGGAAGGCAGGCATTCTTGTTTTTTACTTTTCAGTCTGGATAAAAAATGCACTGTTGCATGCTACCCTTTCTTCTTCCTTGTGTTCCTGAGATTTTGCTTCTCCAGGTAGATGAATATTTAGAAATGGAAAATACTAAGCTGTTAACAACAATAGGAACTTCTGGAAAAGTTGATTTCCCAAATTGTTTGTGCTTCTGCTAAAAATGTTCTCCCACCACCTCTTTTCCACTACCTCACACTGCCCAGAGCAGAGGGGAGAAACCAGAGCTCCAGATTACAGTGAGACCACATTCCTCTTGTTCAGAACACAGTGTCAGTCTCCTTTAGTTACGATATTAACTATCTTCTGCAAACTAAGGTATGCTTGTGGTATTGATACAGCCAGTACTGAGAAGCTGAAGTTTCAGGACTGAAGAGATGGGAGGATTATTGAATTCTTTGCTTGTATATTCATAAAATCACAGAATTACATATTTGCTTGTATCTTCTCTTTTAAAACAGGATTAATTTTGTACTGTTGCTTCACTGCCCCAGCTGCAGTTTTCCATCTGATGGAGATTTATTTACGTTGCAAGATCCAGGGCTCAAAAATTCAGTAATTCTAGACTTATGCATTAAGAATAAAATTCTGGTGGTTTTGACTCTGCATTTTTATGCTGAACTTTCAAATTACACAGTTGTTGTGGTTTAATCCCAACTGACAATTAAGCACCACACAGCCGCTCGCTTACTACCCCGTGGTGGGATGGAGTAGAGAATTGGAAGGATAAAAGTGAGAAAACTTGTGGGCTGAGATAAAGACAGTTTAATAGGCAAAACAAAAGCCACACACACAAGCAAAGCAAAATAAGGAATTAATTCACTGCTTCCCATCAGCAGTCAGTTGTTCAGCTATGTCCAGAAAAGCAGGACTCCATCAGATGTAATGGTTACTTGGGAAGACAAATGCCATAACTTCGAACGTCCCCCACTTCTTTCTTCTTCCTCCAGCTTTATAGACCAAGTATGACATCATATGATAAGGGATATCCCGTTGGTCAGTTGGGGTCAGCTGTCCCAGCTGTGTCTTCATCCGACTTCTTGTGCACCTCCAGCCTGCTAGCTGGTGGGCTGTTGTGAGAGATAGAACAGGCCTTGGCTCTGTGTAAGCACTGCTCAGCAATAACCAAAACATCCCTGTGTTATCAGCACTGCTTTCAGCATAAATCCAAAACATAGCCCCACAGCAGCTACTATCAAGAAAGTTAACACTACCAGCCAAATCCAGCAAAACAATACACAGTTTTTCTATATAACCTGTTTCCAAGTCCTGATTAGACACATGGTTAGAGTTTCACTCCATGTAGTACCTCTGCTATTTTCTTACCTATATAACAGTCTTAAAATGTTGGTGTGTTAATTTTCAGAGTTCTACTAGAAGGTTAGTCCTTAAAAAGTATGTGGGAAAATCAGAGTAAAGAATATGTGAACCAAACAGATTGACTTTTAGTAAACCCCCTGCACTGTTTGTGTTTCATTTTCAACGTATGTCCGCTCTTCAGCTTGTTGGTTTAGGACATGATCTTGTTTTCTAAGGCACAGGACAAGCCAGAGCTGAGAGATTACTGAGAAACAAAGCAAAAAAGTGATTTTGCAAAGCCATTTTATATGAGAGAGTTCCACAAAGTAGTTTATCTGCTCCTCTTCCCTAAGTGGTCCTCTTCCCTAAATCCTTGCTTAGAAGATGGACTTTGCTAGGTAGGCATGTAAAAAATTATTTGTATCTGTGTATTGTACAAACAAATTGCCCACATAGCTCATGAAATATTCTACACTTCTGGATTTTTCCAAATGCCTAGTATGGCAATTAAAATAAAAATTACACATATGTACCATGGTCCTGTGGATGCGGTAACGTGATTTCACCCTTTTAGGAGATTTTTCTTTTAAATTGAGAAATTAAAATGACATTACAATTTAATCTATATTTATATTGTAATTTTATAGTGGTTTTCTTCAGTATGTGGAGAAAAAGGTCATATTAAATCATAGTAACAGCAGAATGCATTGACTGATATATTGGTTTCCTTTTTTATTTACCACTTAAAATATTCAGCTTCTTACCATTTTCTGTCCTCAAATGTGATCTTGTGAGCCTTCTATTCTTCGATAAAAACCTAGACAGATTATGCAGTGCATATCATCTGTTATCATGTTGAGAGTTGTGACTAAATTTGCACATTTGCCATTCTTCTCTTTGGGAGTATGTAGCCATGGATATGGTGGTAAAAATCCTTCATAACACACAAAGCATTTTTACATAGTAGTTTGGCAAAGAGGGAAAACACTGAAGTTTCCTCTAGTTTCAGACAAACATTTAGTTTCTACTAATCCAATTATCATTAAATTTGAAATGTTTCCTTAAATTAAACAAAAAGGACCCAATCAATCTAATTGTAGCTGATGTCCCAATGGTTGTTTCTTAGTATTTTTCTTTCCAAAGCCACAACTCTATATGGTATGTATGTTTTTTCTCTCTCCATTTATCTCCTCTTACCAGTAGCATTTCGTGCATGGCCATGAGGAGAGTTCCCTCTTTCTCATAATGATTTGTGAGGTTGTTTTTTTGTGCTTTGCTTTTTCCTCAAATGACAGATATTTGCATGTCCCATGTTATTTTCCAGTACTAAGAAGTATCAGTAATTACTTACTATGTGGGGTAAGATCAGCTCCTCAACCTACTAACACCCAACTCAACAGAGTATTGCAGTAAATGGCTTTTTAGGTGTAGATCAGCATACTGAAAATTATCAACAAACTGAAAGTTATTGTGGCAAATATGGTGGCTCTTAGTCTGAGCTACACTGAGATGGGTTTCTCTGTACGAATTATCTTTGCTATGTAGTTAGATATTTGGATAAAAATAACATATCATTATATGACATAACTCTACTGATACTTCCAGATTCATGTGAAGACTTACAGAAAAGTCTTGACACATTTGGCACAGTCTAGAATGTAAAACATTGTTCATGGTAATGAACAGTTACATAAGTGACTTTAATAATTACTGTGAGCTATAATTAAATAAATAATAAAACATTGTATTTTATTTTTTTTATTTGGATTTACCATCTGGTGTGATATTTTCTTTTCCACATCCTTATAAAAATTCACCAAATATACAAGTGTTTTAACAAGAAACAGAAATATTAGTCAATGCTTTCACTTTGACGACTCAGCCCATCATCCTGATGGCATCATACTGAACTGATTCAACAACTAGGCTGTGACATACTTCCATTGTTAACCTTACAAATCAGAAATAGAGGGAACACCTTATAGCTCAGAATAATTTTCACAATATATTATTAAAGACTTTGTGTTATTTGACCAAATTGTAGAATTTACAAGTGCAAAAATCTTTGATTATTTGATTCACAGGAGAGTATGTGACCATTTAGATCTTAAATATATCTGGTGGTTCCAAGTCTTGTCAGCTAAAATACAAAGGAGTTATTTAGAGGTCAAACGTAGGCAGTAGTGAGAGAGGAAAAGAGTGTTTTGTTGGCAGGAATTTCCATTTTCCCCCTTCCTTATTGATTCCTTCCTTTGATTTTTCTTCAAGGACTTTTGGAGAAGTGATTGTTTGAAAGGTCTGCTTAAAATTGAAAAGGAGAAACAAGGAAATCCAACTGTGCTTCAAGCCCACATGCATTTTTGAGTATGATTTTTTGTCTGCATCTATATGACACTAAGCCAACACAAATCTTTCGTGGCTCTAGGACACTGTCTTGTTACAGCTCCTGAAAAATTTGCAGTACATTTGCAATATATTTGTAAATGTGATTCCTCTTCCCTGCAGCTATCACTGCCTCCGTCTGGTTCTAAGGACCACTTATTTCCACCGGTATTAAATTATTGGGTTTTGTGGACCTAAATTTATTAGCAATAGAACAGAAAGCAACCAACAGTACAGGTAGAAACCCCACTAAATTCTATTACTCCTCTAAATATCTTCAATTCAGTCTCTTGTGTTTCTTTCTTGGATTGACTTTCTCGGGATCTTTCAGATTGTGCTATTTCCGATGTCCTCTGCCCAAATTTCCAAACTTTTCTTTCCAATGCTTTGCTCACAAGAATTCCTCCTGCTGCCTCAGTTTCTGTTCCTGGTTATCGCTTCCTTCTGGTTATTATTCCCATCACTTATTCCTGCATTGTAAGCAGAATGAAATGAGGTCAGCTCCTCATTTGCATCTTTGATCTGGCTTGGATGACTATGTTTTCCTTTGTATACACTTTATACACCATAAACAAAATTTGGAAGAGCAGAGTCAGTGGAGACTCGGCTACTTGTACCTACTTTTTCCTGCCGTCTAATTTAAGATGAAGTTGCATACAAATGTGATTTGACCTTGTAAAAGAAGATTCTTGGGCACCTCAAAGTCCTCCAAGTTCTCATGTCTGTCCAAGTGTCAGACAGAAAATCAACATATGCAGTTGGAATAGGTGGAGTCTGTTCAGCCAGGCTTTGGGAACTGAGACTATTTGCATTTCAGATAAATGTGTGACTTAGTGGGCTTTAAAGTGCATGCAGTACATGCAGATAAATGCGGAGTTTTACTTATGGAGGCATGGCTGAGTCACTGTAAGGCAAGCTGTGTTTTTGTCTTGCAAGTCCGCTCTCTGCGTACCCACCTTTAGCCCTTATTTAAATATAATCATACCCTCCCTACTGACCAACATCAAGTTACCTCAAAGCTTGGTGCATTTGCCCTTGCTGAAAAAAAGGTAAATGGTGTCCTGCACTGCATTAGACAAAGCTTTGTCAGGTGGTGGGAGGGTTACCCTGCTGCTCTACTCAGCACTGGTGAGGCCACTCCTGAAGTGCTGGGTACAGTTCTGATTCCCCAGTAAAAGAGGGACATACTGCTCTCTCCAGTGAAGGGCCACAAAGATGATTAAGGGACTGGAGCATCTCTCCTGTCAAGAAAGACTGAGAGAGCTGGAACTGTTCAGCGGGCAGAAGAGAAGGCTCAGGAGGATCTTATCAATGCCTATAAATACCTGAAGAGAGGACAGAGCAAGGCTCTTTTCAATTTTGCCTAGTGACAGGACAAGGGGCAATTGGACACAAACTGAAACACAGGAGGTTCCTTCTGAACATCTGGAAACAGGTTTTCACTTTCAGGGTGACTGAGCATTGGCACAGGTTGCCCGAGAAGCTGTGGAGTCTCCTTCCTTGGAGACATTCAAAAGCTGGGTGGCCCTGTTTGAGCAGGGTGTCGGACCAGATGATCTCCAGGTGTCCCTTCTTTCCTCAGCCATTCTTTCATTCTGTAATTCATTCCAAACATACAAGTTCAGCACTGTTCCTGGCAGAGTCTGAACACTCTCTTGCACTAGTATTTCTGTGTTAGAACTACAGTTTTATTTTCTCTTAGGTCATTCAGTTTCTGTACATTCATACCCCAAACTTTTTGGGCCTTGGGTTTGAACTACCATTTTAGCTCTTCTCAGTTCTGTTCTTCCCTATAAAGTCCTCCATAGAAATCTCAGATGTCATTTCCATCAGCTGATGTGTTTAATGACCCATTATCTTAATCATCTTTTGTGTATTTTAGCCTATATTTGTGTGTATGCCAGCTCAGTTAATATGCTTGATGCATAAACGTGGTAATTGCTAACAAAATTATTATTATTTTTGCCATAAACAGAAACAAAAATTAGAAGCAAATGCTGCCACTGACATTTTTTGGGTAATTTGTTTATTCTTGCCAGTGATATGCAATTACTGTGTAGCTATTTTTTGTAGATAACAGATTTCTCTGTTGTAGTAGAAGGGCTGAGGTACCTATTTCTTATCTGTGGAGATATTGATCAGCATGAAGTAGTTTACTCAATACACTAATTTACAGGAGCTCTGCATTGTTCTTGTTTGAATTGTGAATTCAGACAGCTGTACTTGCTAACAAAATAGCGTATGCACAACCTGCAAGGCAAAGGAAACACCATTTTAATAGAAAACACTGTTTAATTATGCAGCATCGCCATTACTGCTACAGATCTTTAAAACAGTATGAAACCAGCAGAAAGGCTGAATTTGTATGCTGCTGTTGTACAGATGACTGATGTCCTTATCCTGCTATCAGTAATTCTTTGAGGAGTGATGCTGACAGAAAGAAGATGTTCTACAGGTGTAGGACACCATACAAGATGATTGTAGGAATTAGCAAGGAAACTATTTTGTCTTCATTTTCAGGAGAAAGATTCTTCCTTTCCCAGTACTCATTTTTAGCTAAAGTTCTTCTAAATGATCAGTAGAAATCTTTTCTTTGAGTGGAAGGACATCCTTAAAAGTAAGAAGAAGCTTCTTTGTCCAGCTGGATGCTGAATAATAAAGACTGAGAAGTAGTGTCCAATCTTGAAGCAAAACTAGGTGACTCAATATGGGAATGCACAGTCATTGAATATCAAAACAATAACACAAGCTTATTCTGCCTTTTTCTAACAGCAACTCAATAATTTCTGGAATATTAATAATAAGAGGGTGATTTTTCTCCATGCTTGAGAATATGTGAGAAATATCAATTTTATATGTTTTGATCATTCTGTTTATGGCTATTCATCTGCTACTGAGCAGAAAAACATTGTGAGAAATCTTTTTTTTTTTTCATTAAGTTAGCTCTTTTTTTAATGGTACTGTGTTAGCTCTGTACAAAAAAAGCCAAATATGTTTATATATATATTGTGACTAATACCACAGTGCTGCAGAGTTTGGTAAATATATTTGTTAGAGTTTTTTTTTTTATTTCACTTTCTAAAGTGGTAAATGTGAATGTTGATCTTTTATTTAGCTCCACTTTTCATTTTGCAAGATATGATTTTTTTTCCTCACCTAGTAATAACTGAAAGAGTGGTATTGGTTTTTGAAAGATGTCAACCTCAGTGCATGACTTTCTGACTAAAGGAAATTACACCCATATAATTGGTGTAGAAAAAATGTGACCCTTTGTTTTTAGTAGACATTAAAGCTCTTTTATCCTTTCATGTGTTCAGTATATGCTTCTAAAACCATCAGCCAGAGATCTGACCTCACCTTCTTACAATTTCTTACACTATTCTTTCTTCTTATAGTTTCGATGCAAACCTCTCCTTCACTTCAAAGAGCATTTTGCCTGAAGGAGTTGTAAAAAAATGCCCCTATGCTTTATTGGAAGATGTATTAAAAAAATTATGAAGGTTCAGCTCAGTTAGGAAACTTATAACTAGAAGTAAAGAGTGGAACACAGTGATGTAGTTAAATGTCATTTAAAAAATAGTGATATTATTTGCCTAACAACTCTTCTAAAATTCTCGGCAGGCCCTGATACAGTACTCCTGTGTTATTATATTAAACAGCAAAGGCATTCACTCCCAGAGCTTTTCAGTAGTGGATGAAGGTATTTCTTCATAGTCTTCTGCTGTTTCAACGTTGTTTAATTAACCAGTGAGTCTTAATAACTAAACGATGCTGAAAAGCATGTATCATCAATTATATTTATCATAACCTTAGTAATTTATTATAGTTTTTTCATTAGTCACTCCTTCCAAATTTGTTAGCCTGTGATTTTGTCAGGAAGTACGAGGAAAACAGATCTCTCTCCATGGTAGCCTTTTCCAAATGAGACTTCATAAAATTGTTAACAGTAAAGCTTGTCCTGCTACATTGACTTGAGTCCTCTGATGTCTGAGAGCCTCTGCACAGAGAGCATATTCTCCCTGACCGGCAGTGCTACCTCTCCATTCTACTCAGATCCCCGGAAGCGTAAGTCGTAGTTGTGTTGGGTACAGAGCATTGGCTTACAGGAGAAGCTTTGTAAGTGTCCATTCCTTAATGAAATACAGTCAAGCATAATGCTTGAAAAGCTTGAAAATAAATGTCTTTCCTTAAAAAAAAGGAAGAAGAAGAGGCTGTCATGATCTGTGTTTGCCTTAATAGGCATCCATCTGCTATGTGACTTCATAGCTTGCTATGTTTTGCTGCATCTGTCTGCTGTGTGACTGCATAAAAGATGACTACAAACGTCGTTCTGAAACTCTTAAAGTACCTCACTCCATAACTCAGCTTTGCAGGACTTAAAACATGAAATGGGACAAAATGAAGTGTAAAAGAGGGAAAATTCATCTATGATTGTTCAGGAAAATAAAATTCTGACTTGACTGTACAATTCTTGGAAGATGCGTCAATCTGGGATGTCTCTCTGCTTCATGCTTACCAAGGGGGTCCAACAGAAAGCCAAAAGCCTGTGTGTCCTTGCAGAGGTCCAGTCCCAGTTGAAGCAGAAAGGTAACACGCTCTGTGATGAGCAGTACTGGAGATAAAATTCAGCAATTTTAGAGCAAGAGATGCTAATGACACACTTCAAAAGAAGAATAAAGCTGAGAAAGTCTAAGGAACGATGTTCCTAGAAGCAGTGAATAAGACATGTCCTTGCAGAATAAATCTGACTGTCCTACCCTATTCTTAAAAATACTGCTGTAAACTAGAAATTGAACTACAAGTGTGGTGTGCATCAGTTTTTTGCTATCTGTGTGTACACTGTCTGGCTCTCTAATCTGTTCTCTGGCCTTGTATAATAAATGTTTTCATTTCCAAACATCCTCTGTTATCTCTCTGAAAGTATTCAAACCATGAAAAATTCCTTCAACAGATCTCACTTATTAGTATAATTATGCTTAATTGGGCAGTGTATGGTGTTACCTTCCTCTTTACATACTTCACAGTGCCCCTCTTTACATACTTCAAGTAAAAAAAAAAAGCATCCCACAATATACCAGACATCATATCTTAGATATGGTCTGCATGGTCTAGCAAGCAGGGGATGAACTCTCCTAGAATACAGCACTGTACATCTAAATTGGTGGACCCAGGCTTATGCCCTTGTGCCTCTCAGCCCCACAGGGAAGTAAAAATTTTGTGCGTATCATCATTACCTCACTGTTCCCACTCACTCTAACAGTTTCCATTGGAATGAAATTGCATCTGCTGGCCTAAAAAGGCTCTGAGAAAGTCAAGTGCACTGAAGACAGCACCCAACCTCAGCAAATGCAGTTAGTATGTTCCAAACCCCCACCATGTCTCAAGTAAAGAGGCTTTAGCAGGTGAGAGTGAAGTAGAGAGGTGGCATGATCCAGATTCACGGGTACGTTAGTCAGCAGGGTGGATATGTCCTAGGGATAGGACTTGGAGGCACGTAGATGATGTCTGTTGCTGTTGTACTCACCATTACATGAAGTTAATTACTTGCCCTGTATTAAATATATGCACACAGTGATTTTATTTCTTCCTCCTTTATGGATGGCACTGTTCTATTTGGGTGACTATTTTGTGAGAAAGTCTTGCAGAGTCAAGCTACCATAAAAAACCAAACTCAGTATTTTATCTTGAATAACAACAATAACAATTGTCATCATCATTCCCCCTCCTCATGACTCCTCAAAGTCTCAAAGCTGAATGGCAAGTAAATACGAGTGGAATAAAAATAATCAAGGTTTTGTTTGAATGGTTAGGTTTTTGTTTGTGTTTCAAATTTATTGTCTTCTGGACTTTCAGAACAATATGCTGTTCTCAGATGCTGCCATATGGCTCTAACACTGCAAGCAGTAACAATATTGTATTTGTACGTTCAACAAAAGAAATTGAGCTCTGAAATATTTTTGCTGGATTCTGTTAAGGATAACTCTTTAGGGTAAAGCCATTTTGCATAAAAAGAGCTCCAGTACAATGTTTGAACCCCCCCCTGGTGGACCTGAAGTAGCAATTATGCAGCAAACATGCCCTAGGAGTAAATGCATCTGTACGCAGATTTAAATCCTGCTAAAACACGAAGCTGATTTACAGCATGGGCTTGATGCAGAAATTATAGAGTACAGCTGATTCCTGCTCTCAAAGCCAATAAGTAAGTGTAATATTCACTTCAGTACTATTATTCTAGATTTATGTCATTAGGAACTAAATTTGCCTCACAAGTCTCACATCTACTTAGGGACAATGTATTATAGAGAGATAGAGTCAAGGGAAAACTCTCACTTCTAATTTTCTTTTTTTCAGATGACCACTCAGTTTCAGTGTTTGACTTAATCAGTTTCTCTAGTCATAGTTACATATTTATGTTATACTTTTCTGTGATATATATTCCTATTCTATGCATACAAGATATTCCTTTCTGTTAAGCACAACAGTATAAGCTCTGTTGTTTTTTCTATTTGTTTGAAGTATATATTCTTAGCGAAGAACAGGTCTTTATTTATAAAACTCTTGTCAAAATAGTTCTTCAGAATACTGTAAAAGCAACTCCCCAAATCAGGAAAGGATGAACTCCAATGATCTTGTAGATTTTTTTCTTCATCTTCCCCAAGTTATATTCATCTCCTTATATGCTTCTCTTGATAAAGGATGTTTTTGAATTCTTTTTCAGCTAGAAACCTTATGCATGAAAAAGACAGGTTATGTTATAAAGGCAAAGATCCTAGGATGGGGAAGGAGTGGTTAACTGACAGTGTCAAAAGCAGTTGTTTGTCACTGGCCTCTCCCAAAATAAGCCTGGAATATTAATGCCAGAATGAAATCTGCTCCTGTATGCCACTGATTAGTTGGATAGTTATAATTTAAGGAGGTTTTGTTATTCTTGTTGTTGTAGGGTAGATGTTGGTTATATGTAGATTTCAGGTCAGTTGTGGTTTGTTGATCTTTCCTGTGAGAGCTGAAGAGAGTTGATAAATGTTGGACATTTATCATCCATGGGAAGGATGTAACTATTGCAATTCTCTCTCCTTTGAGGATGCCTAGACTGACTCTGGGTTATGAGCATAAAATGGGATCTATGGAAGTCACGTGCCTGTACAGAACAGCACAAGACAGTGTTAAAGACCTGCTTATCAAGGATGTAAATCTCTCCCTTTGGGCTTTAGGGTGCCTTTCTCTTTGGCTGACTGCTCTCATTAAGCATGTAAATCCCTTTGAGTCGTTTCCTTTGAAGATGAGCTTATCAGTCCTACTCTTTTTTCTTAAAGAAAACAGTCAGCGTGGTTTTGGACCCATTGTCAGGTAGTCTAGTGGTTAGGGCATTCACCTGGGAGAAGGCAAGGCCTTTAATTTCCATTTACACAGTGGGGAAACTAAAAGGGAAGCTTGAGAGTCTCAGCATTAGAATACTTTCTTGCCTAGAAGGTAGATGATGGAGATTCAAAGCTTCAGACAAGGGATGGGATATATTCTGAACCTTTGATGTCATGAATCAAAGCTTTAATCTTCAAACTGTTTTGGAAATAGGCACAGTTGCTACATCCTTTGATAAAGTGGTGTTCTAAGGAGACTGGATGTTAGACTAGGACATGTTGTACTATCATGATCGTCCAGCCCTTGTTTTCTTTCATGTATGCTTGAGGTACTTTTTTAAAAGAATAAAATGCTGCAAGGTTTCTTTATATTTCCTGTGAAAAAGGGAAGAGATCTCACCTTCAACCACAAAGGGACACAGCATCTAGACCCTGAGCTATATTTAGGTCCCTTTTTAGGATTTTGGGTTTTTGACTTTAAATGATGAGCTGGTAAAGGTGTTGAATAGCTGTCAAAAAGAGAAGGAACCCAACTTTTTGGAAGAATGAAGGTTCTAGGAGGCAGTTCTGGCCTCAGTAGTCTCAGTAGTATACTCAGTAGCTGTCATGCTCCGAACCACTAAATGAACTTAGTCAGAGACAACCTCTGCAGGAGAACCCTTTCCTGCAACATTTATTTCAGCTTTCTGGTAAGGATGAGTGAGCATATCAGCTTATGGCTGAAAGATGATGACTGAAGGAAAGGGCTAACCTTTTTCATTTGTGAAGCTTCAAGGTTATATGCTGCACCTTCACTTCATGTACAGTGCATTTGTCCTTCCTTGTGATGCAGCTTGACAGACTGGTTCATAGAAATCACAGATTTCAAAGGCCAAGCTGTCAAACTAACATGCTATTACATCTCCATAATGTACATGCGAACAGACATACAGTTTTGAAATAAATAATTCATCTATTTGAACAAAGACAAAGGTAATCTCAGCCTGCCTGGACTAGGTAAGTATTATAATGTTCATCAAAACTATGTTCTGCTGTTTCCAATGCTGAAACTGAAAAAATAATGACTGAATCGCCTTGTGATTGTAGCTGGTCTATCAGTTTTTCTGCTTGGGGAAATTATACTGTTTTACTCCTTATAGATCACAGAGAGATGTAAAATGTAACATATATCTATATAGATCTATATGATTATATCCGTGTAAATGCAGTTAGTATATTTCTATGTAGTTATAATTAATCCATATCATTAAATGTAGACATAGGTATAGGTATAAATAAAGATATATAGGTGTATATATAGATATAAATAAAAATATATAGGTATAGATATAGATATGGATATTTTGTTGGTGAACCACATGGTTCAAGAAACAAGTAGTAAGAAAGGGAGCCTTTCAGTGGTCTGAATCCATCTAAAGTGGGCAGAACTCCTGATTGAATAGTGGAATAGATCAATTTTCTTAGTTGGTATGCCTCCATATTATGAAAAAAACTCATCAGGATCTTTCTGAAACCCTTCCTAAGTGTCCTCTGGCCTGTAAGCAAACCAGCAGAATAACAAATCCCAAATTTTCATTTTGAAGCTGTTAGCTACAGAGTGCATATGCGTCTCTGAAGCTGCACGTTTCCTATATAAAAATGTTCAAAAAGCCTTTTTATTTTACTCAAAGAGGCCAAAATGGGCTAATCTTTAAAGTATTAAAAGTAGATGTTTCCAGCTCAAGTGAGCAATGTATTCAGTCTTCAGAAAGTGACAAAACAAAATAGAGAGAGAAGTGTCAGTACGTGCCTATTTTATCCAGTCTCTGAATATTCACATGTGTATATATATATCTATCTCAGGAAAGAACATAGTTTTTATCAGGGAGATTTATCATTTTCAGCTTTCAAAAACAAGGAAGTTTTAGGGAAGAATATGTTCCCAACAAAAGAAACAGGATCCACAATGGATAAGGTTCACAGGTGGCTACATACATTTAGGTGTACCAGTCCATTGGATAAAGCTATGCACAAGACATAATAGTGTTTGCAATAGTTAGATAGCAATACAGCTTTACTCACCAGAGTTGTGGCACTATTGGTTATGTGTTATCATAAGCAAGCATTATGTCATTGAAGTGAATGGACAATCCTTTATTTTGGCAAGTACTGACTTTAGAAAAGCAAGTATTTTAGATTGTGGACTTCTCCAGAACTTCTAACACCTGCCAAACTTTCTTGATATGTGGTGGAATTAATACTGACACAAAGAGAGAAGCAGTAACAGAATATTATGGATTAAGAGCGATACCCTAGAAAGCTGTTTTGGAATGGAGACAGCAGAAAGTTCTATCTTCTTAGATATATACAAACATGAGCAAATGTAGGTGGAGTGAAGAAGGGAAGAAGGCTCTCTGAGATTTTTTAAGTGTCTGGTCTATTTTAAGCATTTGAGATTGACATCCCATCTCAGGACTCTTCTGGTCTTCTGTAAAAACATGTTGAAAAATTGTATTTCTTTGAAGAAAGAAAAAACTAAAGCCTAGACATGACACTTTCAGCAACAGGTCACAATTTGGCAGGTGAGGTGGAAGAGGTGGTGGGACTCTAATTGCTGCATGGTCTTTTTAATCTTCAGAAAAGAGGCTTTCTGAGACTTCTGCACTTATATAGCACAGTAACACAAGTATGTTTTACCAGCCTTTCCTGGTGCCATGCCTGGCCTTAGTGGTATAGTTTAGGAACACACTGTGCCCTTGCATATCCTCCAACACTAAGCCCCTCTGTGAGAAAATGGCAGACAGGATTGTTTAAAAAATTACTAAAATGAAGTGGCTTCTGATCTGCTTTTCTATATGATCTCTTCTTTCCTGCGCTAAAAAGCTGCTCTCTAGTGTTCCTTTTCCCTGGAACATCTTAGGCTACTTATGGCAATAGCCACCAAATCCCTTCATTATTGGTCTTAACATGGTTGCTTGGCCCTGATCATGGCATTAGCAGCGAGAAAGAGAGGTCTATCATAAACACCCTGTAATATCCCTTCTTGTTCTTCTGAATTAGTCTTGATGACATTTCCGTGGTTTTTTTTCAGGAATTCCAGTAAGCACAAACTTCCCATAAATATCAGAAGAATATACTTCAGTTTTGCTATGATGACTTACTTGAATTTAAAGCTTATTTGATGTACTCAGGTTCTTAATAACCTGACAGTAAAGGTCACTGCTTTGACTCTGCTGTCAGACTGGTGAATGCAGGCTGACCTTCTGAGGGCTGCCCTCTTAACAATCAGAATTTGTATTAAGACGAGAATAATGCATTTCTGATTTCAATTAATCTACTAGAATCAGTTGCAAGGCATGCTTTATATCCCCAGTTTTATTTCCGGCAGTTATAGAGATCTTATTTGTGGGATATGGACGCAGATCCTGGGGAAGCTCTGAAAAATAATAGGTGTTTTAAGACATTAAGGACAAATGCCAAGCCTGTATTTCAATCCTATAGAAGATGCATTACAATACTTTGCTCTCATAATTTTCAGGGAGTTTTATCAACACCTTAATCATTCCAGATCCACTGTACCTGTTTGGATCATTGTTTCTATACGTTGGCTTAATTTCCAATACTTCTATTTAAAATACTATCCAGTGCCACCAGGAGGTGTCCGTGCACTATTCATTGCTTACTTTCCAGGTGCTTGCATTTTTTTTATTTTCTGGGGGGAGGGCTCCATGACAACACCACTATGGTGACAGCAGTTTCTATAGGATCATTATTATAATATATTGTTGGTTTTTGCACTTCCAAACTAATGAGGATGTGTTTGTGTCCAGAGAGAATTCTTAATTATTTCCCTGGATGAGGAGAATTATAGATTAAAAAAACCTGTTAAGTCATCCATCTTCATCCCTTATAGCATGCCTTGTTCTCTGAAGTGTATTGTATAATGTATTGAGGATATCAGTCTGTTGCTAAGGAAATGGAGACTGTAATGAGCTGTTACACAGTCTACATTTTGACTGCATTGCAGGATCAAAGATATGGCTGTGGAAATGAAGATCTTTTACTGAAACGGATAAGTTGTGTCCTATCTGCCTTTTGTGTATAACTTCCAGGATGAGTAAAAAGAGATGAGTGTATACTACAAAAAAGCTAAACATCACACAGTATTTTATGTTGCATATTCGCATTTTGTTTGTGATATTTAATCGGAAAATATCTATTGTATTTTCAGTGTAAATATAGGTATAAATTATGTACATATCCATAGTGATCCACAGGACATTACAAATTACTACAGGACATCCTATTCCACTACAGCCTAAAGCAGTGCCATATTTATTACCACGTGGATATTCAGAAGCATACATTAGAGTGAAGAGTAAACCTGATTTCATTTGAACATCATACAGGAAAAAATAATTAGTTGATAAAATATGATCAGACCTGCCTGGTGATATAATGTACAGTTCAGATGTATTCCAGAAGTCTCCTGAAAATCATGTTCCAATCAAATTAAAATTCAGTGTGTCACAACAGTCACAAGCACTACCTGCAGATGCTGTATGTGAGGGAGGGCAGTGTGCAGAAGTAACACTTTTTTCGAGGCTATACAGTTAGGTTGACTATTTCTGCTTTCTATTGCATCTTACAACCAATGTATGTTTTGATAAAGTAGACGCTATCCTTGTTGAGGATGCCTGAAAAAGATTTCCAGATACAATGGCACGTTGTATGGGTTATGGCCAAACTTCTTAAAATATTAAGACATTCATAAGTTTGCCAAATCTAATTTAGTAGTTGCATTTCAGAGAGGATATAGTTTTCAGGCTGCCTGTGTTTAACTACAAGCTTACCCCCTGCTCCAACCCCACCCCCCCAAATTTACCCATAGTCTTGGTATTTTATATTCAACTGTAACACCATTCCACCAAAAAAATTAGCCTGGCCTCTTCCAGGAGTTATTGGATTGCTACCAGTGGCGACAGTCCCACGATGTTTCTGAGTAGCTCCTGATGTTAATGACTGACATAACGTCCTGTTCTATTGAGAAATATTAAAGCAGAAGATAGATATCATTAGTGTACATAAGTTTTTAACTTTCCCAGTACACATTCTTACATCGATAGCCAGATAAATCACTGAACTGAAAAGAACTTGGACAACAGAAATAATTTTACAGGCGAGTCAACTAAACTAGTAGGAAACAAAGTGAAACTCCACTGAAAATGAATGATGAAACATTCCTGCATCATGGCTAATACCTTGGCTAGATACTTGCCATTTGAGGTTCCAAGTAATAACCGAACTGTATTATGACAAATGCATTGGTTTTGTTGATGTGCACATTGTGATGTTGAATTTCTTTGCACAACCACACTTTTTTTTTTTTTTTTTAGTGAAAAAGGGACATACAAATGGAAGCATTCTAGTAAGGAAATGGATTGGTCAGAATTCTACATGGTAAAAAAAAGAGTGGTCTTGAAAGCCACTATTCACATGCTGATTCTTAAAAACTGCTTCTGCTGCTTCTGTGTATGTGTTTGCAATATCCATGTTTGATGAACACAATGAGACTTAATTTACATGCTAATACAACAGATGCAGATTAGAGCAACTCACCTACTAACACATGCATTATTTCAGCCACACTAGTACTGATTAAATAACAGTTATCTTTAATCCAAATATTGATTTGCAGAACTCCTCAAAATTTGACCTTCCTAAAGTATTTCCCATCCAACTCTCATATGATATGTCACTAGTTCCCATAAATTACTGCTGAGTTACTTTTTTTATTTCATCTCTCATATTTTTATATGTTAAAAACTGATTAATTTTTCAGGATCAAAAGATATTTTTTCATAGAAGTAGATCTAAGCATTAACTGATTAATCACTGATATAATAGTTTCATTATTTAACAAATACAAAACCCTGTTATCATCTGTCTTTGCTAGTGCAAGAAGGTAGCGTGGATTTTTTGCAAACATTTTTGTCTCAGACATTTTGGGAGCACTAAGGAGGACCTGTTTTGGTCAAGCCTGTATCAGGCTGTCACCTCTTACACTATACACTCATGGATCAGCACCAGAGAATTTCTTAATAGTAAATAGGATTGAAAATGTGTACTGATGGCTAATTTACTAAAAGTTACTTAAGAACACACATAATGAGTTGACAAGTCTGACCTGCCCTCCATTCTAAAACATCAGCATTTCCAAGCCATAATGTAACAATCACTGTAAAAGGACAGAGCGTGAAGTTCTGCTGCATTCAGAGGGCAGGGATGCTTATCAGCACGAGTGCACTATATCTGTATTTATCTTTACTTTCTGCTTTTAAGATTTGTTCCTGTTTTGTTAACTCAATTAGATTTATTAGTCACACATGAAAATATGTGGTAATTTTGACTTCAGAACCAATTTATCTTCTTTTCAGCCAAGACCAACACATCCTGACTGCCCATCATATGATGGAGGAAGCTATTTTCTGCCATTGGGGTCCACCTGCCTTACAGTTAAGAAAAAATAGCCTCCTTATATTCTTGGCCTAGCTTCTTGAATTCACACTTCCTTCCTGGCTCTACTGCTTCTTTTGTGCCGAGAACTTTGAAACATATTCGCCTCTGCATATTGACCAAAAAGATGAAGGGAAACAACCTTTTCACTGTCAGACTTCAGTCAGTTAAATTTACAGAAAATCCAATACGGGACACCATATCCATATATTTCTAGGGTATTGTTTTACACCAGGGAAGCACAGGACAAAAAATAAACCAGCCAGGAAGAAAGGCAGAGCAAAACAGAGAGACAAGTCAGAGCAAAAATACAGCAGTTTATCTTAAGAATACCACTGAGGAACAGCAAACTTTGTCAAAGCTGAAGTTACATTACTATGCTCAGACTCAAGAGCAGCTCTCAGGCTTTCCTTTGTACAAAATTCATTGATGTTGCTGAAACATAAAACATAAACATTAAGCATACCTGGAATTCTTCACTGTTTAGCTGAGGAAGACATTCATACTGTAAAAGTTCCAGCTTAACCACTTGGGTAGTTGCTCTCCTTCTGGGAACCAGAGAATTTCATTATCCATTTGCATGAAATCTAACTCCTCTAAACCTGTTGCTCACAGCAGGATATACTTTTTCCCACTTTAAAATTGTGGAAAAAACGTGGCAAGGGGAATGGCAGGGATGAGTGGCAGGTATACTGACTTCCTTTCACATTTATTTATTAATTGTTGTATGGAAGGTCATGGTGAATTTTTGGCTTAAAATGATATTGGATGAAATAATGGTATGTGCATACTTGCTGCAGTCTTGTAACAGAAGCTTTTTGAAGCACGTGGACAACATTAATGGAAATGAGCAGAAGAAAGAAATGCCAATATCTGTCCAATTCGAGTTCTATATTCATTGCATTTCAGTTGGATGGAGAATCTAAACCTTTTAATTGCAGTGCCTGCAAACTTTGTCATAGACTTTATTATGGGCCACGAGAACGTGAGTACAGACTACTTTTTGAAGTGACAGGGCTGGCAGGGTGAAGCAAGCACTGAAAACATACAACTAAAGACACTGTAAAAAAAAACCCACAAAACCCACCACCAAAAATAACCCCACCGAAGCCAAACCTTTAAGAAGTACTCTATTAAGCTGATAGTCTAGGCCTAACTTTGTTGAATTTATATAGCTTTTGGATAGAACTTTCTAAGATAATCCTGGATTACACGAACATATATTTTACCCATCATAAGAACAATAAAATATAAAGATGATACTGAAACAGAAGTTAGAATAGCAGGTTTACTGAAAAAGATAATTGACAATGGGAAAAATAACCCTGCCAGAGTCTGATTCTGCCATCAGTGTCCTTGTTATATGATGTAATTACACAGAAGCAAAGGTGTGACTAGTACTAACTCTTCTGCAATTGCTTGGGTAATAACTGTACTCAAGATACAGTGCTGGATTTGGCACAGACTAATCATACATTTTCATAAAGTAAGGCCTGCTTATAGCAGGCTACAGAAATACTCCAAATAAAGAAAGCAAGCAGAGTTCAAGTGATAAAGCAAGCACTCACACACTTTTGGAGGATGAGGAACATAAACAGCCTTTACTAAACTTAACAGTGCTATTTTCCATCATTAAGAGATGTGTTGCAAAAACCAGCAAAGTCTCCACGTTTGTTTTAAAACCAAAAGAAAATAAGAGGAGAAACAAAACAAACAGGTACAAAAGAGAGAGTAAAGGCTGAAATGAATTTTATTTCACAACACAGAAAAATTAAGAAGGAAGTGTACTGAAATAAAGAAAAGCACTGAAGGAAAATAAGGAAAACCAACACTTTAATATACTATAATTACTTATTCCACTATTGCCTTTTTATTGATGATGTTTCATGGATCATCAACAAAGTAACACTATAAAAAGTTCTAGAATCTTATTTCCTTCTGGTGTTTGTGCTAAATTGACAGGAACTAATCCATGACAAAGGAGCAAACAGTTCAGCTAGAAGACTTGATGCAAGAGCAAGGGGGAGGAAAATAATTAAAAAAGATCAATAATAATGTATTAACTTTAAAAAGGACACCAAGTAAAACAAATGAATAAATAATTAGTTTAATGGTAACAGTATTTTCAAAGCAAATGGACTCTACTGTTACCAAGAAGATAGGGCATTTGACAGCTAGTAAGACAGCGAGGCATTCAGCTTCCAAACAATAAAAGGTGAGAGTTAATATTACACTAATGAGCCACAAGCATACTGCTGGCTTGTTTTTTATTAACACTAATGAATGAGTTCATAATACTGATCAGAAGTGGGTTTTTTTTTTCTCCATACATCTCACAAAAGAATTTCAGGCGACAAATACTATGATACATATGGTAGAAACAAACAGCTGTGGCCACAAAGATCTTTTGTTAACTAATGATTAATATATTCAGGAAGCAATCACACTATTCATTAGTAAAAGTTTACAAACATTAAAAAGTGCATAACATTTGAAACCAACAACAACACAAAAATATATAGAATATATATACTATATATAAAGAAAGTGACATCACCTCCTGTTAATAAAAGAAAACAAATCTTCTGACATTGTGATTGGTGCTTATGTGATTGCCACTGGTTTACCAGTCCATTACTTCCTTTACTCACTTTAGTCACACAGAGGTTTGGCTGCCCCATTTTGCAGTTTTCAGCCTCATGTATGGCCTTGTCTGATGGGGTGGGATGGGGGGAAGGGAATCAATCAGCATAGCTATTGCAGAACAGGGTATTAATTTGTAGATATTTTAAGATTGACAAGCTATGCTGGTATTTCAAGGAAGGTATTGTGGAATAGCTGAAATTGGAAAAATACAGTCTTTTGGGTGCTAGATTCCAAGTGTCTCACTTTCCTTTTCACCTCCTAGCTAAAATGCTGCTGTAGCAGCTTCTAGCACTTGGCTATACCTTCTGCATCAGTAACAGGCCAGTGACTGTGCAAATTCAACAGCCTGATCAACTGAGGCAAAGGCAAGGAATAGAAAAAATAGTTCCCCTGGCTGGATCCAGCCCATGATCTACTAGTTGAACTATCCTGCAATATAAAACTCATTCCAGAATATATAATTGGCAGCTACCTATGCCAGTTATTTTCCCATGTGTAAAGAAGGCCCGTCTTTAACATTGTGAACCAGGAAAATCTCTAGCACCACGGAATTTGTTTGAATTTTAACCCATATAAGGTTATAAATGCATTCTTAATACGACCATAACAATAAAATACTTAGACTAACATTTTAAAAAAATATCTCAGAGAAAGATTAAGAAATTGGGAGTAAAACTAGAAAAATAGGGAAGAATAACATGAAAGATTCAATTTGAGTCTCTGATATGCAACTAACTACAGGCAAGTGGCAAAACTGTACCAAGAACACAAAACACGCTGAAGTATTCACATTAACAAATCGTTTTGAAGGCTCATCTAGTAACAAATTAGAGTGTTGCTGAGTCATTTAGGTTTAGGCATAATCAATTTAGCAGTTGATGTTTTAAATCTATCATGTGCACATCACCACATTATGCAAATAACCAGCCCTTTCAAAACGCGTGGTAGAAAAATTCACAGTAACAGAATTTATTCTTCATAAGCAGTTGAGAAGGGGCAGTGTGGAGCATCTAAGTTGTACAATACAAAACCCATTGTAAATAACAGAGCTGTAAAACAGACGCAAAGTTCTAAAAACAGTGCTTTCTTTACAGTTCCTTTAATGGGTGAACACTTTGGCCAGAGAATTTTAAACTGAGGATCACATAAGCCTTTGCTTAAGATACACCATTAGATCCTCTGATGTTTCAAAGGCCATTTGCTACAAGATTTACCTGTTTTACTTTCTAAAAGTGTTCCCATCAAGTAGTCATTATGAAGGGATCCATCTGATGACACTATCCCAAAAAATCTAAACATGTTCAACCATTGCTAATGACAGAGGTAGAGAAAATTCTGTCTTCTGCCACAGCTTGTACCCCCATTTTTAACATTGTGTTGAGTGGGTTCCAGCAGTGAAGACACATGCACTTTCTTTTCCACCAGCTTGCTCATGGAAACAAATTTGTTCCAGCATGCTCTTGTAGTCTGAAAACATCCAGCAGCTGCTCCAGTCAGTCAGATGTCAGCTTTCTTGCTTTGCTGCCTCCCCTTGGGCCTCCCCGGTTTGCTCACTCGGATTTCGTTGTGCATCTCCTTCTCCTTCTACAACATGCAAGGAAAAGGACAAATGAAACCCTAAAACAAAAATGTCTTGCTCCCAGAACCCCAACTGTTCATCCAACAGTCTCAAAAACAAAGTCAAAAGAAATTGAAAATGAAATATTGCATTAAATATGAAACCTTTTACTACTAAGATAGCCATACTTTGCATCTTAAGAGATACCCGCGAAAACAAATTCCTAGTTGCAATCACCCCTATCATTTGAAGTACAGACCTTAAGTAGCTAGAAATGAAAGAATTTAACAAAAATAGTAGGATATTTTTGACCATTTATTCACTATGACAATATAAGAGGAAAAACCTCATGACACCAAGTCTGAAGAGGGTTTAATAGAAAGAGATGCAACTTCAATAAAAGCAATAGATTATTAAAGCTGTGTTGGTTCTATGTGTCTATTTTCAATACTAAGCTCCATGGTGTTCAGTTCAACTGTCTCACTGCAAACCACAGAACGATCTGAGGAAAAGAAAACATCTTACAGTGGCACAATGAGCAGATAACTCATAAAGCTTGTCTAAAGAAGGTCAAGAAGTACACTGACAATGGACTGTTAGTATCTATATGCCCATACACCTATTGTATTTCAGCTAACAATTAAAGACCTAAAAGGTTCAGACAGCTGGTACAAGCTAAGTACAAGTAAGACGTAAAGTCCCTGAAGACTGGACTAAGTAGTTTTAGGTACATAATAAGGAATAATGTTAGGTAAGGAATAATGTTAAGACATAAATTGTCTCTTGTGTCTTGCAAGGATTCTGAGTAATTTTTATTGAACTGGCTTGATATAGAAATTTAAAGAATAAACTTCAATGGACTAAGTTGTAAAGAGGTCTAAGTAGAGGCAGTAGTGCTTTGAAAACAACTTTTTACATTTGTATAATTTATCTGTTCTCACAAAATACACCTGTGCTCACCTGCACACCATATACATATACACAGAGAACTGGAAAGGCAGATGCTAAATAGAGTAATCATGTCATCTTAATTTTACTCATGAACTCTTAAGAAATTTAGGCTTTTAAGTTAAGTATCCGTCAACAAGGCATCCAGGAGATGACAGTAGCTAAGTTTAGACTCATCAGTGGTGCACTGTTCATCTATGGGATTTATGTTCACAGCTAGCAATATTTTGATTCTTAAGACATTTTGAAACATTCCCCTTTCCATGTTTTTTTCCTACAGTGAAAACCAAGGCTATAATTTCTTAAGATTAAGAGCTATGATTCCTACACATCATTTTGGAACCATTAAGCTGCATTAAAAAAAATCCCCAACAAATAATATGGTACTGTAAGCCACAGTACAGGTTTGTGAGTTGGTAAGCTAGCAATAGTTACTACTTCTGCTAATGTGCAGCCTTCAAGTAATTTTTTTCCTGTAACATTACAGACTCTTCAGTGTATATCAGCTTTCCCAATGTTTACACCTAAAACATTTCTACCATGAACTAAAATCACTTTTAATCATGAATCTCTACAGTCAGTCCTTCATTGCAGCTCTGTATGACTTCAGCGCCTCTATTATCTACAGTTTTTTGTAGATGGTTGGACCAGTAGAACTTTTACAGGGAAGTCTCCTTTCCACTTCTGCATTAAACGTGTATTCTGTGGTATATCTGCAGACACCTAGAAAACCAGCAGTTTGTTTTAGAGATTAGAGTTGCAGAGAGTGGTTCTCATTCTTCATTGTATTTTTTGGCTATGAGCATCTGTAAAATGATCTGAATATAAAGTTTCTTCAAAGTGCATTGGTTACCTTGAGAGAGAACTGAGCAGGTGAGCTACCTGCTGATTTCCCTGCTAAACTCTTTCTTTTGCTCTCTGTCTTATGATTTCTGTTGCAGTTTTCTACTTATCAGTTGCACACAGTGTTGCTTTTACTAAATTTAGATAAATGCGTTGTCACAGAGTACTTGGAACCTAGATTTTGAAGTTTGGTAGATATATCCATTCCATAGATACTAGCAAGTTGTTAGCTTATTATGGAAAAAGAACACTGGAACAGTTATTTTGAAGGGAGAGTATTATACAGTAATTATACATATTATAAATAATGATACAGTAAACTCTTGATTATCTGTCATTGTCTCATCAACAGGGGGATTAACCAGCACACATTTCAGGTATCAAATAGTGCAGGACAGAAAATAAGTGGTCTTTGAACAAGGCTTCACTCCCTAGTGCTGTTCAAAGCTGTTCCTGTTCTTTACAGGAAATATATCTGCAGGCTTTTCAAAGTGAATGTACTAAATATGCTTGGGTAGCTTAATTTACATATATTTTATAATAACCTTTTTTTTAAAATCTGCATTACTCTTCCATTAGTCCATGCAGTTGAAAGCACATGCACTTGCACTTTTGCAAGAAAATGCATATAGCTGTAATAAGGATAAAAGAAAAAGAAAAGAAAGAATCAAAACTTTATGTCTATATTTGTATAATTAGGTAGTACTTAGCATAAACTGTTTGATATGTTCCCTAAAAGACATAAGATATAATCCTCAGACATATGCCTTCCTCTTAATCCTGTCAGGTATGATGCATATATGCATCCAGCATCTAGTAGTATATTCTGAACTGGAATTTGGAATGCAAATATCTTTTAGCCTCTCTTTGGTTTGGAAAACATGATGGGATAATGCATAAATACTCATACAAATGATAATACAAGAGGTTTTCCAATATTTGTGGTTTGGAGGCTTTTACCCAGCACCTAGGCATACTAACAATACAAAACTTAAACGAATTTCTGTTGTATCTAATTAAAACTGCATAGCCTCCTGAAGAAATATCCAGACTTTTTTGTGTATTTACTACCTAAGGTAATTTTATGAACAACTCTGTACGTTTTCTGCTATGAGTAAGTTACTCAAGCTGCAAAAGAGGACTCCAAGAAAAACTAAATAGACTACTGAAATTATGTATTAAAATTTAGGCTAAGAGTTATTTAAACCATTCTCATCACTAAAGAGTTATATGCATGTACAGAATGCATACCAACATATAGCATCATAGAATCGTTGGAAAAGACCTTTAAGTTATTGAGGCCAACTGTAATCTTAACACTGTCAAATCCACCACTACACCACATCCCTAAGCACCACATTTACACATCTCTTAAATACCTCCAGGGATGGTGAGTCAACCATTTCCTTAGGCAGCCTGTTCCAATGCCTGACAACCCTTTCAGTGAAGTAATTTTTCCTAATATCCAATCAAAACCTTCCCCGATGCAACTTGAAACCATTTCTCTCTTGTCCTATTCACTTGTTACTTGGGACCAACCCACCTTGCTACAATTTCCTTTCAGGTAGTTGTAGAGAGCAGTAAGGTCTCCCCTCAGCCTCCTTTTCTCCAGACTATACAGCCCCAGTTCCATCAGTCGCTCCTCATAAGACTTGTGCTCCAAACCCTTCATCAGTTTCATTGCCCTTCTCTGGATGTGCTCCAGCACCTCAATGTCCTTCTCACACTGAGGGGCCCAAAACTGAACACAAGTTTCGAGGTATGGCCTCACCAGTGCTGAGTACACAGTCATGATCACTTTCCTGGTCCTGCTGGCCACGCTGTTTCTGATACAAGCCAGGATACTACTGGCCTTCTGGGCCATCCGGGCACACTGCTGATTCATGTTCAGGCAGCTACAGACCAGCACATCCAGGTCCTTTTCCACCTGGCAGCTTTCCAGCTACTCATTCCCAAGCCTGTAGCATTGCATGGGGATGCTGTGACAGAAGTGCAGGATCCAACACTTGGCCTTGTTTAACTTCATACTACAGGCCTTAGCCCATTGTTCCAGTTTGTCCAAATCCCTGTGTAGAGCCTTCCTTCCCCCAGGCTGATCAACAGTCCCACACAACTTTGTGTCATCTGCCAACTTATTAAGGGTGCACTTGATTCCCTTGTCCAGATCATTGATAGATACACTAAACAGAACTGACCCCAACACTGAGCCCTGAGGAACACCACTTGTGACCAGCCGCCAACTGGATTTAACTTTGTTTCCCACAACTCCTCAGGGCCCAGCTGTCCAGCCAGTTTTCTTATCCAGCAAAGAGTACACCCATCTAAGCCATGAGAAGCCAGTTTCTCCAGGAGAATACACTGGGAAATGGTGCCAAAGGCTTTACTAAAGTCTAGGCAGATAACATCCACAGCCCTTCTCTCACACACTAAGAGGATCACCTTGTCATAGAAGGACATCAGGCTGGTTAAGTCAGATCTCCCTTTCCTAAACCCATGGTGACTAGGCCTGATTGCCCAGTTGTCCTGCACGTGTTGCACAATGGTACCAAAGATGATTTTCTCCATAACATTCTCCAGAAAAGAGGTCAGACTGACAGGCCTTTAGTTCCCCAGATCCTTGTTCTGACCCTTGTTGGAGATGGGTGTCACATTTGCTAACTTTCAGACAACTGGGGCCTCCTTGGTTAGGCAGGACAGCTGATAAGTGATAGAAAATGGCATAAAGTCACATACAAAAAGAATAGCTCACAAAAGAACACAATTCTGATTTACAATCTCTCCAACAACTTAAATTAAAAATAGGGATTGTTTGTATCTTCTAAATGGGCAAGATCAAAGACAATTTTGTAAGTGTAAATTTGAGACTGAAGAAAATGAAAGCAAGAAGGCAGGTTGGTATTATGCATTTCAAATGCCACCTACTTTAAATTTTTCCAACATTTTACGTGTATCCCCACATAAAAATAAATACACACACCTATGCACATACTAATAAAGATTTTCATTTAAATAGCAAAAAAAAAAATAAAAGGCCCTGCCCTGCTAGAATTGCATACATCTAGAAGCTATGGACCCCAAACTGGCAGCTGCAGAAGAAATGACTTAGTATGTACATTAGTCTGAAAGCCAAAAAAAAAATCCCTCCCCCTCCCAAATAGCAATAAACCCATCCAAACATGACGCTGCCCACATGTGATTGTCCAGTGATGAGACAACCTCTGAGAACTCTTACTGTCTCTGAGAAAAATATTTGCATGAACACGGCAGCTGCTGTACTTGTTTTCTTCTGCTATTATTAAAATACAAATACGACCTCTTTGTTAAGATCTGAAAATGGCTTCAAATGTCTGTAAGATTCATCCATTAACTCCCCCACATAACATGATAATAGCTACATAGCAATATTATTTTTATTTAATGTAAAGCCTTTCAGCATACACTGTCCCTCCTTCCTCTCAACTGAAGGTGCACAATCAGCTAAAAATTTTGCTAACATTAGAGGTGAAGTAAGAATTAGGATTGCATTAGTGCTTACCACCTTAAAAGAAGGACTAAGTATCAGCAGAAAGAGGAAAGCGACAATTTATCCATAAACAAAGATCCAAATAATACAAACAACAATGCATTGCTATTGTTCTGTCCTCTGGCAGCTGAAAATAAAATTAATCTCCACAATAACCTTTATAAAGACTTCAATATTTTCTTCCTTATACTCAATTTTCCATAAAATTTATCTTGAAGTGGATGACCCTGCTGCTAGGCACTCACTGCAGAATGACTTGCTTTTTACGTATTATGTTGTACTTGCAAATACTGACCCTTCCTACTTATGAAATCTGAGCATATTGCATGGAATCCTTGCTGATCAGAAAAAAATATTTTTGTTGAGGGAGCAGGGAAAAATGCTTGCACATAAACTAAGTTTTGTGTACTACTCTTTTCATTTTAGTTTTAAGTAAATATATTAAAAGACAAAAATGTACTCACCCGCTTTGTTTATATCAAGCTCTGATAACTTCAAGGCTAGTTCACTAGAGTTCCCACCCGGAGAGGACACAAGTATGTCATGTAATGCATTTCTTCTACCTGTTCTTCCTGAAGCAATGAAGTCTGCATATGTAGACTCCACATCAGTCATTGCTAACAAATATCCACATAGCAGTATCTGCATGGGAAAAAAAAATAAAACAAACAGCGCTTAGGCCACCAGAAAAACAGATAACATTGGGAATAGAATAACTAGAAAGTTCTCATTGTGGAGTGGATTGTCTAAGTAGTAAGCAGCAAGCAGTAAAAGAAGATGCCTCAGTCTCAAAATTTGGAGAAATTAAAGAAAAAACAGAGTAGAAAGCAAAAGAAGTGTGTGAATTTTATGCAACCTGCATTCAACAGTATCTTAAACAACCTAATTTTTCATACTTCATGAAGTGCTACTGAATACTTTATAAAAGCAATGACCTCAGCAACATAATTTCTTTATAGAGTTGTCTCTGCTTTTAATATTAGCTTGAAAGTAGGAGGTATGTAGGGGGTGGAACAAAGTTCTTTTCTTTACAAAAAGCAGAGTGTAAGGAGTAAGAAAGTACGGATTGATAAAGCTTTTGCATGCAGAACACTGTGCTCATATCCAGACACAGCTATGTTTTCTGTATTTTCCTTTCTGTTAGTATGATTAGTTTTGGTATTTTATACAGACCTCTTCAGACTCAAATAACTTATTTTGGTGTGGTAGCTGCACCAAAGCAAATGCATTACCATAAAGTCACTGAAACACGCTAACAGAGCAAGCAGAATAACTAAATTATAATGCAGAGATTAGAAAGCAGTGCTATGAAAGCTAGACATAAACTTTCCATAAAGTAGACATAAACTTTTTGTCTTAATTTATAGAATTGTAACTAGAGATGGGGGGGAGACACTTTCTCTTGCTGATCACACTGCTTTTATTGTAGTTCCATTTGTACTCATCCAAGGTTTCCTGCAAAATGCTTGCCTATCATGCTTCAGATGTAGATTTCCTCGTGTTTTGTGTCTAGATGTAGTAGGGGAAACAGGGAAGATTTCTACTGGAGCAGTACTCCAAAGAAGCACCAGGGAACCACTAAACAAAACCAGTACCCCCACAGTTTATTCTTCCTTAATTACTAAGCATTATTTCTGTGGGTTTGCATACTGCAGAGAGATGACATGGCTATAAGGACATATTGCATAGTTGCATACAGTGAGAAGTTTTTGCTATTATCACTAGAGTAACTGAAACAACAATTGCATAGAGCGTACAAATCTTTTTGACCAGTTCCTACTGCAGTTGCTGGACACTGAAGAAACCCCTGAATTCACAACAAACACTAACAGCAACAAAATATTCAGATTTTTATCTTTAAATAAAAACTCATTTTTTCTACTTTTTATTTTTAAAATAGATCTATAAAAAGACAGCAGTAAACCCTTCCCCACCCTCACTCTGAGTAATTTCACAAATCCTGTCCATTCTACATCTTCATTTTACTCCTCATCTCCCCAACTTCAGTCAGCTGTGTGAAGATCCTTTGCAAGATTGACTGACTCAAGTTCATTGCTATCAAGTTTTGCTGTCCCATGCCAAATGCTGAATGTCTGACAGAATAATTCTACTCCTATGAACAACCACCGTGCAATAGGAAACTGCTTTTAAAAAAACAACCCAAACCAACCAAACAAAAAAACCCACACCAAAATCCAACCCACAAAACCTAACAAATACAAACTTAGGGAATGGAAAGAGGCCAGCATTGACTGAAAGCCTGCCACACACACATAAAATAGTGTAGAGCCTTTCGATTAACAAATGCTTTTACAAGCATGAAAGCATGTGCATTTCTGCCTGTGATGTGCATTCTTCTTGAAACACTGCAAGAACACTGAAGCAAATAACAAGTCTACCATTTGTTCTTTGTGCAAGGTGCAGGCATCGCAATGCCACTTACAACCATGTGGTAATGAACCATATAATTTGCAAAGGTGAAAGGTAACAATGAGAACAGTTGTTGTAAGGTAAGAAAACAGCCCAAGTTTTCAGACTTAATCTGACCTGTTCACCAAAGAATATCATCCAGCAAGATCAGAAGATAAATGACTATGTGAAACTTAACATGACATATTTATTCATGCTTCTCATCTCAGCCAGCCCAAGGTGAAGTGCAAAAACCGGAAAGTAATCCATGTACAGGCTTGGATTTTGACATTAGTGTAATACCAGTCCAAAGTCAACATACTTATCACTCCTGCCAAAACATCACAGAAAAAATACCCAGAGAAGAATATTCTTTTGTTACTTTTGAAGCTGCATATCAGTGCATGAGGAAAAGAACACGTAGAATAGACTATGACTGAGTTGGAACAAGCTATAGCGCTGTAAGGATGGCAAAATGAGCAACGCTGCACTGCTTGAGCAGTTCCCGGAACTATATTCTGTGGAGCGCAGTGCATACACTTCTGTAATATTATATTCTTATTGAAACGTTCCATAAAACATGGACAGCACCAAGGGAAATCTCAAGCTTATTTAATTTTAGTTATGGAACAAACTATAAAACCATAGGAAAATGTGCTTATGGAGAACTTTATTTTAAAGGTTCATTTTCTATATGCTTAATATGGCATTACTAACACATTCTGATCAAAAAATAATGTTACCAAACATACATTTATTAACACTTCCAAGTTTTATTATCTGCATGTTCTCCTAAATATCAAACACCATTTTGTTTTGTATTGGAACTATCTTGAGACATTTGTATAAATACGGAACTCCACTGACATCACCCAAGAGCTCCCCTTCCAATGAATGGCTCAGTGCCCAGCAGTCTGTGATTATTCACTGAACCAGTTGTTAAGGAATTACCATTCACTCCAAAAAAACTTGTTTTCCCTTCAGTCTCTGCGGATGGAGTGGAACTTGCTAAGAATTCTGTGAAACATAATTTGAATTTCCCAACCAATTGCATTAACAGAGATACCGGTGTTGAAGATTGTAATCACAATCCCTCTAGTTATATTTATGTATTTATTTATGTATTTACAGTTGCAAAACCAGTACCATGCTATACGGTATTTAACTGAAACAAGGAGGCAGAAAACCTGCTTCTGCCAACTGAACCAAAAAACTAAAGTTCTGTGAGTATAAGGACTAACGAAACCTGCTGCTGTAGGATCGGATTCCTTGGTAACTGATGAGATACTCTTCATCTGAAGTCTTCCACCAGCTGTGGTTTGTCTTTCCCCCAAGTAGAGTCATTTTACCTGATAATGGATTACAGTTTGCATTTCAGCCCTAGGGGTTTTCAAATGGCATCTTTCCTTTTCTCAGCTTCGTAGTTTCATAAAACTTCTAAAAATGTGGGTATCTTTGACTTCTCTTTCCCAACTCCCTTCTCTCAAAGAAACTTGTGCTGAAAATTAGTTGAAAGCACTAAAAGAGTTATGGAGAATGTGCAGGTTACATAGGGATAGTTGTTTTAGCCAGTGTAACAAGACATCTCTGTATTTTTAATGAATATTCTGCATAACACACACTGCTATACCTGCAAAAGGCCTACTTCTATATCTTATGCAAATACAGTTTTACAGGTAAGCATCACAAGAAGCAGAATTAGTATCCAGAGAATGAAGGAGGAGAAAAGGAGGATAAGAACAGAATAATTTAAATAGGCACAGTGTTTGTATTTTCAGAAAGTTCCCTGAATAATCCTTGATATCCACAATCCAAATTCTGTGTTAAATTTTCCATTTCCATGACATATATAACAAGTATTATCCCCCAAGATTCTGAAATTGTCAGATTTCTACCACTGTTATCCTTCTTCTACATACTTCGGTTATATTGTAAGAACCCTTGAAAAAAGTCAGCGATGGCTGACTGTAGATGCAGATGTCTCACAAATCAATAAAAGGGAGCTCATCAAGAATAGTAGAGGAGAATTTGTAATTTCTTCCAGACAGTCTGAAAAATCCTATGATCTTTCTTGTAAAGTGTTTCTTTTCCTTTATAAACCCAAATGTTTCTTTTGCCAATCCTGAAAGAAAAATTAAATCTTGGCAAAAAGACCCCTTGAATGGTGAAGACCAAGTTTCAGAGTAAAAGGAGTACATTAACTAACTGGTATTTATTATGATTTTAAAAGGAAGACAGAATAAGAATGGGCAATTGCCACATGGCTTTGACTATGGGATTTGGCATATGTTGCTGGCTAGCACAGCAGTGCTGCCATTTTCTTGGCAAACCTTCAATGTAATGCTAACAGGCCCAATCCTTCAACATTTACTCCCCCTCTTCCTCCATATATGCTTAATGATAGCATTGAATAAGGGATTTTCAAATAAAACTCTCCCAGGCTTTGGCTGCTAAATGTTGTATCACGATCAGTACATTATTTAAATATAATTATCTATATTCAGCTTTCATAAGGGAACAAAAAAAAAAGCGAGAACTTGTCATTTAATAGCATGTCTGCTTTAGAGAAGGTGTATAATTACACTTATAAAAATAAATTTTGGTTCCAAATCCAGCTTTAGGCTTAGAGACAGGGCTCTTTCCAGTGAGGAGACAGCTCTATTCCACAGCAACCTGCACCTAGATTCCCATCTCATGCATGGTCTGCTATGTTGAAAACAGAAACAGAGCAACAATTAAGCAAACATGTACTTCTTCCATAAGAGATTGTATCTGTTGTGCTATACAACAGTATTGCTTTTGCACATGCACAGATGACCAAGAAAATAGCATTAACTCTTAAAGGTGCACTAAAGGACATAAATATGTCCCTGCCAGCTAGTGAGCTAGGTGCACTTTGAAAATTCCTTACTGTAGTTTTGTCTATCTGACGTTTCTGAAGTGACCACCTCTATAAAATAGTAAAGTAGAAGAGGCCACATATCTTTGTGACAGTTAATATATTTTTACTGCAAACATGGTATATGTAGTACTCCTAGTACTAATAAGATCTTAATGGAAATGACTTGAGAGGCAAGCCCATGGAACAGTACAAAGACAGAAAATACATACCTCAAAAGAAGAGAACAGCTGCTCCTCAACTGCTGCATTACTGAAAAAGCCCAGTCTTATTGAGCTGCACAACAGACTGGCAGATGAGAGATGCTTTGTACAAAAAAAAGACTTTACGTGGAAATGTAGAGTAGATTTCTGCTTAGCATCAGGATGTTTAATTGGTGGGGAGGGTGGGGGAAGTTGCATGGGCTTTGCTCTTGAAGCATCTCCTAACTTTGCCATCTTCCTAACTTTGCCCTTAATTCAAGATCCATGCTATAAGCAAGTTTGTTCTTTCAGCTACTTCTGTCAACAAGTGCCAGCCTGCACAGCCAGTGCTTTAACGGCATTGATCAACACAATTCTCATTAGAAAACAGAGCTGAATCTCTGATGTCTGTTCTTTGGAGAACTTGTTATAAGCGCTATGATGACTATTTTTATAACAGCTGTGTCTCCTCTATTCACTGCTATGTACAACATCATATGTATGGCTTTATGGTGAAAAAAATAAAACAGTGATCAGTTATGATCAGTACTCTGCAAATGTTTTGGGCCAAACTGCTGTGAGCAACTGTAATCCTTATAGCCAGCTTTCAACAGAAAAAAAATATGGGCTTAGCCAACTTTTAACTTAAGATCTGACAGTTGAAATAGTTTTGTGAATTACCTGCAGACTTGTAGGAGCCTTCTAAACAGTCTCAGTGGTACAAAGGCAGTAATGTGGAAGTCACTCATAAATCTATCAACGATACTTCCAATTTTCTGGAAGAAGCTTAATGCTGTGGAAAGGGCTAAGAATGAGATTCACTGGACTGATTTTAAATGCCTCTGTACACATATGTAGGTAGGTATCTACAGGAGGTGAGTCATCTGATCCATGTAAAGCATTTGTTTTAGAAGGAATGCAACTAGCACATTCAATGTGCTTATCTCTTCCTCCTGAACAGAAAAAAAAAGTTTAAAAGGTGACCAGAGGTCTTTATTATATATGCATTAAGTTAGGTGATATTAATCCTACTTTAGATGACCTAAAAAGATTCTGGTCTTTGAAGTTTTAAATCCCACATATATAAAATGCTTATCCACGTAAGGCCTATTCCTCTCAATATCTTTTTTTTCCCTGCAGATTTACATCTTGCTAGATATTACTAATGCTTTTGAGGTCAAAACAAAAAGACACCATTCTCATTAAATAAAAAAAAATCAAACAAGAAATGGCACACAGACAGTATGCAGTACATTGTTATGTACCTTTCAAGCTGAATGGGAACCAGTCGTGTTTTTTAAGAAATAGCTCCGTTCATTCATAAGGACTGAAATACTCAACTGAACTATAGATTTGACTGGCCAAACATCCCTAAATAATTTCTTATAGTTGCTGCAATCCCTAAGAGTGAACCATGAGGAGAGCCATAAAGGGCCAGGGGTAGCCCAGTGGTTCCAGTGGGGCTACGGTCCTCAGTAGACTCTCCCGTCCAGGAGTTTAAGCCCATGGTTACCCCTGGATCATGCTTTTTTTAGTATTATTTTGGGGCCTACAGGAAAGCTGGAGAAGGACTCTTTTTCAGGGAGTGTAGTCATAGGACTAGAGGCAACAATTTTAAGCTGAAAGAAGGTAGTTTTAGATTACATATTCAGAAGAAATTTTTGACTGTGAGTGTGGTGAGGCACTGAACAGGTTATCCAGAGAAGTCATGGATGTCACATCCCTGGAGGTGTTCAAGGCCATGTTGGATGGGGCTTTGATGAACCTGCTCTAGTAAAAGGTGATTCATGATCTTTAGATAGTTACAAGCCAAGATCTCTTCCATATTAAAATATGCCCTATATGATAAAATACATAGCTTTGTTGTTCTAGGGGAAGAACTAATGTAACCCTTGCTCTTCATTGCTTTAAAATGTCAGTAAAGGTAATGGTTAGCAAGAAGCTGTTAGCTAGCACTGCCAAAATATAGCTAAGCATGTGCTGGGTTAAGGGAATATGATGGAATTAAAAAAACACAATATGGGCTCAAAGAATCAGATTTTAAGTGGGGAAGATAACATCCAAAAGAGTACTCTCTGGAGTCCAAGACCAGGAAGAAAAGAAGCAGATGGAGATGGGGAGGAAGCAGCAATTGCCTTGGAGAACTCAGTGTTCAATTAGAAAAAACTTGTACAACCTTGTACAACAAGTTAACCTTGTACAACCATAAAGCTAAATTCTGAAGTGGTGGACCCCTCTAACTGCTCTAACAAGAGTTATCTGGTTGGCTAACTTGACTCAAGGACTTCACACAGGCCCATTGATTTGAATGAAAGGTTTGGCTCACTGAAAAGACATTTTATGATAGGTATGGGAAAGCCTCAGACATCGTGCAGTGGAAAGATGACCTGCTCAGGCCCTCCCAAGGGAAGGAGGAGGAGCAGGTGCTGATCTCTTCACTGTGGTGACCAATGATAGGACTTGAGGGAATGGCAGGAAAATGTGCCAGAGGAGGTTTAGGTTCGATATTAGGAAAAGGTTCTTCACCCAGAGGGTGATGGAGCACTGGAACAGCTCCCCAGGGAAACAGCCATGGCACCAAGCCTGGTAATATTCAAGAAGCATTTGGAAAATGCCCTCAGATGCAGAGAGTGAATGTTGGGGTTGTCCAGGGACAGGAACTGGACTTGATGACCCTTGTGTGTCATTCCATGATTGTAAGAAAAATATTTTACACTAATACTTTGCATGCCATCCTAGTACTTATTAGTCACTAAAAAGATGCTTTTAACATTGTGGAGCCTAGTTATTAAGAAAACAGATATCACTTTCCTCCTCCTGGAGGATTCCATCTTAAATATTTTAATTTTCCATCCTTGGAACACAGAGTATTTCTACTGCTTCCTGCTGAACCAAGATCTAACACAATTATGGTACATACTTTGTTTCCAGGCAATACTCATGTCATTACAATACCAACTTTCCTTTGAAATTGCAATGCATTTTCTTTTTATCTCACTGCAAGAGATTTGGCTTAAAAGAGTTAGCCTTCCTATTACACTGTTCCAAATACCAAGTCAACTAAAGTCTGCATTTTGTGATGTTCTGCACTCTGACAATTTGATTGATATGTTTACAGCATCTACAATAGCAGTTTGTAGGAAAGCATGCAGTTAGAACAGCAAAAAGAAAGTGTCTAAATAACAGTATCATGACAGCATTTAAAACCTAGGCTATACATTACCCTGTGTGGACAGGTAGATGCAGCAGCATTTTCATAAGGTTTCTTCCACAGCTATTTGCTAGGATTCTTCAATGTTTCAGTACATCGTGCCATCTAGCTATCAAGTATTCAAGATATATAAATGCTCCGCAGCTTAGCTACCCTTAAACTGTTCCTTAGTATTTAAAAAAACAACTGTCCCCCTCCAATAAACTTCTTTCAAATCTTTAAGACATTGTAAGCTACTAGATAGATGCAACGTTTGGTGTATTGCGTATCTTTTCAGCAGTTTCTGGTGGAATAGCTCAACTGTCTGCATGTGACTACCTTTTAAAATCATGCAGTCATGACTCATCATGAAAGTATGTGTTGCAGCATTCAGAATATAAGAGCTTGAGCTTATTACTGTTTCTTCTTGGGCAGTGCCACCAACAGTACTAGAAGTGCCTTTTTTTCATAGCAGGAACATTTACAACTGTATGTGACCAAATATTAAATATTTGCTCCTACATTTGCTTTTAATAAAATTAATTACCTCTTGCAAACCCAAACTGCTATAGCATAATATGCTTCTGTTAAAATCTCACATTTCACATATAAGAGTTTGTCAAGAATACACCCAATGGCACCATACTTTTCAGTATTTGCGAAGATAAATACCACCAGGCCACCCTGAGATCTGTGAACATGAGAAGCAGCTATTTAATAATGTTAAGTATTTGAACCTCTTTGTGACACTATATATTAATCAGTACTTCATTCATGGTATATTTGGTCAACTTTGTCTCGTCAGTAATAAATTACATTTTCATGCATTTTTTTCCTATGGTAGGCATTTAACATCTACTTTACATTTGAATTAGATTTTCTAGCCACCAGACATTCTGCCTTTCTTTTAATTACTGTCTAGAAGCTACAAAAAAAAAAAAAGCACAATTTGGCCAATAGCAGGTTTTGTAACTTAATAGCAGTTATATTTATTATACCTCACAATAAATTCATATTTCCTATTGCCTATGATATCACTTCGGTTTCTTAGTCTCAGCTTTACATTTTTCAAGGTTTCCATCATTTTTGCATTCTGTTCCCATGTGTACAGTGACTACTTTAGAATCTAAGGACTGCCTGGCTCTGTTGCTATGCAACAGCATAGCCTACTTAGTGCTTCCTGAAATAATCATCTCAAATGTGCTTTTTTTAGACTTGTTTCCAGCAGGAATACTTTATTGTTTCTTTATAATGGACTATGGATATTATTACCACAGTATTAGACAGTTTTGGTAGCTACGTAAGATGACAAAAATCAATGTTACTGCTTGCAAAATTCAGGACATACCTTCAGCATTAGCACATGGAGGTAAATATCTCATACTGCCATACGTTTGCCAGATGTTCTTCAGGTATGAGAGCCATATATTTATAAGGAAAACAAAACCAAAACCAAAAAAATCTTAATTGTTCTTTGTTTTACTTTATTTCATTCGAAGGGGAAAAAATTGTCTATTAATGTAGAATATGCCATCGGTCAGGAAGAAATAAACTGTCTTTATATGAAGTCTATTACAAATTTAATCAACACAACAGAAGGAACATATATGCAAATATTCCATGTTGCAATTCATTATAAAATGTATCGATTTCAGAATTCTTTAGGACAAGGTTCCACATTTTTAAAATCACATTACAGATGCCACGAACTGGGGCAGCATTTGCTTTTTAAGGTAGCTTCAAGCAGCCCTTGAGAAACTGTCCTGTGAAACATTCAATCTTTCCAGCCTAAAATGTTGTTACAACATTTAAATGCTGCAAGGGTGGGCCCATGTGCTTTGTTTTTTTATTTGGGTGGTGCTAGCTTAATTGGAAATCTTAAGTTGTTTTAGTAACAATATGCAGAGCAATATAAACACAGGGCTTTTGTTAAAGCATGAGGCAGCTCTAGAGGGCCAAATGTCTCACTATGCACCAGACTTGAGGAATCAAAGGAAGGAGGTCTAATAGTACAAAAGAGATTTTAATGAAAGGAAATATTTCACATTGTATTTTTTTCTTTTCCTTGTCCACCTTAGTATGCTCAGCAGCAACTGTGTCTATGGAGAACTGTGTGTCAGTCCAGAATTGATGAAGAGAGAGGAAGGATCTTCCCCAGACTCAGAGAAAATGGGAACAAGGTTTAAATAAAGACCCTTGTAGAGGCAAGTCCCCCGGCATGCTTTGAAAGTAAGAGGGGGAAGAGAGCAGCAATTTCATATTGTTTGTAAAATCCTAGGTCTTAAGGATGATGTCTTCTTACAAAGAGTAGACTGTGGTAGGCACAGGAATAGGCTTGCCAAAAACAGATGCAGGAGGTGGTATAAAGGGGTAATTTTCCACATCCATATGCGTAACTACATACATACATAGCAGCCAAGATATTCAAGAATATGATTCAACAAGGTTTAGTGAGTGTGATTCTCCATGAGTGAGGGTTTTCAAGTCTCTGTTCTTTAAAAACCACACAAAAAGTACAGCTCAGACTCAAATCGGTATCAATATTGTTTTGAAAACAGAGGTCAAGACCTGGAGAGCAGCAATGTTTGGAAGCATTGCCTTTATGGTAAGCAAACAGTCTGAAACCCGAAAATGATGCATGATCAGCTGGAGGCAGAAAAGCATTAATAAGGGCATCTTTTATAATGGGTAAATCTTTTAGCATGTTCAGATTTCATTTTACACTTCGCAGTATGCATGGATATTTAGAAAGCAGACAAAATAATTTCTAACAAAAAAAAGCCCTAACATTTGCCATAAGTTTGAAGGTAGGAACCTTACCAATGTCTTTTGCAAGTCCATGATTAAAAAAGAACCTAATTAAGCAAAGACAAAAAAATTAAAACAAAATCCAACCCTTCTTCCTGAATAATCCTTTGAGAGCTGGGATCATTTTGAACACTTCGGATTGAAAAAGCTGCACTTTAAAGAACTGTCCTCAACAATGCTGACAAGTTTCCATGTGTTGGTACCAGATTGAAACTAAAAAAAATGGCTTGCATATACTAATATTTAATTAGCAATTGTGCTGTATTACACAATCTGGCCATGACAGTCAGATTTAAGATACATTTCCAGAGGAAAACCCAGGTACCCTGACAAATATGATACCCAACAGCAACTGAGGAGATACAGACTCTGCAAACTACAGCTACTTAAAAGCAGCGCAAGTTACAGCTTTAACTCTGAGTGTCAAACATCAATTTTATCCTCAAGTTCAAGCCAAATTAAAGCTCAGATTCTTAATTCTTATCCCCCTAATGCCCCAATTCTTCATATAAAAGAAGAAAGGGCCAAATGGAGGAAGATAACAGGATAGGCAACCTACAAGAGGGAGTGGTGGAAGCATATAAACAAAGCAGAATTCCCCAGACACTCACAGAATGCACTGATTTCAGCCAACCACAACAAATTGCTCAATCACTTTAAGAGATGGCTTATTAAAAAAGCATACAGTAGGCATTTCATACCCATGCCAAGAAAAGTTACCCAGCCAAACTAACACATACTTGTATTTTCTGCAGCCCAAGCTCTTGATTCTAGCTTACAACTCTCCCTTTCACAGCAGCTGCTGAGTACTGAGAAATGTTGGGAAAAGCGTGAGAAGAATCTGAACATACAGTTCTTCCTACATGCATAAACCCAACAAAATGCAATGAACTGCAAGTCATGTTTTCTGGATATGAGCAGAAACAGGAGAACTTACAGAGAAGTTTAGTACTCTATAAAGTTCCTGAGAGGAATTTACATTGTCAGACTACATGAGGACTTCAATACTTGATCTGAACAGCTCATTTCACCATTCAGAGACCTTGCAAAACACAGAATCCTTCCTTTTTCTTACCTGCCGGTATATTGTGGATAACAAAAGGATGTACCAGCTGCCTACTTACAGAAAAAATGCATATGTGTGCAGAATATTTCTTAAGACTTCCAGTTCTGAAATCCTCGCAAAGGGATAAACCTGTCATGAACAAGAATCACCCAGAGCTGTGAGTTTCTGGATACCATTTTTTTCCATAAGAGGCAAGCTATGGATATAACCTCAAAAAGGAAGAGGATAACTATGTAAAAGATGTTCAAAATCAAAAGCAACAGAAAACCATACACATCTCGGTCACTACAGAAGTGCCTTGTTCAAGTAAAAACTAAACTTTATTTCTAAAGAGAATAAAATAATTAAGTAATTTAGAACCAATGAAGAGAAAAGACACAAAAAAGGCAAACCATGGTAAGAAAGTGCATAAAAATAACCCCAAGTGGACTCTAAGACTAAGCAGGAAGAAACAATCAACATTAAGTTCCTCCTGGCAAAGAAAAGAAAGACACCTCCTTTGTAATTGTTATTCCTCCTGGTAAAGATCTTGGGATGCTGACAGCTAGCTATAGGTCTCTACACCATCCCAACTAAACTGCCCACCTTTGAACCTTCATGAACATGGGAAGGACCATAATACCAGGGAAAATCAGTAGATACCACGAAGGTTGTCTTTACAATTGTTTGAGTTGTCAAGATCAGGGAATTCTGAAAATAACCTAATCTATCCATGTAAATATACATAGGTATACCTGCTGAGATCAGTACCATTAAATGTTCACTCCATCTACACAACTGCTTACATCTAGACATACTTATCCGTACACTCTCTGAGCTCAGTAGATTTTCTATAAGCCAGACAAAAACTACTTTGTATTCCCAGTGTTTGTCTATTTTAAAAAAATTTATCTTTTGGTACCTGAAATAATTAGCTTTGAAGAACCACCTGTGGTGGGTTGACCTTCACTGGCTGCCAGATGCCCACCCAGTGGCTCTCTCACTCCCTTTCAACAGGGCACAGGGAGAAAATGAGGTGAAAGAGCCGGTGCGTCCAGATAAAAACATGGAGATTTGTTACCAATTACCACCATAGGCAAAATGGACTAAAACTGGGGAAAATTAATTTACTGCCGATTAAATTAGGTTTGGATAGTGAGAAACAAAGACATGTTAAAACAACAACTTCTCTCCATCTCCCTTTTTCCCAAGCTCAGCTTCACTCCTTCAGTTCGTGACTGCTCTACCTCCTCTCCACTGCCCAGCAGACCAGGGGGACGGGGAATGGGGAGGCTGCAGTCAGGTCAGTCTATAACAGTTCCTCTGTGCTGCCCCTTCCTCCTTACACTGTTCCCCTGCTCAAACACTAGTCCTTCCCAGGGGCTGCAGCATGGGCTCTCCCTAGGCTAGAGGTCTTTCAGAAAATACCAGGCAGCTCTGATGTGGCACGCACTAGCACGCAAGTACATGCTCCACTGGGGTCTCCTCCACAGGCTCCAGGGAAACCTCTGTTCTAGTGCCTGGAGCACTACCTCCTCCTCCTCTTTCTTCTTCAACCTTTGTGTTCTCTCTGCTGTTTCCTACTCTATTTGTTTCCTCTACCTCTACCCACCCCCAACCCCTGCTTCTTAAATATGTTTTCCCAGAGGTGCCACCATCCTGGCTGATGGAGCCGACACAGAACTGACCCTCCACCCCGAGGGTGCCCCTGCATGTCCCTCACTGCCAACACCTGGATATCAACACCCAGTAATACCCAGCAATAAAATTCACACTCATCACAAGACACTAAGTGGATATAGATGACCACGAGAAGCACTTACTGTGCTTTCCAGAGTCTTCCTCAAACTTCACTAATTGGTGGGACTGCTTTTGCTTAAGATTGCCCAATCACAGTCATATGACAATCTCAGCCATTACACATCTCTGATACTGTACAGCCGATATGAGGCAGTCTCTTTCCAAACAAAGGCTATGTGGGAAGTATGTTAAAACCATGAGAGAGAGAGATAATAAGGCACTATTCTCAACTTGCCAGTCTTTACCATTGCAGCCCAAGAAAATCTCAGTGCTCTCAAAGATCATGATGACTGTAGCCATGACTTTTAGAGACACCAGAAGCAATGTGTTTTTCCCCAAGACTGAAGCCCTTGTTTTACATGAGAAAGGACAGGGAATCTTTCCTCTGTAATTTTAAATAACTTAAACATGACATCAGCTTTGACATTTTTAGGTTTCTGTACCAAGAACAGAGGGGGTTATACACAGGCTTTTCAAGCCTATAGGCTACTTCAGGCATCCACTATAGAAACAAAATTATGAGTTTTTTCAAGATCACACTGGATTGAGTTGAATTAATGCCTTTCAGAAGAGCAAGAAGTGCCAAGGATGCAAGCACAATGCAAAAGGTGATGTGTCTGTGGGTTTACTCTGAGCACTGATTAGTTTGTTTAAAAAGTGAGTACTGCACAAGAACAATAGGTAAAAAGAAGACACTTGCCCATAGGCAAGTAACATGCCAAACTAGAATGAACACAGTATGCAGAGGTTCGAGTTTTCAGTTTTAGGTGAACAACATGAGATACTACACAGGACTTCATGCTTCATAAATTAGAACCAATCTTTTTAAAAGTATCTTGGATTAAGAAGTGAAATTAATGAGCGAACCCCAGCCTCTTATGACTTCTGAAAATCTGACTTAACGTATTGTTGAAATGTCGGACACTACCCATGAAATTTGAATATCATAAGACCTGAAGTTGATCAAAACAACTCTTTGATTTCAGCCAAGTCAGAAAATCACCCATCCTGTAAAAAACTTTAAGAGGAGAAAGGGGTGGGGGCAGAGACAAAGACTTTTTCTTTCTACTACTAAGCAATTTATGCCCACAATTTCTAACATTACAATCGGATTAAAAGCTTCACTGAATACGACTTTCATAGGCAACCTTTAGGTAAGTAATTTTTAACTTTTAGTGCAGTGTCTATGAAATTTGCCACTCCAGCCACCAATATGCATAGAATGGCTTGCATTGGAAGGAACCTTAAAGATCATCTAGATCTTTTCTACCCTTCTCTTGAACAAAATTTCCCATTGCTACTACATACCTTAACCCTACAGCCTCCTCATGATCCAACAGCATCGGTATTTGCAAACAAATAGTACTGATATTTGCATTACAGATAATATTCCATATTTGTTTTGATCACAGACTCCAATGAAATCAGAGCTGAACTAAAAATGGAAAAACAAGAATTTCAGAAAAGCTTTTCAGCACCATCTGAGAGAAATAACATTCCAATGAGAGAGATTTTTAACTTTACCCTGCTCAGCCCTGTGCCTTTCTGTTTTAAGTCTTTCTCTCCAAAATGCTCTTTCTCCCTCTGAGCATTTCGGTTATTAACCCTTTGTTAGGAATATCTTTAAGTATGACTTTCAGCATCAAGCAATATTTTCCCCCTTTTGTATTTTGCCACTCTTCTTGCTGAATCCCCTTCGGGGGATATTTTGAATGTTAATAAACAAATATTAAAATGAATGAAAAAATTAAATATTTAATTCTATTATTCATTATTAAACACAAACTTTTAAAAAAGTTTAAACATGCAAAACACAAAGAAAAAAAATCAAGAATCTGGAAGGCTAATTAAAATAGAAAACTACTTCCCCAGAGCTGACCTTTGGATGAATACTCACATACTCTGGGCACTTCACTTCTGTGTGAAACACTGCTGAATCCCCATGCCTTGATATGTGTCCCCTCCTTTACACAGAACTGCTCTGCATGATGTCATTACTGGAAAACCACATTTGTATCCAGACAGCAGTGATCTACATATGCCAAAATGTTTTTTGGAAATCACAACAAAACTTTTGGCCATTTGACTTGTACGTCAAATGAGGCAAACTTACCTGTAAAGGCTATTTGCCTAAAACTCCACATGACATAACATTATTAGGTCCACTAAAACTATTTTTAAGTAAATTATTCTCCCGTTTGGCATACTCAGTATACCATTTAAGGGACTACCAAAGCTAATGGGTTCAACACAAAGTAAAACCAAACTTAATGAAATTTTCCCTACAAAAAATAAATACAGAAGGATTTTCTTTTTTTCTTAAACCCTATACAACTGGACAGCAGAGAGTGGGTAAAGGTGTGTGGGTGAATCTTCAAGTCTGACAATAGAAAGAGGGTATTGTTTGATGATAGGATTAAAACAAAGAGCTATGGTATCCTCACAACAAAAGCAGTAGCACAGAAAAAGGCAGACATCATATTCACCTTCGGAATAAAAGTAGAAAGAAGAGGTTTACTTTTTAAAAAACAAACAAACAAACAATCAACCTACACACACCCTCCCAAGAAAAACACCATACCTCTCCCACTCATCACACACAACACCAAACAAGTGCTTCTTAACCAATGAAGCTTATTTGAAACATTTTCAGTCAACTTCCCAGTTAAATGATAACTCAAATGGAAAAAAAAAAAAGAGCAAAACTAAAACGTCCACCACACACACAGACCCTCCCCAGATAAGCTAAACAAAACAAACCAACACCTCTAATTTAATCACATACAGATGGTGATTACATTGCCAACAAAGGCAAACTGGTTTGGTCTGATTAGTAAGCATGCAATCAAATACTCCAGTGAGCTCTAATGTTACCACATAAAGTTTTCATGAACCTGCTCAGTTGTATGTATTTCAGATGTTATAACAGTAACAATCAAGTATTTTGGAGCTAAACTTTACAACAGATTATTTTAAGTTTCATATTAGGTTCTGTCTTCTGGGTTCTTCCTATTAATCTTGGACACTCTAAAATAACAATAATAGGGCAAAGGAGCTCCAGAGACAGAACTGTGCCTGATACTAGATAAGGAGAAAGTTCTTTCTTATAAACAAAAGGCTGATGATGTACATCTAGAAAAATCAGTAGTTATAAGTCAGTTAACACGCTTCGTTAAGAAAATTAATCTCAGTATACTATTATAAGGCTGAATATCTTTCCTTAAAACACACAGAGACAAAACCAGGGTATTTTGCAAGACTATTTCTATTTGTTGTGAAGAATTCTCAAAAATATTGTGTTGATTATGGTTAACACCAAATAGGCCAGCACAGAATTTAGTAATATTTAGTAATTGTAATACTATGCTAGTTTTGTTATAAGAGAGCAACAATTATAAATAGGTAAAAGCAAAGTATAAACTATAATAGTGTAGGATGATTAGACAAAACCACCATACTCTATACAAAGTGATTACTTCATGTTTGGACACTAGGAACAATACTGGAAAACACACATTCTTTTCAGATTCTCGGAAAAATAAAGAAGGTGTTTTCTCTGTACAGAACAAGTATTTTTCACTAGCTTTCCTTAACAAGCCTGTGCAGAAAGACTTCGACAGCTCTTTAAAGTGAATATACTTCAGGAGAGGAAGCTACAGGGTCTGCTAGAACAGTTTTGGCAACATTCACATTAAAAAAAAAAAACAAACACAATAAACCCCCAATTAAAGTAGTGAACTTCTACACTGCTTGATTTCTGTTGTTTCTTTTCCCACACCAGTAGAGTTTGAATGATACACATTATTAAATTGAATTAATTTACTTTCCCGAATTGCTTTACATTTCACGGATTTCAGCATGTGATGCAGCTTTTCTTGAATATCTTCTTCGTGGGTGGATTTGATAAAAGGATAAGTTTAGTTTGCAATGCCTGTTGTTACATATCTGTGTTTTTCTGCATCAGGGTAAGGTACATTAAACAATAACAAACTCATTAACACCTAAATACAGAATTGCTTATTTGGTTTTCATCTCACTGTCTCACTAAGAATTCCACTTTGTGTGGCAGCATAAGGAAAGCAGAGAAATCTGTTAAAAAAAGAACCCTGTGGTCATGTCTTACAAGTTCAGGAGAATACCAGCTTGCCATAGCTCTTTTCCTCACGTAGAAGATTGAGAACCATATCGTCTTGGCACTTGAATATTGTTCTGCTGCATTTGGACACTTTGTGGGGCAGAACTAACTGAGGCTCTGTCTCTTGCATGATCTTAGATCATATTCCTGTGAAATAAGCACCTAGTGACAGAAACACTTGTCTTATGCACAACACCTAGAGCTAGAAGGACTTCCAGAACCACTCACAGATGTTATTCCAGAGTCAATTAAAGAAACCCTCAAAATATTCTAAGGAGCATGATCCAGAAGTGAAAGCTTCCTGTTTTTCAGCATACAAATCATAAGACGACAGAGCCAGGCATCCTCTAGTCCTCAAAAAACACATAGGGCCAGAAGAAAAGCAATTGTGCTTGTACACAATAGACCAGTTTCAATACACCTTTTATACTGGTTGTTCTGTCCTCTGCTTGGACGAGGGTTCAGGTTCCTTGAGGATGAGGACCGTCTGGAGTCCAGATATCCTCCTTCCTTGACATAAGGTTATTATATAGAAGACGAGTAACAAGATTCTTTTCCTCCCTATCTCCACATAGAAAGTCTTGAGTTAAACTCAGACCCTGAGTCAGGACTGATAGGTCTGCACAGGCACACCTATTAAATTAGCAGATCTCTTTGATTAACAGAAAAATCTTGGCTGGAGAGGACATTTGGAGGCCATAAAGCCCAACAACCACTTGCTCAAAGCTAGACTAACTTCAGACTTCAGTCTGGTTGCTGAGGGACTCCAGTTGAATTTTGAGTATCTCCAAGGATGATGAAGGGTCCCCAGTCACTTTGGGCAACCTGTATCAGTGCTAAACCGTTCTCACATTGAACAATTTCCCTTTCATGTAAGTGAAATTTCTCTCATTGCAACTTGCATCGATTGCTACCTACCCTTTTGTTGTGCACCTCCAAGAAACGTCTACATCATCTCCATAACCCTACCTTGGGTAGTACAATTAAGTCTCCTTTGTAGTGTCTTCGCTAAACTGAACAAAGCCAGTTCCCTCAGCCCCTGCTCATACATCATGTCATCAGCCTCACAGTGCTTTGGTAGCCTCCACTAAACTTGAGCTGGTATGTCAATATCCCTTTTGTATCCAACTGTCCAAATGACTGCAATGGCAATGGTGCCTCATTCATAGTGGGTGTAGGATCAAAGAGTCCTACTTATCAGGTCATAAGCCATCTTAGGTGAGGGACAGATGATATGGACACAGAAAGAGGCTGGCCAGCAGTTCTAAATGCTTATACTTTTTAAAGTAAAATAGAAAAGATTATGGTCTTGAATTCAGTCTCCTAAATGGTACATGCAGTTGCCAGACATTTTCCTGGCTCAAGAGCCCAGCCTTGTTAAAAGCAGTGTAGAAGTGAAGGGTATTGGTTGACAGAGACAATGTTTAATCCACGATTAATGAGTTTAAAAAGTTGTCGCTATCACCCATGTCATAGGTGAAATACAGCCCTAAACTCACACACAACTGAGTACTGGCAAGATGACTCCTGAACATTAGTTTGGCCTACTCTAGACTTGGTTGTTCCCAATATATAATACAAGTAACTAGATATTTTCCTTTTAATTGCACAACTGCACAGAGTGTATAAAATCAGATTTTAGCTCTCCATTTGCTAGAGGATAACAGTGCAAGTTTAGACTAACATTGATACTCCTTTGCATCCTGTACAATTCAAAATGTTAACATTACAGACCAAAGCCATTAATCTACAACACTAATCCACAAGGATGAGAGTTCTAACCGTTCCCAAGGCAATCTGTCCTCTCAGCTTGTGGTTTCAGGCAAAGACTACCTAAATGTCTGCTCCCAGGCCTAAAACTTAAGCAGATCGCCTGTGTCAACCAGGCATTGGAAGATCCAACTGTGAGATCTAGACAGCGTGTTTTAAATTACAGTCTGTGCAATTAGGCACAGCAAAGGCCACCTTCTCTTCTGGAGAAAGATGAGTTAATTACTCTGTTGTCTGCCTTCTGCTGCCATTTCTTGTCCTGAAGGACGAGCTGCCCTTTACCTCTTCGCTCTGCTTAGACTTCAGAGTCTATTTCCGCTTCAGAAAAGAGGCCCAATATCTACTCCTCTCCTCCCCAGATACCAATATTCAATTAGGAACATGCCCCTGATATTTTTTAAGCTCAAAGCAGTGCTGTAGATTGAGTAACCATTATGATTTGATTAATTAAGTTTGCAGAAAATAGAAGTATAATCTGTTACAAAATTAATGCAAAGCGTTCTCAGGATAAGGGCTTTAATTAACTTTACCGGAGAATTTTCACTGGTGGAATTCTCATCAGATTCAACCCATAAAGTCAAAAATACTTAATTTCTCAAGAGTGAAGATTTGCATATTTAACCCCTAAATTTGCAAGAACACACATTCTTTGGCCTTGAGTTTGATGAGCTGAAAGAGAAACAGAGCTATGTATTTTGCTACTAACACATATACATATTGTATCTAAGTCCTAGCTGCATATCTCATCTACAAGTAGCATACTATAGGATGCAGAATGAAGATCTCCATTATAAACTGGCACACAAGTGTTAGGAATAACACAAGGCAAGCAGGCATTGAAATAAGATCTTATTTCAAAATAAATTATTGAAATAGAAAAATGAAACAGTAGTAAGAAACTCCATCTGTCAACAGCATCTGGAAAAAATGACATCATCATGCAGTTTTGCAGTGAGGTTCTCTCATCAGTATATTGTGGTTATGAACTTCTAAAGCCTTTGAGTGAGTTTGGTTTTAAACTATGAATTTGTAAAAGAAGCTAGTAAAAAAAAGCAATAGATATATAGTAGGTAGCAATTACTCAGACACATGGTATAGAGCATATATCTTCATATCTGTCCTTTGAGAGAAAACAAAAAGAAATGAGAGTGGTACAAGATCAGCATGGAACTGCTAGAGGCTGAGGACAAAGTATTCTACAAAGGTGACTGTCATGTGGACTCTGGCCACAGCACTGAAAACCAAGTAGTTTATAAACTTTAATTTTGTTGTTGTTTTTTATTTTTAAAAGCTGCTTCTCAGAGACGCTTCAAAAGATCTTATTCGTTATGACTGGTGACTTTTTTAGCATTTCTTCATCTTGCGTTTCTTACCATTTTCAATAATTAATTTGAAAGACACAGCCAGCATCATCTGGCTGCAACTTATACAACAGGTTCTCTTCATGCTACTAGATAACATGCATATGGCACAGCTGGCAGTCTTCTGTTTTCACAGCAGTGAAGCCTTCATTATATCTGCTACAAGAGAAGTAGGGAAGATAATGTGACATGAAGCCCCCCTCTTAATTTTTAAGCAACATGCTGATGTCTGGAAGAATCTTACCCTATTGTAGATGAAACAAAGAGCTGTAATGGAGAACAGCTTGTACCAAAGTGCAAAATGCAAAAAGACAAATGAAACAAAGTTCATATTGTCCAGTACAAACAAAGTAGAAAGAATCAAGACACAATGTAATCACAAGGAATTAATGAAGTGAAAAACATTTAAATGAGGCAAACAAAGTGATGAGTCATACAGAAGGAAACAGAAATGCTCAGTTTCATTGTTTCAACAGTTCCATAGTTTTCCATGAAGAAAGTGATAATTTTGGTGGATTTAATAAATTTGCAGTCAACGTGAAGACAGATATATTATACATAAACAACCAAAAAAGCACTAGTCATACAGGTTTTTAAAATGGTCTGGGAGAACTCTTAATCTCTTGTGTGCCATCTTTGAATGAACTTTACAAAGAGATATTTTAGGGTACTGTTGGTAAATTTTGCTATATTTGAACAACATTCTGACTACCATCACTTTTGAAGAAATAAACAACTTATATTTCTTTGGTTTCAAAGTTTTGTTTTAAGAAAAAGACTGAATGTTTGTGGGTCAAGGAACGTTATCAATAGGAAACTAAATGTTTCCATTTGTAAAATACAGCAGCTGTACAAAATCATGTAGCTCTCTAGATAGTCACAGCCCTTTAGAGCACTTCTGAATTCTGTTTCTACTTTTTATGTAGGAAAATCTTCTCCCTTGCTTTTTTCACTTGGTGTGAGGGGAGGTCAGGGAGGAGAGAGAAAGGTAAGGAACACCTGCAAATATTGCAGAGACTGAGTAAGAAAGGGAAAATTAGATATCCTTCATCGGATACAGACCCATTGTTACTCTCTGAGCAGATAAGACTCTTGTAACTACTCCATCTTTTAGAAGTCTTTTCACAGTGAACCCAGACCACTATGACCTTGTTGGGAGGACATTCATCACACCTATATGACAGGTACAAAACAATACCAGTAAGACATAGGTATGAACTTAACACATCGTATGTTCTGCTGTATCTGTCTCCCACCATGTTGCCTCACATCTGGAACCAACCAGCAAACCAGGCAGGTAACATACACAAACTGTTTGTGTTGGCAGATGTGAAATGACATTAACTTCAGTTTTCACCGAGTAAAACACGCTATTCAGCCTATTTCCTTTAGCCAAACTTGCAATTGCCAAAATGTATAAAGCCAGCATGTTAGAATCTCTTTGTCAGGATCTTTTTTTTAAACAGCCATCAGTGATTTGTATTAAATACAATCCTATCCTTCACAGCTATAAACGGATAGTATATAACTTTTTCTACTGTTTTACTTGGGATTCATATCAGATCAATAGATTTTGGTAACTAAGTCAAACCAGCTCACATATTTATCCTTTTTTTAATAAAAGATATTTTATTAGCTTTCTTTTGACTCCTGTAATTTCTTTCTTATTCCAAAATATTCCAGTAAAGAGTTCAGGAGCATGGAAGAAGGAATGGTGAACAGTTTAATTTAAATATGGGTGGCACTGTTGGGGCTTTTTTTGAGCAAGTTGAACTGAACAATGTGGGACAAAAAATTCCACTCTTTTTGGTAGCTTATATAAGCACAGTAACAGAAACAGACTACCAAACTGATCACAGATGTCATTAGAAGATAAGAAGGAGATAAAAGTGCTTTCTTGCCTATGTCTTCTCCCCAGAAGCCTGAAGGAGTCAAGATTACTGCAGTTACTATATGAATTACGTTGTCAGAAAGGCACTTCAAATAGTGAAAGCTACAAACAACAAGTTGGTAAACTTCTTTCTAAAATGAGTTATTTGAAGCAAAGACATTCTAGCTGCCCTCAAAGCACCTGGCAGAATGTTTGCATGTTGAGACAAGCCTCACATGTGTAAGTATGTACTTTACTGTCTGCTTCAGATAGATGAGAAAGGACCAAGTACATCCTCTTCCAAGCAATTGTGGAAATACAAATTACTTGCTAAAACCCCCAAATTTTCATCAGAAGGGTAGGGCTAAGCTATACTGTCCAATAAATCCTGCTGGAGCTGTTCCAGCAAAGGAAAGGGCTGGAGTATTGCTCAGTGCAGGTAGTAGCTTCGGTCATTTTGAGATGAGAAGCAACTCCAAAAAAAAGCTTGCCTGTAGAAAAAGCAGCAAAACCTGCCAGTCAGTGAGACCAAAAAAAGAGATTCTGGTTACATTAAAGTTGGACGCTTCACAAGTACTTTACAAACTTGTCATGATTAAATGTCAGGATGAGACCTAGGCATGCCCATTCTCTGTATCACCATGCCAGTTTCCATGGAAAGGACATGTACTTGTGCACAGTCCAAGTAGGTGCGCTGTGGATGATCCAAGTGCAGATGGTGAAGCACTCGGCTAGGCATTTTAGAACTTATTCCTGTCTTGGCTTACTCTTCTTGCGTTGAGAGAAAAAAAGACTTTCAGAAGACGACAAAGGATCCTGCAGGAGTAACTGAGTCATTGTCAGATATAGTTGTGTGCAGTTTTCCCAAGTGAAAATGAGCAAATAACAACAGAAGCCAGAATGTGTTTTCATTAAGATCTATGTGAATCTCTTGAAGCAGTCAATACATAGAGAAGGAGAAACACGAAGAGGAAGTGACCTATGTTCTGCTCTGGTTAGGTTTTGAATTATAAAATGTCTGTAGAAGACTTGCATTAAACTTATGAATAATTAGCCCTTTCAGTTAACAGGCAAGCCAGCATCCTTCAAGGCCTTCCACACAATCTTATTTATAGAAGCATAGGGATACTGACTTCATCTATGTTTTGCTTTAGATGTTATCCATGTCACCTTAAATAACCAACAATTCTGGACAAATGCGTCTAAAACCACAGTCAAGGGCAAAGGAGAAGAGGCCGTTTTCACAGAGAACTGATTATGGGGAGGTATGTAACAGCCACCTCAACAATTTTTCTTTACTCTAGCCTTAATAGACTTCTTTCTATACTCTTTCTTTTTATATTTGATCTCTTGTAAACTGAAGACCCTCAATTCAATGCTTTCAGTAGGTGAAATGATTTGAAGAAACTTCTCTTCTGAATCCCATTTTACATGTTAACTTCCCACAATTAATGCCTCTCTCTTTAGCTTGCTTTTAGCTTCCAAAGGCTGCTCCTGCACGGAATAAACCCTTATGCTTTGCTATTTAGTCCTACTGAATTCTTTCATGCTTCCCTGAATACTTTTTCATTTAGTGATATACCAGCTGGGTTGAATATAAACAGTCTCCATGCTAAGTGTAAGATTTTAGCTTTAAGTGATGTGGCTAGTTGGAAAGAAAAATACAAACAGAAAACCAAACCAAAGGAAAGCAAAAACCCAACACAGGGGCTCTAGTTTTTAAGAAGTATTTATGCACAAACTATGTGATGGAAGTACCTGACTACCACCCAAATAAATATAAATGCAGAAAAGAAAAAAAGGAGAGAAAAAGTTCAGTGATCACAGCTGCCTTTACTTTTGGTTACTTGAGTTTTGCTATTACTGATCTTTATAAAAGGAACTAACTTCTTCCCTCATAGTTGCCTCACACTCTTACTTCCACAGAGAAGGCTATTTGTGAGGAGGAGAGAATATCTCACCAACTGGACAAACAACTGACACACCAACATCAGTACGTCTATACAAATAAGTTGTCCTGTATTTGTCTTATACAGAAACGCCCCCATTAGACCCACCCTTCTGTTTTTCTGGTGACACTTAACTCCAATTTATGTTATCTCTTCCAACCTGTCCAGATCTATGTCCTTACTTGCATAGGTATCTCTGAAGAGAGACAAGCCCTGGTGAAAATAAAAGCCTCACATTTTGGCCACTGTTATCAAAATGTGAACTACTTTTACAAATAACTACTACATAAGGAGAATCAACAAAATTGAGATGTTAAACTATGACTTCTCTTGGATTTTCACATCACACTTAACCACAAAATAAACACATGTAGAGAGTAACGACTGAAAGCTACTATGAAAGCCATGCTAGTCTAAAGTATTTCTGTATCTCTGCCTTCCTTGACAAGGCCTTCCAATATGCTCAGAGAACAGAGATAAATTAGAACGCTTCACTGGAACTACTGTTCTCTGAGCAGAGCAGGAATACTTCAGAAAGGGGGATGGGAAGTTGAAATTTGCTCTACAGAGCAAATGGCAAATATGATTAAGTAAGTGTTCAAGAAGAGCATCACAGAAGGAACATGAGTTGAAAGACAAGATCTTGCAGGATGCATAGAAAACTTCCACTATTCTCATCAATTTGAGCAGAGAAGAGCCAGACAAATTGGCTGAAAATCTGGCCTGCCTCAACAGCAACTACATCAATTGAAAGTCAAGTAAACTAAAGGACTTCTAATAGCAGAATTTATTTTCTAAACAACATTCAAATTACCCACTAGCAAATGGCACATAACACATACCAATTCCCACACAAAGTTTTGGAGTTGTTTGGAAGGACAAGTTGACAGAAGCCAAAACTGTACAGAAATCCTTGGCAACAGTTAAAAAGTCATATATATATGAAACTGTTCTAGTGCTCAGCCGTATTCATTGAGTTTAAATGAAGTATTTCTTATCTTAAAGAAAAGATTGCAACTCTGATTCTGCTGATACTCATTCCATTCAAAAAACCTTTAAAATCCCCATAGTTGCCACGAAAATTCATACAAGAATAGTATTATGAAAGAAGATGCTGAAGAGCAGCCTTGAGAGGAGAGTGTAATGAATTACTACTAAGTACAGACACATTCAGGAGGAGCTGGAGAGAAAAGCACATCTCAGCACCAAAACAAGGTGCTCGGGTGCTGCCTAAGGCTCAAAGAACATGACATACAGTAATCGGCTCAGATCACACAGTCTGGAAAGCAGGGGAAACTTGGAATGCTTTTGGCTCTTTTTCCTCCTACTGCAGTAGGAAATTAGAGCAATATATCACCACAGGAAGACAGGCAGTCATTCGGATGTTGACCCCAGAACACTGCTAAAACTTTCTTCTTTCTAGAATTCTACCTTGTAGTTTACTCAAGAAGTTATCTTAATTTAATTTCAGATTGCAACCTGTTAATCTGTAAATAAATGTATGGGAGAGTAGTTAAGAACACATATTTAAAAAATACTGTGCTACCAAGAGAGACCCAACTATAAATTCAAAACTTTTGCTGACAAAATTCAGTAAAAAAAAAAAAAAATCTACCTGCAAAACTTGCAAAAGTAGTACCAGTGCCTGGCTTAGCCAGACCAAGAGGGCTAGAGACGATGGAAAAACAGAAATGCTAACAAAGACTGGACTTGGAGAATCTAGTAAACTTACATAAAATACGTTTGCATAGTGTGTTGTCCCACTAGAAACACTGCTTAAAGAGCAGATCTGCAGTTTGTAATGGATGAATGGCCTTCAAAAATTGTTTCTATGAGGCACAACAGTGGTAGGAAAGAGAATTTTCTACTTGTTTATCTAAGAACTGAATGTAACATTAGTAGCCTGTATAGAAAAAAAATATATGATGAAATGGGCTTACTTCACTGACAAAGAGCTGTTGTTTCCTTAGGTTTTTAAGGGATACTGTAATCAATTTTGATAAGCTGTCTCTTTCTCAAGTCATACAGCGTCTATATTCATGCATACTCCATTCATGTCTCTCATCATGCTTTGACTCCACGAGACCTTATAAACCACAGTTACTTAAAATGCAGCAGTCTATTAAAAAAAACCACCAAAACAGACTAAAAATAGTGTTTCACATTATGCCTGCCTTTTAGCGTCTGAAATTTTTTCACATGCTCCAATTACTATATGCATTAATGAAACTCATTCTCTAATTTTCTGCTTGCCATGTCTGAGCCTACAAACATTAGCCCAAATCAGTAAAGCTGCCATCATCCCACTGTTTTAAAACAAGAGCAGCATGAAACAAAGGAAGAGTTTATGACTGAATCCCTCTTGCTCTTTTAAGGCTATAGACTAAAATTTGTTCTTTCTTACATTTAAAATACATATTTTTGATATCCAGGTTTGGCTTTTAAGTCTTCTGCTAATGATACCAGTTCCTTCTAGTCAAACAAATATATTATTGTACTGGTCCTACAGTGAAAATGAACTAAAAAAGGACACCAGAGGTCAGCCCAAATGAAAAGTAACCCGGATAAAATATTCATAATAAAAAAATGGGAAAAGAATGAAACAGAAATAGAAAATACAATGCTACTAAATGGAGCTTCTAAGTTCTGACCATTGCAAATCAGAAATAAATTTTCAGGAAGTACAAAAAAAAAGTGACTAAGAATCAATCAGATACAGATCAGCGTCTATATATGCAGAAAGAGCAAACACACCAACACCACTCTGTTCCTGAGGAAAAAGAGAATGTGATAGGCATGTAAAATCATGATTCATAAGAAACTGAAAGGGAAACAAATTGTTTAACATTTTGCACTCCATGACAATTAAAAGGGCCCCTAATTAAATAATTAGACAATAAATTTTAAGCCAAATCAAAAAGACTTACTTCCTTACACTCGACCTACAACGAATCATATAACTACCAAAGGACACTGTGGAAACTGAGAATATAAAACAGATTAACCAATCATATCCAGTGAGAAGACGATGCATCCTGGGATTAAATGTAATCATGCAAACATTACTTTATGCTCACAGAACTCTTAAGTCAATGGTAAGCACCAAACATTGGGAAAGTGTATCCAAAAGATGATTATTCCATTTAATTTATGCATTAGTTCTCTAAGTACCCTTTACTGGAATTTTGCCAGTGCTCTTATTTTAATAGCAGATTTATATTATTATAGATGCTGTCTATAACAATAACAGAGCTCTTCTGAATAACAAGAGGGTTTTGTCCATCCTATACTGTTTGAACAGGCATCTGACAGCCACTGTTCCAGTGCTAACAACTATTTTTTAGTTTACTAGCTATAGTAAGCACAACGAATCAATGCCATCTGTCATGTACCACAGGAATATGTATTTATTACAAAAAAAAACCGCAAAAAACCTAACCCTAACAGTTTCCAAGAGCCTTCAATAAACTTAAGACATGGCTTTTATTCCTTTTTTTTTTTTGCTATGTCCTTTTTGCACTCTGTAATACTGTCTTCTTGGAATTCACTTGGCAACGTGCAGATATCAACAATTTTCTGTGACTCATGAAAGCATCTTGGGAAGTTTGAAAGTAGTAGAGTCTGTTTATCCTGATTGCCACCTCAGTGAAGTGAGAATGATAGTGAACTGCAACTTAACATCAATAATTTTTCTTGATCCACTTGTGGGTAGATGTTTGCAAAGTAGAAATAGATTTTTAATTTCTACTTTAACCAGGTTAGAGAAAAAACAAAAATCAGAGATAAAATCTAGAGTTACAGACTAGAAACACTAAGCAGGACTTCATAAATCCTTTGAAAACAAAGTTGAGAATCCAAGGCACTGATTAAATTGGACAATGAAAACAGGGAAATGATGGAACATTTGTGCATCTAAATTCAGCTTAGAACTGACTTTTCCATGAAAAAAAAAATCATATTAGAAGACAGTCTTGGTCAAGGCTCAAGTTCTGCTATTATTTACTCTCCCTTTCTTTGATTTCTTTGAAGCGTGAAAACTCTGTTTTTGAGCCTCGGCCTGAAGGAGTTTGCATCGACTGAACTCAAGACTTCTGAGTGCAGAGAATCTGTGCACTCATACTTTTTGCAGATCTTCAGGTTCATCAGCTACCCAACTAAAAGCACTCATTTTCACAGAACACCTTGTACAGGCTTCATTGACAGCTTTCTCATTAAGCAACACAGTTTTGACTCTCCTATGAGGTTTACCTCTCTCCTGCCTACAAACAATCAACAAGTTAAGTAGAGATGCTGAACAGGAACCAATTTAATGCTGCTACTGAAGTAATAATATCCTTTACCAATATGATCCACAGTATTTTAAGTGAGGTTTAACATGTACTATAAACAGTATCATGGAAGGACCATTAATAAGCATCTGTGCTATTTTAAAACAACAGGTGGTGAGATCGTTTCACCACAGTTATGCGCTCACCATATGTGCAAGTGGAAATTCTGTAGGAGGTAGAAGGCAAATGAGTGAATAGTGAGCAAATATATATATTATATAATATATATAATTATAGAGATACATTAAAATGTATATGATCTTGTTAAAGCTGCAGCACACTTTACAGGCTAGCTGACAGCTGCCAGGGTAACTTTGATATTTCTTTGGGTCTTTGGAATAGTTGCTACAACAAAGATGTGAGGAAAAAAAGCAATGAAACTAAGAGAAACTGTTGGAGTTAGACCTATTTGTCTATTGCATCTGATGAATCATTGGGACATTACTGCAGAAAAGGACGCCTAACTGTGCAAAGACCAGCTGATTGCTTTAAAGTACTTCTGAACATAGGACAGGTTAAATTGCTCACGAGTCCTATAAATCCAAAGAACAGCAATGTAGCCAATTTTTAAATTAATGTTAATAAAGGTGTTCGAAAACAAAACAAATTCTACTAGAAAGAACTACATCCTGGCAGGCATGGAAATTCTTCCACTGCTGCTTTTCTCAGTTCATGTTTTATACTTGGTTCACCCAGTGAAGAAGGGCAGAGATACCCTGGAATCATTTTACCACTGCAGATATGCAGCCAGCTCAGAAATCCCATGTATCTTCAGTATGTTAGAGAGGACCAAAAAAGTATCCTATCTTATTGGTTTTACTGTAAGAATGAAAGGAAAAAAAAATGAAATTATTTGATCTGGCTTTGGCTGGGACATTTGAACCAACTCTCCTATGAAAGAGTCCATTTTCTGTTACTTTCTCCTCTGATATGTTTATATTTAAAGACAGGGATAAATACGGGAAACACACAGTTCCTGTACAACCAGATCCTTTCTTTTAAAATGGTGTTTTAATAGAGTAATTTTGTAAGAGTATACAATATGAAGACTTTCTTGAAACTTGCCTCTCAATGCATCATTAAACTAACATTTATAAATGGATTCATGCTTGTGTTGCTGTCACATGCACTCCTCTTCAAGTGGAAGGCTTGAATCAGCTTGCTTTTGCAAGAAGCATAAATGAACTGTGTACTTCTATCTCCATATTTCAGATATTAAGCCCAGGGGCTCATTACCTGGGTTGTCAACTGCTGACTTACTGGATTAGGTTGAATTAAAGAAAAACAGATACTTAATACCTGTCCTGTTCCCACCATTAGTGTATTATAAATGGATAAAGCTCGTGGTTCTTCTTAACAATGGTTACCTTTGCAGTTACTATCAGGCCACGCAACTAAAGTTCTTCTATTGACAATCATTAAAGAGTCCAACATGAAATTCATTTGCATAGTAGGAGACAACTTTTAAGTTTATGCCTGGCCTTTATTTCTTAGATGGAATTTTTGTCTCACCTAGAAATGTTAGCTACTGCACATAAATGGCATGCATTTGGAAAGTGTCAAAACATTGGTTCTTCAGAAGAAAGAAAAGGTATCACTACTGATAAAATAATTGTTTGCACATGCTAAAGTACATAGACTTAAGTTCACTGTATAATATCTGTACACTTACCCTGCTCGAGCCTTCCTTCGAGGAATTATTAATTTGGGGAAAATAATCCAAATCAAAGCCTAGTAACAACATAACTGAAAAATTACATGCTTGCTCTGGAATGTAATTTTAGTTAGTTCAAACAGCACTTAGAAACATCCTCTTTAAGTATTCTTATAATAATAGAATATATTTTAACTGAACTGTTCTATTTCAGCTCTTGGAAAGGACCACAAGTGAAATCAAACCTCTGCAGCTTCAAGGTTATTGGGTTTTCCAGTTTGTTCTGTTAAGGAAACAAGCTTTATGCAAACATACCCATCTGGCCCCCACTCATAAATTTGGTCAAATGAACATGCTGGTTCAAAGGCTGACTGCAGCCTAGAAATCTCAAAAATAATTAAGCTCTTATAAATTTGAAGAACTAACCCAGATGAAGAGTTCCAAACCAGCAGACCCTCTGAGAAAACTACTGCTAAAATGTCAGCTGCTACCCAGTCTGTCTGACATCAGCCAGCTGACCAACTAGTTTGTTCTTTCAGTCAGTGGGGTTGATGCCCCAGATTAATTAAAATAAAGACGCTTTTCTTTGCTTGGAAGAGGTATGGAAGTTACTGTAACAGAAGAATGAAGAAGAGTTCCAAGTAGAGAATTTTGTAGGAAGCAGTTTTACATCAGTTACACCATTGAACTAAATTCACACTGATAATTAGATACACATCTTTTCTATGGACATGTGCACATGCACCCTTACATTTTACATGATTAAACCATCTGTCTTTGGAGTACACATAAGACAAAACCCAAAGCAATTCAAGTTTTCAGCATTAAACCAATCAGACATACATTCACGTCTACAACAATGTACAGCTTTTGGCCAACTATTCCTTCATCCCTACCACCACAGTGTTTCAAAAATTGTTAATTAAGAGTCTTTTGAAACATTATTTAGGTTTGCCAGGAGGCACAAACAGCTAAATTTACCATGCTAACATTGGGTAAACATTAGTGAGAAATCATAGTACTCTTAACTTGCAACAACAGTATGGGAGAGCATTACTCAAGCTCTCTTCAAGTGAAGAAATTGACCTCTTATGGAATGAGTGGACTAATATGAAAAGTATCTGAACTAAGCTACATAGTTTCTTTTTCTAGCAAATGGCAGTTAGCGGGAGAAATCAGCAAATGACTAGGTTTATCCCCTGAGACAGTCAGCCATACTCTTTTCTAGAAACAAAAACCCAGTAAAGGTATCACGACACAGTCTCCCAAGTGTTTAACAGGAAAAACTAAACGTATGCAAACATGCTCCCAGAAATAATGACACCAGACCCAGCAACTACCCGTTAAGACCCTTATTATTACTTCTGTCACACGACCAGGGGCTTCAACCACAACTATATAAGATCCTATATAAGGATCTTTTAAGATGAAAGTACAAGTAAATAAACATTGAATAAAAGAACCTTCAGCTTCCAATATCCTGGTTCCTTTTTTCATTAAGAACAAATTAATATCCTATCATTTTTTCCCAGAGGCATAATTATTGTTTCCGCTCTCAAACCAAACCACATAGCGTCATTAACTGTTACTACACGCTGATAGTGCTCATTCTAATGATGTGCCTCTGCATGCCAACCTTAGCCTCCTGCATTGATATGCCTGCTTTAGAGCAACCTTTTTTGAGCAGAACAAAGAAAAAGCAAAAGAAAAAAATCACCAACATATCAGACAATGACATAGGCCAGGCAGATTTCTCCCTTCTACTCAACTGCAAAAGACCATTCATCTAATGTTAACACCTGTATACGTACCACAAATAATGTGCAATGCCAATGGCTAAGCTATGATGCTGCATATACTCATTTTTGCACTTCTACAGGTGATATGGTAGAAGAGAAACTCACTAATTCTTCCATTTAGCAAAAAGAGAAATTTGAATTTTGCCACTATTTTGTTTGCCCCAAACCTTGTGCTAGATGATAAAAAACCAGAAAAACAAACAAACCACAGAGAGAAGGCCCTGAAAATTCAACAGAATCCATTTTGGTATAAGGGTTGTTTCTCCAACTCCTACGCTCCCTTCACTTTCCTGTGAAGTGACTTCCAAATCCAGGAATGTAAATGAGAGTGACATCCTTTTTGCTTCTGTTCCCCGGTAACCATTCTGCCCTAGTGAGACCCCACCTGGAATACTGTATTCAATTCTGGAATCCTCAGCATAAGAAGGATATGGAACTGTTGGAATGAATCTAGAGGAGGACCACGAAGATGATCAAAGGGCTGGAGCACCTCTGCTATGAGGACAGGCTGAGAGGGTTGTTCAGCCTGGAGAATAGAAGGCTCTCGGGGGGGACCTTCTAGCAGCCTTCCTGTACCTGAAGGGGCTACAGGAAAGCTGGGAAGGGACTTTTAACAAGGGCAAGTAGTGATAGGACGAGGGGAAAAGGCTTTAAAGTGGAAAAGAAAAGATTTAGATTAGACATTAGAAAGAAATTCTTCATGATGAGGGTGGTGAGACACTGGCACAGGTTGCCCAGGGAAGCTGTGGATGCCCCCTCCCTGGAAGTGTTCAAGGCCAGGTTGGACGGGGTCTTGAGCAGCGTGGTCTGGTAGGAGGTGTCCATGCCCATGGCAGAGGGGTTGGAACTGGATGGGTTTTAAGGCCCCTTCCAACCCAAACCATTCTGTGATTCCAAGATGTCTTCCCCACCCCCAGAGGGACGGACACTGGGCTGCGGAGCCGGAGCGCAGCCCCGCACCTGTCGCAGCGCTCTCCGCCTTCCTCTCAGTCCGCGCCCACGCCAAGTGCCCGCTCCGTGGCAGCGAACCCTTTCCGATAAGGGTACAAAAAGCCGCCCGGGCCGAGAGCTGGCACCGAGCCACGGCACATCCTGAGAATGAGAGATAAAACGCAACGCCGCGGCGCTCCGAAAGGGAAGCCTTTCTGCTTCTGGAGGGAACCACCGGAGGAGGAAGGAGAAGAAAGCGACAAGCCCAGGCACACGCACAGCGCCCCGGCAGCAGCCCCAGCAGCCGGGCGAGCCCAGGCGGGCGGCTCGGAGCGGTGGCATCGCGCCCGGACAGCGCCACCCGCCCTCGCACACGGCTCCCCCTCACCTCTGCAGCGACCGGCTCAGTGCAGCTTCCCCCCTCCCTCCCTCCCGCAACGGCTACTCCCGATCACTTTTCCCAGCGACCGGCTCAGCGCATCTTTCTCCCTCCCCCCTTCCCTCCCGCAGCTGCAGCTCCCGCTCACCTTTGCAGCGACCGGCTCAGCGCATCTTCTTCCCTCCCTCCCTGCCTGCCTGCCTGCCTGCCTTCCTCCCGCAGCGGCTGCTCGCGGCGGCGCGGAGCTCCTGGGCTCGCTCGAGAGGGGTGCCCGAAGAAGCTGACCTCCTTCTTGCTGTCACTTCACCCCCACATCCCACCGGCGGCGACGGCAGCTGCTGCTCCTAAATTCACGGCGCTCCGGCGGCATGAAGTCATCCTCCCCGCCCCCTCCCCGGGCCGCCGCACTCCGCTCCCGCCGCCGAGGGGGGGACAGGGCCCCTCCGCCCGGCCGCCCCAGCCCCGTGGGGCCCCGACGCTCCACCCCGCCCGGAGGGACCCCGCTCCCGCGGTGCCGCTCCCGCGGTGCCGCTGCTCCGGTGGCCGCGAGGGGCGGCACGGTGCCCCGGCCGCGCGGCTGCTGGGCCGGAGTCCCTCCCCGGGCACGGCGGGATGGGCCGCTCCGCCCCGCGCCAGCCTTCCCCGCTCGGGAGTCCCCACGGATGTCCCCACGGCAGCCCCCGTTCCATAGAACCACAGCATCGCAGAATCATAGAATGGTTTGGGTTGGAAGGGTCCTTAAAGCCCATCCAGTTCCACCACCCGTGCCGTGGGCAGAGACGTCTCTCAGCAGACCAGGCTGCTCAAGGCCCCATCCAACCTAGCCTTGAATACTTCCAGGGAGGGAGCATCCACAACTCCCCCTGGGCAACCTGTGCCAGTGTCTCACCACCCTCAACGTGAAGAACGCTTCGAGCCTGCCCTGCCCAACCCGGTCGTACAGGGGGAAGTGGCGAGGAACGAGGGAGGGCAGGCAGGCTCCCGCAGCGCTGCAAGGACGGAGCCAAAGGAAAGCCTACCCCCCAGAGAGGGCTTTGTGTGTGTGGCTCTGTTCATAAGGAAAATCCGCTGTAATCCCTCGTGCTGGTGTGTGGGCGCCCTGTTCTCCTCCTTCCTTCCCGGCCTCAGGGCGCACAAGCGCTTCTCCCCCCCCAAAATTCAGCTGTTCCTGAGGCGGAGGGGAGTTTCTTTGCCAGTGGCTCCTGCTCTGTGCATGGGAGGGGAGAGCAGAGGAAAGGCACTGCTTTCAAGGTCATCGGGACACACTTCTCGCTTACCAAGGGTGTACTGATATTTTTAAGATCCACCAGTAGGCAGCATGTCTATTTTTGTTACTTAAAGAGTGCAGTGCACGTACTGACAGGCTCATAAAGAAGGCTGGATTCCTGTCACGGTTTACAATCACTCAAGTCCATTCTGTGTGCAAGGCAAACACACCGATGTTGCTGCATAAATAACACCGAGCAGTCCAGTTCAGATAAATAACGCATGTTGCTAAATCATCGTAGTCTGAGAGCGCTTCGTATTTCGCGAGCAAGGCAGGGTTGTGTCTGGTTGAGAAAAGTCCTGCTGGATGGGCTCCCAGGAAAATGCAAATGTTGTGAACACGGGTTTTTCCAAGGCACTGTGCCAGCTCTGTTGACCTGGTAGCCAAATGGTGCCTCAGTGAGTTGGAAATGTTGGTGTTTTCCATGGTGGTGAGGTCTGAAACAGGAGGAGAGATGCTTCAGCGGCCTGGATTTAACAGCGAGGAAGTTTGTCTGTAGTGGTTGAGGAACATGGAAAAGGGGAGAGGAATCTCATGAAGGTAAGGAACCTAATCTCTGTCTCTCAGATGAAATAAACTCTGAGCCTGAGTTCCCTTTTGGAAATTAATTGGTTATGTTAAGGCTTTTAACTGTGCCCGTGTCTGACTAGATTCTCTCTACCTGTGCAGCCCTACAGCTGCACAAATTTTTGGCTGCTGCTGTTTATCCCTACCCTGAACTTCTTATATTGATTGACATTGCAGACCTCAATGTGCAGCACTGGCAGCATTTCAACAGTGATATTTAATCTCTGTTTACTGTGTGCTAGGTGAGGTGATTAAAGGCTCCTCTTCACAGACACAGAGAAACTCAGGGGCAGGCAGGGGAGTCCAAATAACCGGGTCAGAGACCTGAACCACTGCCCAGCCAGTCCCAGGGCTGTCCCAGGGGAGCCTCAGCCTCATGGGGCTGTGGGGGACACCCAGCAGTCAATCAAACAGCTTTGTGTTTCACCTCACAGATTTAGATTGGGATACTGCCTAGGGGTACAGGACACATTATAGGATGCGTAATAGGAAGAACATTTGGAGATTGTACAAGGCTTATTATGCGATGTTTAGGGCAAGAACCAAAGGCAGGGAAAGGAAGGGATTAAGGTGATATGGGAATGAGCAAATGTGGGATGAGGAGGTAAATAAGGTTAGTTCTATGTAAACAGGCTTGTCTGGCTCTGCCCTGTGCCGGGTCAGCGTAGTCTCTCCTGTCTTCTCACTCAACTCTATTTCTCACTCTTTATTGGGTGAGAGGGCTCCCTGTTTTGTGTGCATGCGTGTGTATAGGGTATAAGTGCCAGCAGGAAGAGTCACATCCTGCATCACAGGGACCCATGCCAGAGAGGAGGACAGGATTGAATGGTTCATGCCATTTGTTTGCTTGAGTTTTTGTGTCTATGTTGATCTGTGTGGATGGCTATGTGCATATTTATATATATATATGTTTGTGTATACCTATCTACATAGTATGTATGTGCCTATTAGGAAGATGTGCTCTGAATTGCTACTGACTAGACCTATGAAAATGGAGCCATGGTGGCCTCTTTTCTATTGGCTACATGTTTCAGCAACTCCTAACACAATCCACTAAATGATTAGTGTACTAGAAAATCCCTGATCTGTGGAAAAGTAAGAATTATTAATATTAGTAGTGGTATTATATTATTATTATTATTTCTTTGATAGCAGTAAATTCCACAGTCAAGAGAAGTAAATGCTTCTGGTTCAAGAGTATTAATTAGTACTATTCAATATACATAATTACAAAAAAAAAGGAACGATGCATGGACAAGACACCTAAAGAATTTGATATTAGTAGAAAAACATATAGGCATGCATCATTTAGCAACATTCAGAGAACCTGTTCTACTCAGAGAATATAGTCTTTGATTTAGTAATCATGGATTCAATCATTTTTTTCAATCACATTGATTGAAGTCCAAGCATCTCAGCTTTAAAAGAGTATACTGTAGGAAAAATAGAAGGAACTAGTTAGTGAAATGAGTTGAACAGCTGAATGTGGGGAAAGCATAGAAATTTCTTTAATGAAGAGCAATGTATAGGGAAGAACGTCAGACTTGACTGCAAAGGGGGTGACTTCAAGCAAGGTGTTAGAAGTAGGCTGTCAACAAACAAATGAAGAGAAAGTTGTGGCTTAGAGGTTAGAAATAGCAATGTTGAGGTGATATTTGCAACATTCAAATTAAGTTAGATTGTGAAAATAAATAGTAAAAGGTACATCTCTTGCAAAAACTTAAAGAAATCCTGAAATGAAGAAGTTGAACTCTATTTGAGTGAGGATAGGGTGGAAAATCTAAACATTCTCCCTCAAACTGAATACTTGCCTGATAGTTGCTAGCTGGAGTAAAGGATGGAGTGGAGGGAAAAAATTGAAGGGGAATGAGTGAATGTAAAACAATGGATGTTACTGTTTTCATAGTGAAATTAAAATCAAAAGAGTATGTTCAAGTCAGAGGAGTAAATCTCTATTTAAATGTAATGGAAAAAATACAGTTTAAAATCTCAAGAAATTTTTGTAAGTCAAGAGTGCCTATTCTTGGAGGTTGTCAGACAGTACCAGTATTTAAGAAATGAGAAGAGACCTATGAAATGTTATTTATATGAGCTAGTTGGTGGTAACACGAAGCACTGAAATTCAGGGATTTTTTTACTATCGAACCTACAGATAAACTGCAGAATATAGGTATAGGTGTAAGTTACATATAGCATAGGTGTAAGAGACTAGGAATATGAAGAATGACAATAAGTTGTCCTGTTAAGGCAAGATGTCATTCTGGAGAAAAGTCAGGGGTAGCATTTCAAAAGGAGTAATCTTGGATTTGAATTTATTTAGCGTTTTTAGTAGTGGTCTTGGCAAGTAATTACAAATGAATTAAATTTGGATGAGAAGTACTATCAGTATATAAGATGTTTGGGATAACATACTGACTGGATGAGGAGTAAAATCACAGAACTGGGATGAATTTTAATGAAAAAAAGCCAACTATACTCATCAGCTAGAAAACACAAAGTAAAAGAAAGAAAAATTCAGAACTATTAGATGATTGTAGGATGACTCTGAGCTATCAGTGTCGTAAGTTTTGAGAAAAGAAAATGTATTTTCTTCACATGTCAACTGAGGCTAGTATATGAGGTCTGACAAAAAAAGTGAGGCTGTCCCTGTAACTCTTTTTGTTTAACAAAAAAGAAAATCAACTGTGATCACCTTCAGAATAGTTCCTTTTTGTGTTCATGTGCAGCTGCATATGATGATGCCAATGTTCAAAGCAATTCCACAGATTATTTTTTGAAAGGCTATTGAGGATCTTTGTTATTTTTGCTTTCACGTTCTCTGCTGACAGAAAAGCGTTCCTTTGAGCACCAACTTGATCTTTGGGAAGAGGCAGAAATCACAGGGAGCCAGGTCTGGTGAATAGGGGGTGTTCAAGCACTGTGCTGTTGTTATTACCTAAAAACTACTTCACAGATAAAGCGTTGTGGGATGGCGCACACTGTCATTTTCAAACCCAGGGTAAGAAAATATCTGTATTTGAACACACATCCACTTGTACTGAATGAAACAATTGAGTTGAACCTTGTCTCATTATGACCGGTTAGAACGTGTTCTATAACCATCCCTTTTGTTTCTCCCCTCTGACTCTTTGTTCCCGAGCTATAGGGTTAGTCTTGGGTTGGGTTTTTTTGTGTTGGACCTCATGGACACGAAATTTTATTGACTCGACTGTACCCCTGTTTACCTGCTTCGTTTTGCTGTGATGACACTTCTCAGTGAAAAGTGTGTTACAATTAAAAAAAATCTTTATAGAAAGCTATTTCTTCTTTATGATTAACCAGTGATTTGCAAACACTTAGCTCTGGCAGCCAAATATTAAATATGTGGCCAGCCATACAGCATTTTGAAAAATAAGAATAAATGGCAAGAATCAAGCCAACCCTCAGAATAATTTGTAGGAAGTGTGTGAACAGGACAAGTATGTGTATATATATATATGAACTGTGAATTTTAACAATAAAGTAGAGAAGATCACTTCCTACATTGCCTCTGGATTTGATTTTAGTGTTTCTGTAACTTAGGGAATGTGTATGTTTCCTGAGTTCTTGGTCTACGTTCAGAGACAGAGTAAAGAGAACTCCCATGGGCCTACTCTTTGTTTCAGTTTTACCTAGGCAATTAATGCATCAAAAATACATGCCATTGATTGTATAGCAGCATTTAATAGCTTATGGGAGCTTTCTGAAGCTCTCCTGTTAGGAAACGCTTTATGGAATTTGTGGCAGGTACAACTACCCTAACAAGGACCTGACAAAAATTAAGGTCTCTTTATGGCCTATCAAGGACCTGACAAATACCAGACTGGCAAAAGGCACAAAAACTTGGGACTTTCCAGCTGTTGAAACTTGATTACTTTTTTTTAAGTTTCAAGGAGCAGTGGGGGGAAAATGTTCTATCACTGCAGAGAACACTAAGGTCAGTGATGGACTGACTGAAACCTCTGTTCCCCTCCCCACCTACCGGTGGATGGGAGGAAGTAAAGAACTGTTGCAAGGCACGCGATCCTCGAAGATGTGCGTCCCCAGCCAATTAGAATGACCACAGATCAGACTTGACTATGGTATAAAATGTGGTCTTGCCAGAGAACTGATTTGAGCTGGTTCTGCAGGCCTTCAGTGAGGACTCTCCCCTTGGGATTGGGACACCACCTAATGTAACTTCCCTGGGAATAAGTGCTCTCCCTCTCCTTTGGTGAGTGATTATTTCATCTGGATGTATGCTTGAGTGAGACCTTGCCCCTTTCAGTGAACAATTCTATCTTCTAGGTACCCTTGAGTGAGAGATTTCCTTTTGTGGGTCAGTGATTATGTACATTTTGGATTATCCTTCTAAAGGATTATTGTGAAATTTAGGAATTTTTAAGGCAGTTGTATAAGGCAGTATTCCGACCTGACATCCAAACTTGTGATTTACATTGTCCAAGTGATAAGTATTTTTGTTTGGAATTAATCTTAATTTTGGTTTACTGGTTCTCTGTTTTGTGAATGCCTCTGCAACAGCAATCTTGCTCACATATGCATGTGTGAACATATGCTTATGTAGAAAGTCCGTAAGAATTTTCATGGGCATAAGGGCCTTCAGGAAGTTCCTAATAAGATTATTTCTCCTGGAACTGACTTAGCTTTTTTTACTACTTTTCTTGGTACAGTGGTAAAAACAGTATAGGTCGCCAGGGCCGGTAAAAGTTAATCTGATTTACAAAACGTCTTACTAATGAAGACTTATGTCAAGAACTCTTGTGGTTTATCCCAGGCAGGCAGCTCAGCTCCACACAGATGCTCACTTGTATGGGATGGGGAAGGGAAAGGAAAAAGTAAAAGTGAATGTTGAGATAAAGACAGTTTTAATAGGTAAAGCAAAAGCTGTACAGGCAAACAAAGCAAAATAAGGAATCAGCTTCCCATCAGGAGGCAGATGTGTGGCTATCTCCAGGAAAGCAGGGCTCCATCATGATTAATGATTCTGTGGGTAGACAAACACCATAATTTCAAATGTTCTTCCTTCCTCCTTCTTACCTCTGCTTTTATGGCTGAGCATAATGTAGTATGGTATGTGATATCCCTTTGGTCAGCCTGGGGTTGGCTGTCCCAGCTGTGTCCCCTCTCAACTTCTTATGCAACCCCAGCCTACTCACTGGTGGGGTGAGAATCAGAAAAGGCCTTAATGCTGTGTAGGCACTGCTCAGCAGTAACTGAAACATCCCTGTGTTATCAACACTGTTTCCAGCACAAATCCAAAACAAAGCCCCAAACAAGCTATATTATGAAGAAAATTAACTCTTCCCCAGCCAGGAGTAGTACAAGAACATAAGAAGATATGAGGACCACTGCACATAGGTTTCTGTAAGGTTTATATTCCTGAAATTAGGAAAATTGATTGTACTGAGTATGAAAGAGAACTCCAATCTCACATCCACTTTTTTCTGCCTAAATAGCCTGCCTCGTATGGACCTGCCTATGTGGCAGGCACCTACGTTAGGTTCTTTTCATGTGTTCCAGAATTCTAATGTGTTTGGTGTCTCTGTAGTGCAAGTAATGCAGTATTTCCTGGAGAACAATAGGTAATTCTGTTATAACCAATTTATTTATCGTAGTTCGCCATAAGCTTTTTTTTTTTTCCTTTTGGCGTTCATCTTAGTACTACTGTACAATTTAATAACAGGGCTTTTCTGGATTTCTTAAGATTGTATTTAAATGAAAGTAAAACAATGAATAAACAGTTCTTATTAAATGTTACCAGTTTTTATAGCAGTTGTGGGCAAAAATTTTACATAAGGGTTCAAAAAATGACAGAAAAAAAATTGCAACATCACCAGCAGTGCAATATAATATCTTGAAGGCTATTTTAAAATTCCCATGGAAAACAGAGTAAGTACAATCCGTACTGGATATTGAAACAGTCTTATTGATGTTGAAACACAATCTAAGAATGCATCTTACATCCGTTATCCCTCTTAATAAGTTAATGTCTATCTGATACCTCTGACACAGTTCAGATGAAATTGTTTCAGATTACACAAATAAAATTATGCACAAAATAAAAATTGCTATTGGTTTTCTAGTAAGAAGAAACAGTACTTAAAGATGTTGAAGTTGGAAATATTGTTTCGGCTGATATTTTTTAAAAGCAAGTAGACTAAACTGTCTTTCCATGATCACTGTTTCTAATTCTTTATTCTTTCATTGCCATTATAGCTTGTTATGTGCAGATTAAGTAACTTAAGTAAATGAACACTTTTTGTTCAATTGGTTGTATAGATGTGTGAATATGACCCAAAAGTAGTAGGATGATGATGATGAAAACTTCAAGAGGAACTGCAATGCCAACAGTCCCCAAACAGACTTTCTTATAAGTAAAACTATCATCAAGAAAATATATTTAAAGTAGTGATATATATCTGCAATCATTTTCAAACTGTTCGGGAGGGAACAATTATTTAAGTAAATTCAGTTTGATTACTTGATAACTGTTAAAATAATATGAATTAAAAAGCAAACAAGTCATGCTGCATTCAGTACATTAGTTCCTAATCTTCAGCAACAGGAATTTTCAAGTAATGTGATCTGGTTGTAAACAGTTTAGAATAACCAACTCTGGAGGCAGTCAGGTGCTGCCAGTGTCTCTCAGTATCTTCCTCTTCATGCTGGTTGCATATTTTCTCAGGCTTGTTTTCAAGGTGAAGACTGTCAACGTTTCACTTTTTACAAGAACATTAGGTACTTGCAAAATGTAGTGTTGATAATTTACAACGCTTAAGTGCTTACTTGAGTTCTATGCACAATGTAAATACTTCAGGCTGATTTATTGCTGGTACTGCGTCAGGTTACAGCTCAAGCTGGATGTTCCTGAGAGGGACCCCAAACAGAGAAATCCCTGGGCGATTACACCCTTAGAATCTTAAGTTCCCACCCCCCATGTCCTCTTCATGTACTGTCCATGCGACACTTGGTCCCATGGTGTTTTAGAGGCTGAGGTCTTCTCATCTTTATTAGGTTCTTCCCTTGTCTCCAGGCAGGCCATCTCTTTTCCTGTGTTCAAGGTTTGCAGCTGGTTGAGGCCTCATTATCTTTTGGTTTGAGCTGCCTCTGGGACTGGTTCTTTTATGCATCTGAGTGAAAGTTCAACATAAGTTCAATGTATCTGAGTGAAAGGTCACAGCTTGCAGCCTATGGCTCTACAAATTTGGCTACTAATGCTAAGCAACTTCTGCTGTGTCGTCCTTCCTTGCAGTTTTGAAAGGCTTCATCTATAGTTCATTTTTATGGTGTAATGCTAAGCAACTAACTCTGAAAGGCTGGATTTATTATATCTCAGACTAAAACAATATTCTTTAACAAGATACAATTCTACCCTAAGTTACACGTTGTTTCAGCTGAAAGTAATAGCAGTTGTACGTGTTCAGGGGGAGAGCCTGGCCCTTAGCCTCCTGACGTCAATAGGAACAGATGCATTCTCCTTTTTTCCCCTTGGGGCTTCCAGCATTGTCTTAGTACAAAGGAATCTGATTTTCTTAATGTTTTAATGGCAACCTGCTTGGGTTTTCTCATTTTCCACTGTCAGATTCATTGCTTGCTTATACATTTTATGAACTTTGTAGGAATAATAGTCCCATAATAACAATTTCCATTCTTAAAAATACATTACTAACATTGTAATATAAAGCATCCTTCCAACCTTATAATAATAGTATAATGCTGCTATAATGCTTATATCATAAGAGGAGAAATTAAGATTGTACTAGCATTATTAGTTCTGGCATTAACCATAATGTTTTACAAGTGCTTGACTTGTCGAACTTATTTTTTTCACATTTTTAGATGTAGTGTATTCAGTCTGTTCTTTTTAAAGAAAAAAAATACTGCCATCTGACAATTGTGATATCTACATAGATCTTCAGTATCTTTACTTATGTGAATGGATATCTAGTAGTCTAGCTAACATTGTTCCTGCTCATGAAAGAAGGGATTGTACTAAGTGATCTAGGAAGGTTTATTCCAACCCAAGTCATTCTATTATTCTATGATATTGAAGTGAGATGTAGTACTTTACCTCTAGATTCCACAGCTATTTGTCAACAGTGGAACCTCAAAAAATGTATGTTGTTCATACCCTCTTCTAACTCCATCTTTTCATCCTCTTGGATCTTCAGCCTAATTCTCAGCTTCAGGTTTCTCATACCAGTCCCCACAGGTGCTAGTTGTTCTTCATTCTTTCTGCTAGCTCCTCTCCAGATCATGGGTTTTTTCCACTTCCTAATAATATATGGCAGAACAAAGAAATTGGAGACTCTGTAGTTCAGTCTCACTTACTGTTCGTCTCTTCACAACTGCCAAGTGTCGTTTTGGCTTGTCACCATATGCCTACAACTCTTTCTGAAGAGCCTGAGTCAATATACTACTCCTAGCAGAACCCTTTCCTTGCTCGTGTCTCCTTTGCGTTTGAACTGTGTCTCCTCTTCCATGCAGACTGATGCCAGATAGATAGAGTTAGTTGGCTGTCAGAGAACAAGAGGTGAAAACTTCAGGTTCCCAGAGCTGCTACCAGGTAAGTAGTTAATAAAATGTCCTGCTGACTCTTTACTGGAGTGTGCTTTGTGAGAATGAGATCTTGGAAGTGGTTGTTGCTAAAACTCCCCAGTTCTCTCTGACACTTCAGGGATTTGCATATGTTTGAATCTGAGTGGTTAGTTCAGTTCCTCATCCAAAGCATGTGGACTAAAAACTCGTCAGATTTATTGTCATTGGATTTACACTGAGGATTTTTGGAAAAAGAGTTTTCTTATGACATTAAAGTACATTTTGAAGCTCTCACATTTCTGAAATTTATAGGTCACATGGTTAAAACTGGTAAAGTTACAATCAAAAGTAAAAAAGTCCAGTCCAAAGTGGTGAATAACTCCTATAATAGGCTATTTTCAGAATTGAGTATATCTTGTGCACAGTGTCTACATTTCATGTTTAGTTTGATGCCTTTCTGTCTTACTAATGCACGTAGTTCAGACTACAATCATAGTTAGGATTTTATGTAAAGACTGTGTTTCTTTGACTGTCATTGATAGAGATTTTAATTTTTGTAAACTTCTAGTCCTGATTTTCTTTCAGATTTCATCTCTTACACCTGTTTGTTTTGGTGAAGGAACCCATTTAAGACTTGAGTCAGTGAGTCCAGGTGCTTATTATGTACAAACCTTTGAAAAGAGATTTGCCCAAAAAATTACCCTCTCCACTCTTCATTCTGCAATGCAGCAGAGAGCATCTTGAAACACAGATAAGATCTTTAATTTAAAAAAATAATACCACCAAAACTTGCAATACATAACAGGGAAGAGAGGAGCAAAGACTGTGAGAGCTGCTGAAATCTGATGCCTTTGCAGATCCAGAGAATTTGACAGCAAAATTGTGCCACAGTGGTGCTGTGTATGTTAGGTTATCATTCACTGCCAAAGCTGTTAAAAACACCGAAAAATCATGAGAACTGTCTGTCTTATGAGAGAAAATACATCTTATCCTGATCTCAAATCTAGCACAACCCATCAGTTAGGTTTTAGGCAGATTTATCAGTAATGTGCCAGCACCTCTAAAACTTTGTCTAAAGCAATGTCTAAAGCTGAAGCTTGCCTATTTTGATTCTGTTTATTATATTTGCTTCCTGTTTCTGCATACATTTCTGTTGCGTTCTTGGGCAAAAATTTTCAGTTCAGAATAAAACCAAATAAAATAAATTTTGGATGGTGGCTAATCTTAGTTTTATAAACAACAGAAGCTTGTGGGCTGCTTGTAGTTTTTAAAATGCTGTTGAGTAGATGGCAGTTATATATATGCAATTCTTCTGGTTTTCAAGGCATTTGCAGTTCTCCCGCTTTTCTTTGGGAGCCATCTACTGAAACTTTGGTTTATGTCCCTTCTTCTGCCTTTTCCTATACAAGCATAATTCTTCCTGACTGTCAGAGACCTTAGTGCAGTCAGGACAACATTGGACATCTGGAGTTTGAGTTGGTTGATAGTTATCCTTAATAATATTTGTGCACCGGTTAAGACATCTGCATGCTTACTGAGAAATATTTTCATTGTTGTACAAGTGTATATATTTCATGACTTCCCCCACAATACAATGAAAGAATTACATCCAATACTGATAAGTGCTGTGCCAAAAGCTGGTCAGTGGTTTTGATTAATGCAGTTGGAGTGTTGGGACTTTCTGCTTAAAATAATTATTTCCCAAACCAATTACTTCAGTGATTCTGTATTACTGCCAGTGAATCTTTTCCTCCAAAACATTGTTTTATAAAAAGCATCTGACTTCTATTTTTTTTGTTTAATTTTTCTGTTTCATTTAAGGGTGTATATTGGAAAATTCTGTAACTGCTCCTTGTGCCTGCCCACTCACAAGCTCAGAGCCTCCATAGGAATCCCAATTTCAAGTCAATCTTCTGTTGTGATTCTGTATTTCTTTGAGTATGTTTATGTTCCTAGAGCAACTCTGTCAGTTGTGAAACAGAAGCAAAAATAATATTTTGGAGATGACTTTCTCAATATTAGGCTATTGGGGTATTTTTTCTGTAGTAGGATGGAAAGAGAAAGAAGACTGGAAAACCAGTGAAAAACAGTATGAATTTCAGCAAGAGCTGAATACAAGTTTTACAAAATCCTTTTGCGAACTTTTTTTCTTCTGTCAAAAACAGGAAGGACTAACTTTTAAGAGATTTTGTTGTTTTTTGAGTTCAGATGTTATTGTGATAAACATAGGCATAAAACTGAACAACAGATTGAACATTAACAGATACGAACACTCAGATGGATAACATTATATAAAATGAGTCTTGAATATCCACACAGGCAGTATCTTCCAGAGGCAGTATCAAATTACATGACAGTGGAGCAGCAAATCATGCTCATCTGAAAAGAGCTTTTGGACAGTGTATGCTAGCTGTCTCAAATAAAAGATTAATTAACTGGATAAGTAGCTGAATAGTACAGACTTGTAACTTGAAATTTGTAGGCCAAATGTATCTTACTTTTGCCTTTGCTAAATCAGACCTCAGAAGCTGATGCACAAAGTTATAGTTTTTTTCACTTCAGTTTCATAAGCAACTACAGTTTTACCGGTTTTGAACACAATACAATCAATTACACATAATGCAAACTACCTCCTTTTTGAAATTGGAATTTTGCTAGAAATAGCAATTAAAAATATGATTTGACTTACCGTAACATGAAAAAGCTTTGATCCTAGATTAGGATCTGATTAGGCTAGGCACAGTACAGAACCAACCACAAAACAAGACATTTTCCTGCATAGCTTACACTCAAAGGATCAAGGTACTGGATAGTAGGATACAGTTGGGTAATTCCATCCTTGTCTTCCCCAGTACACAAGAATCATAACACAGGAGCAGCCTAAGTACTCATTTTTCAATGTCCTAATAAAAAAAAGGGGATAGGGATGGTAATGAGATGACTTGTAAAGTTGTCCCATCTTGGGTCTAGAAGCTTTGCATGTGAAACCACAGATACCGGAATGCACAGAAATGAATACTACAATCAAAGAGATGGGATGGAAAGTTCACTCTTCTAGCAGTGCTCAGACTTTGTACCAAGGAGGGCATATGCCAAAGTCCAAAAAGGACATTTTGGTAATTCATAAGAACATAAAAGAGATTTTTAATTGCATGGCTAAATAGGAAAAAATCTTCCAAACATATTTTAGAAATGTTTGTAAGAGAGAATATGGAGCCATGGTTCAAATAAGATGTAGAAGGACAACTGAAAGAGAGTAAGGACAGAACTCTAGGAAGATAAAAGACAGGAGTTAAGAAAGCTACTTTAAAGGTCACCCTAAAAGAAACAGGAAGAGATCAAGAGCACTGCTTCGCAAAAATTAAGAAAGGACAAGATTGTGCAGTCAACTGTTTAAAAGTCAGTGGGAATTAGGAAGTTCTTCTGGTGCTGAGATTATGGTACAGTGGTGGGAGGACAAAGCAGAGTCTTGGTCTTTCCTAGGGTTTTTAAAGACCCTAAAAAATCCCTTCCTTTGGCTTCTTAAAACAGCTACTGCATACATCAATGCAATTCATTTTTTAGCTTGCTCTAGAAGTTGAGTTTTCAGGGATTTAGCAGATATATTGCCTCTGCATTGCATGGCTTTTTCAGCTGCAAAGTATCCTTAGAAAGGGAATAAATTCTCAATTTTTACACTTATTTTATTTCAAATGTCTCTAAGAGACTTTGGGTTATGATCTTCCATTTAATTATTGTAGGAAATATTTTCTAAATTAAAACTACATCCCAAATGGAACACATCTTTGTAGTATGAGCTTTGCAGTACTTAATTATGAAATGTCAAAGAAATTTATCAGAAAAAGAGACATTAAATAAAATAATTTTACAAACAGCAACAGTAACATTTCTCCACCTTACATTTTTAAATGCTGCTTACCTGTAAATGTTTTGCACAGATAATGTCCTTTTGTAAATTTTGAAGCTACAAGAATCTTTGTTTAGCTAGATAGTTAGTTGTATTTTAATCTCAGATAAAATCGATAGACCAAGAGATTTGTCATTATTGCTGCAATCTTCATTGAAAGAGAACTCTCTTGGCCAGACTTGGAGATATTATCTAAAACTCAGAATAGGCGACATCTCTGTTGAATCTCTAGAACCAAAACTATAGGTTTCATTCCCTGGTGTGCAATAAAAACCCCCCACATTTTCATAATGTGAGGTAAAATGCACACCAAAAAGTGAAGGTACATTGTTAATCTTTAGTAGAGAGAGTGTTTCCCTTGCACCATGAGGAGTTCTCAAAAGAAGTCTGGACTCCACAATGTCTTGAATGGTGTACATATAGTAAATAATAAAGCTGAGGTGCATATCATCCAGATTCTACCTTGCCTTGACCCTCAATATCTACATTTTACTCAAGTCTGAGCTGCAGTGGCTCTCTAGAGAGTACTTATCCCCTGTTTGTCCTTAGAATTCCTTGTGTACCTAAAATTAGGGCCTGGGAATACTCAGGGAAAATCCTAACTGAGCACAGAGATCCTTGGCTTTTGCCTAAGCCTTATTCAGTCTAGTGTCTGCATGTACTTACTTAAGCCCTACAGTAATTCTGTTTTACAGCCTAGAAAGCAGCTAACTGGTACTGGCAGCAGTGGTGTCTCTGAAAAGCATATCTTGGTACTCAGATGCAGCTATACAAACTGAGCTGTGTATATACAGTGAATATACAGGTGTATATGTACATACCAGACGTCTTATAGCCTGAATCATTAATGCAAAGAAGGACAGAAGAAAGGCAGGGGAAGGGCGAAAGCAATCTTTCACTTTTGCTTTACAAATAGATAACTGGAGCACAGTGAAACCTAAGCAAGATCAAATAAGAAGTCTGTGACAAAGCTGAAAATTGAATTCTGGGTGCCATAACCACTCTATTTTCTGTTAAGTATTTGGTGTTTTTCTCCACTCAAATGCTTATCAAAAGATGACTATTTTTTTTACATTCACCCTAAATTCTATTTGCATTAATGTTTAAATTCAAGTGTTCCAACAGCTGCTATTTTTGTAGCATTGAAAGACAATATTATGGAACTTCATTTCCAGATGGAGAGCTGTTATCAAAAGATTGTCAAATGCTTGTTCCTTATGACATACAAAGCTGTTCAAACAGCATTCTGAGAGAGAGATGATAGCTTTTGCCAGTGTCTTTACAGAGGAGATTTATAATGTATTGAACCAATCTCACCTCAAACTTTTAACAATTCACAAAAAGAAGGAATAATTATGAACTGTGTTATTTTCTACTAAAACCCGTAATTTTGTGGCTCCTGCAATCCCTTTTTTCAACACACATCAAATTTCTCTGTTGGTGAGACTTCTGCTATGGAAAAGATCCCTTCTTGTAGTAGTTAATTAAGTAGCAGAATAGGTTTATATCGATTTTATTTTAAGGGAAAAGCAACCAAACCTGAATATGTGGCAAGTTCTTTAATTTTACTTAGCTTACGTTATCCAATTAGGTATGAAGAGTTTTAATTGTAGTTACTAAGTCTTAAGAATTAGACAATTGTCTTATTTTATTTAAAGTAATGAATTTCCATCTAGAGACTGACTCTACTTCTATTGCCGTCTTTAACATTGACTGATTTTACTTGTATTGTTGTCTTTAACGTCTTCTTCAGTGCTGTGGCTCCTGATGGGCTGACTGTGCTGCTTCAGAGGAGGGGGAGGAGGTGCTGCTCCCTTCCACTGTGAATGTGGATCCAAACGGTTCAGGTAGAGGTTATTCTGGCAAGGGTATATTGAACTGCCAGTGACCCTGGAGCTGCCAGCCCCAGTTCCAGAACCTTCCCAAAGAAGCTGCTACAGATGCATCAATTCAAGAATTTTTGCATCAGGATCACTCCTTGTGCTAATGGAAGGGTCATGGACTTGTCCTAGAAGCCTGCCAAGAAGGCAGACACATGTGCCCACCACCCCATGGAATCCACCTGAAGACATGCTGCAGAAGAACCGCAGGACCTCTTGAAGACCACATTTTTCAGAGGCCTATGGAGTGGTGATTATTTTCCTCTTCCCCACCCCCTCATCCTCCCCTCCCCCCGCTACTCCTACTTCTCTCACCCTCTTCTTTCCTTTCTTCTGTTTTCCATGGCACTACTGTGAATTGGATTGGATCCAAGTTGTGTCGTTTTGTGCAGCTGCTTTGAGTATGTCAGATTGTGATCTGAATAGATTGGGATCTGTTTTTACAACTTTTGGGAAGTTGCAACTCAGAGTGCACCTGAGTATTTGATCTGATATTTTGGTCATGCCCAAAATATTGATTTGATGTTTTGGCTGTGTCCAGAACAAATGCTGATTTGTTGTTTAGGCTGTGCCCAAAATAAACACTGTTTGAAGTTACCCTGGGAGATTTATCGGTCTCCAGTTTGCCATGCAGACATCAAAGGACCCTTCCCTCTCTGACTGAGGAGGTCTGGGAGTGGGACCCAGTGGCGGGAGCAGGCCCTGACAGTCCAGTAAAATATGATATGATTTATTTCAAGGCACAGCATATCAGAAGAAAGGCCCTCAATTTACCCCTCGAAATGGTTGGGTTTGCTATTGAAATGTCTTCCATAATTCAAAATTTTTTTCAACAAATACATCACTTCAGCATTGGCATAGATATTTAGGCTCTCCCAGGAAGCAGAGACAAACCCGAATCAATCTTTATTCTTGTAAAAGGTGACTGACATTCACATTGCTTCTGTGTTTTTGATAGGAGTTCAGCTACTAAGGTTTGGAATCTGCTGAAAAAGTCTGCCTCCGTTTGCCATTCTAGGTAGATATGATGGCTGGGTATGAATTTAAAGTCTTTTGTAGAGTTTTTCTCAAAATTTCACCAAAAATAATATAGTGTCAGGGCAAAAATTTATCAGTATGTGCCTGTCCCTGTCAGCCCTGTATTGACTCTTTGTAATTCCATTTCTAAATTGAATACAACCTCAAGGAAGGAAACATTTATATAAGCGGGTTACAGTGGAAGGATCTCTATCCTAATGCTGCATATAAAAACTCGGCCTTGAAAACCAGCGTGTCTTCAGCTAATTAAATGGAGCCATTCTTCCCCCTTGAAGAAAAGATATTTCTCCCTCCAAGTTACAAGGGATATTCATGGTGTTCTCTCTTACCTTTGTCAGAGAAAACTTTCAACTGAGGAAAATAAAACTGAGCAAGTAAAAATTAATCTTGATAGAATTAGTATTATGCAATATTTGAGTGCGTATGTATGTGAATTATTTGTAAACCCTATTTATGTAGGGAACATTCCCCAACAATGTAATTTCTTCTGTGTAGCCAGGTTTGTCTTCTTCCATGTCTCTATATTTACTGTTCAAAGAAATACTCCTTTGGGAAGGGCTATTTCTTCTGATTTTCTCCTAGCCTATTTTGATAATGCCAGTAATATGTCATAAAGAGGCTCAGAACACTGGTATTTTTTAGGCTGTTTTGCATTAATTTATGATATGTCATATACCATAATTATAATTTCAGTGGTGGCTGATATGTCAAATGATGTTGATTTGAGGAAGTCTGACATTTAAAACCTCTCACTTGTTCTAGCATAGGTAGCCGCTGTATGCGGCTATTCAATGTGAAAGAATGTCACTGAAGAACTAAGGCAAATGTTCAATTACAAATCATCCAGTTGACTGTTAAAATTCGGAAATACAGCTGGTGCACTTAATCACACAAAAGCTAAGTTCATCTCTAATTCAGCATTCTTTGTCTGTGACAATGCCATGGAAAAACAATGGCATGTTTTTTATTTTAGAATGGACTGGGCAGCTCTGTTTCTTTCCTCCCTTGTTTGATTTACAGTGTATTTATTGTCTGAACACTTTGCATGAATCTTTTTACAGTGGATGCCTTGTCTGTCTTGAACTCTTTAGATCCAGTGCTTTAGTATTCTGAAGGTTTTACTTGCATCAGAATCTATATTTTATTGCTAACCTTTGTGTGTAAACCTCAGCAAAAGGAGCAAAATAATCCTGAAAACCTGACCTTACTATCTGGTACCAACATGTACTATTGATTCATATTTTGGCTAAAGATATTTTTTTCCTGGGACATATAGTAAAGTAAGAAAAGCTGAATTATCAGTGTGTTCCAAAAGAATGTTTAAGTGTCACAGGTGAATTATTAAGAGAAGCTGTCATTATTGGATTACCTAAAAGGGTTTTATTAATGATCAAATGATGATCAAATACTAGTTAATCAATGAGTGAATGAAAACCCAATGATAATCAAATGGTGATTATGCAATAATTTAATGTTAATTAAACAGTGATTTTACAATGATTTGAGAATGATTCAGCAATGATTTAAAGGATAATTTAAATGATAATTTAGATGATTATTTAGACAGCAATGAAACACTACTACTTACTGTGAATAATTAAGCTGTAGCTGGATATATATATGTCACTAGCAATATGATGTAGTTTTAGGCCTAATGTAAAATACTGCTTACTTCATTATAGATATCAGATGCCAGGTAAGTGGTCTCTTAGCCTTGAGGAGTGACCTTGAGAAGCAGCCCTGATCAAGGTGGAGATTGCTGCCATTAAGCTTGTTGCCATACAGGAGAGCTCAATGGGCTTGGAGGGGTTACGGATGAAACATTAAAGTTGGGAAAGACCTCCAAGATCATCAAGTCAAACACACACACAAACATGCTTTTGGTGTTTATGTTGGTGTGCGTGCAGCTGTAGCAGTTTTTGTTCTGTCTAGACCCAGTTCAGGCTGGTACTGTTAGCTCCTGACAAGGAGACTATACTCCTTATTTCCTGAGAAGATACCCATTGCAGTGCTCATGGTTTTCATGGCAGGGATGGTTTCAGTTGGCCCCATTTGTTGGTGATGCCGGAACCACGGTGCTGTTCGCTCACACAGAATTGGTGCATCTGTCACACCAACTTAGAGTATAAAAGAGCATAATGAACAGGCAGCAGCAAAGAGACGTCGGGAGGTACAGAGTGATATTTATAAAATGTTTCTCCTTCAAAGCTGACATACTTTGAGTTGTTCACTTTGCTAGGAATGCCATATATGGAAGATTTGGTGTGGGTTTTTTCCCAGTAAATTGAAAAACTGGAACATACATAAAAATAAACCTTTTAAAAGTTTGTATAAAAGCAAGACAGAAAGAGGATACAGCTGACCTAATGGTGCAAGAATGCTGGGGGTTTTTATAAAAGATCAGGTTGTGACTTGTCGCAGATCTCAAACACAAAGAACTAATTTTTTTGAAGTAATGAAAATTTGCCAAGCAAAGGAAATTGATCAACCCACGTGAAAACTTACTGTAGAAAATTAAATTCTTGGATAGCATGAGTATGAGAGTACAAAAAAGAAAAAGAAAAAAGCAACCAAACAAAAAGAAACTATTCCAAAACAGAAAAGAGAATCTGAAACGAAGGAAACAAAAGTCCAGATTTGGAGTCCATGAAAGTTGTGTTGTTGCAAAAATCATAGCAATCAGCATGAGATCAGCCAATGTTAATGTCTGTGACATACTAGCACAAGTATAAAGTGTTGCACCACTGCAAGTCAGAATATATATTCCATAGACAAAAGAGAATCTTCCAGCTCTGAAGAGAGTCTTGGGAGGAATAACACCAGTGCAGCAAAAGACTGGCTTTAGAAAACTAGCTTTAAAAAACCCTATATTTAATTAATGGGCCCATGTTACTGGAAAAATCTCATTTACCTCAGAAAGATACAAAGTGTGCATTAAAAAGAAAAAAAAAACCAAAAACTCCAAATCCTAAACCAGACACATTTTTAGTTTACTGTGGGATAGTTAATCCTATTATTGTGATAGAGTTACACTTATTATTGAAGCATTTAAAAGAAATGTATGCCTAAATGTGATATCCAAATACAAGAAAAAAATGATGAAAAAGTTCTGTGGGAAGAAGCAGAGAAACTCAGCTTTTAGAATTAAAATATGGGAACCTCTTTGTGGTTTGGACACACTTTAGAAAGATAAATAGAGACAACACAGAGACAGACTGCTTTTTAATATCATTTGACACTTTAAAAATTGCTAAGTTATTTTATGAAGTAATATTTACTTGCACAATAAACCAAAAATATGTAAAATACTACATATTTTACTATTGTATGAAAATTAACTTTCTAAGAAAGCAAAAACTTCAGCAGTTCTATAACAGGATTTCTTTCTGGTGGATTAGGTGTATCTTGATATGCCTCTTTTTAAACCACCACCTTCTCTGACTAAGGGCTTAAAATATCAATTAATAGATGTATATATTTGTAAACTAAAGGCATTGGTTATGTATCTCGCACTATGTTTAATTATCCTTAATCTGTTGATAAACTTCTGTTTTATCTCTCCTTTGTCAATGTGCATGTGGTATTTTCAAGCATATAACTTGTAAAAATTGTAGAAAATACAGCCAAACTTCATTAATATGGAAAACTGGTGCTGAAACGTTCTCAGTGGTTAGCTCATATATGTGCTAAATAAACTTTTATAACCATTATAAACATAATACACTATATTATTGTTTTTATTTGTTCATTAGCAAGAAAAAGTTAATTCTTTTACGGTAAAATATATCCTCATTTACTGACTTTACTGTTGTGTTCATTGTCCATATGCTTGTATGTATGTAACAGGAAGTAACAAACGTTTAGCTGCTAGTTGCTATTTGATTATAATTTTTGCAAAAAGACTAAGCAGGAGCAGTGTAGTTGACTCACTGTGAAAAAGTTGTTCGTACAGTGTGTAGTTGATGGAATAATACATCTGTTCCTCAATTCATGCTCTCAGGAGGTTTTCTATTTTCGTAACGCAGAATGGATAGATGTGACTTTCTGTCTTCTTTGGTGTTCAAAGAAAGAGTAAAAAAAAAAAAAAGAATTCATATAGTTCCTAGAAACATTAGAAACAAGACAAAGCTGTCCATTTAGGTATAAACCTAAAAGCCCTTTATGTTATCAGCAACTTTGTTGAAAAGTGCAAGCCTGGAGATCCCTACGCTGTTACAGGAAAGTATCTCAGATTATATTCCTGTAACTTGAAGATTGAAAAGTATAACATTCATAGTATTTCTGTTGTGATGTCAAAAGAACAGCGGTACTAAAGTAGCTGTTAAAGGCCCATGCCTAAGCCAAAACCAGAGGCAAAGTCAGTAGCTAATACTGATGGCACCTTGGGAAAACCTGGATTTGAATTGTTTGACTTGCACTGGCTGAAAGGGGCAATGACCTTGTCCTTTGTGGTAAAATTCTCATCCCTATTACCTAAAACCTAAATCTACTGGACACTGGTATTATAGAAGATATAAAAATGTAAAATCAGATTCTTGATCTATAATTAACTTTTCTAAGTTATAATACAGCCGTAACAAAGTATCATTTACTGTTTATTAATTCACAGAACACTGACAATCAGTGCCTGCATGGTTAGGAATAGCTGTCAGATTTTGCTGAGATCTCAGGGAAATTTCCAGGGAGACTGCAAAAAAGCAGAGATACAAGGAAAACTGAAGAATAGATTATATGGAAAAGGTCATTATGGAAAAACTGTAATTTCCTCCAGTGTATTAAGATTTAATCTCTCTCATCTATTTTTATCTTGTATTTTTATTTTTATCTATATATACAAGTCAACATGTCTCAAATTGCTATTTAAAATGGTTTCCAGTTTTAATATATTTCAAAACTTTAAGACCCCAAAACATTTAATAACTTATATATGTAGTTGGACTTAGTTTGATGTTCAACCTTAACAGAATTAATATCTAACAAGTTTTTGCAATTTTTGCAGGAAAATAATTTTTTACTGGGAAAATAATTATTTTGCATATTGCATTTAAGGTAGGAATAGACATAGTAAATTTTAAATGTTTTAAGAACTTAAGAAAATCTGATTTAAAGATAGAAAAAATATGAATTCCTTAGTTTTCATATTCTGCTGAATCTCAATTAAACTATTCCTTATGCAGGCAATCCATAGTAAGTCTTTTGTCAGGGTCCAGCCCTATAATAATTCTAATAGTTTAATGTGAAGCAAAATCAATACTGAATACTTTTTTTCGATAAAATGGTGACTTTATAGTAGAGTTTGGTTTGGGTAGGGTTTTTTTGCTGACACCTGAATGTTAAGTTTAAGACCTACTGTGTATTGATAAAAGAAATTTTGTTCTTTACTTTTTGTTTTTGTTGTTCTTCAGATATATGTTTCCTAAGATATATTGAATTTGAAAAAATAATTAGTCATCAACTTTCTTCTAGTAGTTAACCATCCATTAATGCATTATGTCATTAAAGAACAAGGAATAGTTTTCAGTCATGGAAAGTTTCTTCCACTCCATCTTCTTCATCTTTAGAGAGTCTAAAAACTGCAGTTTCTTCCCCAAGTACAAATGCAATATTGGAAAGTAACAAAACATTTTAAGCTGCTTTCAGCTGTAGGGGTACATGTACAACATTTCTAAGTATCTAAAACTAACAAAATGATGTAGCTCCCATTATGCTGAAATTTTGCAAGATGAGAAAGGAAGATGAAACATCATTACATCATTGGCAGGACCATTTTATGACTTTTATGACATTATGCTCTGTAGGAAATGGACAATTAGCTGGAAGTGAATATTTGTTTTTATTCTCCATTAATTTGAAGACAGAGTAATAACTCGCAGAGTTGATATTAAAATTGTCAGCTGGAGGTATTCATTCTCTGTCAGAGTGCGGACCAGTTGAATGCAGTATATTTTTTATTTTTCAAAATTTCAGTTGCAGGATCATTTTTTTTTTTACAAAGTAATCCACAATTGTGGATTTTTTTTTCTGTAAGAATTAATAAGGTAGGATTAGCAGCAATTATTTTGATTTATTTATCTGACTATATATTACCTATATATGTTCACATACATATATATACAGTGTGTATATATAGTACAGACTGTACATGTGTGTGCGTCTGTGTATATATATAAACAATAGCAATAAAAGAAAATTTTTTTTAACTATTCTTAATTAGTATATTAGTTAAAAGAAAACTGACAATAAACAATGCTCTGTCATACAAAGAGGTAACTTTTTAGATATGGATGCTCTTGAAAAAACATGCTAGTTTATTATTACAATGGGATCATTCATGTGAATGACTTCAAATGATATGGTAGCATACTGAGTTTCTTTTGCAGCAGCCACCTTGTGAGCTTCTGCATTTTCATATTTGTTAGCAATATCTAAAAAAACATAAATCCAAGGGCTTTGTAAGTAAAGCTTATCATTTACAATGTGGATGACAGGTGGAGGAGAGCTCTCAGATGCTCCAGCTTGTTGTGATGGCTGAGCAACACAAATTAGGTAGAGGCATGAAAAAAAATTGATTTTGCAAGATCTAGAGAAATGAACAGGTTTGGTCCAAGCAGAGATCAATGCTTCAATAAAGAGTGTAGTCCATTTAATAAAAAAAAAATTTTTACTCTCTTATCAGCCATTCATTGTTAAATATATCTGTATTTGAAACCGACACGCTGTTCCGTGAGCTTTCCTTGTCTAATGGCTGAACTGTGCAGATATGTGGCAAATGTTAGTCTTTATGTATCTATGTATTTATATATATGGTAAATGTTAGTCTTTCTGGACCTCCCTTCACTTTTAACAACAATAAGCAAAGCTTCAGTATTTGCTGAATTTGTATTATTTCTCATACAATTAGAATACCTTGGAGAAGCATCAATAAGTAATTAAGATGTGGTTCAGTCAAAATGACACTAAATCTAGATTGTGGTAATCTAAACACAGAAACAAGGCAAACAACATTAGCATGCAAATAGCACTGTATATATGTGGCAAAAATAAAATTAAAGTGATAAGATTTTTCAGTCACAATCACAATTTTATTGAGACACTCAAAAGCTGTCCTTATGCACTATTATGCTGGTTTATGGAGCATGTTGCTCTTGAGAGCATAACGCTGCTTGAAGCCTCGGTCTGTGAAGTCTGTGTAAGGAAAGTGTCAGGTTGTAAGATAGACGCTCATCTGCACACCTGCAAACAGCACAGAGAGATCGTGGTGGGTTGGGGGATCCTGAATAATACCGTACTGGGCTACTGCCAGGCCCATTGTAGGAGCATTAGCCCATCAAAGTCGTGTCTTCACAAGCTCAGAGAAGCACAGAGGCACAATGGGAGTCAGGAACGCAGATTAAGGACTCTGGAGGAGCATACATCTTGTCTGGGCCTCTCCCAGGACTGCCCCAGAAGATCCTCAGCCCCAGCATTCAGGCATTAAATCCATTACCATGAGTCCTGGGGAGTGGTTCTCCAGATCACTTTTCAGACTACGGGGCATTGCTGTCTGGGGGTGGGACACAAAATAAGATTCAAGGGAAGACCATCTTGGGATCACAGAGGAGTCCTTATGTGATTTCATAGAGGAACCAAAGGTGAAAAAGGGAGGGACTTGGCGAAGAGGATGAGACTGTTGGTGCCATCTGTGTTCATGTGAGAGTTCTGCCTGTCTGTGATCCCTGTGACTGTCTGGCCTTGTATGTATGTATGTATGACTGAGGGAATATGTGCGCATGTGTCTACATGGTGTATATGGTATGTGTTTGTGTGCCTGCTGGGGATGCATTTTCAGCATCTCTACTGGCTCAATCTGGGCACATGAAGCTGCAGCAGCCTCCCTTCTGTTGGAGTCAGCATGATATATTTTCCTTTAACAGTTTCTGTGCAAACAAGCACAAAACTTCATATAAAGTTTTAAAAAAATAAAACCAGTTATTTTTATATATAAACTATATATAAAATATAAAACCAGTTGTTCTTGCCCAGATATGTTAAAATCTGTAATAAAGAATCATTTGAGGCAAAATTTTGTCTCAAATTTTTAAACAATTTTATTTCA